>JAWWMU010000106.1:82392912-82427370 GCA_035048155.1 Cinnycerthia olivascens | reverse complement strand
TTTTTTTTTGTTTTTTTTTTCCTAGCAGGCATACCTGTCTTCAAACTAAGACAAAGGCAAGAGGGAGCTGATTATGTACCACTGAACAGTGTCACATCCCTGTGTCAACCAGCAGCTGTAGGAAATGTATCTGTAATTTTTGAATCTTCATCGATATGCTTCCATTGTTCTTCTGTGCTAAACTTACTGTCTATCTGTATTTATCTAATCTAATCATATCATGACCATATGAGTCTTCCTATAAATCATATGAATAACAGGTTTAAAACAAATAAAATTTTCTTTCAAAAATGACTGTTTTTTGATCTTTCTTTTAGAGTGTTTTTCTGAGAAAAAGCCCAGAACTCTGATACATCCATGGATGCTGCAGAATTCCGCAAGAGAGGGAAGGAGATGGTGGACTATGTTGCGGATTACCTGGAGAAGATAGAGAAACGACAGGTGTTTCCAGATGTGGAGCCAGGATACCTACGGCCCCTCATCGCAGACTCTGCGCCCCAGGATCCTGAGAGCTTTGAGGATGTCTTTAAAGACATTGAGAAAATCATTATGCCAGGGGTAAGAAAAATGGAGCTGTAGTGCAATGTTCAACACTGCATTTAGGTTTTCAAACACCTTAAAGAAGGTGTGGGTTTACCAACAAAAGTACCCACACTGATTAACTTTTAGAAGGCAGGAGTCAGCTTTACCTGTTGAATATAATCTAACTAATGTTTCCATTCTTCCTAGAAATAATCGAAACATTCTTTTGCTTCACACATGGCTTAGTTTTGAAAATAATTCCCTTTCCTCCCTTGAACTGTTAAGGCAAAACTTCATAACTTTCAGTTTCCTGTGATATTTTTACTACTTTCATAGCACAGTAAATATTTTACAAAATAGTATTTTTATTAATCTGCTTTGCCCAAAGTGTTTCTTCAAGCTGATCTTTAAATGTTAAAATTCTCTAAGGAGACTTCTTTTTATTAGAGAATTGACTAGAAAGGATTCTACCCAATACTTATTCTGTTGACTTAGTCTCCTAAATGTCAACTGCTTCTCGTAGCTTTTAAGGCAGATGGCCACTGCCTAAATATTTGTCCTTGAATAGATCAGTATTGGACAGACAATGCAGAACAAAGCATCTGGCATTTGTTCAGGCCTGGAATTTTCTTTGAGGTACACTCATGGTACACCTTTTTTATTTTAAATATGTGCTTGTCTCCGAAGGCCTCTAAGTAGCTTGAAGAGGACTGAATTATTAGTAAAAGTTAATGAGGAATCTCTCCTTTGGATCACTGGAATAAACACTTGGTATTTCTTCTCTGGATGCAGCTAGGTGATTTGATTGTGATGGGAGTGGACATCACAGTTGAAATGGCTGTAGTCAGTGTACTATAATACCAATTCCTTTTCATTGACCAATGTAAGTATTTAATATTCAATATGATTTTATCTTATTTTCCTTGGAGCCAGCCCTGCTGTACTTTAACAGGCAAAAGCTCCACTGAAGTCAATTGAACTCAAATTGAGCCTCTGCACTCTTTTCAAAGGTTTGTGAATGAGGTCTTAAATCCAAGAGAATTAAATCAATGCAGATTAGATAAGAGAATTATGTCCAACAAATGCAAATACTTTAATTGCTGCTCATAGATATAATTGCTTTTTTTTCCATTGGAGGAAAATGGTAATATCTGTGAAGTACAAAACACTTTGAACACTTGAGAACTTCCAATAAAATAATAACAGATTAAAAGATAAGAGATGAATCACTTGAGAGTAGAAAGTGAGACGTTGAATTCCAATTATGTCATCAACATGTCATGTTCTCTCTTAACTAAATTGACTTTTTCTTGATATTTAGGTGACCTGCAAACTAGTTTACTTTTATAAAGTGATACATTCTGAAGAAAAATTGTGCTATCCTAAATTATTCCACTGGTATGAACTGTTAATGACACAAAAAGCACAATATAAATCCCATTTCTTATAATAATTCTGATTCTACCCATGTTATACTCCATTCCAAAGACTCACATGGGCACAGAACCACGAGGTCATGTATAGTATTCATATATGTATTGGATGGTATCTCGAGATCATTTAGTCCATCCCATCTGCCCAAAGCTGAGTCAGCTAGAGCAGGTTGTTCAGGACTATGTCCAGCTGGTCACTGAATATCTCCTAGGATGATCAAAGTTTGATCACCCTCACAGTAAAAAAACTTTTTCTTATGTTTAAGTGGAACTTTCTCTATTTCAGTTTGTGCACATTTCTTGTTGTCTTGTCACTGTCTTCTGAGGAGAATCTGGCTTCATCTTCTTTACACCTTCCCGGGAGGTGCTTATACACATTAACAAGGTACCCCCTGCAGCCTGAACATATCTTTCTGACACTTGTCACCTGACAGATGCAGCAATTAATCATCTCCATGATCTTTCACTGGAATCACTCCAGTATGGCCAGTCTTTGTTCCTTGTACTGGAATACTCAGAACTGGATGTGGCATTCCAGCTATGGCCTTACCAGTGCTGTGTAGAAGGGAAAGATCAACTCTTTTGACCTTCTGGCAGCAGTTTTGTTACCATGACCCAGGCTGCTTTTGGGTCACAGTGTTTGCTGCCAGGGCATATTCTTGGCTCATGTGCAGCTTGACCACCAGGATCACCAGGTCCATTTCTTCCTACGTGCCAGCCAGTTGATCCTTGCTCTGTACTAGGGCAGGGGATTATTCCTCACCAGGTACAGGCTTTTGCATTTCTTTGGTAAACTTCATGGGATTCCTGTTGGCCTATTTCTGCAGGCAGTTAGGGTCCCTTTGAATTGAAGCATGACCATACAGTGTGTCAAACCCTCCTTCCAGTTTTATGTCATCTGCAACATTGCTGAGGGTGCACTCTATCCCATCATCTCGGTATTTAATGATGATTTTAAACATTACTGGCCTTTCCCCTTCATTCTCCATCTGACCTGGCCTTGAACACTTCCAGGGATGGAGGACTCACAACCTCCCTGGGCAGTTGTACCAGTGCCTCACCACCCTCACAGTAAAGAATTTTTTTTCAAACATATAATCTAAACTTACTCTCAGTTTAATCTAAACCTACTCTCACCCCAAAGCCTTCTCTTTTCCAGGCTGAGAAATCTCAATTCTCTCAGCTTTTCCTCACAGGACAGGTGCTCCATTCCTTTGATCATCTTGATATCCCTCCTCTGGACACATTCCAATAGGTCAATGTCCTCCCTTGTACTGGGGATCATGGAGCTGGACACTGCAGTCCAGGTGGGGTCTCACCAGAATGGAGCAAAGGGGCAGAATCCCCTCCTTTCCCCAGCTGCCCATGCTGTTTTGGATGCAGCCCAGGGTCCTGCCTTCACCAGTTCTTTCCTGTTGGTAAATGTCCCACATTTTCACCAGTTCCTCCACAGTTTCCCACGTTAGGTCATTATCAGTGCACTTCAGAACCCTCCTGGACTGATTGTGTCCTGCTGTGTTGTCTGTCCAGCAGTGTGAGGACTATAACCTGTGAACATGAGGTTTCTTCCAGCTGTCTGAATGCTGCACTCATATGCTTCTTCTGATCAGGTGGTCTGCAGCAGACACACCCCCCTAAACGTTGCCCGTTTTGATATCTTCACCAGTCCTGACTCACAAGTTCTTGACTGGCTCATTGTCCATTCTTAGGCAGAGGCCAGTGCACTCCTGCTGTTCTCTTGCATAAAGTACCACTCCTCTGCCTCACCTTCCTGAAGCACTTCAGTCATGCAAGCAATCCCACAGCATCTCTGTGATCCCAGTGAAATCACAGCCCAATGCCTGCACACAGCCTTCTGTTTCCTCCTGTTTGTTCCCCATGTATTGTGCCACAGAGAGGCACCTGTTTGTCTTGATTTCCCAGAAGAGATGTGAGAGTGCCTCTGGCCTGCCCCTGCCCTAATGCTGCCCTCTCAGCAATTCCCTATTTATGTGGATACACTGGGGATTGGTGTGCTTTAGTCTTAGCTTCGAGTTCTCTCATGTCCACATTACCCTTCACCCTTTGCTTGCCAGCTTGGTCCATCTTCCTCGCTTGATTGTGGGTTTTCCCCTCCATCCTTCATCATTCCTAGTTTAAAGCTCTCTTTACCGGGTTATGCAGCCAGACTGCAAAGATATTTTTGCCCTAATTGTTCAGCTTATATTTTTTCTTGATCTTCTTCCCATGTTTTTCCTGACAAGAATAATGTTTAAATTACATATAGTGTTCTTCATCTATAGCATTTTCTCACTGTTTCACCAGGGAATGTCTTATATCCATTTTATAAATGAAGAACTTCAGAAAGGGCTTTTTCAGAAAGAATAAATAATATGACATATCATAAACCCTTGTTTTGCCTTTAAGCTATTGATGGCCCATAAGTGATTCTTGTTTCATTTATGCTGACACCTTTACGGTGTTAGTTGTGTTCAGATATTTGCTACTTATTGTATGACTAAAGGTGTGAAAATGGTGTTCCTTTGGAAGGGCAGGGATCAGTTAATTGTGTGAAGCAATAATAATGCAGTATCTATGGATGTCTTCTCTCTGTAAGAGAAAAGCTTTCATGAGTAGAGAAACTTCTTTATTGTGAAATGTAAGGTAGACCTTCAAAGGGCAGTCCACCAAATGATAAAGACAATAACACCGCTAGGTTCCTGATTCTAACACAGAGGGAATTACTGCAGAACTCTGATCTCCACAGCAGGCAGACAACATGGAAAGGATCTGCATGTGAAAATACCAATCAGAGTCATCTTTCTCTCTCAGATTTGCTTTGTTATACATCTACTTTAGAGCCAAAAATGATCAAGTATAGTTGTAACTGCAAACAGCAGTACTCAAGATGCTGATTTCCCTCACATTGGATCCATTAATCTATGAACTTTCAGCTGAAGTACCCATCCTTAGTGTGTGGTAAAGGAAGACTATTTCTTAGACTAAGCAAGCCAGAGAAAGACATGCTTAGAAGGAATCTTGGAAATAGAATGTCTCTGAGAAGCGCTAGAGTGGTAATTGGAGTGAACAAGACATTTGTATATCATTATTTATCAGCAGAGGTCTTAAAAAACAGGCATCAATTATGTCAGGCTCTTTGCAACATCTGACTAAGTGTATCTGTTCCAACATCGTGAAAAAAAGAATTTTACAGCTGCTTCAAGGAATGGGGGAAGGGAAGGCAAGAGGAAGAAGCGCAGCTGCACTTGCCCCAGGGCTTTTAGCTTTTTCACTTTGTGTGAGTGGTGCAACTGGAATCTGCTGTGTTTCATCAAGCAAATGGCTCCCAGCAAGCAGTCAGCTTAACTTGATTAACCCAAGATGAATGTCACAAGTCTTACAGATCACAGAGGATTAGAGCTAGGGAGATGAACAGTGGCAGCTCTGGCTCATTACAGACATCAGTGAAAGTCTGTGCATGTGGCTCCTATTGGGGACCACTGCTTCTTGAATGTTTTATTGTTTCCCTGTGGAGAATCATGTCCCATCCAGGGTTTTATTTTCTGATTTGTGAAGGAAGGCATTTGCCTCAAGTGCTCTAAAACTTTGTTACAGCAAAGAAAGATATCGTGACCAAAGATGAGACACAACAAAGAAAGATACCATGACCAAAGATGAGATACAGCTGAAAATGTTCACAGTGGCTTGTCTTTGGATAACGAATTGAATTGACAGGTTTCAACCTAGTGATCAGTGAATATAGCAGGTACAGGGCTGGTTTAGACTAGGAAAAATTGTAATGGATAGGAGATATTTTCATGTGAAAGAGATGGACACATTTGAAATAGGTACACTGCAGCAGGGAAAGTGATACCTGATTCACTCTGTCAAGAGTTAAGGCATGGACCATATCCCTTAAAGAAGAGCTGGTTGTTGGCATGAGAAAGGTTAGAAGAGGAAAGAATGGGATTATTTGCAGCATGCAGAACAGTGTGGTACAGCAATCCCTGAGTTAGCTCCAGAATCAGAAACCTTATCACAGACTGGGAGAGAGGAGTTTAAAAGCTAAAATTCATCAGAGGTGGGAATGTGGAACAAAACAACACAGAAACACTGAAGTCAGGCAAGAGAGAATATATGCTCTTACTATCCTTCAGCTGTAACAGAAGAATTCCAGTACTAAAAAGGAAACAAAATGATGTAAGAAAAGGCAAGCCTTCAATAACTCAGCAGCCTCTGGATTTCCAGCCATGAAAAAAGTCTTACATAGATCTGCTGAATTCTTGCTTATAGGTCTGGAAGCACTTTTTCAAAAACTTACCTTTTACCTTGAATGTGAGAGCTGTTTTTGCCAGACATATCACATTATTTCACTGAACACTGCTGTATATTTTGTGCTTTCAAATTTTATTAGGTTGGAGTTGTGAAGTACTATCAAGTATCGCACAGATCTTTAAAAGTGCTTGGATGTTAAATAAGATAATTCTAAATGTTGCTTTGGCAAGACAATTGACTACCATTTATGCAGTTAGTATGTTGTTCTCTCATATTAGTTCATACAAAGTGGAATTGTATGTAAATCACAACTTGTTAAAGGGAGATAAGGGTCTAATTTTCTACAGAAGGTATTGTATACTGGGATGGGTTTTTCATTTTGTAGTGAGGAGCTGTTTGGTCAGATTCAGTGCCTGAGAATTAGTAAACAACATGAGAGTGTGGGCAAGAGAGTTCTGTGGACCTCTGCTGCACTGAAGACACTCTTCCTATGTCAGCTGCATGACAGAGATGGAAAAACAAAATACCAGAGAGCCCCTGATGGTAGAGACTCAGGAACAGTGTCCTGCACAGAAGCTCAGGCTGCCATGACCACACAGTTCTTGTCTTCTAGGAAGACAAATGGAGAACTCTGATTTTGGAGCTGGTGGGGGGTTGAGGTGAGAACTTATATTTATTTTGAGTAAAAGATGGATAAAAAATCATGGAAAAAAAAGGTAAGTTTTTCTGAGAAATGGGATCCTGTGTTATAGCCAGCTAGTCAAGAACTATTGGCTTGTCACAACCTCTAAACTTTTTTGATTTTGTGACAATTTGGTTCTGCTTCCTGTAGTAAATATTAATAAATTTATAAAACTATTTTCCCCTTAATACAGGTGACTCACTGGCACAGTCCATACTTTTTTGCCTACTTCCCTGCAGCCTCTTCCTTCCCAGCTCTTCTTGCAGATATGCTGTGTGGTGGAATAGGATGTGTGGGCTTCTCTTGGGTGAGTTTACTCTGGTGTGTGGTAATGGTGCTTCACCTTGCCAAGATTTTAAGCATTTCAGTAACATTCTACAATGAAATTATTGGTTAAAAACAGTGAAGTCACAGGAGTATTTCTATAGGAATTTCCTTGATTAATTAAGGATTTTCACATAGACACCCTGAATGATTCCAGGAATAAAAGGCTATTTCCTCATACAAGTTTTGCCCTTGAAAAATCACCAACATTTAGAATTAGTGATAGGAATGCAAACATACTGCTAATCCAGTAATTAGTATTGACTATAGTTTAGTACCCATTGTTGCTATTTCTCTTTTCATCTAGATGAATGGAAAATTGTCTCAAACCCCCCACATTCATGAGGTATGCTCTTCTCAAAAGAGGCTCGTATTTGATGTTGAAAAACAATATGCAAGATACAAATCCTAGCTTTCACATTTGATAATTATGATTCTATGTAAGGCCTATTTTGACATTTTTTTATTAAGTGTTAGAAGCTACATAGACAAAATGGTCTCCAGGTCCCTGACTTGACTGGTGACATTGGTCATCTAGTCTCTTCCTTTATAGCAAAAGAAGGAGAGAGAGGGAGAATTGTTCTTGCTCTGGTAGATCTGATTTCTCTTCATGGTCTACTGAGATTATTCCCTCTGCTCTGTTTTTCAACACAGGCTGCAAGTCCAGCTTGCACAGAGCTGGAGACTGTCATGCTGGATTGGCTAGGGAAGATGGTTAATTTGCCTGAAGAGTTTTTAGCTGGGAAGGATGGCCAAGGTGGAGGAGTCATTCAGGTAAGAGGGGACATGAAAAAAAGAATACGGATTCAGTTTGTGAAGTCATGATTTCATAAAGTCTTTATACTAGGACACTAATGAAGGAAATATATTTCTTTTTGCTGCCACATGGGTTCCTTTCAAATTTCCAGAAGGACTGATGGTCTGTGAAAATGTCTATAGGTGGGCAGGATCATTCATGAAAGTACAGTGATTTTAGAGCAGCTGATTTCTAAAACACAGCTCAGTGAAGAATTGTTAGTAGTTTGATTTAAAATTTAGGGTTAAAATTCAAATCAAAATTGTGTAAGATGGAGACTTTAATTTGTTACTCAGTGAACTGAGCTCATACTTATCAACATTATGCAGCAATGTTTCGTAGCTGAGGTTAAAAGTCTACCTTTTATATGTGCAATTGTTTATTTCAGTCAATTTCCACAGAATACTGGAGATAAATTTTGATAACTAGAAATAGCAAAATTTAGTAGAAAATCTATCAATTTTTTCCAAAGGGGTTGAAATTACATTAAGTTTTTTCTTACATAACAAAAGGAAAGATCAGAATATTAAAATAAAATGAAGAGCTGCTTAAAATGTGAACCTAAGCAGTTCTATCGATAGATAATACAATGTTGAGACTACACTGCATGTCCAAACTAGAAAAAAGTCCCCAGGCTTTGACATTGACTGCTGAATGAAAGTTACAATGTCTGAGCAGATAACCTGAGCAATAATGAGTATGTCATCAATGGGCAATCTTTCATGCATAATAGAGCTATATTGTTTGTCAGCCATGGCTCCACTAGCACATGGTCATTCTGCAAATGCAGCTCTGGTCATAGCTATTAATCTATCTAAAATATATTTCTTCTATGAAGAAGTTTGAAATTTAAATAATTGTTCTGTGCTCCTATAATAATCTCTGGAGTCTAGTCATTGGAGGCCAGGGCACAATTCATTTTATCCTAAGACAGGCTTCTAATATATATCTGATTTAGATACTAGAACTAGGGGCTTATTTCCTTAATCTCAGCTGCAAATATGTACAGTGTATTCCAATGAATTCTTCCCAACATCTTCCCAGGCAAGAATGAATTTAACCCAAATGCCGTCGTTGTCCCAGTAGCCACACCAGTGTATTTCCAGTATAGTTCTTTATTCATCTGTTGCTCTGTTAGTACCTTTATCATTACTATTGCTAGGGAGAGCTTTATGTTCAAGAAATCAAGCTTCCCTCATGCATCGTAGCAGCATCTATTTTGTACCAGTTAAAGCAAGCAATTATATGCCTGATTGTTATCAGCAGGAAATATTGCCCCTCCAGGCTGACAGTGCTGGATTGCCCATAATTTTCATCAGAAACTGGTCATTTTCAGAATGGAAAGTGGACTCTGTGTTCCAGCTTATGATGCAGTCATTTGGGCTGCAGATCTTCTTGTCTTGCTCTTGAAACAATAATGATCCAAGCAAGAGAGCGTGAGGCAAAGACAACGTGAGCATGTGAAAGTGCCAGTCATTCTGTTCCTAAATGCCAAGTAATTATTGTGCTATTGGGTAAGACTGAGCCTGTGAAAATTGCCTCTTAATTACATTTGAAAGTCTATGTCAATATAAAGCACTTTGTTGTTGTGTGCAAGATGACAGTTCAAAATGGCAAAAGATGAAAGAAAATTTCAGTTCAGAGCTCTGGTGGACATGAACATCAGCTCTTGCTGATATTTCCTCTGCCTCTTGAGCCCGCTTGCCATGGCAACCTTTGTTTGCCTGTGGTAAAAGCAAAGGTATCATCATCCTTCACTTAATGCAGAATACAGCATTCAAGAGGAGAAAAAACAGCTTTCAAAAATAAGCGAGAAAGCAACTTTCTTCCTGAAGTTTGTATCCTGCTGTTCATTCTACATAAATTGCTGGAAAGTGTACCTGCTTTGAATTTAAAAGAGTTTTCTTGCTCTGCAAAGAAGAAGTATTTTAGGGGTGAGACAAAAATATCTTTGGCCTGGCAAAGAACACTGCTGATTTATCTTAGTTGTCAGTTAGCCAAGTAGTTCAAGAACCAAGGCGGTTTTTTTCCTCAAAAATATTTAGCACAAGACTTTGGTGCCAAGTGTATAAGAAGAGCATTGCAAACCAGGCTCTGTGAGCAGTATAAAAAGCTTCAGTGTAAAAAAGGTGACTCAGTACAAAAAAAGCGATTTATGGAAACTGAGGCAAGGAGGAAAAGCCTGTGTCTGTCATGAGACGTCCAAAAGCATTTCCAGGTTGCCGGATTCAGGTACTTTTAGGCTATGTCCCAGGTGTATAACAGGAGGAAAATTTAGCTGAGCAGCAGCCCCTTGTCTTTTCATCCTTGTTTCTGTAAAAGGAAATTCATACGAGAACTGTTGTATACATTGACTATGCACCAGCTTAGATGAAGAGCCAGGATATCTTAGTGCACTCCTTAGAAAGCTGAGGCTATTCTTCAGACTAAGTAATTTGCCCACCCAGCCAGGTGATGACCAGAATAGTGGGGGCCTAAATTTCCAGATCTCAAATTAATGCCTTAAACTTGTAATTTCTTACTGCCATTTTCTTTTATATAATAATGCCCATTTTTGTAAATATGTGTGTTCCATACATGTCCTGGAAATACACTAGCAATGTAAACGGTTATTTTGTTTCAGCTATTTTGACTTTTTAGACAGAAAAAGTAGAATGACTTCTCCATTGTCAGATATTATGATGAGAGCTCTGTCCGGCTACAGACCATATACAGAATAACATTAAAGGAGGATGATTGCCAAATTATGTTTTCTGTAATTAATAAACTGAGTTTCCTTCACCCTTTGCCTCTACATGGAAGTTCTACCTTACTTGAACAAAAGGAGTAATTGAATCCTAATTCTGTACTGTATCTGTAATAATTCCCTCAGTTGCCATAATACTGTATGGAGCAGCAGCTATAAAAAATGCATTAAAAATGCAAAAAAGTGCACAAAACTGTCTCCAGCTTGTGTTTAAGCCCTGGGGTCTACATTCCTCAAATCTCACTCTACCAGAAAGGCAGATAAAATATATTCATCATTGGCAATACATTCAATGAATGTTCCTGGACTATCCTTTTCCCTGATTACTCCGTTAATGAGGCTGTTGAATTTCAGCTGGATCACATTCTTTCACTGTTGAGGTGTTGACATGTGTAGAAGGCAGCTTGGTCTCATATGAATAGCTCAGCTAACTTCAGTATTGGAGAAAGTCTGAACTCACTGGGGTCGTTCTCACATATGAAATCTGTCAGATCAGGCTCACCTTCAGGGAAATAAAATTGCCTCCCAAATATTTAAACATTTGTTGTAATTAGTAAGTGTACACAGGTCTTCGAGAGAGGGAGGAGAGAATTTTGGTACAGGACAAGAAACATCACTCCAAAATTAATTTGTTTACACTGGGGATATTTCTGAAACATAGATATTAAAATAAGTGACTCTGTTCAGAGCACTATTATGATTCACATGATGTTTGATCAACTTTGAAAGTACTTAAAAGCTTCATATTGCATAAAGACTCCCCAATACATTGGAATTTATGAGCATGTATTTACAAACTGCTACTTACTGTTTAAAAGAGTAGTTTAGGGCATATTTCAGGTGCATGTTCTAGATGAAAACTGTATCGAGAATTTCTGGGAAGTTGTATTCTGTGAAATTTACTGATAAATTGATACAAAAAATTCTCCTTTTTTGATATCACAGAGTATCCAAGACACATTTTAAACTGATGTTTTGTGAGTCAAAGTGCAATTTAGAAATAGTGTGTCACCGTTCCTTTCATCTTTGTTGGTGATGAAGAAAACATTCACAACTAATACTTCGAAGTGCAATTTGCTATATTGAATCATAGCAGTTTTGTTTTTTCAGTGTTTTTCTCTTTTAGTCACAATAATTTACTTGCCCAAGGTAATTCTCATATGAAGGAAGGCGTATAGTTAGGCAGGTTGCTTGATAGAAGTAAGAGTTGACATTCAGGTTGTGATGGAACTTAAATGTGCAGAAATCCAGAGTAACACAAATCAACAGTTACTCTGACACTGTTATGAATTAAGAGCAGATTGGTGCCTGGTTTGAGCCTTTTCATATACATTTAAGTTTGTGAGTCCAGCTTTCTAGCACTTGGTTGCAAGGCTGTTGCCTAAATTGGACAAACATAGAGATTTAAGAGAACAGGCAGAGGCATCAGGAAGGAGGAGACCAAGATCAAACAGAGATTCCTCCATTGCTGTCAGACATATTTTTTAAAAACATGAGATTGCACAGTTTCTCATCTGCAGTTTCTGTTAACTGCTTCACAGACTCATGCAGAATGAATGTTGCTTTTCTTCTTCTGCAATGTTTTCATTTTGAATCTTCCCTCAATTTATCCCACAGGGAAGTGCAAGTGAGGCCACCCTGATTGCACTGCTTGCTGCCAGGACAAAAACTATCAGACAGGTGCAGTCAGAGAAGCCTGAGCTAACAGAAGCAGAGATCATGGGCAGGCTGGTGGCTTATGCTTCTGATCAGGTGAGTACCTCTCATTAACATGGAAACACAGTGTTTATACTGAACAATTTCAGCCGTCTGAATAAGGAGGTGAATTGAGTATAAACTCTTTGGATTGGTGACTATTTGATTTTGGTTGTTTATATCCTCCTGTACATCATAAGCGTGTTCCACAGGGATCAGTGTTGTTTAACATCTTTACTGATGATCTAGACAAAGGGCTGAGTGCACCCTCAGCAAATTTGGAGATGACACCGAGCTGAGTGGTGCTGTTGACACACCTGAGGATGGGATGCCATCCAGAGGGACCTGGACAAACTTGAAAATTGCTCCATGTGAATCTCATGAGTTTTAATAAGACCAAGTTCAAGGTGCTGCACCTGGGTCAGTGCATCCCCCAGTGCCAACAGAGGCTGGGGATGAACAGATTCAGAGCAGCCCTGCCAGGAAGGACTTGGAGGTGCTGTTGGGTGAGAGGCTGGACATGAGCTGGCAAAGTGTGTTTGCAGCCCAGAGAGCCAAACGTGTCCTGGGCTGCATCCAGAGCAGCGTGGGCAGCAGGGGAGGGAGGGGATTCTGCCCCTCTGCTCTGCTGAGATCTTACTTGCAGTGCTCTGGGGTTCCTGCGTAGGGAGGATATGGACCTCTTGGAGCGAGTACAGAGGATGGATGTCAAGATGATCAGGGGAATGAAGCACCTTTTCTATGAGAAAAGGCTGAGAGAATTAGGATTGTTCAGCCTGGAGAAGAGAAGGTTTTGGGGTGACATTATTATGACTTAAAGCAGCCTATAAGAAAGGCATGGGGGGACTTTTTACAAGAGCATATAGTGACAAGACAAGGAGGAATGATTTTAAACTGTGAGTAGGGTGATTATATTGAAGAAATTCTTTATTGTGGGGGTGGTGAGGCACTGGAACAGGTTGTCCATGAAAGTTGTGGATGTCCCACCTCTGGAGATGTTCAAGGCCAGAATGTATGGGCCTTCTGTACAGCCTGGTCTAGTGGAAGATGTCCCTGCCCATGACAGTGGGATTTGCACTAGTTGATCTGTAAGGTTCCTTCCCACCCAGGCCATTCTATGATTCTGTGGTAAGTGAACTAGAATGTCATGTGTGCTATCATAATATAAAGGATAAATATCCAGATGTCAGTGTTAAATATCTTTATAAAGAGCTTGCTTGAAGTAAATAAAGATAATTAAATAACTTATTAATTTCAGTTATGTTTAGTAAGTCTAGGGTACCTTTTGTTACATCCAGTCTTCTTTGTCCATCTGTGCACACAGTATTTTCCTCCTATAAGCACATGTGCAAACACACAAGCATTCTCCCCCTGCATACATGCATAGGTACAGAGGCATGAATGCAGAAAAACCTAATGTATGAATATAAAGCAAATTGGTCACAGTACTTGAAGAAGCCAAAACATTATTTTTCTTAAAAAAAAAGAAAACCTTTAAGATATCCATCTGCCAATCCAACTAAGAAATCTTATAAAGAAACAGAAAATCTAATCCTTGATTTCTGACTGCGAGTGGTATTTAGCAGACTGAGTTACACTAAATTCTCAGCAGGCCATGACTATGAGAGGCTTTTAATGTTAATGAAAACAAATTCTGCTCATGTGAGTTCTGCTGCTGCTATGTTTCTGACACAGTAGTCCTACTGAAGGGCCATGCAGTGTTGTTTCTCTTAATATGTGTGACATTTTCTTACCTATATGTCAATGAGACACAAAAAAAACCCCTCTCTTAGTACTTAATGTTTATTTTAAAGCAATATCTGATATGTGAGTTAAATGGCCAGGTTTCAGCCTTACTTTGATTTACTACTTAGTGTATGTTAGAAAGCACTTAGAAGTTAACACTACACTTGCTCTTTGCTAGTGGGAAGAGGGATTACACTTGCTTGGTGAGAAGATGATTCAGGACAAGAAAATATGAGAAAGGATAACTGCTTTCAGGAGACACAGGATTATTTTTTGTTTGTTTGTTTGAGACCCTAAGGTCTGTCTTGCGCAGACCACCAGTCCCAGAGCTCTGACTGACCCAGTGAAGCACAAAACCTTTTACTTGTTTTGACTTTTTTGTCCCATATAAGAGGCTGACCTGAAATGAGGACTGACAGGCCTTCCTGCCTACTGAAGGTCAGAGAATCTTATGTTTACAGAAGGATTTGCCTTAAGATACTGCTGACCTTTCCAAGCAGATTGTTCCTGAGCTCACTGTTCCTTCTGTGTTAAGAACATACCTGTGTGACTCATAGGCAATAATCCAGGAAAGAAAGTTCAATGTAAGCCATTCTGTGGGAGGGGAAGTCATTCACTGATAGAGCCCAACAATGCCAGAATGCATTTGCAAAAGAATCTTGCTACAATTTTTGAGTCTTGATGAAGCAATTTAGGGGTTCTGACTGGCTAACAACCTTGGTGTATTATTGTAGTTTGCTTATTTGCAATTCTAGTATAAATAAGTTCTAAAATACATTTTTCCATTGTATACTTGAATGGGTACTGCTATGCCACACACCTTGCTTTCCACTTAAAAAGTTATATTTCAAGTCTAGGCTTCCAAATTTTCTCAAGTTGATGCCTAATTAGTTACTAAAGCACATTAACAAGAGGCACTACTGAGATACAAATTAATGGTACGCCTGGCTTTAAAACATGTCATTCCAGGGATATATTAAGCGGAAGGACAAAAATTTTATCTAGTCTATTCCAACAAAATTTTGGATTGTCATTTTTGTGATTATATGATAAAGTAAAATAGAGTTAATAATCACTGGCAAGAATCCACAAGGAGGTTGTGAATGAGAATAGTCATAATATGAAAAGGTGAGGGATTTTCCTCTTTCAAATTAATAATTAATGAAACTATAGAAGGCTTTTCTGTTTGTTTTAATCGTGCTTTAAAGGAGATTATTTTGTGGCTAATGTACCTTTCATTGTCAATGGAGTTTTTATTCCTGATGTTATTCTATTATACTTAACAAATTTATAAGAATTTCTTAGTGATATCTTTGTTTTTATTTACAGAAGTGTGATTTCTTTTCTAAAACAATGTAATTTCAGGGGAATTCAAATGAATTGAGTTGTAAATAAAATAACATATTGGGAATGATCCTTATTTGCCTAAAAAAGTGAATGAATGACCGAACCACAATTTAGTCAGTATGTAATTAGAAAAAAATGGTCGTGTAAGAAAACATCTGTCTGTACCATACTGTGACATGTATAATTCTAGAGTTCAGAAAAGCTATATACCATAAAAATATGCTAGCAAGCACCTGAATTGTTATCAGACAAGATGATTGTCCACACATCTTTTGATTGATCTAGAGCCAAGTCCTGAAGGCCTACATCAATCAAACTGATGCCTTCTAGAGGCTGGCCTGAAACAGAGACTAGGCAGAGCAAAAGGATAAAGCAGGTATTTATTAAAATGCCTCAATGGGTACACCTGGGCTGCATAAGAGCCCAGCTGGGCTACACTTGAGATGAACCCCAAAATGGTCACAAAATGGATGACTGATGAGATGTCACACTTTTATAAGTTCTGGTCCATTAGCATATTGGAGTTAATTGTCCAATTATAGCTTCAGGTTATGAAGTTCCAGCCTCTTTGTTTTTTCTTTGCACTTTACCATTGTTTTTGTTCTTGGGCTTGAAAGTTGTATTGGTTGTCTTTGGTCCCAAGCTAGAAAAGGAATTGTTTTTTCTACTTACTCTGTGAAGAGAGCTTAGTAACACTTAATATGAAACTCAGAACTACCCACTAAAACAGCACAGAATCTAAAAAATATAAAAGCTAAAACTTAAGGCATCACTTCTGTCTTTTTGAGGCTCAACTAGGCCTTTAACCTGTTGAGCTTTTATTTTAAATATGACTACTTTACAATTTAAAATAAACATCTAACAAGAGATAAATATTTAATGGTAAATAAATATTTAACTTTAGATAAACATTTAATAACAGTAAATATTTAACAATAGATAAATATTTAATAATAATAATAAGTAATAAACAGTAAAGTAATAAACAGTAATAAACATCTAACAGTAGTAATGTCTTTCACAATCGGGTATTATGCAAAGAAGAATGGTTATTGTGAATAGTTCTTTGGGCACAGAAAAGGAATCATTTAAAGTATGATTTTGTCTGCATCATCCTTTGTTTTTATAGGTGTTTTAAGAGTAGAAGCTTTTTTAACTTTGGAGTAGTGAATCTAGAGTTTTTTACTAGCCACTTTGACTGTGAGGGTAGTTGGTAGAACTTGGAATGGTCTTTTTTACTTGGCTTGTAGAGGATACTGTTTTACTACTTAACATAGAAGGTTTCTAGACTGGAAGGGATGTGTAGGTGTTTTTAGTCTTATAAGCCTGGATAGCACAATGTGATTTTGGAGTCTCTGCAAAGTAGAACTTAAAGATATTAGATATTTCTGCAAATTAAGTTTCTTCTTTGTGTGAATTTCACTTGGAAGATGTGGAATATGATATGGTTTGCTATACAGTATTTCATAGGGACTGATGGTGTCTTTCTGCTTGGGTTGTATGTGGATGTTTAGTAAAGCTATAGGCAAGGCCTGAACTTATGTTATGGGTGTTTCTTGAAAAATTTTGCTAATTTGTGTTTTGAGAATTTTATTTATACATTTAACTTTACTACTCACTTGGGGTTTATAAGGTGTATGTAGATCTTAAGTAATTTTTAAAATGTGATTACCTTTTTTAATTACTGTTGTAACAAAGTGTGGTTTTCAGATGACATCTTTATGGGAACCTTAAAGTTTGGAATTATATGATTTAGCAAAACTTTTACTATTTTTTTGGCTATGTTAGTGCAACAGGGGTAAGTTTTTGGCTGTTTACTGAAGGTGTTAACTAACACTAATATGTACAGTGTCTCTTTTTGTGTGGTTAACTTTGCAAAATTTATTTGTTAGTAATTTTTAGGAAGATTTCTTGCTTTTGTTACTTTTAATACTTTTTCATAATTTTTTAATATGAAACTCTGAACTACACACTAAAACAGCACAGAATCTAAAAAATATAAAAGCTAAAACTTAAGGCATCACTACAATGTAAATTAAAGCTCTCACTAAGGTTAATAGAACTCTTGTCTAATGTGATAATGGCAATGGTCTCAAGGATATGTCAGGGTTGCTATCACTTTATTGTGTGTGTGTGTGTGTATTTATGTATATGTCCACCTACCTATAGGAAAGGTGGAGAAGCATGTATCTATTACATACCATCAACAGTCCAAGGATCTTAAGTATGGCTTTACTTGAAAGGCCTTAACATTTTAGTTTGTAAACTCAAATGAACTTCTTACATTCCAGTAAAAGGTGTCGGTCTTAAAACTTGCCCATTTCCTTGTAGGCTCATTCATCTGTGGAGAGGGCTGCACTAATTGGTGCTGTGAAGATTAAAAATGTTCCCTCAGATGACACATTTAGTGTTTGTGGTTCAGCACTGAAGAAAGTTCTGGATGAAGACAAAGCTGCTGGTCTTATACCATTCTTTGTGAGTACTGGATTTTAACAAATCAGTGGATTTAATGCTTCTGATAAGATGCTTTTGACATCAGTAGATGATCTCATCCCTAACAGAGGCACTGATAGGCAGCTGAGCTGGAATACTAGGAGAGGTTCCATGAGTGTTCTTCACATGCCTTTTTGTGCAGGAGGAGACAATAACTGGAGTATCTGGTTGAACTTCTTAGCAAAATGATGCTTGGGGTCAATTTTGTAGTTGCTTCTAGTCCTGCAGTGTTATAATCTTCTAATTCCTGAATTCTGAACTGTTTATTTTTCAGGTTCCAACTAACTTACAAATAAACCAAGTTTAAAGACAATAAATTAAATGATACTATCTCAAGCTCAATGGTCTTTGAGAAACAACAGTTTCCCCTTGATGGTATTTTAGCAAAGAAATGAACCTCCATAATACAGCTCAAATATCATTGAGATCAGACATTGTCAGTCAGGTGTGAGTATGTAACTAATCTCTTACAAGTGAGCTATAGGGAATGCAGCTGTGGAAACTTTAGGTATCACCATTTCTTGCTATCTTTCCACTTTTTTCCCAGAGATTCCTGCTTCCACAGCAGGACAGTGAAGGCAAATATAGGTATGTCTCAGTAACTTAAGCTCATAATTCCCCAAGTTTGGACATAGAATGTTGTTAGATTAGATAAAATTCTAAATTTTGGTTCTACCATGATAAGTTCCTGGTCAAAAAGAAAAATTGCTTATTCATCAGATCTACTCCTCCTGCCAGTTCAGAATACCATGTAATTACTTCAAGTTAAAACAAGATTTTGCCATTTGTTTTTTTTCCCATGAAGTAGCTTCTGTTTTTTCCCGTGAAGTAAGTAACTTCTGTAGTTTTGTACATCACCAGCAAAATTCTTCACTTATTTCCAAGCATTATGCTCTACTAAACTTGATACAGACCACAGGCATATAGATAAATTAAGGGGCATAACATGCTGCAGAAAGTATGTTTTACTGGCCTCCACTGAAGAAAAAATCCTCACACAACAAATTTAGAAACTGAGAACTTTAGAAATGGGATTTTTTAAGAGATTCAAAAATAAGTCATTTTTTTTTTCATGAGAAAGTCATATCTGACAATGGTTGTTTCTTTTCTTTTGTGTTGTAACATTTTGAAAAGGGATAATGTGACTTAAATTTCTATGAACTATTTTCAGAAGAATTAGAAGATTAAGCTTGCTTATAGTCATGGATTAGTGCCAAATGGGACAAAGAAACCTAAATTTCACCAGGCTCTTTTGAAAATATAATCTTTTTACTCTTTTTGTTATTAACCTTTAGAGAATGTTCTTGTGTAATATGAGGATGACTAGAATGAGGAGTGGTTCTCATATGTGCAGAATGCTGCTAATTTCTAGGGTGCCTAGAACTAGGGAGTCCTTAGAATGACCAAGCACATCCTGTCAATTGCTTTACAACATAACAAAATTCTGACTAAGAAAAAATATCTCCAAGGATTCCAAAAAGAATGTTATTATGGGACACACTTATTGAGGTGAAGAACATGCCACAAGGCATGCTTTATTTTTCTGTGTTATGATCCCAGCTCATAATATCTCACTGTTAATTTTAAATAATTATAAGAACAGCAGAATATCACATCTTCATGCAGTAACTATGAAATTAATTTCTTTTTTCCTCAGCTTTTGTCCATTAGCAAAAAAATTCAACTTGCCCCTCATAAATATTCATGCATTATTATTTTTTCTATGCATAGCAAGAGAAAACAAATTCTAATTTATGTATGCAGTGACACCTTTACAAAAGGTGATTTAACTGTTGTTTTTCTTCCTCTGTTTGCTTAGCTGTGCAAAACAGGCTTTCAAAGACAGCAGAGACTCTGCCTGAGTTCATACAGCCCGTATGGAGTCTTCCTTTTATTTGTATACATAAAATATGTCATCTTAGGTTAAACTAGATCTCATTATTGGTATGGTTGGCCTCTTAACTCAAAAGGTGTGTAAATTCTCTGTCATGCTGAGCAGCAGTCCATGCACTGTATTAGTGCTCCCTTTTCTGGCTTGCAGGTTTCAAAAGCCTTTCTGTTTCTTTTGTTCTTGAGTAATTTGGTGGGGCTGTGTTTTGTTCCGGCAACAAAGATATGCACATTGCCAAGGAAACACCTCACACCACTTGATTCCTTGTCTCCCTGTGTTCACTGATCCTTCACTAAGGGGAGTGATTCAGCATCAAAGCAACAAGTTTGATGGAAGAAATTCTGCCCGAAGAGACTTGTGACAGCAGAGACATCATTCCTAATGAAGATGTCTTGTTTGCATCCAAGCTGCTACAGTCTCCCTCGGAAGCAAGAAAAGGTTTTGTAAGGGATTAAAAAGAAAATATAAGTAAATTGCAATGCCTTAAAGGCATGTTTCTCATCTTATACTTAATGAATAAATGAAGAATCATTATACTGAACTTGATAGCATTGCTTTCCCTGTAGGGGTGAGTGGAGAATCAGGGTTAGGTCTGCTTGATGTGAAACAGGTTCTGTCATTACAGCAATCTGTTAATTAAAGGTTTGCTTTTCATGTACATAGGATTTGGCAGCCAACCATTTTTGGGGAGAGGCATTGTCTTTGAAAGGAATCTTTGCATTCCTACCCACTGTCAATGTCTTGTAGCACTAGTAATGTGAATATCATTCTGATCAGTAAAAACTCTTGCCACTAGGGTATGCAGGTCTCTGCTTTTGTTTTCTTTCTTTTATTTCTGAGTTCAGACTTGTGTAAATTCATCGCTTTCAAAATACTTTTGCAGAAACTGAAACAGAGATTTTCATCTGGTAAAGCAAGCAGACTGTGCAAACAAAGCTCTTAACCATGTCAGGCATTGAGTCACTATTGCCTCAATTTACCGAGGAGCCATTTCCGAACACGGATGATGTGCAGCCCTTCGTCTGGCCCCGGTTAAGGGGGAGCTTTAAAACACATGCTGAAATCATGTCCATTTCATTAACTGTACACACACACTGGTGGTTAAACCTGGGTGCAAATGCCTCTATCAGTTGAGCCCTATGCTCCTGGCTTGAGACAGATCTCTGTGTTGGCAGAATGTTGACTGGGATGATCAAAAGTGAAGACCACTAAGTTAAGCACTTCTAAATTCAGATAGAGTGCCTACTGCATTCAAGCCTAGCTCACCTAAATGTGTGTAGGTAGCCTGTGAGCTTTGTGCTGTCTTTCGTAAGTCAGCACTGACAGATTGCAGCTGGCATATACAAGGTACAATATACTTCAACAACCTCAACCAGTATAAAGCTGCTATAACACAATTGCCTGCTGCCCAGCATGAAATCTCTCAGATTCTAGATGAAGTGACTCTTCTGAACGTGATCCACAGGATATTAAGAAGCAGGCTTTTTGTATCCAGACTGGCTCAGGAAACGATAAATCAGAATCAGACTGACAGATGAGCCATCTTTTCAGTAGAACATTTAGATCCTGACCACAGATTTCCATTCGGAAGAAACGTTCTTGAGACATGTACAGATGTCTAGGGTGATGTTTCTTAACCCACAGTTTGTGAATGACTGCTGTTCTGTAAAATACTGAATGGTGGTTTAGAGAACTGCTGCAGTTTTCTTCAGGCCACAGACATTCTCATGAGTGCAAGCTGGCAAGAACTGAATAGAAGATAAAAATAATATGTGAGTATTGAAAGTTCTGTCTCATTTTAGTTACTTGCAAATGCAAAGCTTTGTATTGGAACCATGCGAAATGTGTCCACACCTTTTTCAAAAGCTGTAGGAGGTCTTCCAGTTGAAAAGATTGAGAATAATTGCTCTCAGGAATCATGAAGATTCATATATGTTTCCTGACATAGCTCTTCATTTCAGGAAAGTAATACATGAGATGACTGAGTTAGGCATTTTAGCTGCTTTGTATTCACAACCAAGGGCTGAGTCAAATTTGAAGTGCACAACCTGGAAAGGAAAAGGCCTGCAGGCTATACTGAGCCATCAGTCCCATTTCTGTGATGCAGTCTGTTCCCTGCCCTTTGTACAAATGTGATTTTTCTGGTGTTACACAGGCTACAAATTGAGTTAGATTCATTCTGTAGTACTTGAGGCGGGGTAATGAGAGTTCTGACAAGAGCAGACGCTGTCACTCTAAGTGGTTTCTGAGAATTAAAGCAAGTAGCTTTGAGGTTTAGACACCTGCAGAGAGGAAAACAAAATTATTTTAGAAACTGAGCTATACTTTACAGAATAAGGCATTATTTAAACAACTAAGCATATGTTTGAATTCATATAATCTCTTACTGAAGAAACATACTCCTTATCCTGATTAGAAGAATACCTTAACTGTAGTACAACACTAATAACAATAATATGTAACTTTTTATTGTGAAATTTCCATCATTATTTTAATTGCTGGACTAACCAAGGAAATTTCACTCTAATCTTGTCAGAAAATTCATACCATATTACCATAAAATATATGTATAAAAGCAGAGTTAAAACTATAGTGCTCTCTTTTTATTTATTTCCCAATCCAGTGGTTTAACCCCAATTCTTTATGCATATAGAAAAATTGGCATTTTCATCATGGTACCTTCCCTTGTGATAAATATATTTTCACTCCATACACATGTGCCTTCTTAGGAAAAATAGAGACCAAATTTTTTCCTGCTATTTAGAAAATACCGTGATCTTTTCAAAGCAGCTTCTCTCAGAGGGCAATTAGTCTTCCAGAGAACTCTTAAATGTACCTCAAGGCACTTCAATTTTCTGTTCTTCTCCAGTGTCTCAGGAATATAGGAGGGCCCAGTATAGATCAAGATTAGATTATCTTGAAGGAAAAATATGTTAGCTCATGATTTTGCTAACTATATACATACAATGCTTCTCATTTTCAGAACTATATTTGTTTCAAACTCTGGTTTTTAATACAAAAAAAATACTGAATTGTCCCTTTTTTATTTTAATAATTACTTTTTTCCAAGTTTTGCTGTGACAGAATGTTTGTTTCTTGAAAAGTCTAGTGGATGGACAAGTATAATAATAGGTTTTCCTTTCTCTTCTTATTGGTCTCATAATGAATTTGCTAAGGGACATGGCCACACATACACAGAGAAAAATGTTGCTAGCTCCAGATATATAGGGGAAAACTGTAGGAACAAAATATATTGCATTGACAGTGTACTTGGCAGAAAAAGCAACCAGAAATACTAAAATAAAAAAAGCAAAATTCTGGGTTTGGCATTTTTATGATCATCTCCTAGCTGTACTGTAGTTTATGTGTGACCTTGGATAAATGATCTAATTCTTTTGTACTTCAGTACTATGACTAGAACACAGCATACTTTACTTGTCTGTTTAAACTGTAAAGTGACTTTTGTTATGTAAAAATCTAGTAAAAGACAAAAGCCACACTTAGTCTTTATAAGTGCTTTCAGAAATAAGTCAGGGTGTTTAAAACCTAAGTGTAGCAATGAAAAATAAAATAATGTTAGTTTACATGCCCTTGGTAGTTGGGGGTTTTTTGATTGAAATTCTACCTACATATTCCTGATAAATTACAATAGCTCATTTTCACCTAGTAATATTCTCTTTCTACTGTGAAACTTCAGCATTTATGTTGCCTCTTCTTTTGGCCCACTGGTCACACAGAAGGATACATTAAATGAGACATTAACAGAATGAAGGGAAAACTGTTCCAGTGTTTTAGGATGAATCTGGGAGAAGTTTCTCTGTGAAAAACTCTTGCTAGCCAAGTAGTGAACATATGCTACTGGTGAACAGGTTCCAGGTTGCAGATCTCTTGAGCATAAGCTGGTTAAAAATCTCTGTTGCAGAGCCGTGGCTTTGATCACGACAGCAACATTTGTTGATCCATTCTGTCAATAAAAATTCCAGCACTTTTGGGTTGCTCAAGTTCAGAACTTGTTTATGTACCATGAACTGCAAATGATTTTGATGGGATTTGCATATGTTAGAGTAGTATTGACCCACATGATAAGCATGTGGAACATATAGAAAATATGTAAAATATAGCATTAGCACAGCACTGTGCCTATATTACAGTACTTATCACTCAATTTTATATAAACATTTGATTTTATGCATCTGCTTCAATAGACTGTTTTGGGAGCTTTGAAAAAACCCCACCCACAGTCTTAAAAGTTCCACTAAGGGTAGGTAATAACTAGCTTTTTTTTTTTTTTTTTTCTATAATGTCTATACTTTTTGTTTACTGCAGGCTTTGCAGACTGTTTTTTGCATTTGGTAATTTTCTGTGCTTTAACACTTTTTTTTTTTTGGCTCTGCAGTTCTGTGCAACACTTGGAACCACCCCTTGCTGCTCCTTTGACAAACTGTTAGAGCTGGGTCCTATTTGTAAGTCTTTGCTGCTTCTTCCTAAAATTGCAGATACCAGTTTAAGCCATGCTGAGTCATTTCCAGGACATTATGCAGTGTCAGTGTCCAAATACAATAAAGCTATTTATAGATGAGACCTTCAGTTACAATTTTATTTCTAATATTAGGTCAAGCAGCAAATGTACATTCTCAAGCTGTTAAAAGAGTTAGAGAACATTGCCTTAAGGGTTTCTTTTCTGTGGGGGGTCATATTTTGGAATACTGTCAGCTAAGAATTACTGTAACACCTCAGTTTGTAATATACTTCTTCAAGCCCTTCTACCTGCAAGGGTATCTAGAGAAATGCTGAATATCAGGGAAAAGTTGTACTCTTAATTCTGCTCTGCACCAAGTGTTTTGTTTCTGCCTGTTTCTAACAGCTATAAAAGATAGGGAAATAAACACCAAAAATCCCCATCTATTCTTAATCTTTACTCTCCCCTTTCCAATATCCTTCCTCTTTCAAGAAAATAGGACAAATGCCAGTGTGTTTAATACAGTGATCGAGTCATGGACCCTTCATAAGTATTTCTTTCTGTGTTATGGTTTGTTGTGTCAAGCTTTGATCTGCAGCAGGGCTTGGTCAAATCACATGTTTGCTGGCTGATGAAAATGCTACCAAAGCACACCACATCTCTTCAAGTATACATTTAGAACAGGAAATCCATAGCTGTTAGCAACTGGAAGCAACTTGATTTGACGTCCTGTTAGTTTATTCAGGTGGTGCCTGTGTGGTAGTGATTTGCTCTGTGAGGCTTCCTGCCTTTCAGTGCCAGCCCCAGAGACTCGGTTTCTCCCAGTCTTTCTTTTTAAACAAGTGTCTGCTAGTCTGCTTAGCAGCTACAGATTATTTTGCTGTTTGTGTTATTCCTATAGACCTATTAAAATAGCAACACCAGTACGTTTAGGTGTAGCAAGTAATCATGTGTTTCACTTTGATGATTCCCTGCTTGTGCAGGGAATGGCATACCAGTGAAGTCAGAAGTCTCATGCTAAGCTTTTCTGCTTAACTTTCTCCTTAGCATACATGAGGAGCAGTCCTATGATATAAAGCAGTGTCTCAAACCAAGTATATTTAGAAATAGATAATCAGTTAAACTTTCAACATGCATTCAAATAAACCTAAGTTGTGGATGTTGTGAATAATATTTTATTAGCTTTCCCAGACATTCATGCAAAAAGAAAATTTAGTTCACAAGAATGCAAATTTCAGCATGAACTTGGTGCCCAACTGCAGATCTTGGTGGATATACCTCTGTATGTGGAAATAATAATCACAATTATTTGGTGGCCAGTGTAAAGATGTAATGTGAGCTTCAGCCACCAACTGATAGACCATGATTGTTACTGAGTACATTAAAAAAGTGTTCTCTAGTAGAGTGCGAATGCTTAATTACAGAGTATATGTAAGCTGCTCATATGCCAAAATATTTCTGCAGAAGCCATTCAGTGACTAATCAAAAGTAACACTTTTTTAGCATTTCAGTGCTTGCTTTTGCATAAGCATCTCCATCCTTGAAATAAATAGTTTGCTGCACGTAGTTCAAAAGCATGTGCATGCACATTTATCAATATGTAAAATATTCAGAAATGTGTTTGTGATTCATGAGCTAGAAGTGGGTAGCACAGCTAATATTCTATCTTCTTATGCTAAAGTAGTTTTATTACCACAGAAATGATAGCTAAATCTCTATATACATTTTTTTAAAAAGTATTTTATATTGGTTCTTAAATCAAAACCACAAAATAATTTATGTTGCTTAATTTTAGTAAGATAAACCTAGATAGGATGATCCTTATGAGTCCTTTCCAATACAGGATATTCTACGGTTCTATGGTTCTGTAACTTTTTGCCTGTAGAAGTGGGAAGGAAAAATAATACATTATATATATATTTTTATATGTTAATAAAAACCCAGATGGTTTTTAATCTCTTAATTTAATTTCAAATTAGGAAAATAATAACATCAAAGAGAAATCTCTCAGGCACTTGGTTTCATGTAAAATAATTAGGCTTTTTAATCTCCTGTTTAATTTATTTCCTTCAATTATTTTTTTAGGTAATAAGGAAAATATCTGGATGCATATTGATGCAGCCTATGCAGGAAGTGCTTTCATCTGCCCTGAATTCAGGCATCTTTTGAATGGAGTGGAGGTGAATGAGTGTTTTTTTCTCCATCAGCCTGCTGAAACTTTGCTCTTTCATAGAATTTGTGTGTTTCTTACATGCCCAAGATTAATGGCTCTTCCAGAATCTCTGAGTAAGCTGCACCTCAGTTTGCATTACAAATCCCTGTACATTCTATTACATTACTTACATTTTAAAATTCTTAATGATTTATACTGGGAGTATGTGGGTACCCCTCTGTAAGAAGTTTGTCATTAAGAATAACAAGTAGTACTGAATCAACAAATAGAAAAGAGGAACTTTTCCCCAAAAATCGCTAAAGACATATTTGTAACATTCTAATTCTACATTACACAAAAAAAGAGGGAAAAAAATAATTTTGACAAACTAATGAGCTCATTATGTCTGTTTTTCTTCTTACATCCTGAAAGTCATATATTATGGAGCCAGTAGCTGTATCTCAAACAGACAGGGTTTAATAACCAAGAGACCTAAATGAAATATTCCCCCAGCAGCACTGCTGTTCCTTTTCCCCTGCCTTGCTGAGCTACTTGGCATTCAGTTGCTTAGATAAGAATACTTCAATTTCCTGCTGCTCCCCTCAGTCAGATAAGTCCTTGTCTTCCACGTCAGTGGAGAAAATATTACTGTTTGGTAAAGCCAGAAGTTTAAACACAGCACTGATAGGCAGTGACTAATGAAGAAGAGGAGGGAAAACCCCCTCACAAATAAAGCATTTCTTTCTGTCTCTTTTTTATCAGCAAATGAAGCTTGTTGTAATTTCCTGTGGGGGAATATTTTTTAAATTATTGTTATTGGTTCCTGAAGGAAATGAAACTGCATCCCTCGTCTGGGCCAGCATTTTTCATAGGAGTAAATATTTAACAACCACGAATAGGTTTCCTACCTTATATAGGACAGGGTGATAGCCAGATAGATGTATAGATAGATAGAGAGAGACAGACAGATCATCTTCTCTTACTAGAGCAATTGTTAATTGCTTACAGGTGACAGGGAAGGTTATGAGAAGCAAATGAGAACAGAAAAGTGCTATATGGAATAGTCAGACCTTGGTGCTGCCAGGTCCCCATCCCCCAGCTTTTTAGGCTGGTGACTTCTGCCTTTGTTAAAACAGAAAACAGGGATGAAACCTTTCTGAAATGGTGTCCATCTTACCCACCTGGGTTTCTTCTGATGCCCCACCTAAACATTTCAAGTAAACGAGGCCTGGTGCATGGTGTATAAATATGTATTTATTGCAAGTGCTTACTTTTTGGTGGTTTTTCTTTTGATTTAGATGAAATAATAATTTCCACTGAAAGAAAACACCCTGTCAAAAAAAAAAAAAAAAAAAAAAAAGAAGAAAAAGAAGAAAAAGGACAAAAAAAGAAAAATAATTTCCCAGTCAATTGTAATTTTTTGAAGGACTATGATGTGTAGATTCTGAATTACATATATAATTTCTTGCTATGTATGAATTCTTTGTGTATTAGTTTAATATTCGTGTAAGTAGAAGGCTTAGGGAATTTTTATGGGAAAATGTGATATGAACCCCAATTAATGTTTCTGAGTATGCATATTTATTTATTTATTTAAGATCAAAATAAGATATACACTTTTCCATAACAAACATATCAAGAAAGTATAATTGTAAACAAATGCTCAAAATGTTGCTAATACCACTAGCCTAACAGCATACCTAATGTGAATGCCACTCCCAAAATAAATGAGGATTTAACTACAACAGTTACTAAGTAAGGTGACATCAATATAGATGTTATAAAGACATAATTCAGGAATTGATTCATAGTTACATGGACAATTTGACAAAGTCATGTCATTAGCACATGGATCCTTTTCTCTTTCATAATTCTTTTTCTATATATCCATTCTCAGTTTGCAGATTCATTTAACTTTAATCCTCACAAATGGCTCCTAGTGAATTTTGACTGCTCTGCAATGTGGTAAGTATTACAGTAAAGGGAAACATTACAAGAGATAAAAATGAGGTTATATTAGTCTTCCTTTCTAGCAGTAGACATTTCTTTATATTTCTCAGTTGAAATGAGGAGAACTGCATAGCTTTAAATCTTATGAATCATTTGCAGAATTCAAATTTTCATTTAATCCAGGTTTCAAAAACATGAAATTTTGAAATAGGTCTGATCTCTCTGTTATGTTCCAAAAGGAGAGAGAAGTACCAAAAAGTCTCCAGATTTATACTTCCTCCATTTTGGGACTGTTTAAAACATAAATAACAAAACTTATTTTTAGGATATCAGTGCAATGAAGAGTACGCTAAACAGGGCTTTTTTTTTTTTTTTTTTCTTCCTTTTCTTTTCCGTAGCATTTCTTTTGGTTTGATTCTTTTAAAAGCCTTTCTAAAAATGTTTAAGATTTGGCTGATGAAAAGCAGTTGATTTCAAAAAGGCCTATATATGTAATTTTGTACTGACTTTCAGTTTTCCCAGATGACAGCAGAGACATTTTGATATTAAATGATGCCGAAATAGAAACCCATAGACATGCTTTCAAACAGAGCAAAGTATCATGGCAGTAATAATAGCATGGGTTTGTTAAAAACATTCCGTAGTAGATGATCCTATTTTGTCCCAAATTAAATGATTACCAGCACCACAATTAATGACACTTACTAGCAAGACAGTTATTCAACAAATGCAGACTATTCACCAAAATAAATGAAAACATTAATTTCAAAAAAACATTAATTTTCAAAAAAATTTGCAAGAGGAAAAAAGAAGACTTCAAAATTTCATCCAGAAACAGGTCACCTCATTTAAAAGAGGAATCAATGTAAGACAGTGATCACTCAGTTGCTTTTGGTTAACCTTTGTCTCTTTTAATTTCCCTGGCAAAGTAGACTTTTCAAGTAATATATTATGGCTTTTACCTTAATATTTCAACTGATGTAGGCATTTTAAATCTTCCAACATATTGTGGCTTTTTCTTTTCCTTAGGGTAGATGGCTTACACTTTGACCCTCATTCATCAGTAGTGGCAGCACCCCATAACGTGCTGTGTCTCTGTGTGAAAGGACATAGGAATATGATGAAACAATCTCCTTCAATAGTTCCTCCCATCTTTTTCTCATCACTCAAAGACATTATTAAAAACTTGCAAATTAGACAATACACTATCATTCTCTTTAACGTTTGTAGAACAATTAGGAACCACAGTCTAGTCCCTAACAGTTTAGTTTCTCATTAATTCTGCTTTCCCTGAAAACCCTGTGGAACTATGTTAAAGGCATTTTACCTGGCTTTCCAGTAAAACAAATTATATACAATCATACTGTGAGTTCCCAAGTTCCCATCTAAGGTGACTTTAGGTTAAAAGCTTAGACTTTAGATTTAGGTAAGTTTTTCTTCTACATTTTGTTTATTCTTGGGTTTGTTGTTTTTTTTTTTTTTGGGGGGGGGAGTTTTTTTGTTTGTTTGTTTTTGTTTTGTTTTTTGTTTTTTTAGATAAGTCATTGCATAAAATGCTCATTTTCATAGGTAGGAAGATTCCGGTACAAGGACTCTGAGAGACCTTCCAACGTCTCCTTACTCAAAGTAAAAGTTTCACAACTATAGCCACTTGGGCTTCAATTCAGCTAGGCATTTATGTATAGGAGTTATTCACTTAATACAGAATTAATGTACACTTAAACTCTTTGACTCGAGGCCAAGTCCATTGTCCAGCTAATTCTAAGACCCACGTCCAAAATTCACTTGTCCTACCAACTGTAACACTCCCTGAGAAGGTGAAAAGTAATAATAAAGGATGAAGGATAGTAAGAAAAAGTAACTGTGTAGGATATGTAGTCCTCTTAGGATCCATGAAAAGTTTTAAGTATGATACTATGATAAGATGGAAAAAGTTCAGTAAACACTGAACACCATTTCAGAACCAAAGTAATCTGAGTTCCATCGATGGGCAGATTGCAAAATAACCCAGACTCCTCAGCTCTTTCCCCAATTAACACTTGCATTTCTTTTCACTGCTAGCTGATTAAAATAATCTACCCATTAGATCTGTAAAATAATTATGGAACTTCTCAGTGCAATATATGGCACTGATGTAGTTTCAGATTTGGAGACAATGTCATTATAAACCTTTTGTAAAATATTCTCAGACTTCCTGATGTACAGAAAAGACCAGTCAGTTTCCTATAAAAAGGAATTTAATACAGCCAGTCCAAGAAGGGTGTCTTTTCTATATTCAAATATTAGAGTCCTTTAGAGACTTTGTCTTGAAATTACAGTCAGTTTTGCCTGACTTGTTTAATAGATACTCTGGAATATTATAAAATAGGAAGAAATGTCTTCATTCAGAGAGAGTGAAAATAATAATCTTGCAAAGTCTTGGTATTTTTGACTTTTATTATTCTTTTCAGGGTTTAAGTGTTAACTTTTTATTGGGAAGGGTATTTCAGTAACTGGAAGAAGATGCTTACATTAAATACTTGCCTGTCAATCATAGAACACAGAACAGTTTGGGTTGAAAGAGAACTTAGATCATCTACTCCAACCCTACTGTCATGGGCAGGTTCACCTTCCACTAGCCCAAGCTGCTCAAAGTCCATCCAGCTTGGTCTTGAAGAGTGTTTGAAATGAAATTGTATTTCACTTCCTGACTTCAATTGACCGAACTTGAACAATCTACTTGAACACAAACTGAAGTGAAACTTTCCTGCTGGTTCATAATATGAGGTCACCTTTTTAACTGTCATAAAAAGTGCACAAAATAGAGTGAGGCAGTTAAAAGCTACAGATGCGAAATTCAAGTAAGTCACCTCTCACAGATTTTTATTACTTGTTTCACCAGGAGTTTTGTTGTGCATTTTGTATTATGAGTACTTAATATGTGAATATGTGCTACTTAAGCTGGGTCTTGGTCTATTAGCATAACATCCAGCCTTAAAAAAATTCGAGTTTACCAATATAATTTGTGAAATACATATTCACAGGATCACAGATTTGTTAGGGTTGGAAGGCACTTCTGGAGGTCATCTAGTCTATGATTTTCATCTTGAGAGGTCAAGGAACATCTTTCAGGCTGGTGGAGGGGTGCCTCAGAGCCCCTTTAACACCCACTACAGTTACACAACTTTTTACGGTAACCACCGTGTGGCTCCTGATGCAGGCTCTCCTTGTTTGCCTTGCTTACAGGCATCTAAAACCTCTAAAGAATCATACCTGATTTTGGTCTGATGTTGGAGGGTGGAGGTTGGAGCCCTGCTTTTTTGGATCAGCAGGGTCCAAGGCGTCTCAAGCTCGGTGTTATCTGCTGTAGGTGTATGGTTCTGGAGCCACATATCTGCCTCTGTTTCAGTCCCTTTACTACCACACAGCCTGTTATCTGACAACAGGTCATCCCCCTGTGCACACCTTGCACACCAGCCTTTTCTCCAGGAGGAGTATCTGGGCATCCATTGCAAGCTACCAGCTGTACTGACATCCCCTTCCTTTCCAGTTCCATCCGAGTGGCAGCATCAGACTTCTCAGGGGCTGCCTCAGTCGACACACTGGGTTTGGCTCTGAGGTGGGGGCCCACAATTATGGCAGAGACCTTGAGCACTGAGCACTCTGGTGGGGATCTCCTGAGCACTTAGAACTTGCCTGAGGTTTGGATCTACTGGCAGAATGCAGCAGCACCCTTCCTGCAAGCCCTGCCTACGGAAACTTCCATGTCATTTTTGTTTCTTCTAAGCTAGATGTTGCTGCAGAATAGTTACCTGTTCCATTGTTTAATGTAGCATCTTACAGGAGAAGAAATTAAGTGCTCACAAAACATCTAAAGACATTGCTTATAACTTGGATTATCTGCATAGAGAATGAGCTACTGAAACACAAATATTTAAAGTAATCAAATACTTCATATAAACTACACTAGGACAACCTAGATTTTGTTAAAAAAATATCCTAATTAAACCTGCTTTCAGTTATTATTTTCTTTCTTTTGCCCACAGGACATGTCTAGCAATAAATAGGTTATTCATTATTTTTATTTTATCTGAAAATCTGTCGCTTTTTTCATGTGTGTAAGTTTGATTATTTTCAGCAATGTACTTCTCGCACCTAAAGGCAAATACTTAGCTGTTGACCTTGGTACTTCCCTGAGCATTAATGAGAGGAAGGCTTTTTGTTTGTTTGAATAAGATGTTTTATTACCACTGTCTAGATGTGAATGAGAGTGGGAGTATGTACTGGCCTGTGCATTTATACATATACACTAAAATACTGGAAATTAGATTTTTACTTAGAAATTTAAAATTCTACATTAAATCATTAAAACATAGAAAAAAAGGTTTGAACTTCTGTTATTTAGAGTGTTGATATAACTTTTGCTTATTTTGTAATATATTTATAGGCTTAATATAATGATGTAGCAGTCTTTCCCTTTTTGATTTATGATCTCTTCTTCTTCTGCCTGTATAAACCCCAACATTTGTGGAGGTGAGTCAGTCTTACTCAGCATGAAGCATGAACCAGAAAAATCTTATTAATCACTGGCAAAACACAGTTTATTCTCTCTAAGAGGGACATACTGGCTTTTGAACCTCAGTCCAGTCACACCACCCTTAGCTGGCAATTGTAAGTTACGCTTCTCAGTGCAACATTGTGCTGTAGAACGTCTGTCAGGAATTGTGTAGTGGATCCAGCTAATGGCAGGGTGGTACAAGAGGGGAGCCTGAGTCAGGACTGGGGTCTTGTCCCTCCCAGTGGCTGCTGCTGCTGCTCCCACAGCAGCGTGGAGAGAAGACAGTGGCCAGCACCCCCAAAGCCTCAGCGCGGCTCTGCGGGATGTTTAGGAAGCAACAGCTCTTCCCACGCAGCTTTGTACTGCAGTAATTTGAAGACAACTTCTGTTGACTGCAAACATTAACATTGCTTCAGCTAGTCTCACATTCTGGTGTGAGTGTCTATCACCATAAAAAGATCCTCTATGTCTGTTTCTTGTCTGTTTTTAAATATGCACTCGTGCAGTCATGCTGCCCGTTCCTGCTGAGCCTTACACTTAACTACTTGTAAGTACAGTACTGATATGGCTGTGAAAAAGCACTGAAAATGGCACAGGCTGTGCTCAGGAAATATGCCAGTTTAAACACATTCAATTTGACTTCACTTCTTGTGGAAATTTAATCCCTTAAGTCTTTATTCTTATATTTCTTAATTTGATTTCTTTCTTTTTTTTTACAGGGTGAAAAAAAGATCAGATTTAATAGGTGCCTTTAAATTAGAACCTCTTTACCTGCAGCATCACCATCAGGAGTCTGGTAATTTTATAATTAAATGCAATTATTATTATTATTATCATTATTATTTTGTTTGCACTCTGATATTTAATGGGAAAAAAAAAAAAGGACTTAAGATGAAAACAGCAATTCTTAAACTACCCAAGTTGTTTAGGAGGCTGTTTCCATTTTTTGAGCACTCTAGGGAGCTAAGCTCATTAAAGTGCAAATACATGTCTTGTGAGATTTTAGTTAGTTAAAAGCAATACAGGAAAAGTAATTTTGTAAAGCATTATGCATTACGACTTTTGCATTGGGATTTCCCCAGTTTCAGACTTACCACTAACTGATTGCAGGAGTGTTGAGAAAATTCTTATCTTTTGGCTGTCAGATAAATGTATTATTGGGTGTTGTGTAACAAGTCTCTTAACCTGTCTTCCCCAACACATCCTTCTCCAGAATGATTTCAGGATCCGATTTCATTTTAGAGTTTCTAAGGTCTGTGACTTTTTTTCTTAATTATTCATGCAAGCTCTGATTCAAATTTTTCAGAAACCCATGTGAGGAGCAAACACTTGTGGTGGTGTGTGTGTTCAATGGTTATTTATATACTTTTATATCAAGGTCTCGCTGTTATATTCAGTTGATATATTCCTAGTTTCCCCTCCCTCCATTCT
>JAWWMU010000106.1:82372552-82392812 GCA_035048155.1 Cinnycerthia olivascens | reverse complement strand
CTCTTTTACTTGAACCAGTCGGCTGGTAAAGCTGAGTTTCTCAGAGCCTGTTGCTCTAAGGATTCTGCCTGCAGGCATCATCGAATGCCTGGGAGACTCCCTGGACAGGTTGAGGTTCTTGGAAGCCAGGTTGAACTAGCCCCGACAAACACTCTCTGAAACTACAAAGAAGGGGAGAACTGTGTTTGCTGTCTGTGCTCTGCTTTTGAGTGATAGCTTTCTGGGACATTATGCTAGAGCCCTCATGCTCTAAACACTGGCTGTAGAGAAAGGCAATGAGTGTGGACTATCTGTCTTGTACAAAATGCTTATGAAAGCTCTTCACAAAATGTTTACACAGAACTTAGAAATCTCAGGCTCTGTACAAAACTCCTTAATGGATTAGTGCTGGACCTTGCACATACCTAGCAGCTGCAGAGTAGTATTTGCCCTCACAAAGCCCATTTTTACACATTTGCTTATTAACTGAATAATTGTGAAGAATGTCGCAGCAGTGCAGTGTCAACACGTGGTGGAAGTTCCCTCACAACTTCCTGAAGAGAGTGAATCATCTGTAGGTCTTAACATGTACTCAACCTCATCATTTTCCTGGAATTGCTGATGCTGATCTGTGTTCAGAAGTGTATCCTATCATGGCTATGAACTCATTGACACTTCAGTTCATGATCTTCCAGAATTCCACTATTCACTAAAAAGCCCTAGAAAAAATGGGTTCATGTGCTTTAATCCAGAACTGTCATAAACCTTGCATTTTATTCCTTTCTTCCATTTCCACGGAATGCAAACTTAGAGCCGTGCAGTAAACAGAAACACACAGTAACTCTGGAGCTGAGGGGCTTTAGAGGAGCTGGAGCCCTCTAAAGGCTTGAATTGTTAAGAAAAAAATGCATACTTTTTCTTTTACCTTTTCTAATGGAATATACAAGTTACAGCAAATACACTTAAGGCACTAGCTTTTACTTAAAATACATTAAAAATATTATCTTCAGGAGAAAAATATCCAGCCTTAACTAAAATAAAAATATGTTCTTGGGATAACTGATAATACTCATACAAGAACTTTAGGTCTTACCTGGGTTAAATAACACCTGAAGAAAACCAAACCTTTCTTAAAAACAGATGATTGGTGTAAGCCCACCTGAAAAGTTGACCTGAAAACTTTATCACCCCAGTGGGAGAAAGAGATTTTTAGCTTTCATCTTGCCTTCAGAAGGGTGATAACATGTTATGTGATCTAACATCATGATTTCAAAGAGATCAGCTGATTACTAACAGTCTAGGAATGCTAATTTTTTTCTATGCTCCATTCCCATTCAATACCAATTTTCCAAGGAATTGGACAACACTTTTCAAATGCAAATGCTTCTGGTTAAACTTCCAACCCACACTTACTCCTTCAATAAACACAGTCAAATTTGTTACACAAAGGTTCTGCAGTCCCCATTGACCCCTGTGTGATTTATGGGATGTCAGCATTCCTGAAAATACGACTTGTCTAATGGTCTTGAATTCTCAGTATTCTCAGGTCTGAGAATTCCTATCCTGGTTTACTAAGTAAATGAAGTAGTATTTCTGAATTCGCTCATCTCTCACTCAAGAATTTAAATGAGCGGAAAAATATCTCTATCTGTGAGCAATTACTCTTAATAACCATATGGCAATTATGTGTGTCCCCAAGGGGAGAGTCTTTATTTTGTCATTAATTATAATTTTATGTGATTTGCATCATCTCACCAGGAAGATTATACTAGCTTGCCTGGCAACCCAGGATATAGGTCAAATCCTCATGGCAGTGTTAGAAGAATGCAGCTTTATACTCTGTTGTGCACACCACATGCACGCCCACAATGCAATTCCTCCTGGTTAAATACAGATGTAAGACTAAGGCTTGTAATCAAGGAATCAAGCACTAATCATTGATTACATTCTGCTTCACAGCTTGTGAAAGGCGTTGTTGTGGATCATTAGACATAGCCCCTTACAGGAGCGTAGGATTATTTATCTGTCACCAGTTGCTTTACTCTCTTTGCTACCAGTCTTGCAGCTATCAAACAGAAATGGCTGCTACAATGCAGAAGAATATGAGTGTTATCAATTTACCTCGTTATCAAGCAGAGACAACCACCTTCATTTCCTGCAGTCCAGGAACAGGTTAATGATTGTTGCTTGTTTTGTGGGTTTGGGTCTTTTTACCACCTGAAAACCAACACAGTAACGGATTAAAGAATCTAATGACCTCCTGTTACAGAGGAAGAAGGACCATGTTTTTTCCTATGTTTTGGCTGCAAATGAGAGAACATTGGTGAGAGAGCTTGTAACACAGGAAGAAGTTTGTTGGGTTTTTTTCCCCCCCTGGAAAACAGAAAGGCTGAAAATTATGTAAATGGCATATACTTGTCAAATTCAGAAGATACAGTTAAACCTTCCAGCTAACAATTCCAGGAGTACTTAGCATTTTCCCGAGGAATCCAAGTACATCCTCTCCTATGAAGCTTATACTCCACTGCAGAGAAATAAAGCAGAATAAGGAAGCTAAGCAGATGCTTCCTAAAGAAGTACTTTAAATAATATGTCAGTTTAATTTCTGTCGCTGACTTACAGCAAGTAACTGACTGTGTTCAAGTTTACTTTACGGTGAAATCACTTTAATTCCTTGATTCAAAGAAAAGGTGGGTGAATCCTGACACTGTGTGCTCACATAAAGGACAGCTAATAATGCCCTCCACTTGTCTCTCTGGACTGCTTTGTGGTTTAGTCCCTCTGTGTAAGGGGCTTTCACTCCATCAAATGAAAAACTATAAAAAATTGCAGAATACTGTTCACCAAGCAGGAACAGGTCAAACTCTGAGTCAATTTTTCCAGTCACTTATTAGACATCCTGAAGAATTAGCAACAAATATATGTTACTAGTATAAAAGGTATTTAGAAGTGGATTATTTTAAAGAGGGTTACCAGTTCACTAGGGTAAAGGCGATGAGATTTCGCAGCAGAGAATGAGTTACAAAGTCAGTCTGGGGATTCTGCAAACTGTTTAAACCAAAATTAATAACTGTTGTTTTATCTACTGCTTGTCTTCCCTACAGGAAGAAAAAAAACATTATATTTGATCCATCATCTCCATAGTATTGGCAGTATAACAGAAAGGAAAATAGTGTTTCTTCTGTAAACTGTTTGTTAGTGACATATTTTGACTAGCTAAGGAAAAAAGGTTATTACAAGCACCTTCATTTGAGATGGTGCCAAGTACTCAGCCAGGTATTTAGTGGTCCTGTTGACAGTGGTGATGCTGAAGTTTGTAGCAGATGCAAAGGACAGCTAAGATACAGCTTTTTCAATAGCATTAGGATGATTGAAGTCTTTGGCTATTGTGATGATGATGCAATGTGAACATTTTTTCTTTAATTTCCAGGTCTTGTAACAGATTATCGGGTAAGTACAGTATCAGTGTAATAATTAATACTATTACTTGTATGTACTGGTATTTTTAAGACTTTATATTCCATTACTATCATAAATTTCCAAACCTTATGTTTCTGTACAAGAAGGATGCAGCTTGCTAAATTCTTTAACGTTCCTCAAACAAAAATTTGTGGGTTTTTTTTTGTTTTTTGATTTAAAAATTGTTTAAAGGCAACAATTGTCTTGCATGTGCAATATCTTCAGATTTAGGCAGTAGAAAGAAATTTCCTAAAGTTGTGGGTTTGGTGGGTTTTTTCTTTAACATAGTGAACAACACAATTCAAAAAAAATTGAAAGCATCTCTATTTCAATCTTTTACCATGGAAACACTGTTGTTTTGAAACGGAAAACATGCCTGTCTTTGTAGATGTTTGCCCCACAACTTTTAACAAGCCAGTTTCTCAGACACTTGTTTTTCTAAAGCCTTTGAGGAGAATTCAGGATGAACAAAGAAAATTTGATTTGCCTCGTGACCCTTCCATTCTGACTCCAACCCCCTTTGAAAATTTTTCATATGAAACAGCATTAACAAACTGAGATTAATAAACCAGGAACAGGCAGTTCTTCTATTATTTGACCCCCCTCTGGCAACTGCCCCTGAGTTGTGGCGATGTTTTTAGTTTCAAACCATGGCAGGGAGTACTTTTGGCTGTGTCACTGCAATGCTGATCTCTGACACGGGCTCCTCTCTCTGGCTGCAGCACTGGCAAATCCCCCTGGGCAGGAGGTTCCGCTCCCTGAAGCTCTGGTTCGTGCTGAGGATGTACGGGGTCAAGGGGCTGCAGGAGCACATCCGCAAGGTGACCGGGAATTGCCTTCTTGGGTACCCTCTGGTGGGACAGCAAGGGAAGAGGAGCTGGCTGCCCATCCCCTCTCCAGGACTTCTGCACACACCAGAAAGCACAGGAAACAGTTTTGGGCAGCTCAGTTCAACAGGGCTGCTGCTTGTTTGCCCCATGCAAGGTCACAAGTCTGTATCATGGCCAGATCAAAGGTGCCATTCATTTTGTGTTCATCTTTAGGAAAGAAAAATGTAGGAGTTTGGAATTTCTATGGTATGGTACCACAATTCCCTCTCAAATTAAGCCAGAGCACATCCATGGTTTTATTGTGAAAACACATGGATATTCTTTATTATTCTTTACTTCTTTATTTTATTAATATGCATGCATTGATAGGATGTTTAGATTATGATTAAGGGACACAGTCACTTGGCATGTCTACCTCTGCTGTTGCTTTTTTTCCTATTTAAAATATATTTTTGTCAAAAAAAGAATGTGTACAATTTACAGTTTGTTAATACTGTTATAAGTACTAGGTTTATTCTTTATGAAAAAAGGAGGGGTTTTAAATCACTAAAAAACACATGTGACATCTGTCTAAATTATATATATACTTCCTCTGTAGCAGTAAAGTCAAATCCAAGCATACCTTTCATCTTTGTGAAGTTCAGGGAAACCTCTAGTGACGGGAGATCCATGACTTGGCTCTAAATATTTACAAAAATATCCATTAGCTAAGGGCCTAGCCTGACATACCAAATTCCTTGCAGACATACATTCCTTTCAATTTTGGTACTAAACAGAAGAATTCCAAAGAAAAGCTTTGGACGTCTCATATCAATTGCATGGCATTTTGTCAGGCTGGGTTCCTCAGGTTGGTTTTACATTCAAAACATTCCCTCTTTCTCTGTCTCCCATATATTTCCCTGACTGTCCTGCCAAAATCTGCTTATCTTCATAGAATCATAGCGACTCCAAAGTAAAACATTTGTGTGTTTTCTCATCTGTAAAGGTAATTCAGACAGCTAAGTTTTCCAAGGGCTCGTTGAAATGAGTGTGTCTGGTTTATATTTCTAAGGACTAAATTGTTCTTCATTATAGATATAAAAATAAGTTATGAAAAGACAAGAGAGATAATTAGGTGAAGAATTTTTCTCACTCTATGCATCTTCAAATTGGAAGCATAAAATTAATTTCTCCTCAGCCCTCCTTACCCACCCCCAATGAATGCTGGTTCAGTGGGTTCCAAAGCATCTTAAAATAAAGAAAAGTAATTTCCAACTCCAGCAACCCTCTGTTGAACTTAAATTTCAAGAAATAATTGCATTTCATTTGCTCCCTGCTCTAGCAGAATTTGAAGTATCTCTTGTGAGTTTTGAGATGTGTTGATAAAATTATATCACTAGGTGCAAAATAAAAATTGTGTTTCTTATCTTGTACTTTTTCCTGTCTTCTCAGGAAATTATCATAAGCTCCAGGTAGATTGTGATGACTTTTTTTTTGGTAGAGTAGTAATGAAATATCTAAACCAGCCTGACATTCATTTAAATTTTCAAACCTAGAGACAAGTTTCCAAATGAAAAATAATTTGGAATTTAGCTTCACTTGTTAGCTGAACTCTAACATTGCTCATCCCCATGCCTGGCCTTGAGAAGCTGCTTTCTTTTAAACATCTGCTGTAACATCTTGCAAATAACAGTTTTTATATTCCCATTGGTGGCCAAGGCAGTCCCAGGCAGTCCCTGATCCCAGGCTGGTACTGTCTCCTGTGTCCATGGGACTTTTAGCTGGGCTTTAAGGGAAGCCCTGTAGGAGCCAGAATTATTTCTGAAGCTGCATATGATGATTTGGAGATGCATTTGAGTGGGTGCTGGAGTGGCCATAGGTAGAAGGAGGAGAGACCTAGGAACAGTGGCAGAAGCAGATATTGCCACCTTCCAGTGGAGAGGAGAGGGGCTGGAGATGGAGGAGCAGGAAGAAGTGATCTCTTTCTCTTGTGTTATTAAGGAGTTGCCCCAAGGAAAGAGTTGGGCACAAGAGCAGAGGTTTGAGGCAGCTCCTTGGGCTGGAATGTGGGGAAGGAGATGCCTGTGTTTGCTCCTAAGTCATGGAAAACTCTAGGATGATCTGTGCAGTTTTTATAGATTTCTAGTTAGGCTTCTTTTGTGCAGCCTGGTGTTACTTACAAAGGGATTTGAGATTTTCAACAGTGATGAGCTTCTGACATGATATAGAGGGAAAAAACACTGTAGATCCTTAAGAACCCACCCTATTTGTTGTGTCTTAGCAAGTTTCTATGTGGAAGACCAAAGACATCTGTAACTATCTCTCCAAAAACTTTTTTTCCTTGTAAACTCTCACAAAAATTATTTCCTCCTCCCCCCTTTTATTAGAATATTTTAAGAAAAAGATGTTTGTTGTGTTTGCAGCCTTAAGGTCTACATCAAAATGAATGGATAACCACTGCAACTTGGCATTTGCTTGAGGATGGCATTTAGGAACTCAGATATTCCTGGGAGATGAGAATGTATGACTTGGATTTAGATAAAGTAACTTTTTTTGTTTTCCAAACATTCCAGTTATGCACTCTTCACACACAGCATGTCATATTAATCTATTGCAAAGTATAGATTTTAAAGGAGTGGTAAAGGGGAGGATAGTCATCTTTGAAGGATGTGGGGAGAGACAAATACAAATTTTGGAGGTAAGTCCCAAAACCACAAAGGAGATGTAAAAAGAGGGCAAACCCAGCAACAACAGTCTTTTGGACTGATGCCAACTACTCAGAGTTTGTATAAATGTGAACTCCAAAAGGCCCATTTGTAAATGTCCCATTTGCAAACCGCTTGACCATCTCTTTATTATTCCTTTGTTGGTTTAAGTCCTTTCAAAGAGTTCAGAAGTAATTTGAGAAATTTAGGAGTTAGTGTGTTTTTGTAATCCCCATGAACATTGTGACTCAGCTGAATCCTCCTTAGGACCAGAAGTAATCAGTGTACTGAGGATAATGAATGCTATTAAAAAAAAACAGTGGAGTCCAAGTCCATTTATATTTATACTTATATTTAGATTTAGATTTAGTTATATTTTTATATTCATATTCATAGTTATATACTCACAGACATACATAGAAAAGTACAGATTTATTAAAATAAGGACCACATCTTAGTGCCTCACAACTTTATTGCTCCTATTATTGATTATGTAAGACACTTCTCTTAATCCAGAATAACCAAATTAATTAGATCCCTTGTTTCCTTTCTCACTCTTCTGCAGAAGTGCAATGGTTATTTACCTGAGATAATAGTGGCACATAACAATTCCTTACAAGCCTCTTTTTTTCAATCAGCTAAACTGTACTGCAAAGACTGGGACTGTTATTCTATTCCTATATACCAAGATACTTCAGGACACTAACACAGTCCATGTGATTTCACTTGAGAACCCAGCTGATGAAGGGAATGCTCAAATGGTAGTTTTAGAAACAGTATATGAGTTGGTTTGCTTATGTCCACACTTTTGTTAAATAACAGCTCTAGATAAAATAATTTTGAAAAGTTAAATAATATTTGAACACCAACTTTAAGTTAATGATGCTAGGGACAGGGCTTGACACAGATGTCAAAATCAAAAGCACTTGGAGGGTTAAGATATCCATAGGTCAGGCAGGGTGTGTACACATTCAGCAGAAAACTGAGAACAGCAGGTCAGTCTTCTCCTGCTTTCCTATCCTCAGTTTCAGTGCCTGCAGTTTCCCAAATGAGACTTTATTTCCACAGTGTACCTGCCTGAAAAGCTGAAGCACTAAAGCCACACGTGTCCTCCTGTGAGTTATTGCCATGCTCACGTCCAGAGCATGGGTACAGCTTTTGGACTTAGACAGGCACATGTGAAACCTAAATGACCTGCAGCTCTAAGGAACTTGAACTTCCAGGCTTAATAATTTTTAACTTTACTGTTGCAGCAATCTTTGTAAGAGCAATTCAGGATAATAGCTTATGGTTCAAAGGTGCAGGGCCTTGGGTAACTATATTTAGGCAAAGCTATACACGTGAAATGCCAGTTAAATCCCCACTTTCTCTCCTTCTAGTTCAGTAAAACCTAAAACTCTTGGTGCCCCCCAGTGTCTTTACCAATTATTGCTGTTCATTAAGACTTGCTGTGGATAAAAGTATTTGCATCCAAACATGAATGCAAAATACTTCTAGAATTTTGGTTTGTGACTTAACTAAAATTTTCTGTTTTCCCTTGCTTTTATTTCTTTCAAATTCCTGGAAAATGATTTAGTTCAAAAAGTGGACCTTAGTACCTTCTATAAAATGCACAGCTTAGGTCTGGAGTTTTCTTGTACAAACTTCTCACAGTAAGCCAGATCTTAAATGTTTGCTTTATTCAATTCTTACCCAGATAAATTTTTATGAAATTCAGCTGATGATTACATTCAGCTGGACAGTTGTGAAATTCTTATCTCATTGAACATGATTTGGTTTATGGCTTTGATTTCCAAGACACAGCACATGCAGTACAGAATTTTGTGTAAAAGACACGTTTGATTAAAGCTATAGAACGTGAGGATAGGAGACAGTAAAAGACCATTACAACACTTGTGCCTATTTCACGTGTTTTTTGTGCACTTATTATGCATACAAGGATCCGATGTATGCAGGTACTTCTGTTGGATCTCACAGCTGTAAATTCATGCTCTTTATATTAGCAAAACATTCAAACTCCTTGGAAGGGATTGAGCATTTTACTGGTCTTATTCCTGACTCAAAGAACTTTCAGGATAATTTTAGAGGGAGATGATAAATGGATGTAACAAACAGCAGAGTGGAAGTGGTAACAACAGGAAAACTGGCTGGTTGCATAAGGTACCAGTAAGCCCAATATGAAGGTTTTGAAGAAATATTTTGATTCAATCTATACTATGTTTTTTCTATTTTAAGAAACAAAAAACCACCAGAAAGCTATGATTAAGATTGCAAAATACGTTGGCTTTTTTTCTTCTTTTTTTTTTCCCCCTTTTCTGTAGTTTCTGTTTTCCCTTGTCCTTTTGGAAGAAGTTCCCATGAGATGAAACATTCCACATTTAACCTTGACCCAAAGTGTATATGTTTTAGTTTTGTTTAATAGCTGTCCTTGAACTTACAAAAAGTCAAAGTGCAAAAACATGGGCTTAGTTGTTTATTTCTGTAAAATTATTGTAATGCTAAATATGTAAAAGCTGAAGAATCTTTAAACATGATTTTTAGATGTTTCAGATAATTTTTGGTATAGACTGGCTATTGCATGAAGACAAACTATAATTCAAATGGCTGGTTGCTATTGTTGCTGTCTTATCTTTTTTGGTTGGTTGCTTGGTTATTTGGTTGGTTCTTTGGCTTTTTCTAGGACAGTGAACACTAAGCTAATGATATAGCCAGTAGGAGGGAGAATGGATAAGGTACTGCAGGTACCTGATGAGGATATGGGTTGGTTTTTTGAAAGTGCATTTAGATTAATTTTCTCTTTGGAAGAAAGCAAAGCACGAGTATGCAAGTATCACTGACTGATGTTAAGACTTCCCAGATGGTTTTTAGTATGTCTCTTGGTATTTCTCCTATTTATTTGAATTTTGGTTTCATCTGCTTCAAAATAATTGCTCTGGCTTGTTGCCCAGTGTCATTCTTTTTTGCCTCAGTAACTTCTCAACAGGTTTGCTGAGATTTGCTGTCCATTTTCTTGATTATACCTCCATCAGCTTTTTTTTCAACTGAACCTGAGCACCCATGTCAGAAAAGTGAGCAAGCTCTCCTTTTATTCACAGATTTCTCATATTAAGTGAACTATTCTAAAAAGTGTATATTTCCAGCTCAATTTGCACTGAAATTGTGACATTATTTTCCCTGTATATCTGTGCATTTTCCCCTTTCCCTCTAATGACTTCTGGATTCTTTAGCCATTCCCAGCCAAAACTAACAGTGGTATAAAACCTAAAGGAGAATTACTAAAATTATTTATTCTTAATGTGGTATCATATGAAATTGTGCTGAAGTGTCTCAAGAAGTAGACCAGCATTGCCCAAGACAGACTGAGATACTAATACAGCAATGGCTCCATATGGTCTCTGGAAGTCATAAACGGGATGGAAGTTAACACAAACAGATGGCAGTATGTGAATATTATCACACATCAGCAGAAGGAATAGAGCAAAGGAATGGAAAATACTTCAGCACACCTTTTCTCTTGGTGAATCAAATGTATTCAATGTAGATACTCTTTCTCTTGTCAGCACATCGGGCTGTCGCATCAATTTGAGCACTTAGTCCTTCAGGATGAAAGGTTTGAGATCTGTGCTGAGGTTGTTTTGGGACTGGTCTGCTTCCGGCTGAAGGTAAGGCAGCTAAGATCTCCTATTTCTTCTCTCATGGCTTATAGCAACACCATAACCTGCAATTGAATATAGTCTTTGTCATTAATATACTTCATTATTTTTTAAAGAAAGTAAAGTGAGTTTGTTCAGAACAAAGCAGATGAAAGAAATAAAGCTTAAGACAATTTTGTTAAAACTGAATCAAAAGCTTAAGAGAAATTAAAGCATATTAAGGTATGGAAATATACAGTCAAGGCAAACAAATGTTTAAACCAGTCATATAAAATGACTTATATTCTATGTGTGATGAGCTTTGATAAAGATGTTATAGTATATTTCCCTAGACTTCTGAATATGATGAGTGTGTATTACTTGTTTCTCATCAAGTTAATTTCTTATGCATATATATTTAATATTCAATTTTATTTAAAAATTACTATCATAGATGAAAATCAGAGCACTAAACTTTTTTTTTATTGCTTTCTTTAAAGACTGTTTTTTTGTCTATAAAATTCTACAGTCAAACTGGGAAAATTGAAGTAAGATATGTTTAAGAACAGGTTACATGGGAGGCCAACTTCCTTGGTCTGCTTTCTATTGCTGAACATGATCCTTTTGCCCTGTTTGGCCTTTTATTCCCCAAAATCTCTCCTAGTGCCAAGTTCATTGATGTGGAGACCTTGCCCAACGGAAACTAGGAAATCCATTCTGCACTTGGAGTATAAAAGCTGCAGTAGTTGGGAGAGCTCATTTGTTTTAATCAGACATTAAAAGGGGATCAGTGTCTCAGTAAAGAAATGTCTCTTTATGTAAAGAAGGCATTTTTTAGAGGAGCTTGCAGCTAAAGTCTCTGCAAAAGACTGGATTGTAACACTGAATGTGACCACAAAGCAACAATAACAATAACAACAGCACTAGTGTTTTCTAGTTAACATGATACCTAAATGAGCTTTGAGCTTTTCTGAAGGCTTGCAAGCACATCTTTCCTCCTTCTGGGTAGTTTATTTTTAACAAGTTCTTTTCTCAGTCATCTAGTTGCCCCAGTTGCCGGAATTTGATGCAACTGGCTGAAGAAGCTAACAAGTAAATAATAAAGTAATGGTGAATTCATCTGGAATAGGAAAATGGTTTTGTTTGAATTTATAATATTTAGAATAAAATTTAAGATCCTGTATTTAGGGGATTGGATAGATTACAGAACGTAGTTTTTCAGTCAATGGAAACACAAATATAATCTCTTTCCTAACAAGAACTTTTAAAAGATATTGAAGGCTAGATTCAGTGGCTTTTATTGCTCAATAACAAAATGTTGGTTGCAGTCTGCTCTCTCACATGGAACAAGCAAACACTAGTTTAGCAGATCCAGACACAGCTGTTAGTCAGTGCTCTACATTTGCTTTGAAGGAACAGTTCTGGTGAAATAGAGCATAGCAACACAGGAATTGTCACTTTTGATCAGACCAGTAGCTCATCTACATCTGTTCTCCTGTCCCTCATGATTCAGAGGAAGAAGTCACATCTAATGGGAAAGACAATTTTACAATAGGAGGTAAATGTTGGACCTTTAGCTAAGAAACCTTTGGACAAGCTGTAGAATAAAGGCCTGATTTGACTGAAAACCAGTGTTGAAAGAGCAGTGTTTTTATTTCTTGCCTACCTTATCCAAAAAAAGGAAAAATAAAAACTAGCAAGCTTTCAAATTAGGTGGTTTTGATAGCTATTTTAACAGCTTTATTTGCTTTTTATATCACTCCTTCAAAAATCTTTCTGTCATTTTTATAATTCATATTAAAATGCATATTAAAATATTAGAAGTAGGATATTTTTAAATTTTATGTAGTTACAGTAGGACTAAGGGTCAGGGCACTTGAACTATATAATGCTGTACAGCTGTGAAAAGTATGAAATATTTTTTCTTACTTCCTTTATTCCTGAGAAGCCCTTTTTAAATATTTTTTTGCTTAGCTATAACTTTTAATTTTTTGCCTTTCACACTGTTGAGCAAATGGACTAATTACCTGTGACTTTCATATTATAATTATTTAATCAAATATGTCATGCCAAAGGGTTAGTTTTAGGCCTCCTTGTCATGACTGCAGATGAATACAAGTCAAGCTAGTAATTTCTCCAAGGGGGAGAGAATGCTGTCTTATTGAAGCACACAGACTCAATCAAAGCTGCCTTCTCAAAGCTCTGGGAGAGGATTAGTCACTGCCAACTTCAATTTGACGTGACAACCAAGTGTCACAGCAGCCCTAAGGTGGAGCTGTGAGAGTAGAACAGAAGAAAGATAAATGAATCTTTCTCCTTCCTCCCTTCACCCCTGCCAACTTAACATCATATAACTTGTATTGCCTGAAAGTCAGTGCTGTGCATTTGATATTAAAAGTGAGGATTGTCATTTTAATAATGCATTACCTTTGATAAGAAAGCAGGACACCATTGTCACCAGTGACTGACCTGTAATAGGTGGGGACTTGCAAAAACACCGAAGTTGGTCCATTTTCTTAGTTAGGAGCATTTCAGTCACATTAATATCTCCTAGAAGAGTAAGGCTAAGCTATGAATTTTAGGACGTTGCACCAAATTTGTAAGAACTTGTGCTAATACAGAACAAGATTTTGACTTCGGTTCAAGTCTTAATTCTTAATATGATTTAAAAATGTGAGAATGATACATTTATCCTTGCAGCCAATGGGAAGCTGTCTGCCTTGTGCTTTGGTTTTATACGTGAAAGGCTAAGCAAGAAAGTCACAATTGCCCAGACTTGAGAGAAGGTGTTTTCTGGTCAGGATGTTTTCAAGAAGACCAGTGCTGCCACAGTAACACAACTGCTGCTGAACAGATGGATTTGTCCATTTGTGACTCTTTTTCCACAGTCAGTGCTCAGTAAGGGGACACCACGGTAAAAATGCGGAAGTTCCCAGAATCTCTTGCAATTGTGTTTTACCACCAGTGTAATAGAGTGAGTGTAATAAGTAACGTTGCCCAATACTTAAAGATACTTCCTCCAATGGATTCTGTGGTGGATAACTCCTATAGAACTTGAGGCAAATTCTTTTTTAGATAATATGAAACCTACTTATGCCAGGGATATATTACATTAAAAATTTCTTAATGAAGGGTAAGATTTCATATTCAAAAGAATCTCTCACAGCAGCCATGCTTAAGTGAGGAAAGTTAGTATAGTCCACTGCAAAACTTCCTCCCGTGTTTGTTTGATTAGATCCAAGAAGAGTGTAATACAGGGATACAATAATGAATGCTTTTAACACAGCTCATGACCTTAGGTCACAAAAAAGCAGTCAGCTATCACAAATGCCCCAGTGTGAACACTGCTTCTAAACTAAAGGTAATCCCTAAATCTCTTTGTGCCTCAAAACTTCTCTCTTACATCATCATCTTTTTGTGATCCTTTGATGGCAAAGCACTAAGAGATAAGAAAGCGGCTGCTTGTTACTGGTGCTACTTGGGCTTGGCTGTTTGGTGGGGTTTACATTTTTCAGACTTGTTTCTGAAATTCATTGCCATATCCATTGAATCACAATGATTTCAGGGCTCAAATGAACTAAACGAGGCACTTCTTAAAAGCATAAATGATGCCAAGAAGATCCATCTGGTCCCGTGCCACCTGCGAGAGAAGTTCGTGCTACGTTTTGCTATTTGTTCCCGCACAGTGGAATCCACCCACATCAAGTTTGCCTGGCAGCACATCTCACAGCTGGCAACTGATCTTCTGAAAACATGGGAGCAAAACCACCACCAGCAGTAACAGCAGTGAAGTGTAAGTGGAGATGAGGTAATTAACTGGCTTTCTCTGTGTTGCCAAGTTTTATTTTAGGTGCAGGTGGGAGAGTCAAACTATGAAGGAAAAAAGTACAAAACCTGTTGTTATATAGCCCAGCTGCAGTAGCAAAATGCCAACTTGCCAGCAAGCTGAGTTGTAACTGTAGTCATTCCTTTTCTGTGTTGTAGTTTATCTTGCCTGTTTCCAGGATGCACACAGCCAAGGAGACTCGAGCTGTCATTGCTTACTAGTTTGTAGTCAAGAGCATTTGTTCAACCAAGCGATGGAAATGGAGGGGTTGGTGCTCCCTCTGTTGTCCCCGTTCTCCTCTAGTGTGCCCCCTCCTTCCTTCACAGATGAAACTAGGACGTGTTATAACCAATTAATTTGACATCACTATGACTGCAGGAGGAACCCAAATTGGAGAAGTTTAGTTCAGGTTCTAAGTATCTGTTAATATCTGAATAGGCATGTACAAATGTAGTTGCCAGGATTTGGGGCACTATCATGTTATGATACACTTGCTGCAGTAATTCTGTAAATGAACAAAAGGACAAAGGACTTCAAGACTTCCTTCCTTGCATTAGCCAGACCTAAGGAAATGAGCATTAACTGATTCCTAATCATCCTTCTGGCAGATTCTCTACTTTCCCCTAAATGGTTGCTTTTAAAACAGCCATTTTGTCAAATTCCAGCAAATAGGTTATGCTGGCTATTGTTTCCCAGATTGACCATTCATATGAGATCCCTGAAAAGCTCCTCCTGAAGAGTGTTGTCAAAAGCCATGTGCTACCTGGTATTCTATATTTTTAATCAAGTTATTATCAGCAGTGAAAGTTATTATCAGTCCGTAAAATATGTTCTGTGAAACTGAGTTGTGATTTGTTTTTATGGCTACCATTTTGATTACTTCATAGTGTAATAAATCCTTGACAAAATGGGCTAAGAAATGTGATGTAAAAAATGTTACTCTTAGTTTCTCAAATGAGCTTACAGCTAAATAAGTGACAATGAAAATACGAAGTAAGAGAACAAACCCCCAAAATCAGTTGTGGTGCCCTCATCAGGGGTGTTCTTCCATTTACAGTAATGAATGGAAAATGAAAATATTGGAAAATCTCTTTCTGAGAAAGTCAACTCATATAGATTTGACACAAAGCATTGCTACGTCATCCCGTCAAAGACAGGTACAGTAAAGAGCTAAAATGAAAGTTAGAGGTGAAAGTCAGAACAACAAAGTCAAGAACTATTTTTGCCATTTTAAAAACAAATTCCAGACTGTTATTTTTGTGTAAATAAGAACAACATAAGTAGCTGCTCCAAGAAAAATAAAATGTAGGATTCATTTCTACATTTGCATTTCAATCTTCCTTTTAACACTCATATTAACTTCTGAAGTCTCTTGAGAAACGTGCTCAATTATTCAGCTTTCCTCCTCCATCCCTTTCAAGTATACTTCCTACAGTTGGGAATTTGCAAGTAGACAAGGGAACATTGATCAGGACAGTTAATTTAGCACATGGTCTGCTCCTACCTCTGTCTTTCCTAATCTCTCACTTCTGGGGTGCAAACTGGGAAGGATTACTATTTTCATAAGGAACTGATTTCCCAGGTAATGGATGAAGAAAGGGATAAGCAATGAATTTGGTAAAAGCCAGTAATATTTGAGCAGGTGACTGACAGGAGACACTACTGTCAGCTGCAGTGTCAGAAATTTTGATACCATCATTCTCTTCAGCAGAACCAATACGAAATTTAGCTTTTTTGTGGTAGCACAATGCAATAGATTGGTAGACTGAAGAGAGTGGAAAATTCAGGCATTTTTTCCCTTTCTCTGTTTATTATTTTTTTTTAAACAATGTTATTCAGCTCTCATGACCTGGAAAACAATGTTCATCCATAACACGTATCTTCCACATTGATACAATTTTACAACTTTTATGTTATGAAAACTCTAGAATCTTGGAGCCAAAGAAGAATTACACCTTCTCTGTGAGACAGACAAGTATTTTGTATGTGAAATATATAACCAGGTCAGTCCAGGAAAAAAAAACTATCAGATTTGGATCAAAGATATCCACAGAGTAAATCCAGGATAATTCCACTGAAATGAAATGGAGTTGCTTTGGGCTTAGGTGACTATAATTGAAATTAAAACTCTGACTAATAAGTATTGGAAAAGACATGCATAAGGTAAGGCACCACTAAACTGAACATAAGAAGATTCTGCTGGAAATCTGCTCCATGGAAACCAGAGCAGAGATGAATGATGCCCGCCTGTGTGAGCCTCAAACTGCGGTAAAACTGGGATGCAGGCAGGATGCACGCCCAAATCCAGGAGAGCTGAAATGTCCCCAACAGCCCAGAATAATACATAGATCCCTTCAGACGTTTGTGGGAAAATATTGCCAAAACTGACATTCAATTAAACATTTTTCAGTATCTGGATATCAGTTTTAGAAGTGGCTGTTGTCCAGATACAAAAACTCCTGTTGGCAAAGAATTTAAGATAAAGGATAATTTAAAATACAGATGGAGTAGAAGTTAATTTTTGTTTTGTTTTTTAAAGAAGTGACGGAAGTAAATCTGTCTAATAAACAGCAGTGATGAGACCCATGGAATTACATTTCCCCACGGCTAGCCCAGTACAGAAACCTGAAGTTCACAGTTCTGGCTTTTCTGAAATTCAAGGATGATTTATATATGTAACTAGTGAAGGCCTTCATAGTATTCAGTCTCTCATACCTTCTTTTCTCCATGTGATAATTCTGTCTTAGACTCTTAACATTAGGTGATCTGGAAAGGAAATGTGGGCTATGTAGTCAACCCAAGAAGAAGCATTGAAAGGAACATTTTGAAAGAACATAGCTGCTGTTTCTGTCCTGTAGCTTTGCAATGTATCTGTAAGTGAGAAATACTGTATTTATGAGTAGCTAATGTTACCCTGGATTTACTGTGCCTTGTGTGCAAAAGCTAATACAGTCTGTGCCGATGAATACTGTTTGATATTAAAAATAATTTAAAAATCCCAGAACTCTACTTTAGTAGATATTCCACATCTCAAGGAAGACTGCAGCTATTAAAGAAGGAGGTAAAAAACCTGACTTTTACTTTCAGGAACCTCAATTTATTTTTTTTAACTAGCAGAATACAGCATTTACATACTTAATGACAGATTATAGATATATTTTATTACTGACGGTGAAATATTGAAAATGTATGTATTTATGAAAGTATTGGTAATATATTATACTCTGAACTGCATTATAATTATTAGATTTTTATTTTTTTCTTGCCTTTACATACAAGATTCTGCTTGTGGCTGTTTTGTTGTTATTGAAGGTTACCAAATGTGATGAGTAGTACTCACATTAAAGTTGCCTTACAACAGCAGTCTAAACCTTGAGATGTATAAACTTGAATTGCTCAAAGATAGAAGCAAATGAGAAATAAAAGAGAATCCTGAAGACCAGGGTGGTTGGAGGGGGCAGGTTAAATGACCATCAGTGGATAATATCTATATAGCACACGTACAGTTTGTATGTTCTAAATGGAAAAATAATCAGAAGTCTAATGCTCTAATTATAATTTGTGAGCTGTTGACTCCCTTTAAAATCTGTATCCAAAGCCTACTGAACAGACATATAGGTTTTAATTGGCAATATTAATAAACAGAAACAAAACTACAGCTATTGTGTCTTTGTACTTAACTAAGGTTTTCTCATGTCATTCATGCCAGATGCACTGTAAGAGGCCAAATTTCCCCACTCATATCAAGTCAGTGCCCTGATTTTCACCACCAAAGACTTTTTTTCAATGTGTCCTTCAAATTACTTTGCAAATGGGAGTTTGCAAATTTTCCTGCAGGAAGTTTCCTCCTCGGCAATAGAAATCTGAAAAATAATACCAGGCCATACCCAAGGCCAGTGCCAACCCTGCTGCCAAGCTCTGCACAATGCTGCAGCTGGATCTGCTGCTGGAGCCACCTGCCCAGCTTTGGCTTTGGTTTGTAGCTCTGGTGCCATCAGGTAGGACAGGGAAGGGGCCCATGCCATCAGTCCGGCCTGGCTGCAGCCTGCGTCCCCAAGGCTGCTTTGCTCCCTATCTCTGTGCAATCCCAGGGAAATAAGGCAAGCATGCCTTGGGAAAAAATTTATGGCAGCAGCGTCAGAAACTATTTAAATGTTAGCCCAGCTGGGTCTGAGATAATAGCTGGCATACCAGCACAGTTTAATGTGCTGTCTGCACTAATGGCATAACAAGTCTGATGCATAACAAAAACCTGACAGTAACTGCAGGAAAGGTTCCTCATGGGAAATGTTCACCCACACAGAAGCGTCTCTGTTAATATCAGAGGTGTAATTGCAGCTTAGAGTGCTAATTTGCATCTAGATTGGTGTGCTAATTTGAACGTGGGTTGGTGTGATCCAGATGGGGATGACACCACCATATTCAGTTCATGGGATAACTTCCACATGGACCACCATCTTTTCCCCTGTAAAACAGTGTGTCATTGTCCTTGTCAGAGCTGTTCTCCCAAAAAGGCCTGTGCAGCGGCTGTTGTTTCCAGGAGTGTTGGACAGCGTCCCCTTCTGACACTGCCGTGGTGGCCCCGCAGCCGGTGCCACAGCGGTAGAGGTGCAATAGGTGACCGGGCAGGTCAAGTGCTTGTGTGCCTAAGGGCGGCTGCGAAGTCACCGCCAGGGTTAGGGTCAGGGCTTTGTGCTTGGGCCATCATTCACGGAACGTAGCTCCTGTGGAGCCCGCCCTGCACGGAGGGCTACTGCCAAGGCCAGAGCCCGGGCCCCACAGGCCTGGCCGCCTGTGAGCTGAGGGAAGGGCATCCAGAGGGCCTTGTGGCTGCCAGGAGGGGAACAAACAGCGGGCAGCGGGGCAATGCTGATGGCAGGTGGCCGCCCTGCCGTTCTGGGCAGCCACGGTCGAGTTTGACACAGGAAGAGCCACAGCAATCACCGAACTGAAGACCTCGTCTGCCTCACAGAAACTGCACCATCTCCACGTTTGCTTCTGAAAATGGCCTGGACAGGCAACAAACGTGACAGAACTTGTCACATTCTCCATCCTCTCCCTTCTCGGCTGCTGTGACCTTCACGAACTAGGCGCTGATCAGAAAGGCTTTTCCGAAGCGCGTGAGCGCAGGGCGGGCAAGGCGCGGGAGCCGAGACACCGACACCAGGGGAGAGCCCCGGGCCGCCGGCGGGAGAGGCGGGAGGAACCCGGTAAGGACGGGGGACGCGGGACTGACCCGAAGGGAACACTCGGAGGGGACGGGAGGGATCTGGGAGGGATCCGGGAGAGAACACATGGAAGGGACGGGAGGGATCTGGGAGGGATCCGGGAGAGAACACACGGAAGGGACGGGAGGGATCTGGAGGGGAACGGGGAGGGATCTGTGAGGGCGCATGCGGAGGGGACGGGAGGGATCCGGAGGGAACACACGGAGGGATCTGAAAGGATCCGTGAGGGCACGCACGGAGGGATCTAAAATGATCCGTGAGGGCACACACGGAGGGGACAGGAGGGATCCGTCAGGGCACACACGGAGGGATCTGGAAGGATCCGGGAGGGCACACACGGAGGGGACGCGGGTCGCACCCGCCGGTGCCCACACGGTAGGCGCGCGCGGGGGGCCGGCCCCGCCTCCCAAGGCACGGACCCCGCGCCCATTGGACGGCGTGCTCCTGAGGCGCAGCCAATAGGGAGCGCCCGCCCTGCCGCGCGCCGTCCCTCCCAGCGCTGCGGGTGACGTCAGCGCAGCGAGCCCGCCCCTCTCCCATCCGGCCCGCCCTGCCGGCCTCTGATTGGCTGCGTCGGCCCGCGCGCTGCCATTCGATTGGCCGGCAGGGCGGGGCGGGGCCG
>JAWWMU010000106.1:82359495-82372452 GCA_035048155.1 Cinnycerthia olivascens | reverse complement strand
GGCCGGGGCGGGGCCGGGCGCAGAGCGGGCGCGCGCGGTTCGCGGGGCGGCGGCGGCCGGTGGGTGCGGGAGCGGCACGGCCGGGACTGGGGAGGAGCGGGAGGAAAGAGAAGAGAATAGCATAGGGGAGGGAGCTGCGGGACCCTCCTGGGGCTGTGGCCTCCGCTTACCCAGTGCCGTGAGGGGGGACCCGGCCACGGCTCCTAAGCTTGTGGGGCTGGATAGGGGCGGCGAGGGCTCGGCCGTGCCCGGGCAGCTTCCCGGCGGGATTCATGGCCTGAGGGCGGTGGAAGCGCGGGTTTACTCGCGTCCTTGGCTGTGTTCCCCAGGGCCCCGTGCTGGCCGGGCTCGCGTGTGGGGGCGGCGGCGCCAGCAGCGGCTCCCGCCCGCTCCGCGCTGAGCGAGCACGCGGCCGAGAGCCGGATCCATTGGTAGCAGTGCTGGGATACACCCCCAGCTTCAGGCGGGCACACCAAGTACGGTGTCCTCGTCTGGGAACAGTTCTGTCCAAACGTGTGTGCGTGTGGCTGTCTTGGTTGTTGTAAGTTGTAAGGCTATGAGGACAATTAATATGGATCAGACTAGGGGGAGAGAATGAGGCTTACTTGCTTAAATTGTGTGTAAATAACTAAGGGTGGGTGTCGAGAGGATGGATCCAGGCTTTTCTTGGTGGTGCTGAGCAATAGGACAAGAGGCAATGGGCAGAAACTGAGGCATAGGGAGTTCCACCTGGATATGGGGAAGAACTTGTTTCCTGTGGGAGTGACCACACTGGAACAGGCTGCCCAGAGAGGTTGTGGAGTCTCCCTCACTGGAGATACTCAGGAACAGTCTGGACACAATCCTGTGCCATGTGCTGGGGTGACCCTGCTCGAGCAGGGAGGCTGAACCAGATGACTCCTTGTGGTCTCTTCCAACCTTCCCGATTCTGTGAATAATCAAACTGAAATTTTGAACTGTTCACTTGTTACGACCTTCCCTCAGTGCTATGAAGGTGACCACCAAATCCTTAAGAAAGTGGTGGTGAACTTGAGATTTTATGTTCTGAATTATGGAAGTATTTCATGGGGACAAATACCTGCTGTTAAACTTTTCCTGAACTTACAATTTATGTCACTTAAGATAGTTTTCATTCAACAGTTACAAAAAAGTACGTGCGCAGTGGCAGCTGTTTAGAGAAGAGAAATAAAAGGCTTCAGCCTTTCATCTCCAGTTCGCCTGCCACTTAGCTATGGATGGATGATGATGTGAGTTTGTATCAGATTCTCTAGGTGCAAATTAGACTTCTCACGGTCCAAAATTCGGCAGTAACTTTTCAGAGAGAAAGTCTTACTTTTGTGGTTTTGTTTTGTTTGTTTGTTTTAATTGGATTTGCTTGTAGAGGTTCCAGATTTACAGGTGAAATGTATTTTGCCTTTTCTAAACAGCTCTAGAAATTTGGGCTGTAGTAAAAAAAAACCATTCAAACCGATTTACATCCTCATTATTTATCATGTGTGTAACCATATAAGCATATGAGCAATAATAATATTGTGCTCTCTGTTGTCTAATGCTGATGCCAGACTTTTTGCAAATAATTAGGGAGGACACCCCCACATAGCCTGGATTCCTTCAGTTCTGTCTCCCCAACCTTGCATGAACATTGCACCTGTACCTGCATCTGCACTCCTCCGCAGTCCTTAGCTGATCCAGAGGACTGCAACTTCACTCATACTCTGTTGGAAAGGGTGCAGAAGGTATGGATGTGATGCTTTGCAGAGAAAGAAAATACATTGTGAATGTGAGCAAATAATTTCAAGTCAAATGAAATGCTCCTCCTAGCCAAATGTCATATTTCCTATTTCTTAAGAAAACCCCAACACTGAAGAAGTTTAAATCTCGCTTTCTGAAACTGAGAAACAAGCATTGCTTTAAACACAGAAAAGCTCTATTTCTCTAAAGTGTAAAATGGGGACATTTTAGTGCCTTCTAAATGGAAGAAATAGTTTGGAACATTTGCTATTAATCTGTTAATATTTTCTTAATCTGAAAGCTTGCTACATGCAGGATTATTCCGTCAATTTTTGTCTCCCCTTGGAGAGACCACACACAGTTTTACTTACTAGCTTAATTTTTATTACCATCACTGTAATAAATGAAATCATTCTGACAGTGCTGTATCCTCTGTCCTCTGCTTCACTGTGCCATATTTTGTCAAATAAGAAGGAAAGCACTGGTGATTTCATTTAACAAGGCCAGTTTTTGCTTGGCCATCTGTTACCATTCTTTGCAGCCTACTTACCTCCCCAGGAGACCTCTGGTTAGAAACAAACTCTCTTTTTTCTTTTTCCCCCACTTTTTTTTCTTTTCTTTCTTGGGACAAGGAAGAAAAGAGAACCTCAGTCTAAATGCCTTTGCACCACAGAGCTGGTTGCTTTTAAAAAGAGTGAGGTGTCCAGACTGGCTAAGTAGCTTGCAAGACCTCCTGTTCTGTTTCTCTCCGTTAAAATAATGTAGGTTTGTTTTCCTGTGTAAGTTTTTAGGATGGGGGGAAGCAGATGGTGTGAAATGGCATTTTGTAACTGCAGGTATTTCGTGTCTGTGGCAGTGTCAGCGATGGAGGCCCCCACGTCCAGCATGGTGCACCTGAGTGACTGGCAGGAAAGTCACTTTACTGTCACCTCTGGCTCCTGCACGCCCGAGCAGAAGGCAGATGGATACCGTGCCAAGATCCTGCGCATTCAGTATGCATGGGCAAACTCTGAGATCTCCCAGGTCTGTGCTGCCAACCTGTTTAAGAAGTACACAGAGAAATACTCTGCGATTATTGACTCTGGCAACGCAGAGACTGGCTTGAATAACTATGCAGAAAACATTTTGACTTTGGCAAAATGTCAGCAAAGTGACAGTGCCAAGTGGCAATCTGCCTTGACAACAGAAAATGTGTTTGAATTAAAGTGTGTGCAAGAGAGGATGCAGGCTGGCAAAACTTTCCAGAGCTCTCAGATGGCACCGACAGATGCCCGTGTACGAGCTGATAAAGGGGTCAGTGCCTCTGCTGCTCCAGCTCTTCCCAAACTGGATGTCTTCGGCAGTGCCGGGCAGACTGAGCTCTGTGCTGGCTCAGCAAAATGTGCAAGTCAGGGACCAGATCTTCTTGGGCATCCCTCATCTTCCAAGTCCCTTCAGAGCAGTGTGCCTCCTGTGACCAGAACTTCAGACACGCTTCCTGCCGCGTCAGCCTCCTTCAGCAAACAGGTTCATCCAGGTTTCCAGGCAACTCTGCTCTTTGGAAGTAAAGAAGCCACTAATAGTAGCTCTCTGGAAATGTCGGGTAACTGTTGTGATGGACAAAATTTATCTCTTTTCAACCAGTCAGCTGTACCTGCCTGGTCTGCAAGTTGTGGCAAAAGAAAAGCATTCTATGGTCTGGCTGATGAAGGCAGCACAGCTATTCCTAGCATTGCTGCATGTCAAGCTTCCATTTCTACAGAAACTAATGGTTTTTCAGGGCAAAGAAGCAGAAATGAAGAGAGCAGTGCTCCTGGGTTTAAAACTGCAAAGGAGCAGCTGTGGATGGATCAACAAAAGAAATCTCAAAACCAGCGTGCACCGGTCTCGTCATACGGAGGGGTAAAGAAATCCCTGGGTGCAGGCAGGTCTCGGGGTCCGTTCAGCAAGTTCGTGCCTCCAGTTCCAAAACAAGATGGAAGTGAAAATGGAGGAGCACAGTATAAACCTCCTGTAGGGGAATCAACAGACCCATCGCTGCCTGTGGATGAAAGGCTGAAAAGCATAGAACCAAAAATGGTGGAACTCATCATGCACGAGATCATGGACCACGGGCCTCCAGTCAGCTGGGATGACATTGCTGGGGTTGAGTTTGCCAAAGCCACTATAAAGGAAATAGTGGTGTGGCCCATGCTGAGACCAGACATCTTCACCGGCTTGCGTGGTCCTCCCAAAGGAATTCTTCTCTTTGGCCCCCCTGGGACTGGCAAGACCCTCATAGGCAAGTGCATCGCGTGCCAGTCCGGAGCAACTTTTTTTAGCATCAGTGCCTCCTCTCTGACTTCCAAATGGGTGGGTGAGGGGGAGAAGATGGTGCGAGCGCTGTTCGCTGTGGCGCGGTGTCAGCAGCCCGCGGTGATCTTCATCGATGAGATCGATTCCCTGTTGTCCCAGCGTGGAGAGGGGGAGCACGAGTCATCCAGGAGAATAAAAACTGAATTTCTGGTGCAGTTAGATGGGGCAACAACCTCCTCTGAAGATCGTATCCTCGTGGTTGGAGCAACAAATCGACCCCAGGAAATTGATGAGGCTGCCCGAAGGAGGCTGGTGAAGAGACTGTACATCCCTCTCCCAGACGCCTCTGCCAGGAAACAGATTGTCAGCCGGCTGATGGCAAAGGAGCACTGCTCTCTAAATGAACAGGAAATCAACCTCATAGTCCAGAAATCCGATGGGTTTTCTGGTGCAGACATGACACAGCTCTGTCGGGAAGCTTCTCTGGGCCCCATCCGCAGCCTGCAGTCCCTGGACATTGCCACCATCACGCCGGACCAGGTGCGGCCCATCTCTTTCCTGGACTTTGAGAGTGCCCTGGGGACGGTGCGGCCCAGCGTGTCCCCCAAGGACCTGGAGCTCTATGAAACCTGGAACCAGACGTTTGGCTGTGGCAGATGAGCTGCATCACAGCTGTTTCACAGGAGCAGTTTAGGGCTGCAGCGCTGCCACGTGTTAAACCTGTGGCAGTTTAGTGTGTCTGCACTTCATTTTGTTTCTGTCCTGGAACTAAACTTCCTTATGTTATGCAGGCAGATGTCCAGGATCTGGCTGAGGCTTTCCCAGCTGAAAAGACCATGAGGAACTGCTGGTCGTGATCCGAGAAATTGCTGAACAGCAGTGGCATTGAGAGGCTGACAATTTACAGATTGCTGGGAGAGATGGACAGATTTCACTGATGCTTAAGGGGAAGGTTATCAAACCTCACAAATAATTGAAAGGGATATTGGGGAAATCTTGCAAAGTCCACCATGCTGTATCTCTAAGGGATTCAAGTAATAGCAGAAACACCAATTTGGGTTAGGGGTGTGGCAGAACTGGGGTGGAGGGGGAAGAGTAAATAGAGGTGCTTTGTTTGGGAGGAGACAGGAGCAGAGGGAGGAGAGGGCGGAGGTGGATGTGGACTTGTATGGGAAAATGGAAGGGGGAACAAGAGAGGAAGGTCTCCTGAGCATTGCTCTTGTCTGACAGCCTTTTGACTTATCACTGCAGTCAATCCCAGCTTCTCATTAAAAACTTTATCTGATGGTTTTCTGCTTGACCTTGCTTTCTGTGCTACATCAGCATGTGTGGGTGTGTTTTATTGGGAGGTCTGGACGCCTGCAGGTGAAGAAGAGGCCACATGGGTCACAGGGGCTTTGGGATCTGGGCCCAACCATAGGGTAGCCAGTGTGGGTAACCAGGTGCTGTAGGGATCCAAAACTCACTGCCAAACTAAAGGCTGGACAAGCTGGCAAGGAGGAAAAACGGGATTTGGAAAGAACCCCCCAGTGACAGGATAAGGGGGCTCAGAGTCTGGGCATGGGTGTTTGACAAACTTTAATCCTGTGGCAGTGTCTGAAGGCTCTGTGAGTGAGGTGTCCTTGTGAAACTGGAATGTGGGAGCTGTGTCAGGCACTCGTGACCTTGGGTGCTGAGGGACAGGGTGGGGCTGTGGGTGAGGTTATGGGAATGCATTTGTGTGTGTGTGTGCTGGGAAAGGCACTGCTCCCTGTCTGTCCTTGTCTCTGTGTGTGTGTGTGGTTTTGAATCCACTGGTTTGGATTAGGGGCTCAGCCTCACTCCTGGCTGGACCCCCAAGCAGAAACAGCAGCAGCTGCATCCATCAGATTAAGATGGAAAATACCTTACTCCGAGGGTGCTGGGCTCTAGAGGTCAGGAGGGAGAAATCCCACATCCCAACATCTCCTGGATTCCACTGCTCCTTAAAAAGTCCTCATGCATCAATGGTAAAATTACTGGCTAGCTTGCATTGGGCATTCATACCTCAGGCATGAGGAATGCACAGCCTTTTATTCACATAACCTGTCCTTGCCCACTGGCTGAGCACAGCTGCCCCTGAAAGGAAAATAAATGGAAATCTTTCCTTTGGATTCCTTTGAATTCTCAATGTGGCAGAGCTGGCCGCTCTGCCGTCTGTGCTTCGTTTTCAGTTTCTCTAAAGAACTTTATCTCCTATTGGGAAAAACAAGGGCTTAAAAGCTGCTTTTCCTCAGATTTCTCTGAAACTGGATGAGTGCTGTTTAACTGATGCTTTTTAAAGACGTTTGGAAACTACAGGGCCCAGGAGACTATAGTGAGCCTTGAATTCAGAATAATTTGGAAGGCTTAGAACTTCTTAGAGCTCATCTTGATTTAAACAAATGAGTCAGCTATGAATCGTAGCTCATGATTTTAGTAAAGTCCAATATATATCAGTAATTGTTTTGCAGAGATGTAAAAATTCAGGTATGGTAATTTATCTTCATTTTGAAATAGTGAAAATAGAATAATTAGGTTTTTTGTGAGAATAAATGTGTGATGTGGTCCAAACCAATTGACTTTTTGTGCCACTTGGGTAAAGATTATGAGATTAAGTCTGTTCTTGAAAGTTTAGTTTTGGAGAGCTATAAACACATACTAGGTAAGATTTTTGCTCTCTCCAAACATTTCTTTAAATTCATTGTTCAGGCAAGTGAATGAAACTAGTACTAGAGAATTTTAATTGTTTACTCAAATTAAGGGTTGCTCAAGGGTTAATAAATGCCTTATATGTGATTAAATAATTGCCTTATTTATGCTGGATATTACTCTGGTGTGCTATGTGAGCATTCTGTGGTCATTTCTGTATCTGAATTTTCACATTTTATTGGAAGTGCTCTACAAGGAGGAACCAGTGAGAATCCACATGGTGACAGAATAAAGCTCCTCCTGAGGTGACAAGGCCTGGGACAAAAGTTCTGTGCCTCCATATTTGTCTCAAGCAAAGTGAGTCTTGTCAAAGAGATAAAAGGTAGGCCCAGACAAAGCTGTTCTTCCTACTTTTTAGGTTATTCATTACAAGAATTACATGAACATGCCTTTATTTTTTTTTTTTAGGAAGCACACAGAAATAGTGAAAGGGAACATTATGTGAAGTTTATGGTGTTTCAGAAATGGTGCAGGTGACCATCCCTTCAGCCATGTAGCATTCCTTGGGCTTTGCTGCAGTGCCCAGGGCCAGCAGGACTTGCAGTGTCAGCCCCAGATGAGTTTCCCAACCCTCTGTAACAGGGACACCACACAGCGATTGGACTGCCCAGAACATCATTTCACAAAATACAGAAAATTGCACAGAAATAGGGCATGATTGTAATTTAAGGGAAATGGTGCAGATAAATCCACTTTAATGGATCTGTTTAGTGTATGCAGAAACCTATGTACCTCATTATTTACTCTTTTTGGCTGGCTGATCTTTGGAAGAAGAAATGCAGGACTCTCTGGTTTTGTGGTTCAGCAACGTTGGGTGCACAATCTCTCAGTTTCTTTTAAAGGTAAATAATTGCAGACCTGGAAGAGTCGGGTCTTACTAATAAACAAGGCAATTCAGACTCTCAGTGCATCTTGGATTTGAGTTAGCTGAATTGTCTCAGAGCTGTATGAGGTCCCCAGGGGGATTTTCATTTACAGAAAACTGTGCCTACACATGTAGGGGAAAAAGCTGATGGGGCAGAAATGGTTATTGCCTGCTAATGGCGAGTGGATGGAAACCAGACTGGCCTCTTATTGTCCTTCTGAAATCAGGCAATTTCCTTCTAACAGAAATTGTGGAACTGGTCACAAGCCAATGTGACATTGGAAAACCCCCCTCCAAACAAAGCACTGTGGGCTGTCCCCTGGGCTGCAGTGCAGGCATCTGCTCCATGGGTCTGCTGGAGCCAGCTGTGCCCTGCCCCAAGGAGGCCACCCCTGCAGCCCTCCCCTACTGACACCTCCACACCTGCACCCAGCACAGAGCAATTCACTTAAAAGGGGGGCTTAGCAAAGATACAGACACAATATTCCCAAAGTCCACATTTCTTAGCCTTGCTTTTTAATATTTTGTTGCCATTCTGTATCTTACCTGTAGAAAATCAGTCATGTAAGATGCTGTAGATGTAAGCAGCTGTAGTACTAATAGGTCTCTGGTACTTTTTTTTGTCCCATTAGGTGAGAAATTTCATGTAACCTTGGGTCATAGCTGTCAAGGCAAAATAGCATTATCACAGAGTTATGGGTCTGGAAAGGACTAAGATATCCTCAAATTCCCACTTTGTGTAAGGTGAATTAATTTTTGTGATTGCTGCCGCATGTTTTGCCTGATTTGTTCTTTAAAAGCATTCAGTGCTTATGAAAACCTTAGACTCTTTTGGACTTCATTCCCATACCAGTGATATGCTCACACTCAGGACCGATGTATTCAGTAGATGCTGTGATGCAAACACAGAGTGGTAAATTCATTAGTGTTGGCCATTAACAAAGGGCCTGGGTTCTTCTTTAGCAGGATTGAAGGTGAGTAAAATTCTTCCCTGATGTCTCATCTCTGTTACTGTGATGCAAGTGTCCTGTGCCTTATCCTGTCTGTATTGCTCACATCACAGACGTGGGGAAAGGTTTAATCATCCCCTTTGTAGCAGGTACCTGAAACAGTTGAGATATGTTGTCATTTGGCACTACAATACTGCCTGCACTAGGTGAATGTCACTCTTCCACTCCTTTTAATAATTTCCTGTTGTTTAGACTTCTGATCCCTTCCATGTGCTCATCCCTCTTCAGTGTTGATTCCCCAAATGACAGTGCTCATCAGTGATAAGGGACAAAACTGGGGCAGAGTAGGACTGACCATGGGCACAGGGTGGCAGAGGAGCTTTTCTGTGTTTGGTGCATTTTCAGCAAAGTTGTTCTGAAGTTGCTGTGTTCTCCCATCTTGCCCAGGATGGTTTCAACAGCAAAGTTGAGCAGAGGAGCCTCCTTCTTCCATCACTAATAGTCACCAATGAATCCACTGTCACTGCTGTAGGAGAGACCCAAGTGAAATCTCTGGAATGCCTTGTTTGGCTCTTAATGCACTTTGATTATGGCTTTACAACTAACTGGGCAGAGGTGTCACAGCAATTTAATAATTTCCATCTTCAGAAAATATCTCAGGAAAGGCTCAAAGCAGCTGTGTCCTGTGTCCATCTTCCCATTTTACCAAGGCACATAATTCTAAAGGAATATCAAGTTGTTTTCTTGCGGCAAAGATGGAGCAGTGAGCAAAAGGCAATATTGTTCTCTTCCAGAATCTGAGGGTCAAGAGAAGTCAATGAAAGCTGCAGGGATGCTGTAAAGACACTGGATCTGCTTTCTGGCTGGGGGAGAGATGATGCAATGCTTCCTCACTGTAGGTCACTGGGGAAAAGGGGAACAACTGCCCTTTCTTCACCCAGGCGTGACTGGAGTCGTTAGCTGGGCAGGGAAGGGGGGAACAGAAAAAGGGAACCCTCGGGTGTCCAAGCTCAAGCAGGGACAAGGCGGCTGTGGGGGTGATTGGGGTGTAGCATCACAACCAGGAGCTCTTGGGTGCAGCTGAGGTGGTGTCTCAGGTTCCCAAACAACGCCCTAAGCCCGAGAGAGCCCCTCTGTTTGAGCTGGGTTGGTCTGTAGTGGTCAGGGGCAGGGAGGCACCTTGTGTTCTGCCGTGCCTCTGATCTGATCACATCCTCCCTTGGCTCCAGCGTGTGGAGTGTAATCAAACACAGCCAGGCTGCTCTGAGGCTTTGCACCAAAGCCACATGAGAAAAGCTCCCAGGAGCTCAGGCCTTCCCTAAACTGTGCTGGTAGAAAATTCCAGTTTCAGATTAGTTTGCCTGGTTTTGGAACTGGCATGCTGCAGTCTGAAATTCTCTCTGGGCTTTGTAAAATGGAAACACCTGAGCACCAAGAATTAAATGATGGCCAGCCTGCTATGCATTGCTCTGAAAGACTGTCTGGAATGACTGTGTGTTCACAGGGAAAAAAAAAAAAAAAGCTGTCTTCTTTCTCTTCAGAAGTAGATCACAAAATTCTGGGCAGTGGCTTGTGAAAATTCCTACCCAATTCTTACAGGTTTTGAGTTCTATACTATGGGTAAAAATGTAATAAGATTAAATTGCTTAGGCTTCTGCTTTTAAATTTAGAGTGTTTTTTATGATTTTTGATTACTGTTGTTAGTAAAACTGTCTCTTCATAACTTTTTGTCTACAGCCAAAAGCAAGTATGTCCCTGCCAGCTGGGGCAGTTCCACCTAAACCTGTTGTGCAGGATCATTTTGATCAATAAATGTCTCCAGTCCCAAATATTCCTCAGTGGTGGTGAAGACCTACAAGTCTTTTTTCTCCTTTCCCGAATGAGTAATTTTATTCTGTGACACTTGCAGCAAGTGACTGCTTCTTCTTGCTGGTCTGATGTAACCAGTGAGATTTCTTACAAGAGCTGTTATGAAATGACTCATGCTCACATACTTAATTCAACATCTGAAGAAGGAGAATTTATTTGACCTGTGGCTTTTTTTTTTTTTTTTTTTTTTACCAAGTATGGAAAGAAAAAATATTGACATGGGGAGCTTGAATTCACTTGACATGTTGTATTTTTTCCACACCAATCATTTGCACTACAGAATGGATATAGATCTGGTGTACTGAAGGATATAGCCATTTACATAGCATTATAGAAACTCCTGATTTTTCTTAAGTGATGCAGAATTGTTTTCCAGAGAGGGCATGAACTCTGGAAGCTGGTGTCTGCAAGCTATGCTGGTGCCAGCTTCTCTTAATAAAAAGAGAAAAAATTCAAACAGAATCAACATAGAAAATGGAAAAGTACTGTGGGTGAGGAGATCAATTACATGTAAAGACACAAATTAACATATACTTTGGGGCTGTTTTGTCAATGATGGTATATTTTTCAATACCTGTCAATGGCTTAATGTTATATAAAAACATACATTTAGTGGTGATGGGACAAAACAGAAAAAGAAAACTCCACTTTCAAGAAGGTCAGAACACCTGGGCTGGCATAGCTACAACTGGAGAGAAAGAAGAAGCTTGTAGTGACAATTCTGTGATCAGTTTATTATTTTCTGACTATGCCTTGTGATTTCTTTTTTCAGTGATTTCAATGCTATATTTAAAAGGTTCCACCCGGCTTAATGCGGTACCTTACTGTCATATGACAGAGTCTGAGAGATGACTGAAAAAAAATCAAATGTGATAATTAAAACATTGTGATATCAGAAGTCATTCCAAAACCAGAAGTTTTACATCAAAGAAACAGAAGATCAATTTTTCAGAAACTTTTGCTGTCATCTGCTGAAAATACACGCTAACGTTCTGTCTGTAAATGTCTCAGAAGGGACAAGGCTGGGCACGCTGCGACTGCTCCATTGTGGTTTCATTCATTAAAACTATTTTTCATGTGCTTTTAAAAATAGTTGTGATCCTGCAACTCCCTGGATGTCACGGTAGTACAACTCATGCCTCTAGTCACCCCTGAGTAGGGGGAATTCATGCCAGGGAATGTTACCTTTTCTCTGTAGAATAATGCCATAAAAAATATATCCATGTTTTAAGAGTCTTTATTGCCCCTAGAGCAGTGGAAAAGCAATGCTGCTTTATTTGTATCCCTAGAGAGGAATGAATGTAGTTATTGTCTGTGGGTGAATCCCAGTATCCTGGACACATATGCCTGTGGATGCAGGTGGCAATGGCACTGCTGCTCCTCATCTTCCTCAGGCTGGGGACGCCTCACACAGAGCTGTCAGCAGCAGAAATTGTGCAACAGGAGGTGGGAGCCAAGCAAGCCCAAAAACTTTAGCTCTACTTGCATTTAGGACAAGCCTGAAAGATGCCTTGCTCAGTCTATCCTATATAAATTCTAGAAGTTTATGGAGAAGTAGTTATTCCCGGGACTCCTCTCCATTTCCAGTAATAATAGCAGGCTTTTCCAGGGAGAGGAACACAGCTGTAGTGTTTGAGTTGCTCTTTTTCTGTAGCCTGCCACCAGATGGAGTTCTTTTCCTAAACAAGTCCATCCAATTTCTTAAGGAAAGCCCAAGGGTAATCAATATTATTTCCTTGTTTTACCGCTTAAAATCATCCAGTGTCAATGACTTGTTACTGGACTTTTATTAATTATTGTAATTATTGTTTTTTTTGTTGGGCTGACTTCGATTTTTAAGATTTTTTTTTTTTTTTGAGGGAGCTGCAAAAAACAGGCTGACACTTCTAGAACTTTCTATTTAACAAAGCTACGATTCTAAAAGATTAATTTTACTCTGTGTCTCGGGTCAACTGGGGCTGGGAAAAGAGGTAAAAATCCTGATACAGTGCATTTGTATTTAAACTGATCCTCGATCTTGGAAATTTTAATAACAGAATAAATGAGCAGGTACAAGCTGTCTCCCAAGCTGAAGATCCTGAAAATGCATTGACATGTAAATACACAATAGGTAACAGGAACTGACTCCAATTGACTCAAAAGCTTCAATTCATTTGAGTTTTGGTTGATTGTAAATGGCACTGGCTGCTCTCTTAGAATTGTCTCAGAAGTAAAACCCACTGTGCTCCTGCACCAGGGCCAAGCAGCAGCACCCCCGTGCCCAGCAGAGCAGGACCCTCTCCTGATGCCCTGATGGGATCCCTTGGTGCTGGGTGAGGAGTGAACTTTTCCCTCTGCCAGGGCTGGACTGCACTGCCCAGGCAGCCTGCCGCTGGCGTGGAGCCTTTGTGGGTGGAGATGCCACTTGGTGGATTTCTCTGGAGAAATAATTCTCTGGAGGCACCACTTGGCGGATTTCTCTGGAGAAATAATTCTCTGGAGACACCACTTGGCGGATTTCTCTGGAGAAATAATTCTCTGGAGGCACCACTTGGCGGATTTCTCTGGAGAAATAATTCT
>JAWWMU010000106.1:82331797-82359395 GCA_035048155.1 Cinnycerthia olivascens | reverse complement strand
CTGGAGAAATAATTCTCTGGAGACACCACTTGGCGGATTTCTCTGGAGAAATAATTCTCTGGAGGCACCACTTGGCGAATTTCTCTGGAGAAATAATTCTCTGGAGGCACCACTTGGCGGATTTCTCTGGAGAAATAATTCTCTGGAGCTGTGGAAGGTTCCGGCCCCTTGAGCACGTTTCAAGGGGAAATCGCTGATGCCATCCACGGTCACTGTTCAAGGATATTAAACCCCTGTACACATTCAGATGGCAAATATTGCTCTGTCTCCCTGAGTCCTGCAGTTTCTCACTTCCCTGCTTTGTGGGTCAGATGCTCCGAAGCCCATTTACATCAATTCCTGGCACTGTTTTTAAAGGAAGCAAGGGGGAACAGCGTGAAGTCTCACTTTCTGCCAACAACAGGAAGCGCACACTCTTTGTCAGGCAGCTTGTTTCAGCCATCCCTTTTGTTGAGCCAACAGATTTCTGGACTACGGATTTGATCTTCCACACAAATCCACGCTCAGCAAATCCTTGGGAAGGCAACGTCACGGGGCGGCTGCACGGATGGTCAGGGGAAAGCCCAATGCTGCTGCAATTCCCTTTTTTGAAGGGAGTGTTTCTTTAAAGAGCAATCGCCTGTGGGAAGGGAAAGGAAATGGTGATAACATCTCTCTCTTGTTCTGTCCCGTGGGTCTGAACTGCTGCTGCTGAAATCTTGCTGAGGGTGATGGCAGCAGGGGTCTCCTGGTGGCCTCTGGGGCAGTGCCACGTGGCACAGCTGTCCTGCCCAGTGACACAAGGTGAAGAGCTGCACTCCTGCATCCTCTACTTCATTTTTGTGTCTAAAGCAGGCCAGGGTACTCTGTGGGGTCCAGAAATTTGTTGTGTAGTTGTCTGAGATGATCACAGATCGATCCAAAATCCCTATTTCTTTTCTTTTCTTTCTCCTGATACATAACTAAAATGGAAATTGATAGGAGACTACCATAAAAAAAACACATAAATCCTTCTCTGTAATATCCATCTTTGGGGTAGCTCTTTCCAGACCCACTTTTTGTGTGCTGACTGCATGTAGCAATTGTACTATTTTTTATATTTTTTTTTTCCTTATCACTGCTGCGAAACTTTTTAGAAAGGTCACTGCAGAAGCCAGTGTTTCTTACACCTACCTTCATCCCTCCCAGTGTTTTCTTGGTGCAGAGGCAACCTTAGTCTAAAGAAGCCAAGAAAGTGCAATTTCCTGAAAAACCATTTTTTGTATTTTAACACCCCCCCATGCACCCCGAGTATTTTTTTTAATCTTGTGTAAATTTATTTTCACCTCTCTGCTGCCACCAAACCTCCTGGTGTTTGTTCCTTCTAAGCATTTCCTTTCTAACCCCATGCCAGCACACTTGTCAGGGTGTGCCGTGGGGCTGAGTGGCTCCAGCCTCTCCCTCTTCCCCCTGCCCTGAAGGCTTTAACTTGCTCAGCATTATTGGTCCTGGTACAATATTCATAACATAAATTTATGGAAGTAGCAAGAGACTTTGTAGCAAAAGCACACAGCAGAGTAAGATGTGGAAATGATGGGGTTTGAGTCGAATATTTCCCTGATTGCAAAGGAAATTAGGCAAGCAGTTTATACAGGAGAAGCAGAACCAAAAGGAAAGTTCTTCGCTTTCCCCCTCGGCACATACTGTTTCTCCAGAGAAGCTGTGGTGATCCTGCAAAGTTAGACAAGGAGGGTGTAACAAGTTCTTCCCTATTTTCTGGAAATCCCACCCTCTTTCCACAGCTTATCTGGAGTTTCTATTTTGCATGTTCCTATTTGTGCAAAGTTTGGGTGAGCCTCATCTTTTCGGTTGCAAATAAGCCTCTAGCTAAAGCCCTCATAGGCTGTGGGTTTTTTCCTTTTTTTTGGTTGTTTTTTTTTTGTTGTTGTTGTTTTTTTTGTTTGTTTTGTTTTTATTTTTTAGTTTCTTCCCTGACATTGTTGGGAGGGCAAATAGGGTAATTTTGTGTTGTGTTTTTGAAGGCTTAGAAAAGCATCCCAGATTGTAAAATCAGTTGATTGGCACAAAAGAGGTATTTGAATGGAACATTACGTATTCGTAGAAAAACTGAGAGAAGGCCCACAGGGCTGTACATCAGACAGAGAGCTCCTGTCCCAGCATCATTTTTCTTTTCTATCTGGGCATCATTTACAGGCATTTGCAGGGCAAAAGCTGTCTAACTTCAACAACTAATCATGGAACAGGTTATGTGTCTTTGAATGTTTGGTCAAAATATTTTGTGAATTTTGTCTACGTGAGATGTTTTCATTAACAAAGAAGTGGAAGGAAGACTGGCAGCTCTTAGTTAAAAAGACAAAAATTATTGAATATTTTGAATTAGACAGACATTATTAACACATATAGTACATGTGCACAAACACACACATACTTTGATGCAATGTAAAGCCTGACTTCTTAGTCCTGTGGCCTTTTTTCAATTCTTAGCTATTAGTGCAAGGGTCTGCAAGTGGGGTCACCTGAGTTTACTGTCCACCAAAGAGGAAGTCTAATCTGTGGCTGGAGAATAAACAAGTATTAGAAGACCTGGCTCCCAATCCTGATTTTGTCAAAAACCTATTGCACGAGTTTGCATAAGGAGTTCAGGGAGCGTTTTGTGCTTCAATATCCTGTTCAGGGAAGGGAAGGATGCAGTTGTTTCACACTAGTGCTGCTGTTTACAATGTTTCAGAAAAAGTATCTTGAATTTTGGAAATTATAGAATAAATTTAAAGATTAACAAGAAGAAATTATATCATTTATATACTTCTATACATTTGTACATTAATATACAAAAATATACACTTTTGATCCAAAGTAATTTCCACTTGCTGTATTGGAAACCAAAATGGCCATTCTCAGAACCCTGTATCTCCAGAGAACAGGATAGTAAGAAAATAATTTTTTAAAAAAATTAACGGCAGCATCAAAGGAATTGTTAAAAAGGACTTACACCACCCAGTTCTCTGCTGTGTCAAGTATTGAAGACAAAAAGGAAGTGTGAATGTAGAGTGGGAACACCTGTGTTGGCTGCCTGGATTTGGCAGGGGTGGGGGGAGGGGGCTGCCATTAAGATCCAAATAGAAGAATAGTTTTAGTTCAGAAATTGATTTCAGGTTTAATGATAATCAAGAGAACAGGACAACTATCCCACAGTATGGTAGGCACTATAATAGGCATGAAGTTATTAAGTGGAATTTTTTTTCCCCTGAAATCCACTGGGTTTGGCTTTTCTTAATTCTGTGGTAATAACCCTTATGGTAGAGAGTAATTTCTCCACTGCTGAACTCGATATGTTAATTTTTCCACCCAATCTTCTACTACCCTTCATTTCCCTTCTGGTTTGCCTATCACTTCTGGTACATTTGCTCCTACCTTCAATGACCAATGGTTAAGCTATCAAGAAATAGTTAATGAAGCTCAGGAAGATGCCTGTAGTCTCTTTCTCCTGGCCTGGGCTTTGGAATTCTGTTGAAAATGCTTAATGTTAGATGGCTTGCTCTATTAAGACATGCATTTCACTGTTTTCCTAAAACCACTCGAGCTTTTCTTCCTCTGCTTTTTCTGTTGATCAGGATTCCTCCTTTGTTTAAAGGTCAGTTAAATGTGATGGTGTTGTGACTCAGGGATAGGGAGCTGCAGGGTCTGCTGGTGCTGAGTGTTCCTCAGGAGCCTGAGTATTCTCAGTCAGCTTTGCCCTGGTTCCTGCAGGAGAAATTCCCTTATCATAATATATAATATAACCATAATAATATTGTAATTATAATAATTATAATTATAAATACACCTTGTGAGACTGGTTGGTGTCTCAGCCTCCATTGCAGAGAGGTGGCAAGACAGATGTTTCCAAAGCAGAAGTAACCATTCTAATTTGTACCAGTAGTTAATGAGTCCAAAAACCCCCTACGTACATGTGAGTGCTCAGCACAATTCCCATGTGCCTTTGCTAGACTATGCAAATAAAACACTATCTCTATTATTAGCCAGGAACAAAGTGACTGGATGTAAAGCAAAAATAAAGAGTTTGTGAATCTTTCAGAGCTGGACTTGGGGAGGTAAATCACTTATGTGCTATGCTAAAAAAAAAAAAAGTGAAATTCACGTAAAAGGTTACTGCCCACAAATATGTTTTTGGCAATCATTTACACTCTCTTCTTTTTCTTCAACACACAGAACAGTAAGTCTATATTCTCTCCCATGACTTCACTGAGTAATCTTTGTAAGGTGATAAAGGAATACTTTTTGCACTGCAACTATAAGTGAAATAAACCTGGAGTGTTTGAATCCAGATTTGAACAACCCTTTATGTTAAGAGCTCTGTTGATCTCTCTCTTGATTTAGATGATGTATAAAGGCTGTAGTTTCTTTAATCCTTGTCAATGCAACAGGGACACTAAAATGTAAAAGCTGTAGTCAAATTGATATTACTATCTCTTTTGAAACAAAATAGGGAGAAAAAAAGAAAAAAAATATAGAAAACAGAAAAAGAAAAACTCTTTTACTTGTAGTACACATCTCATCTATGTTTTAAACTGCCCCCTCAATACTCAGGTTATTTTCCCAGTTATTTTGTTAAAGTGCACGCAGGGCAGGCAAGGTGCAAAGGCTCTGATGTGTTGGTGAGGCTTTGCAGCCAGAGGCTCCTATCCCTGCTCAGGCAGATGATCTCTCCCCAGGAAGGGATGCCAGGCTCCTCTGGGGCCCTTGGCTCTGTTCCTAGTGATAAGGAGATTACAGGGGATGTTAGCCCGGGCTCGTGGCATCCCTGTATCCAGGCTCTGTGAGTTTTGGTGCATGCAAATAGAGAAGATGAGCTCAGGATCAGTTCTTCTGCTTGTCGAAAAGTTTATGGACTTGAGATTGAAAAATCAGAGCATGCTGAAATTGGTCACTAAAATGTCAACTGGCTGAACAGAGATCAGGGTTTTAGCCTGAAATCTTCAGTGGGGACCTGAGGACTCCCACCAGAGGTTTCCCTAGAAGAGAGCTGAGAGCAACCCCAGGCAAACATTGGGGTCACATTTCAGATTTAATCTGGTTGAACCTTGAGTGGGAAACAAGAAGTGAAAACTGTCAACTGTGCCCAGATCCATTCAGATCACTTCTAGGGACAGTTTTGATACCAAATTATCCTTGTTATGCAAAGTTCCTCACCAACCGGCTGGTTCCCAGTTATGCATGGGGAGAAGCGGTGGCCACATCTGCTTCCCGTTTTGCCGTTTCGGAGACGAGCCATCTGTTTGGCCTCATCCCGAACAGCCTGCCTGGGGCTGATTAACTTCCTCACCCCCACCAGCCCCTCGCTCGCTGTCTGCTGCAAGGTGTAGATTTTTTTTCTTTTTTTTTTTTCTTTTTTTCTTCTCTAACTGCTCATAAACCAGAACCTTCACTTCTCTCCCAGAGGACAGGAAGGCGTTGGTTTGTGTGATTTGCAGCCGCCACCAGCGGCAGGAACAGCAGCAGCTGCCCTCTATCATTCACATGTTTCATACGTGTGGTCACGACAGATAAAACCAGGAATTGTTCCATGTCCTGGAGTGGCTTGAAAGCAGTGATACCTTTCTCCATATGAAAAGAAAAAAAAAAAAAAAAAAAAAAAAAATTGTAACAAGAAATGCAGCAGAAACCTTGCTGCAGTTAACAGGGATCTGTTCATTTGGCAAGAGCAGGGTTTCAGACATGCTTGTGCAGCCTTTTTTTGCTTAAATGTGATTAACTCCTGCTATCTGAAGCCTGGCTTTGGATTTCTCACTTCCATCTATCCCATTTTCAGCAAAACTTTGCAAATTTTTGTCCTTCGTGTTTTCTGCATGCCCATCTACTGGCCGTTACAGCAGGATTTCAGAAATGCTGCGTGTCTGCTCCTGCCAGTGCCTTCAGTTCAGCAGCCCTGAAAAGTCAAAGTCTGTGTGGCCAAAATAAAGAAGCATCAACATTTAGAAATTGGGATAATGGATGTCCTGTTAAGATTAACACTTCTCTTGCCTTCCACAGGCCAGGTCTGAGGAATTTTCATCTTTCATTATGTTTTTTGACCAGAATTTGTTCTCATGTACAATTTTCCTTCCAGAGAAGAAGCTTCCTGTGTTTCGTGCTGGTGGACACAGCTTATCTGGCCCACAGCAGGGACGGATGCCCTGGAGATCTGACCCACAAGACTGGCATGAACAGTTTGTTCAGATATCAAATATTTTGATTTTCCAGTTGCCACATTTTCAATTTTCAAATTGTTGGTGCTGCTGCTGAAACATGAAGCTTTCAGTGAAAGCTTTTCCTTTATTTTTGACCATCTCACAAGCTGATAAAAGCAGTGCAATATCCTCAGTGTATCAGCAAAGTCAGAAGCATTTCTGACTCCTTTTCCTCAAAACGTTCAGTGATTCTCTCTCTCTCTCTCTCTCTCTCTCTCTCTTTTTCACACACACACACACACAATATCAAAGAGCCAGGAAATTGTTGCATTATCAGATCCACGTGCTCCAGGTCTGGCTCTGAGTTCTCTCTCATTTTGGTGTCTCTAAAATATTTGTGTGTCTTTTAATGTATTTCTTGATTTCAAGAACATTGTTTGTTGAGCACAGGTTAATGCTGTGTTGGTGTTTTGCTGGCTATGTATGGATTGGGAAGCTGGTCTCTGGGCACTCAAGGCTGAAAATACTCACCCCTGGTAGCTTCAGGTTTTGTCTGTGTAACAATTTGTATCTTGGCACCTGCCACGGTTTCTGATGTAATTTAATCAAGCTATTGGAGTAGGAAAAAATATAAATGTGTTGATTTGAAGGAAGTCTTTGAAACGTAACAGTTAAGAGACCCAGAACAGATTTTTAGGTACACAAACTTGCATTTAAATCTGTGGATGTTTCCAGCTTAAGGATTTAATAACACTGATAGAGAATATCACATTTGGTCTATTTCTGTGTTTATTATTATTATTATTATTATTAAAAAGATCATATTTGTTTTGGAAAAAAGTCACCAGCTGAAACAGAAATCTGTAGCTTGTTTCATTTGCTGAGAACCAGCTACAATGGGGAACAAAGAAATCAGGATGTTAGTTCCTTCTTATACTATATAGTCATAGTTTGTGATGAAACTATACCACAAAAACTTAAGGAACTTAAGGAAAATTTAGATTTTGGGAACCTGTAAAAAAATTAATTGCCATACCATTATGGTTTGTTTTGGGGTTGTTCTGCTTTTTTTTTAATCTCACTTTGTTCATAATAATACAGTTTAACAAATTGAAATATTTCTGAAACTTTATAAATGGTGCCTTTTCTGAGCAAAACACTGATTCTCCTTCGCATTAAATATGTGATGTGAAATTTACTGTGCTAGAATCCGAAGGAAACGGGGACACCCGCAGAGAAATCACCTTTGTTATGGCAAATAGTAGAAATAATTTCTCTGTGTTTTACTTTGAATTACCATGACTCTACATGCAGAAGTAATTGTGTTCTGTAATGACTCCATCTGGCTGCTGGGAGGGAAGAGTGCGAGGAGAGGGCTGGAGGGGAAGCGCTTCTCAAAGCCGGCTGCTTGCAGGACCGGGGGGATTGGGATGGGCAGGGACACTCTGGACAGCAGGTGGCCAGTTCAGGAATCTTCACTGGAGCTGGCTGAGCAAGGCTGCCTCACACAGGGGTGGAGGGCAGGCTGGTGACACAGCCTGGCTTTGTTTGGCCACGGAGATTGGATTGCATGGCTAGCATGGATGGACTCTCCCTGGTGCAGGGATAACCTGGATGGACTCTCCCTGGTGCAGGGATAACCTGGATGGACTCTCCATGTCTTACCCCGTGTCCCCTCCCACAGAGTCACCACCCCACAGACACGGAGCCTCAGCTGTGCCCAACGCCTCCTTCACCCACAGGGAGACAGACAAAAATATTCTGGGGATTGGGGGTTTTATCTTGTTTTCTTGCCTCAAAAGATACATCTCAGTTTGCAGACATAATTTAATAACATTTCCAATTTTTATGAAATTGTTTTTCTTTTAAATACAATATTCTCAAAGAAAATGAAGTTACAAAACCACAGCAAAAAAAAAAAGGTGTAAATACAACTTTTTCTATTAGAAAAGTCAGTGCCTGGGGAAGGAATAGGAAGCAATTATTTATTACTTTTTAAAAACAGATATCAACTTAAAACCACTCACATATTTACTCATTTTAAAGGTCAACTAAGCCATATCAGGGTATTGCACCATAGCAAAAAAAGAGAAAAAAGAAGATTACACTAAACTTTTCTGAGGGCACAGTTTGTTTCCATGTACACAGACACAACATCCTATTTTCATGCCATCCTTGCAGATGTTCATAAATAAAATTATTGAACCACTGTTTCTAAACAAATTGAAGATGAATTTGTGCAAAAGAGAAAAACACTGGAAAAAAGCAAACCTAAAAAAGCCCTTTAGTGATCAGAGAATACAATTTTCTCCGCCTTTAGACTATGCCCTGATACACTGTGTCTTAATATACTTACTTATACTACTGTACTGTTTATTATACAACATCAACATATTCTGGTATAGTATAAATAAGAAAACTCCAGAGCTGGGAAACAAACCCACTGTGAGTGACAGTGCATCAACATGTGACACCAACCATTTTAGATACATATACACATACATATGTATATAAAATATCAATGATACACAAAGCCGCAGAGAGGGCATGTGCATGTCGGCAAGAGGACTCAGACACAGAGATGTGGTGAAGGTGGCAAACCTACCCAGGAATCAGAAATCACCTTTCAAAGCTGGGTGTGAGGCACACTCGAACTCCACTGGAGCTGTGCTTGTTTACGTGTGAATGTGCCTTTATTTGTGTTGGTTTTTGGTAAAAGCAAGGAAACAAAACCACCTGAGTGAGCTGCTGTCCCCCTCCCCTGTACAGCTGGAGGAGTCTTAAAATGAAGAGTGGAAAAAATTATGACAAGGGGTATATGGTGACCTAAACCTAAGAAGAACAGGAAGGAGGTCTAAGAGCAATAAAAGCAGAATGTTTCTGTACAGCTAATGTCTGAACTCACACAGGACATTGCAGCAAGGCTTAGGAATTACTCTGTCCCCTCTCAATTGGCTTCAATCAAAATTGGAGAGAGATAAGAACAATTGAATGTATGAAAAATGAACCCATTCCAAGTGTGTCTAAAGAAAGGTAAAAATAAAGGAAACTCATCCATGTAAGTTACCCCTTGGAAAGTCCTCTTCAGATCATTCCCATACAAAATATTTGGTAACACCTTGTTGCCAGGCACAGTCTGTCCTGAAGCTGAATGTGTAGCAGGCATTGATGACAAGACCATGGCTGGGGCATGAAGGTGGCCAGGGATTCCTTGTGCCCAGCCCTCACACAGCCTCTTGGGCTGGAAGGTAACAGCAATGCAGCCTCAGCTGAGTTATAAGGCGGGACTAGAGGGCAGCCATAAAGTCCCTTAAGGCAAACAAGTTCTAATGTGGGAATAGAGGGGATCCCCTTTGGGTCTGTAGCTCACGCTGCTCATTTTTGGGGGAGAACATGTCCTGGTAATTTGTTTTCCCTGCTGTGGACATGTGCACTGGTCAGTGGGCATTCCTACAGAGCATTCACCTCTGGTGACAAAGCCACTGCACTGTCAGGCTCTCCTGCACGTTCAGTGTAAAAACACCGCCGTGCCCACGTGTCCAGTGAAGCAAGTGCCTCACAGCTGGCATGAACAGCCAACGCTTGTGGTTCTACAAGCACACATTTGTGATTCATTTTTTCATCACTGTCCTTCCTCAGCTTCAGTGCTGTTGCTCCTGACCTACACCTGCAAAAGTGAAAGCAGAAGAAGGAACTCGGCATGCCTGTAACAGTGTGTGCATATAGGAAACGTTTATCAAATGCAGTATCAGGCCACACTGGCCCAGGCACAAGCAATTCATGGTCCCATTGACTCTGTTTTATATTAAATTAATGTGCTTGCATGCACTTCTGAATGGAAAATGTGCAATGTGTGACAAGACTGCTAGTCTTGTTGGGTCTTTGTGTTTACTGCAAAATATCCATTCCTTATGCAGAGTGGAAGTATTTTTACATTAAGTTAATAAGATGGGTTATTTTTATGAATATTTCCCAGGAAATATTGCAGCAACAATGACAGATTTTTATGTGGCTGCAAAATATTTTATTTTTGCCCAGTTTTAAAGCATGAGGGTGTTCAGTGAGAGAAATGAAATATTTGGAAGAGGAAGCTAAGTAGAAGCTTTAAAAAAGAGAGTTTTTCATCAGATGTGTTTGGAGTTAAAATCTATTTGTCATAGAAGTTTTGATTCTAACTGCAGATACAATACCTGCAACAGAACCCACTATGGAGACCAATTTTGGTGGAGTTTTCTGCACTCTGCAAAGCACTGCAGCCTCTGGTCTCCATTCTGCAAAAAACAACTTTTTTTATATCTTAAGATTAGTTCCACTGAAGTAAAAGTAACTCAAAGCACTTAGTGAAATGACTGGTTGGATAGGAAGTAAAGGGCCTCCACACCTTTGTGGGCCTTGGTCCCTCATTAAATGGCAAATGCCAGGAAAAAACAAGATGGCTGCAAATTTTGACTGGCTGGTTAATCCATCTCAGTGCTTTAAAAATAATCAAGTGCAACACTTATGAGTAGATCCACAAAATTTACAAGAGGACATCTTCTGTGCAAGCAAAATGGGATTTTTTTTTATATCTAAGAGAGGGACATTTTGATATTTTCCAGGCAGTTTAAAAAGATGAAAAATGTGCTTAAGGAGACTCCCCCATACGTATACCTATCTACTATCTCAACTGTACATCATACTTTTCTAAATAAGTAAAATTTTAAAGAGAAATAAAAATTAAATACATAGTAATTTTTTTATATGCAGAGAAAGGAGGGGTTGCTTAACAAAAACTGGGGGTTTGTTGGATAGGAAGAGGACATTTATTTAAAGAAGAGCCAACAATACCCTTTTTGTATACATTAAATGCAATTCATACGTCACAGAGTATATTACAAGGGTGTTTCTTCAATCTTTTGCATTCCTGCTCGCCAGCCTAGTGACACAAACAAGGCATGTTGTGCTGTCAATACCCTTGCAGGTGGAAATGTTCCAATTCTTACCACCAAAGCAACTCAGAGCCTTCTGGACGGAGGGAGTCCCATCCCACCCCAGCTCTCCATGAAGTCATCTGAGATGGGTTCCTCCATCTTTAGTCGAGTTGAATCTTCTCAAAGGAGTCAAATAATACCAGAAATCGAAAAAAACCACACATCTGGTAGAAGAGCCCTAGGCTCAGGGTGTTAAGAGAGAAAGCCTGGTCACTGCTGCTTGTTGTGTCCTTGTTGTGTGGAGCATCCTGCACGTGGTTAAGAGTTCGGGCAAGGGAGGCTTGCAAGAAGCATCAGTTCAGGGAAGGACTTTCAGCTATGTGACTACAAAAGCTCCTACTTACATTACTAAAGGATTTTGGTGATCAAACATTTTCAGTAAAAACTCATTTAAGAAAACTGAGTTGCAATGCATGCTACCAAAATGAAATCCCTGTTCTTGTGGGGAAACACTGCTGAACTTCTGATTCTCTAGTGACTTTTACTGTCCAGCTGACTTTTGCTTTGTTACTGTCATGGCTCATGCAGCTCCAGTAATGCAGCTGTTGAGGCTCGATCTGTGCCAGTGTTTTAACCCATGTGGAAACGGTGCTCCCCTCGAGTTATGTGGGAAGAGAATTCGTACCTGTCCTGGCTGTGGTAGCCACACATGTTGCATTCGAAAGGATCGCGGAACCCGTGGCAGCCCATATGGATTGTATACATCACATGATCCAAGAAAAGGACTCGACAGTGTTCACACTTGTAAACCCTTACTTGCTCCCCATTGCTGCTGATCACTTTGAAAGCATCCTGGGAATTGTCAGTACCCGCTCTCAAGACATCGTATTGCCTGTTTTCTTCTTTTATAGAGATGCCATTTCTTGCATGGGCACCTATGTGGTTGGTCAGGTAGATCAAACCACTGCGCTCCTCGTTATTGCTCTCTGTATCTGTTGAGTCTTGGCAGCTGTTGCTGGGAGAGACATCTCGCTCAGAGGAGACAGACTTGGCTTTGGAAAGCAGCAACAAGTTTTCCACTGCGCTGTCCTGAGGGAGGTTGGAGCGAATCTGACTGTCCCCGAGAGGTTTGTGGAGCTGATACATGGGGCTGATGACGGGCACCGCCTCCGAGCCAGCCGGCGGTGTCTGCACGAGGGGACGCAGGGACTCTGCCCCCAGGTAACTGATGGCGTTGTTGATGGCCTGGTCGATCACGTGCGTCTGCATGAGCTCGTTCTCCTTCTCGTAGTTGATGCTGGCATCGTATGGAAGATCGGGCAAACATTTGTCACCTGCAGTGAAAAACAGCAAGGACTTAGAGGGCTGATTTCTACACGGTTAAGGAAATGAACATCATGGATTAATGTAACAGGGAAGAAGAGAGTTGACCGAATCCACCTCTGAAAGCCACCTAAGGTGTTCACAGTTCTCTAATACAGCTGCTCAGAAAAGTGGTGGGTTGACGGTCTTTTTCAGCATGAAAAATAATTTTAGGGAGTTGGAAAAGCAAATGGATGAAAGAAATTCTGGAAATAATAATGCAGAGACTCATGGGAGCTACAGATCTAGCACTCTGTCATATCTTTCTCCTTTCTCCCTGGCGTCCCTAATCTGCCTCCTACCAACAGTGAGCAGAGGCACTGCCTTTGTGGCTGGCAAAGCTGGTGTGCCTGCACAGCCACAGTGAGCTTGGCTTGATGCTTCAGAGCATGAAGCACACTACCAGTATTTTTACCTCAAGTATTACATTCTAAGACTGGAAATCGTATAGTTTAGTTTCAGACCTTCAGTTTATTAGGAATAACCCACATCAGCGACGTGGTCATATAAATGTCATTTTGGAGAAAAATCAGTAAAAACTTTATTTTTCATATTGCCACCATCCCAACACACCTACCATAAGCTATGTTAGATATATTACCAGAAGCTACCCATGTTTCTAAATATCTGGTGTAAAAAAGCTGTTGTGTACAGGAGTAAACAAGAATCATGGAAAAAATTTAAGTGCATTTCTGGTTGGAGCATTTTTTCCTACAAGGTAGAAAGCTCTATCTAGAGCAAGATTACTTGTTGCTGGTAACTTTGATTCTGATAGTATGCCAAAAGTGAGTGGTAAATCCGTAATTTTCTTTTTACTCAGACTGCACCAATGTATATTTAGCTGGATACCCAAGTATTGAATGTTGAGTTTCACTAAAATTTCCCCCAAATTACTGGACAGATAGCAAAACATAGGAGACAAAAGTTAGGAGTGGAAAAAACTACTCATATGCACAGGTGCTGATTTTATGAACTTGAGCAGTCTTCTCTAACAGTGTAAACTATCAAGGTTGTTACCAGGCTCTTGATAAATTCATGCAAATGTAAAGAGGTAAAAGATTATGATAGGCTCCTATGGTCTACCAATAACATACTGTTGATAGTGTGGATGGATTTTCTAGCTCTTCAGATCTTGGGAAACACTAGAAGCCACAAACATCTCTGTGAGGTGCTGTCACCATTTCCTAATCAACATGAAATTTACTGGTAGGTCTTAGAAAGTCCTAATTTGTCAAAAGAAATGCTAACAGAAGCATGGAAATTTTACCAGAAGACCTGCACATTAATTTACCAACAACTTTCCACCCAGTTTCTACTCAGATTGACCATTCAAAGTCAGCGAAGAGACCAAAAACCTTCTAGCACGACACTTTTGCAATGATGGGGGCTAAAGTGTAGGAAGTCCTGTGGTCTACATTTCCCACAAGATATGGTTTCATACCAGTTCCATGCTCTGCAAGAAGAGAAAGAAATACTCTGAGCATTGCATAAGTTCCTATAGGGGATGTAGGGTACAGACACCTTCTAGCTGCTATGCTACACAAGCTTCCAGTTCCTCTTGTTTTCTTTCCCAATCATTCTGCCAATTTGGGCTGCAATCTTTTTTATTCCAGATTTATCCTTTATAATGCTATACTTTTCAGGCAGAGTTGCTTAAGAATCAAAATAGGCATTGTAAAAGACTCTTGAATTAAATACAGAAAAACTCTCCTAACATGAATGTATACACTTTATTCAAGGAGGAAAAAAATGAAGCCAAAATCATTCATATTCCACGGGCACTGCACACCACTGGAAAATGGGACTGATCTTCCTTATAACAAAATTTTGGATATCCAGAAAGTATGATTTTGATATCTGTTTCTTGGGTAGTATTTGCTTTATGTAGCATAACTAGTTGGTAGTTGTGCTGAGAGGATCAAGTGTTCATAAGAAAAAATTGTTTCCAAGCAAAGTGCCTGAAACAGACACAAAGTTAGGGGAGGCAGGTACCATTTCTATATCTGGGAAATGCAGTAATACTTGCACCCATTAAAAATAATAGCTCATTTCTGTGGTTATTAGAGCATAAGTAAATTAAACTGCTAATGGTTTGATGCACTTCAAGGTTTGAACTGCTCAGGATTCTGCAGCAGGTATTTAAACAGAAAAAATGCTCTCAGTGCATTGTGGATATCTTTTCTCTTAGTATTTTTTAATCCCTCTCTTTTAAATATTATAACCATATGTGAACTTTTCATGCAGTTCTCACTCTCTGGTTCGGATGGTCCAGTTCTTTTGGGTTTGGGAACTATTCCAGTTTGGAATACAGAGAGAATCTTACAGGTAATTGGCTGAATTTGTTGAGCAATCTACTTTTTAAAAAGTAATTAATTTAGTCTTGAGAAAAACTAGTGAAGCTGAAGACACTCCTTCCCTTATGTGAAGGATGTCATTTGCTCCTTCTCCCTGGATTTCAGCACAGGTATTGGGATTACATGGTAACCTCCAGGAGCAATAAACATATTTTAGTACCCAAAAGCTCTCCGCACCAGCCAGTCCAACCTTGTGTTAATCAGGAATTTTTCTATTGTATGAAGCTGCAGATGAGGATTGGAAATGAAAGGATTTGGGAGCGTTTTCTTGTTAGAAAAGTTATTCCTTTTGAAGGTTAGCAAATTTCCATAAATATGCTGTCAGTAGGTTGTCTTCCTAAACTACACCCTGAAAAGCTGACAGAAAACTCTACCCTCCTAAAACAGTAAAACTGGCTGTCTTTACTGTTTCTCATGGTTAATAGAGAAAAAGAGAACTAATTAGCCAGCCCACACCCAAGGATACATTGCACATAGTATACTTGCATACCTTTTAAATTTTAGCACTTCTGGTCTTCCTGGAACTTTCATAGAATTAGTATCTTGTCTAATGCAAACAGTTACTAGAGTGTCTAAACTAGTCTGGCTGACCTTACATATATATTATAGTTGATATATTTTTTGGTATCTATCTCTACTACAATTTTTGCTCTTTTAAAAACATAAGCATTTCTTATCCTTGATTACCTCCTAGAATTGTAGTGTTTGGACTTGAAAAAACCCTTGGAATTTAATTTAAAACCTTTTGTTGCACCCCCTGACGTAGCTGAAACTCCCCTTTCCTTGTCTAGGAAATACTAATTTTCCTTTCATCCCTATGTCCTTGTTGAAGAAAGTGTATTTGCATTTTCTGTCCCATAACTGGTTCTTTTTTTTGCCTTGACTTTTGACTGAAGACCTTCTGAATGGGCATTTTGTTTCAGGGACTTTAATCTGATTGTCTCCCATAGAATAATATTTTTTTAAAGGTACAGAGAATTAAAAAAGAACCTAACTAGATATATGCTGACCTCCGCTCTCCCATATTTTTACTTATTGAAGACTAACCTTACATAGCTGACAAAATATTGTCTGTGGATCTCACAAAGCTGATGTAATCCCTGCTTAGCATGGGCCTACTAAACAGAACAATATATGTAGCTTTCATTTTTCTCGGCTTAATGTCAAATTTTTCATTGTTAAGACAAGAACTGCTACGTGCAAATGGGCATGAAGTTTTTGCATCGTTCACAGAATGTACACAAAGGTCTTTTCATTTAGGTAGTGTTTTCAGACATATCAATTTGGGCTGTAAAAATAAACAGGTTTTATCAAAGGGTGAAGAATATTACCCAGTCTATGTTCAACTATTCACAAATGCTTTCAGAAACACCAATATGCCCAGATCTTAATGTCATTCAAGAATTCAGTAAGATAACTCTGGAAGTGTGGTCAAATGCTATCCCAACAGGAAACTTCTATTCCTATCTTCTGGTTCTTAAGGCAACTTCAAGAACCTGTTCAGATTTTGTAATGATCTGGTACATAAGCTTTTAAAAAGGCAGGAAAAAGACTTAATATTGATCTCCAGATGTGAAAAATTAAACATGCAGAAATTTATGCTGCAGATGTTTAGTTATCTTTTTCCCCCAACACATCTCTGTATCTGCTTCTATAGAGATTTATATTGTTAATTTAGCAAAATAAGTAAAATTATAAAGCAAAAGTAAAAATTCTGTGATTTTTTAGGGGGCTTTGTTATATTTTATTTTTAGGAGACAGCAAACGTTTAACTCTTACCAACAAATTTCTGAGGCATAGAGCTCTTACGTTTGGCGACGTTACTTGCTAGTCTATCCAGCACGAGGGCTCTCTCTGACCCTATCTTGCACAGGTCTTCAGCCATTTCATTCTGGTTACTTTCGTCTTTTATGACTGAAATCAAATGACATCACAAGGGTTAGGCAGGTTCCATTTTAATGGAACTGTTGTCTTAGGTTGTTGTTTGTCAGTCAATGTCTTTTAGCTCCCAAGCAGCTGGATGAAGGAGCTCAGCATGTGAGACAAAGGACAATCCTGGCTCTCAGTAACAAATTCCCTCACGCAGATTAATCTATGTACATGCTTATGTTTTCCTCATTTGGGACACAAAAATGAGATAGCAACTGCAAGGTTTCTGCCTGTATATCACATAATCACTTCACCCTTGTTCTACAGCCACTATGCATTTCTGTGAATAAATGAGGTCCTAACTTTATCCTGGACACAAAGCAGCTCATCTTTCCACTCTCCCACTGAAACCCCCCGCAGTGTCCTTCTGCACCTCTCCCAGTGAAACCCTCCGTATGAAAATTACTTCCTCAGCAGGAAAAATGGATAAACTTCTCAACTCCAGCAGTGGAAAATGTATTTGCAAGCTACTCCAACCCTTGTCTCCAGCCCTTTTATCCTGTAGCAAATATTTCAATACTTCCTTGATGCTATTTTTAGAATTTAACAATTTTAATTGATAAAATCACACCTTCAGTGGAACACTGATTTCCAATACTCAAACCTGTTTCCCAACCTCCTGCTGCTGCCGAGACTCTGTAGAATTAGGAGCTTAACTGTGAGGCTCTAGGAAAAGGAGACTATTTCACTTTCAGTATATTTTACTTCAGCACTTTCCTGCAGAAACAAAAGGGTTGTATGAAAATGTACTATCAAAACAATGACTGTGAAAAAGGTATGGAAAGGTGTTTCTGACTTCCAGCATCTAAGAGGAAGGTGAATGCACTGAGATCACAGCATATCTGTTTTGCTGGTGGGTTTTTTGTTTCTGGGGTTTGGGGTTTGTTTGTTTGTTTGTCAAGGGAGAAAAAGGGGTTAATTTTACATTTATCTGTTACTAAGATATGGACATTTTTCCTGGACTTTTGAGTCGCTATTAAAGGAAGACGCAAAAGATGATTTTTATACTTTGATTCTTTGAGCTGTTTCAGTTAATGTAGCCCCACTCTGCTACATTTTTCCTTCTGTGCTGCTGAGAATTTGTTTTATCATGGGATTTACTGGTTCACAGGGCCCATTACTCTGGTACCTGGGTGTTTCTCAATAGCTGAAAACACATCGTTGCAATCCAATGTTACTCTGACAATATACCACAGCCATGAAAGGATGATTGTGAAAATTTTGTTGTCCCTGAAATATTTGAAATCAGGTCTGATGGATAACTGTGAGGATCAGGTGAAGTGCCCTATTCAACAGCATCCTGCAACCAAACTGAGGAGTACACAACTTGAGTCCCTGCTGCACAGCACACAGTGCAGTGACAGTGACAGTGACAATGAAAATGCCAGTGCCAATGAGAGTTACACGGAGTTTCACAGAATTATGTTCCAGCCCCATAAGACACGACTGTTATCAATGCAGGAAATGAGAAGAATTTAGTCATGAAGGTGCAGAAGAGTAAAGGTTGTTTATGGTACATAGCCACCACTGAACAAGCACACACCAGCACCTTCTGCTGACCAAGGTTTCCAGGCACCACCTCAGGAAGGGAATTACAGAGAATGTTTTAAAGCAGACATTGAACAGCGATACAAAATACTGAATATTTAGTTAAAAGTTGAAATGATCAAAAATTATCTGTTTAGGATAAAATATAATTTGCTTTCTAATCAGTTCAAGAGAGAGTGAGTCATTTATTGAACAGTCAAACTTCTAAAACTGTTATTAAAAAAGAGGGCGAATTGAATCATATACTAATTCCCAGCACCTGCAACTGAAACCCTCTGAAATTCACTACCAAATGAATAACTATTTCTCTATAATCTGATGTCTGTGAACTGAAAAAAAAAAAAAATTATCTTTTCAAACGAAAATTCTCAGTGACAGAGGAATTGTAATTGACCCTTTAAATACTTCATAAACTTCTCCTGCTGTTTTATTTAAGCCTGGTAAGACTTCAGCACACTTCCACTCAACTCCAGGTAATATCTCTAAGAGAAGAACTTCGCAAGAACAGTGAGATTAGTCCTCTAAAATAAGAATTTTACCATTAAATTCATCAGGTTCCAATTTTGTTTTATATTTCCTTCTCTTAAAAAGAGAAAACAAAAGTTAAAAATGTAAGTACAATCTCTTCTTCTTATTATTCCCTTTTAGTCTATCCTTCCCTTATTTAAGTTCTTTCTCAATTACATTTGTTAGATTTACAAGCTGATGGAAAGCTTCTACAAGTTTAGGTTCTTTCTACTGACATTTTTTCTATGCATACTGCCAAAAGTATTTTAAAAATGCTGTAAAAAGTAATCTTGCTGTGGCAGGATGTCAAATCAGATGCTCCAGCAGATATTTTTGTACCAACTCTTTTTGAGGATGGGGGAAGAAGGGGTCTGAATAATGGCTCTAACAGATCCACATCACACCTTGAAATAGTTTAAGAACAGTGATATTATAGCTACTTGCTTTTCTAGATATATCACAGAAGACAGTAAAATTCACAAGACATCCACTCATTCTCAACTGTTTTTTCTACATTTTCATCATGCAAAATACTAGGAAAAATGCAAGAAATTTTCATTTTTTTAGAATTGTACAGAATTGATTTGTTAACTGAGGACTAAATTTCTTAAAGACTGAAGTCTTTGGCTGATTATGAGGTTTAAACCCTTTAGTTAATTAAGTTTTTTTCTGATTTGCAAAAGCAGTCCTTTTATGTCAAATATGGAATATACAAGAATCAAGAAAAATATACAAGAAGAAATATATATATTTTAATGTATATATAAAGAGTGAGTCTTTCAAAGTATTAATTAATTCCTCAAGTTTATATCCCACTGAGTTATTAGATACTTAGTTGTAAGATAGTCCAAGCTCTCCTGTCAGGATTTGATATAAACAAGGGTCAGTCTCTAAAATTGTTTAATTTCTTACTAAAGTTTATGATTCCTGATATCAGTTTTATCTTACTAAGACTTTCATAGTAGTTTAGCTACTCATTCACACAGATTTTCAAATTCAGCGTGCAGGCACTTAAATCCATGTGCTAGACACTGAAGACTGAAATCCCAAACCAGAATATTTGCTTCTAAATCCTGTCACCTCTTTGAGAAATAAGTATTGCTGCTTACTGTATATTATTACGTTGAGGTTTTCTAGTCATATATTCTGCAGCCCCTCAATAAAATTAGAAGGGGCGCTGCTTTAACATGCTGTCTGCAGAAGCATCTCAGCTGTATTCACTGCTATCATTATGTGCATATACTTTACATTATTTGATAGCATGTAAAAACATATTCAGGTTCTGTACAGAGATAAAATATTAAATGAAGCATCATTGCAAAGAGGGCAGACAGAACTTTCTGTTTTTGTAATTTGAGAAACTAAATAACATATACTGACAGGATTAAAAAGGTATGCAGGAAATGGAACTTACTGGCTGGGTTTAAACTCCACCAGAGAAGCTGGATCTTCTCCATCTAAAACTGCACATGCAAGAGGACTTTGTATGGCTAATTACTGTGATCAATCCCATACAGGTCTTCTGGATCTTTGTTAAAAAATATAATCCAAGACCCAATATCTGCTTACTCTTACTGGGCATAGTTTTTTGATATTCTCTAAAAAATGGACTTTACCTTCATCATTATACTAGTCCCAACACAGGTCCTTACCTCCCCCAAGTTTTCTTTCAAAGGGAAGCTTGGGAAGAAGGCTGTCAACAAATTATTAGCCATTCCAGACTGTTGCAAGTCAAACCGACTAAATTAAATATCTCTGGCTTTATGTCTTCTTGCTTGGCAGAGTGAGATCAAAGCCAGATAGCTCATCCTTGTTAGATGAGTTGGTCCCAGCGGTCAAGTAAGCCCTTTAAGCCATGCCTGGGAAGGGGAGGAGATGTGCAGTGCAGAAGATTCTGCAGCCCTAACTAGAACACTGGAATCAAGTCTTTATTAAAAATAAATCCACAAGTGTATTGCAATAAAGGCCTCCAAGAGAAGGTGGTGAGGTGATGTAGCCATATTGTCTTGAAATGACAAACTGATGTTTTCCAGGCCTTGCAAGTGTTTTGTTACATGTTTGAATTGTACTCTGGCTTTTTATTGGAGCTAAACAAAGTGAAAAAACAGCCAAATGTTTATCAGATAAAGAATAAATCCAGATACAGTATCATACATTTAGGGGATGTGTGTTACTCTCCAAAGCAAAAGTTGCCACAAATGGTACTACTGATTCTTCTGCACTCCTTTCTCTGCATTTATGACAGGACAGAAGTATTCCCCAAATGGACACTTTTATTACCTGGATAGATGCTGCTTGAGAGATTCATGGTTTGAAGGTAGTTATGGCAGCGTTCTTTATGTTCTTCCAAAGAGCTGCGCTGCTTGTAACTGCGACCACAGTATCCACACTTATGGGGTTTGCCAACTGGAGAAAACACAATTCATTATGAGATTCAGATGAGGCATTCAACAGCATATTAACAATGGTAAGGGCAAGAGATAAAAAGCCCACCACAAAAATAAAACCATGCTGTGATGAAGGAAGATTTTGTCAATTTAAAAATCGAAGTGAAAAACAACGAATGTAAAACTGGCTGTTTATCTTTACATCAACTTGCCAATTCTTTGGGTGCTGCAAACCGATTTCAGATGAATCCGATCAGATAAAGACTGTGACACTAAATCTTTAAAAACAGCATCTACACAGTTTAGACACTGTTACACCTTCGAAGGTCTGGGAGCAGTTTCTTTAGTGTCCAGTTGCACAGAGACTGTCAGTGGATGAACCAGTGGTGTAGGTAGAGACTTGCTTGGCCAGAGGCCAGTTCTGGTGTAAACAGAACCAGCTCAACTCTTTTAAGACAATCTTAGATTTTGTGTGTTTTCCGTTTGTGGAAATTCAAGACAAATGTCATGACAATTTATTTTCTGTACTACACCAATCCAGATCTAGCTAGTTCTAGGAATTTTTCACTAACAATACTTTTCTGTGTACTTCTGGACTTGAATTTTCTGTCTTGACAAGACTGTCATTTGATATGTGATTTCACAATTTCAGATAGTTACACAGTTTAATTCTGAATTTTATTTACAGATTCTTAGGTGAAAATCAGATTCAGACATCCAACTTGTTTTATAATATATCGATGTCAAGTTGCCAATCACACAACCTAATCATTATCTATAATTTAGGCATTGTTGCTCATGATGGAATCCTCAGAGTTTGCCAAGAGTGTCTAGGTGAGGTTTCATATATATATATATATATATATATACATGAAAAGCTATGTTTCAAAATTGTGCATCCATGAAAATCAATAACAACAAGGGAGAGGGAGGCAAAGTACTATTTAAAATATGTACCTTCCTCCATCAGGCTGGGAAAAAACAGGACAAACAGAAATTATTTTGGAAATCTGGGATCAACTCTAAGGATCTTACTATTCAATATGTGTTCTAGAGAAGAATTTCCCTAATTTTTTGGAGCTCAAAAAAATCACATTGAGAGCTCCCCTTCTGTCACCCAAAACCCAAAACCAACTTTCACAAGTAACATTACCAGTGTCAATTCCAGCAAAGTGTATTGGAGGTCTCCCATCCAAATAGCAATTTGCATTTGCAGCTTAGCTTGGGAAATTAGATGAGATGGCACTCTGCTTTTAAAGGCACTTTAAATGTGCTAAATTGGTTTTACTTCACAGAAGGTGTGTGACTGGGGTTTCTGTCAAACAATGAGAGGTTCATGGTAATCGGAAAGTGCAGCTATTCAAAAATATTTATTCATATCTCCATATCACTGTTGAGACAGACTCTGAAAAAACTCCATGAGAGTCCTCTTTTGTGGAAGATTATTATCTTTCTTTCTCCCACCTTCTGCCTTCTCCCCACTCTCTCTTTCAAAGTACTTGTAATAGCAATGTGCAACAAATAACTCCTGCCAAATGCTGTAGGCAGGGTTCACTCCTTAGGCTGAAGATGAATACAAGACTGTGTTTCAACTTTATATTATCTCTAACCCTAAACCATTCACCAACTGAAGTCATGTTCGTACTTCCATGAAATGGATTACTCACACGAGGCTTGTAAGATGAAACTCTAATACAGAAACTTTGAATCAGCCAAGAAGTATGGGAAAAAACCCAGTTCTTCCAGTGAAGGGTCGTGAGTGTGATGTGTTTAGTCATTTCTTTGCTGCTAACACGCTGTGGCCAGCTCACAGCTTGGTTAACCCCAAGATGGAGCTACTCAGCTCCTCAGGGTGAGAAGAGCTCTCAGGATTGGTGGCCATCCCCATCTCCTCAGCGGGCATGGTGACAAGCAGCCCTGGTTATTCCCAAACCTTCACTTACCTGAGTGAGTCCTCAGGTGTCCCGTGAGGGCATCCCTGCGGCGGCAAGCGTAGTTACACAGGTGACACTTGAAGGGCTTTTCACCTGAGTGCAGCTTTATGTGGCGCAGGAGGTTGCCCTTCTGGGTAAAGGAGGCTCCACACTGATTGCACTGGAAAGGGCGTTCTCCTATGGGAAGAAGGAGAAAATATGTGAGAACAAAAAAATCTTATGCGGTAACAAGAGAAAGATCTCAGGGAGAAAGTTGTTTTCTCACTGCTGCTCTGTGACTTCCACCGGCTGCAGGTTTGATATAACATGAGGCTTTCAGACTAAACCTGCCAGTTTCTTAATGCTTCACTGGCTGGGTCAATTTGATCTGAAAATCTAATTTTTTTTTTCTAAATCAGAATGGCACATCACAATGCAAATTCAAACTCATTTAAATAAAGTGACTGCAACATTTTGTGTTGAAGAGCCACTCTTCCTGATCAGCAGTTTTGGAATAAACCAATATCCAATTTTGCATGTTGTGGCATTTGGTGGGGTTTTTAATGTGGCTTTTTTCAAAGGGTCTTTAAAATATGCCACTGAAGCAGCAAAATAAAAAGGAAACTCATTAAAAATGCATTTCAGGATCACAAGTTCATTTCAGCGTTACATTCTTATATTTAAATGAAAGGCACTTCATTATAACAGTTATAATAACTTCTTTTCATTTACATTTTCCCTGTATTTTCCCTTTCAATTTCTTCTCCATTACCTGTCTGTCCCTAAGCAGCCAAATCAGGAAAGAGACAGAGAAAAGAGAGAAAGCTAGAGAGTAAAATCACAGAAGTTAAGAAGCCCTGTACTTCCATGCCTAAGTCCCAACACTTCTCTAGGTAAGGTATGAACAGAGGAAATGCTCAAACAGGTTCTGACAGTTTACACTTTGGACAGGTGTGGAAAACTTGAAGAGACACAGCCTTGATTTATCTAAACTGGTGCCTGTTATCAAGGAAGTGAATCAAAGCCTTTGCAAAAATTAATATGGCTGTTTGCTTTTTAGTGTTGTTTAAAATCAATATATTTAATTGGTTTGGGGATTTTCATTTTTTTCTTGGTTTTTTAATTTAAGATGGGCGAGATCTTTTTTGAAATCAGTGGGAAATAAAATATGTTTCCAATTGTACCAGATAGGAATAAAAGAAAAATTATACGTAAGAGCATTCTATCAGCAAGAACTCCTTCTGCATGCCTGTTTCTGTACAGCCCTCAACTAAGTCAAACTAGCCTTTAAAACACATTTGCTGAATTTTGTTTCTTTTAGGCATTAGTTCAATCTAGTTGTAGTAATTATAGCTGTTGTAATTATAGTGCATCATCATTAGAACAGCCCAAAGACGACCTGTTCTTAGGTTTTTGGTTTTTTTTGTGTAACAGTAATATTGTATTTAAGATTTCAGTGCTGAAGTTAAAATACTAAAAGGAAAAAAATTAAACAATTTCTTCCTTCTCACTTAAACATCATGTATCATTTTGCACACCTAGGATGACCTTTTATGTGCATATATGTGCAGCATGATCATCTTTTATTTCTGGGTAATGCAGCAAAACAGCTGAAAATCATTTAGACAGCAGCGCACTGTCCCAAACCAAAAATATGAAAACTCTGCCATCAGGGCTGGCAGCTTTAGCATTCAGCAAACAGCAAAATGAATCCCCTTTGTGGCTAATTGTCATTGGCCAGTTTCAAGCAGAGCAGCATAGTGCCTGTGAAGCCAAATGAGCTCACTTTCTTTGTCTGTCAAGTAGCTCTGTTCATCTAAATTATACCTACATCTGGTTCAGCTGGAGTGGCACACAAAAATGCCAGCATAAGCCCTACAGGACTTTGCACTGTACTTCATAAGCCATGCATGGTATGGTTAGGGAGAAAACAGGTGAGTGTCTCTCTACCTAACTTCTTAACCTTTGGGGCAGTTACTCAGTGCAAAAAGTGTTTTTCAGAAATTGACTGAAAGAGCAAATAGAAGAAGTCAGCTCAGCAAGGGGGAGACATTCATTAGAAATAGTTAATTCTCACTAAGCAGCTTTTCTAGCATTCATTTCAGTTATTTTTACTGAGGGCTGTAAGAAGACAAAACAAGAATCATAAAAGTACACCAGGAATTAAATGTAAAGCAAACGAAGAATGCAATGTATCTCTAGCCTACTGCTCTCCCAATTACAGGGTGAAGTCTTGCACTAGGTGGAAAAGACTTGTTTCAAACGAGACTGCTGCACACTAAATACTTCTATAGAACTTAGCGTGTGATCAGATGTAAGGAAGCCTGAACTCACGTTGTTGTAGAAGGGAAACAACATTGTCACCAAAAGACCATGAAGCTACGTGTAGCTTGGCTGGCCCTTAGTTGTTCATGCTGCAGCTCCTGGGGTGAGGAATGCCTCCTTTATAAGCCCAGCAAAACTCCCAGGCCTGCCAGGATGCTGACAGCCAGTGATGGAAGGTTACTGGTTATGGTGATACCTCCAAAAATGAGGATGGAACGTGATGGAAAGAAAAACTACATAAAGACTCTTTTTCTATACAATCTAAATAGTGTATTATTCTCTCCAGGTCTGAACAGTACATACCTGTCCTGGACATGTAGCCACGACCAAATATAGGTCCAGGAACAAAACTGCAATGGGACCCTAAATTCAAGTCAGGGTAATTCAACCATTATCACCACTGCAGTGATTTGCAAGTAGATTTGCTCCTTAGTAGGAGCTTAGGCCCTGGACCACTTATTCAGTGAAGAATACTTATAATCCTAATTAAAATATTTCTAATTTCTTAAACAATGACAAGATCACCTAACACTCAGAGACCTGCAGCGCTCTCTTTCTAAATAAACTTGAGATATTCAGAACCAAGTAACAAGATGTGAGTGAAGTAACTGGTGACTTAATGTATGTAAAAAGAGGCAATATATCCACCTATGCACACACATACACAGATATGCATGTATATGCAGATATATGCACAATGAGCAAGAGAAGCCTGAATATACCCTGAGGTTTCAGCATCAGGGAGCAGGAATTTCTTTCTCCTTTCAAGACCTCCTTTTTCTTAAACACCAAACAAGACAGTGGTAAGCTGGAGAAAATGAATGTGCTGAAAGAGGAGTGAGAAGAGTTGGGCATCTGTGAGTTGGGATTTGCTCTACAGATGTAAGCAACAGGTAAGGTGCTAGAAGCAGTCAGTGCTGTACAGCTGCCTGCAGACAGGAGAGGGCAGAAATATCAGGTGCTGCTCTGCATATCTGCACTTGGCAGGTGTATTCATTAAAAACAATTATGTCTTTTATCAAGTCAGGCAGCCATTTTATTTTGGCACTTTAGTGTGCTAGAGTTTTGTTCACTTATCAAATATTTATTTAAGAAAACCGCACTGCATATGCAGGTTTTACATGAATTAGCAGCGAAGTAATTCATTTGTGAGGCTTATTCCTTCACCAGGCATGTATTGAAATGGGCTTTGGCATAGTCAGTTAAATGTCTGTAACAGTATATCCCATTTCGACTTTAATTTCCACAGCGCAGCTGAAAGGAAAAGCAGTCACCACTGTTTCCCCATGACATCCCTTTAATTTAAACTGCCAGCTCTGAACTTCCACTCCTTTGCCAGCTTCTGAAAAACCACCTGAGCTCATTCAAAGAGGCTGCTCAGGAGAGGAGCAGAGGATGAGGCAGGAGGGAAAGCAAAGGCATTCTTTCCATGGAAGGACCCAGGGACAAAACTGCACACCCTTTAGTTTTATTAGGTGTAAAACAAGGGTGTCATCCTGAGCAAAGCACCTCTTGTGGGGTGCTTCCACTGTAGGCTTGAACTACATTCCCTTATTAAAAAGTGGGTCTAGTTGGCAAAGGAAGAGCTCTGCAAAGGCTGGGAAAATCTTCAAGTGACAGTCTTTGTGTGGTAGCACCCCAAGCACCCTTGGCAGGCAAATGGGTCCCTCTGCCAGGCAAGAAGTTTGGGGAGCTGAAGGTAATTTCTGCGCTGGGGAAATGACCTGGCACCCAGTGAGGTGGCCCCTGGGGATTTTGTCACAAGGACCAGGCAGCCCAGCTCATGCTCAGAGACAGCGGGCTGAGTACCAAGAAGTTCACGTGAAGACAAAGACAGCTGTGGCCACCACCTCCCTAAAGTCAGGTGTGTCCTCACAAAGGCCATTCCGCCCTGGTGCAAACACTGCCATGGACCCTTGGGGACCTGAAACAGCTCCTCTGATCCAGCAGCTGTGGGTTTTTTTAAGGTAAAAACAGTCTGCTTAAACAAGCACAAAGACTTCTACTTCTAAGTGCATTTCAAGTTACAAAATATTGTTTCAACCACTACAGTATCTCTTCAGCCCATGGGTCTGTTTAAAAGGCCTTGTGTACAAGTCATTTTACATGTTCATTTTATCAATTTTTAAAGGATCATATTGAAGAGAAGAGAAGAGAAGAGAAGAGAAGAGAAGAGAAGAGAAGAGAAGAGAAGAGAAGAGAAGAGAAGAGAAGAGA
>JAWWMU010000106.1:82319219-82331643 GCA_035048155.1 Cinnycerthia olivascens | reverse complement strand
GAAGAGAAGAGAAGAGAAGAGAAGAGAAGAGAAGAGAAGAGAAGAGAAGAGAAGAGAAGAGAAGAGAAGAGAAAAAAAGAAAAAAGAAAATATCAACAAACACTTTTTTATATCTAGAAAGTGGGCTACAGTCTCTCTTCTGAGTACTAATTGTGGTTTTTCCTATAATTACCTTGGTCAGGGAAAAGGGATTTATTACATAGAATTGAAGAGTACTTTGAAGCAGGCAATGTAACAGCGGTGCTTCTGAACATGGCTAACCCATGTTACACTAACACCGCACACTTCCATAGCTTGAGCAGACACAGTTACTGTGTCAGACAGTAACACGGGCTCTTCGTGGATCCTCTGCATTAAACTCTGAAAGCACTTTGTTAATCTCACTACTTAGTAATTCTGGAAAAGTTATTTAAGCAAGACTATGAGGATACAGAGGAAGAAAGTATCTATGTGTTTACTGGCACAATTATTTCAGTCGAACGTAACTATAAGACAGATCATTCTTACCTTAAAAATATTTTAAAATTCCCTCTCATTGGAATATTCATGTAAAAATGCCAAATCCCCAATTTATTTTCAAAGTCACTTCTGTGAAACAACAGCACAGTTCAGTTCTTCTCTTTTAGCTATGAATGACATTAAAGTTTAGATTGGAAGCCTAATTTTTAGACATCTTATATCAGGCAAGGTGAGACTCACTCTTTACTTTTTCATTTGTTTCAGCCTCTTTATTTTCAGCCCTCTTTGAGACTAATCAGAATTAGAAAATCAAGGCAAGAATATTCACAGCACTTTATAATGAAAAGCCATCCTTATGGAATACAAAATTTTTACATGTCTCTTTTAGTGTCCCAGTGGAAACACTTTAGTGCACATTTGACCCGTGACAATACTTGTTTTTACTTCATGAAACACTGGACATGAAATGTAAGTATTTTTTGACTAAGTCTGTCAATACAGTTCTCTTAATATGTATTTTCCAATCACTTTCATAATCACTGATCCATAATAAGCTTTGCTGTTTTGTTGAAAACATTACAACTGGGTTAATTTCAGAGTTAGCTACAAATGTGTTTTTCTTCAGCAGCTCTCAGAAATTTTTTAGAAATCAAATGAGACTTTCCTTTTAAATTTGATTTTTCATTTCTTTTTTTGCTTCAAACCAAACAAACAGCACAGTTTCTAGCCCAATAGATGGACTTCCATGAAGAAGTCTCAACTCCTGTGCAGGCCAAAAGGATATACCAAAATAACTGAGTTCCAAAGGCTCACCAATGCTGCATTACCTTACAAGAGGCAACATGTGCATGATACAGAAAATAAGTCTTAGTTACTATTTTGTGGCCAGTTCTTGTCAACTATAGGAAAAACTATGGCAGGCCTTACCAGTGTGGCTTCGTTTGTGAACCATGAGCACATTGGGACCGATGCAAATTATCCCACAGATATCACATTTTAGCTTTCCGTTAGGAAGTCGAATGCCTCCAACTCCTGACAAAGCCTTGCTGCCTGGGCCATTGTGTGAGCCATTCATTTTCTCTCCTGTGGCATCAAGCATTCGTAAATCCTCTGCACATTCTTCCCCATTAATTTCACAGGCACGCCCATTCTCTTCATCACTCTGAGTCTCTATTTTAATATTACCGGCTGAAAGAAACAATACAGGATGCCACTCAGTTTGGTTACAGAACAAATATTGTGGCAAAGAAACAATCACATGAAAGGAGTTAACTTCTAAATAGCAGGTACAATATCACTAAATAACAAATGCTATGACCTCAACTATAATTCTATGGGCAACGTGATGAGTTTGTAACACGTGGAGCAATGAACAGTGAATATCAGTAAAACTAATCCAAGGCATCCAGGGAGCTGGGAACCCAAACAATATTACAAGTCTGTTTCTAGGTTGCGCTGAGATTTTTGTGTTTATAGCTTTCATTCTGACAATCAGGCTAATTGGAATGAAAGTTAAAATTAATTCACTTCATAGAGATTTGTCCAAAACAATTGTGAAAGTAAGTAACTCAACTCAGTGGATAAAAATGAACAGAAAATGCTACATTCTCCAGTTGGCAGGAAGATTCCAAGGGTTGTACCGAATCCAAATTTTTGGTTTGCAGTTCTATGGGGTAAGCAACGACAATAGGAAAGCAGAGAACAAACACTGATAAAGAAAGCAGGGTAGGGAAGGATTGAAGGAAGAATTTAAAAAAATTATTAGAGTGACAGTTGTGTTTCTAGGACAGCAGGATTGATTGCTGAGTAATAGGAGACAACTACCAGAGTCAGAAGCTATGATTAAAAACTATTCAAATTAAAAAACGTGTCTGGGAAAACTGTCATGACTTTATTGGATAAATCCTTTTCATTGTAATCCCATAAGTGACAATTGCTTGCAGCAAGAAGAAGAATTTAGGTGCAAATTTGACACAGTCTCATAGAGGCTAGTAAATTTGATCTGATATGAACACAGCAAATGTTAACATTAAGGAAAAGGGTCAAGATTCAGACAATTTCATGCTAGTATTCATTCATCTTCTTTCCACAGTATCCTATGATGTTTTATGTAATTAAAAAAATAATCTTTGCTGTTATTTGAGGGATCTGTTTAATCCAATAAAGTCCGGGTCTTTTCCTTCTGTGGAACAACATTTTTATGGTAACCTCATTCAAAAGTGATGGTGTACCAATGTGAGAACAATAAGCTATGTGCAATAATTACCTCAAGAGACTGAAAGACCTCGATACCCCTTTGAAATGGAGAGGATTGACAAGCTCTTCTCTGATACATCCCGCAACCTCACAGGTGTCCCAGAAGGACTGCATGGATGTAACTGACAAGAGTATCTGACTCAAAATCCTACTGGGAAACAGAAACCTAAGGGTGTTCATATTTACTGCTTGACTGGACACCTCTTAAAAAAAGTCTACCAATCTAGTTATTTCAATGATTTTTCAAGTATTGCACTTTTAATAGAAATCATACGCAAAACAGAATAAGTGCATATCATAAATAGCAGTTTTCCTTTAAAATGTATGTTCTAAAAAGGGGAATAATTTAGTGATAGACAAAAAAAATCAATGGCAAAACAATGACTTTTTAAAAAGGTGGTATGACTGATTAAACAGAAGTGATTCTGCAAATTCAATGGGCTACAACCTCATACTGTTGTTTTCACCATGGCAAATGGAAGCAATAAAAGTATTTGGCTTGAGTATATGACAAGATTTTTCCACAATTTACATGTATTTTTTTTCCTTTCAGTTATAAGAATAATAAATATATAATTATACTAAACAATTACAGGCTCCTTGCCTGCCAGGGATTTGAAGAAGGTGGCTTTTGAAACAGATTTTCTGTTAAGTTAAAACAAAATACCCATGAGCAAAACAAAAAGATCAAACTACTTAAGAACATGCAGACAAACATATTACTCAGAAATAAAATGACACAAACAAAAATCATAAAAGTAGGAACTAGATGGAAATGCTCTGTAGTGAACTGAGTCTCAGTATACTTACTGGAAAAAGATTTGGGAATTATTGCATGAAAGTCCCTAAAGCCTTCCGCCCCGTATGCAGCTGCAATAAAGAAGGCAAACAGGATGCTGGTTTGTGGTAGTGCTAGCAGTTAATGTAAAAGAAGATGGCACTATTGCTATAAGATAAACACCTAGGAGAAAGACAAAACTATCATCACAGAAGCAACATAGGCAGTTTAGGATGAAGGAGGAACAGGAGAAGGACAGCTGGCAGGGGAATCCTGACTTGTCTAGAACAATTCCCATTTGTGAAAATGCCCTTTTCTTCCAAAGCAGCCAACAAGTTTTAACATGTTTTCTAGAAGCACAGTGTGCTCTTGGGTATTCCCCTTGCTTGCACATTAATTCCTGCTGAAGTCAAGAGGGACTCTTGCTAATGTGTCTCAAAAGGGTCAATGCAGGCCCCTAGAGTGAAGTTTCCTCAAAATTTATTTTTTTGCCAATATACCCTCTTTCTGTGACAGAGATTTCTTCCTTACACATCCTTGTTTCTAGTCTCTGCAGTTATAAAAAGTGAAATTGTGTTGTTTTGTTCTCATGCCTGCTGGTCTTATGCAATGGAAGAAGAGGGAGTTCAGGTTTACATATATATATATATATAAATTTATTATTGCGTATATTGGCATATTTTTGGTTGTACTTCTAAGGCTTGTCCCCACAATGTATTTACAAAAAAAACAACTGTACAAATATATTATACCCTGTGTATTATGAGTAGCCACATACAAATTACCATGCCATTGGACATGCTGATACAGGTAATGCTGGAGTTCATTACTTGACCTAAGCAATGACAGGAATATTGATCCAGCCAATATTCACTAAAGCTCTCCACAGTTATGTCCTGGACTGCTGCAACTGTGCTGCTCTATGAATGTCCCTGTGCAGACCAGGCTGAGTTTCCAGGATGTGCATCCATAAGCAGAGCAGCTCATGGCAGGGGCTCAGTTCAGTACAGAGTTCGCTTTGCCAGTGAGAGCTCATGGACATTTAGGGCCTCCCTGGGGCCTCACAGAAATTTTATAGGTCTAATTAACAAGAACATCTCTCCCTGCTCAAAATTAGTACTTCTTGCAAATCTGTCTGCAATACGAGAACTAGTGAAAAGAGCTCCACTGATGCAGGAGACACAACAGGAGAGAGAAAGCTCTCCAGTAGAAATGCTAAGGACTTTTATTAAAGCTGAGTAATAGGGAAGGCAGGGCATATGTTCCTTTTTTTGTTTTCTGTGAGGATTTATACTGGAAATAAAAACCATCACTGTTTTCTACTTTTGTGAGAGTGATTCTTGTCCCTCCTTTGTTATAGTGGAGATATCACTTACAGAGCAGCAATTTTGAGAAAAATACCTGTAAACCATATTTTTCATGTGCACTGATTAAGAATATACTCAGACTTTGTACCAGTTTCTGAAACTGTTACCCGATACAATTTTTGTAGAAATAATTTCTGTGCACATCCATAGCTATGTACACACATATGCTGACATTAATTAACTTTAAAATACCTTATGGCAATAATTTCTCTTTGGCTCTTCTAACACCATTAAAAATTACTCATTAATTAATTTACTTCAGTTTGGTTAGAGGTGGCCTTAAATGCCTCTTTATTGCCTTTGTACACATTATCCCAATTCAGAGCTATTTAACACAAACCCTGTTTTCTATGGAAGGGGTGCAGAGTTCTTCGATGTCACTGAACTGACAGCTTTTTCCCACTCCTTTTTTATCTATCCAGAGTGTGGAAAAATTACCCAAAAGCAGGGCATTGGCTGAGTCCCTTGTGCTCACTTATGTTTACAGGGAATTTCACTCGGGATTTTCTAAAGAGCATTTTAAATTAATGTTAAAACATCTGTTCAGTATTCTATGGCTAAAGATGATTTACACAAGTCTTAAAAAAAATAAACTGATATGTCCAGGGGGACAGAGGTGATAATATAATTTATCACTGAAGAGCAGCATTGCTGGCTCCACATCAGACTTGGGCCGGGGCAGTCAGGAAAGCAGGATGGTATGAGGGCAGACAGCGTCACTCTTCCCTGGAAAAAGCTGAGCAACGTGGAGATGGAAGGGAGGCATTTTGCAATGACTGAAAGAGTTGACAGTAAGCAGAAAGGAGAAAACAAACAGACCTCCTGGGAAACTGGATGTAGAGGGTGGCTTTCGAAGGACAGAGAAATAGGCAGCTGGAAAAAAGATGCATGGGAACAATTAGTGATTTGTTTTCAATTCACTGCTAATTTACCTTCTCTTTTAGCTACGGGATTCCTCCCCAGCTATAAAATCCTTTAAGTTTTGGCAATGGCATAGGTCTATATACCTGGGCCATAATTCCATTTGGAAGGGGGCATTCACCTCCCAAGTCATATTGTTCTCCAGTGGGATTTTTAAAGAAGTAAAAAGCATAAGACCTGGCTATCATAGGTATTTAAAGAGTAACAGAGAATGACAAATCACACTGAAGCTTCTCAGGCATTGAAACAATAGAGTTCCCTTACACCCTTTGATTTTTAATGGGATTCCACCTTTTACCCAGTAAGTACTAAACTGTATCTTGTGGCATAAACCTGCCTTTAAGAACTTATCCTTTGGACTTTCTTTGAATATAACCCTGATAATTTGTTTTTTTGTCATGCAATGTCTTGTTTGTAATTTTAGCCAAGAGCAAAGAAAGAACTCTCTTCAAGTTGCTGCAAATAGTTTGGGTGCATGTAATTTTTTTGTTTTCATGGCTCACTTGTTATTCCAAGACAAGTTAGAAGCATTGTTTTTTATATTAGTTGGTGCTTAAATGGTAGCTTTAAAATCCAAGAGTTCTCATGAAGGTACCATAAATATTTAACCAGCAATCATACACAACTGATTTGAACAGTACCCTATCACTGTAACAGGGAGAAAAAAAACTTTAACACCATCTTTTCAAACAAATGATAGAAAATGTTTCTGCAAAGGCAGGATAAGATGAAGAAACCCCACTTATCAGGCCAAAATAGTCACTTCAGCATGGCAACATGTGTCAATAAATGCACAGGATCTCTTCTTGTTTACATAGGTACTCAGAAAACAGAATATTGTCAGCAATCCCATCTGTTATTTCTGATAGAAGATATAACAGCTATTCTGTTTTGTAACAGCATATGGAAATTTTAGCACTTAGCTTTATCCACTGAAATCCTTCCCCCTTTTCTTTTTATATCATGGTCATTTACTATGGTGTCAGCTCTGTTCTCATCCCACAAGAATACTGCAGGTGGAGGATGCCATTGTCAGAAATAAAAGTTGTTTTTCCAGAGAATATTTAAGGAGTCATTATTCACCAGCCAGACTTGACAACAAACAACAAAGACCAATTATTTTACTTAAATTGTGTTTCCATTAATAGTATCTTTCCCTTATGAGCTCTGAAGCGACCAGAATTGTGTGGGTGTGAAAAATGACAGCAAAAGGTCTGGGCAGAGGAACCATAATGCAATGCCTTGAGCTCTTCTTCAGTATCATTCAGATGAGACAACATAACACAGATGGGACTGATCAAACTATCCAGTTATTTAGCTACAGGAAAAGCAGATGCACCCAAGTGCTCTTAAAAATTACTTTTCTGCTCCCTCCTTACTACATATAGCACTGCATTGGCCAGTTAATCAAATGTTTGTGGTGTCTCTCTGTGTAAAATGCTGAAAGTTAGAGGGCATTTTCAAAGCAAAACAAAAATAACAGAAGGAAGAGTAGTAGCAGGAACTGCTGGGACACACCTGCAGGTAGAGAGGCTGGTGCTGACGGATAAGGAGATCCTCCCTGCAGGGTCCATGCTGCTTCCTTTGACTCCAAGTGCCAATCAGCCCTTGGCAGCCAATTTCTTCCCTACTCTAATTCTGGCTTTCAATCAAATGGATATTATTCCAGAAACACAGGCGTCTACAGATAAGCTATCTCCCGTGGGACAACTGGTGTGATGAGCTCCACCCATGTCATCACCCATGACTGCTACTTCTCCCTGCTGCTGTCTGGGGGAGGTGCCCACCCCGTGTGCCAGCGCCAGCGCCTGTCAGCACGCACAGCCTGTCCTCAGCAGAAAGGAGCAGGGAACTGTGCTTCACTGCATTGCAAAGCACATCAACATGTTTTTCTAGGGGCTGCAGCGAAATCAAACTTTACGGAGTCAAACAAGTGAACAAAATCACCAACGAAGTATGTCCTCTCTAGGTACAAGAAGTGGCTTTTGCTCCACTGTGCATTCTCCCACTAGCCTCCTGCTAGTTGCCTACAGGAATTTTCTAAAGGACCAGTAAAGATGCATTGGTTAAAGATTCAAATAATGCCCTCAAACATGCACTTGAAGATACGGGCCTTTTATATACCTTTCTAAATTTGTGTTTCAGTAGGAAATGATCTGTAACCAAACCAATGGGCTGGTCTAGTTCATATTTCTTGTCTTTGTTGTGACACTTCCTGGTACATTTTGTACTGGATTCAAGTTGTTTTTCCAAAGGACAGTTAACTACCTGGCTGCTTGATGTTCATCATCTGAACTACAAGTAAAACAAAATTTTAAAAGCAAGAGAAAGAGCACTGTCAGGAAATGACATACCAAACCTGTTTCTCAAGTTCTACATGTATGTGTAATCCATGCTTCCTATATTGGAAATGCTCTTCATCTTTTACTGGCTGCGTGACGGAGAAGCTAAGGGAACTGCTGCAGGTTTTCAGGCAGTAGATTTTATTGACACTTCTCTGCTTTGAGGAGTAAACTGGGAACACTTTCAAAGTGGAGAGAAAGATTTGCTGACAAATGATAGTAAGAACAGCACTTTTCATCCTTAAATTTTTTGTCTCTTCTGGTTTCACCAGGTTTTTTTAATATGAGCATTAAAGGATGAGGGTGTAGTAAAAGGGCCCTTAGCAGGAAACTTTTAAAAAGCAAAGTAACCTTAAGTAACAACGCACAGCAGTGAGATAGAAACACTGCCATACCTGAAAACACTCGCAGCTCACACAGGCGTGTCTATGAATACACATGCTTATGTGCTAAGACTGGAACCTCTGAAGCTGCGTTCTCCAGAATGACTACAGGCACAATCATAGTGGCTTATGCTCTTCCCCACACAGCAACAGCTATCCAAGAAAAGCAAAGCCTCAGATATATGATATCCTAGCATTTATAAGGCATTTCCCTTCTCTAACCCTTCCTACAAAGCATGTGTTAGTGAAAGTCATGGGTGCTAACCAACCCTCAACTAATGCAACAAAATTCTACCTAAAGGTAGTCACACATGGCAGCTGGGAAAACATGAAGGGAGTACGCGCCTGCAAAGATTAGTGTTTTGGAGAAGAGGAATGACTATATTGAGATTCAACAAGCAGACCAGAAGCTCCATAAAGGTGGAAGAGACAGCCAGGCTCTTCCATGAAGCCATGCTGTCAATGGTTGGAAGTCATCCTTACCTGGGAGTTACTTAACAAGGCAAAGGGTTTAAAAAGTACAGAAACATGATTAAAAACAGACAAGGTGATCAGTTACATATAAATAATGTGAACTGTACTTAGAGGGGGAGTTTTAAGGTTGCTTGACCAAGAGAAAAGCGTGTGAAATCTGAACACACAGAGACGGTATTGGTCAGGTATCAGATGAAGGCAACAGTCACTGCCCTGAAGATCAAAACTACTGCTTGGGAGCAATGATGTGCCCTTGGTTCTGTGGTTCAGGGAAAGGCAGAGAGATGAACTATTTTGTATATTGCTCCAGAGAACCTAAATTTGCCTTGCCCTGAATGCAAAGTTAGCCCTTCTTTGCAAACCCTCCCCTTTCCTTGTATCAGCTCAGTGAGCTGCTTGCACATCCTTATTTTTGTGCCTGGAGTGGCACAGAGCTAGCCTGGCTCAGGGTCAGTCCCTCCACGTTAGCAAGTCCATGCGTGTTAACAATGCCCTGTGCCTTCACTCTCAAGGAACAGACACAGGGACTTTTCCAGGGACCATTCAGCGACCACGATGATGCCTTGAGCAACATTTTACCCGAATGTACATAGTTCCCCATAGCTGTCAAAGGGTCAGTAGATCTAAATTTAGACCAAGCAGCTGTGTTTAGGTTTGGGGAGGTGCCTTTGGGTGTCAGCCAAAGCTGTGCACTGTCAATGTCCTCTTTGAGAAGAGGTCAGAGGATGAAATGGAGAGGAACCCAGCCATTTCAGCACTTGGGAGTGAAGATACTATGAAAATTTTATTATCTTACCTACTCTAAAAACAAATTGCTGAGCAGAGTCTTCTGTGTCCCCCTCATCTGACACAGGGGAAAAAAACCCCAGGGATATTTAAAGTTTATTTTAGACTAAAGCAAATAAAATATAGTCATCACTTTATGAGTGATAAAGTAGATGTTCTCTCTGAGGACTGTGCAAAGAAGTTGATGCTGAGTTACAAAGCCTGCTTTTGGTCTGTTAACCCTGAGAGCCCAGTTATTTTTCCAGATGCTATTGAAGATTCTTCTTTTTGGGTTTTAGAAATATTGTAAGAAAGTTTTGCAATTTAAACTGCTGTTTACTTGATTAGAGTGTAGTCAACATTCCAGAAAAAGGAAACCCTAATCTACATCTTCTGGGAAGAGGCAAAAATTTTTCTACAGAAATCTCAAATTCTCTGAATATGGACATACCTATAGTTCCCTAAGGGGAAAAGTGTCAAGACAATATCAATTCTCTCCCACTGTGTATTACAGACAATGCTTTGCTACAGGGACTTGTATTCCCTCTCTGGTAATCAGTCCTCCATGCTGAAATGGCAAGAAACCATTGATGTTGGCAGACTCTCAAGCACTCAGAGATCTGGATTATTCTCAAAGTCTACAAACTCAGTTTAGCACACATTTTTAAGATACTTCTTGTCTTTTCTCACTTCTTGACCATTTTTCATGCTTGCAGTTATCCTGCTTTTATTATACTTTTTTTTTTTCTCAGGAAAAACAAGCACATCATCCCTTTCCTGGACAGAATCCATCCTTAACCTCACTGGTGCTATGATAAGTTGTCCCTGACACTGGCTGTCTCTTCTGTGAGGCATACAACAATTGTAAAGTTGAATAGTGTTTACTTGGGTCTTTGAGTGTAGTGCTAAGAGAAAAACCTACAGCTTTTTCTGCAAAAGCTGTAGGAGATAATATTTTTAAAAGATCAGTTTCTCAGAAAGATGTGGAGAAAAACATGTCAGAAGATAAGACTAAATAATTTTATATATAAAAGATATTACAGCATCCTACCTGAACTTCCTAACTCTGATCGGTAATCACACATCAGTTGTGATTTGAAACTACTGAATTTAGGAGTCCCTATTACTGTCCTGAAATGTGTCTCCAAAATCAGAAAGTAACTATGCTGCAGAATGGAAGTTTAGCTGAGTTTCTGGTGCAGGTATCACCACGCCTTCAGAAGAGAGAGGCAATCCACACACGTGCAGCTTCCTCAAACTCTGAACAATTCTTCAGCAATAACTAAGGCTGGTGAATGTAAAAGGTGTTTTAAAATTACCTCTGCTGAATCAGTAACCTGACGTTTGAAACTCACTGGAAACACAGTCAAGATCACCATCTTCAGACAGTCACAATCACCATGCTGGGTCTCATATCAAAATGCAAACATTCTCTTAACTTGGACAGAACAACAAATCATCCAAATCAACATCTTGCTGGCAGAGTTTAAGGGACACATCTTTCAAAATGGTAGTTTTAAAACTGCATAGTCTTCAATAGCTCAAATCACTCAACTAAATTGTGACAAGGAGCCCAAAATTGTCTATTACGAACATCAGAAACTTATATAACTCAGACCACAGAAATTATCCCATCAAAACCATTATTTCTGGATGAGGCATAGAACAGAATGATCCAATATGGTCTAACTAGTATTCAAACACTCTTCCACTCATTTCAATAGGCCTACCAATTACTTTAACATTTGTCTATCAGCAGAAGATTTTTACAGAAGCAACTAATGTTTCAAGGCATCTCAATTTCAGGTAATAATGAAACTAAATTATCAGAAAACATATCACCCTGGAAAATGCTGGTCCACTAAGAAATCATACCACTGTCTCAAGCTGTGTATCTGAATTTTGGGCATCCAGCCATCTCAGAAGATTCCTCTGTTTAGCTTGCATGTTTAGGAGGCAGGCATTTGTTACTTCCTCACAAACTCTGTTTGATATAACCTGTAAGTTGATCAGTAGTGCAGCAGGTAACAAAAAGGACATGTATTAGCATTTCAAATCCCAGAGATGATTCAGCTATTGCTTTCCAATCTGCAGCAGAGGGTGACCATAAAACCCTTGATCCACTGCAGCACCACATAGACTGGAAACAACTGTGTGGCAGTGGAGAAAAATTTTGATGTATCAAAGTTATCTGAGAGCTTAAATCTCTTTGACTTTCAGTGATATTCAGATTTTTAAGACAACCCGAGCTTCCCGTGGTGGGGGGCTGGGGGAAGTGGCAAAAAAGTAAACCCACACTGAGAATGCTGTCAAACTTGAGTCCAATTGCAGCCATAGCTGAGAAGCTATTACAGCTTCCCCCTTGTCCCCTCGGCTTCACAGGAAACCTTTACCTACTGTTCCTCTAACTCCTTCCACAAAGAGCAGTCTGGACATATTTCCTCCCTACCCACAGTTGTTTATCTCCTTAGCATATGTCTAGATGGCCTAGAAGTTTTGATCAACTCCTACGCCAGTTGCTGTGATGTAATTTTAAATCACTCAAGCCAGAAGGTTTCCAGAAGACCACAGACATTAAAAAAAGGAGAAGAGAGAGAAGAGAAGAGGAGACTTGAGAAGAGAAGAGAAGAGAAGAGAAGAGAAGAGAAGAGAAGAGAAGAGAAGAGAAGAGAAGAGAAG
>JAWWMU010000106.1:82294347-82318813 GCA_035048155.1 Cinnycerthia olivascens | reverse complement strand
AAGAGAAGAGAAGAGAAGAGAAGAGAAGAGCACCTCTTACTAATGGGTGTCCTAGAAAGAAGCTGAAGAAAGTCCTTGTGAGTGAGTTTTTCCAGCTGTCTGATATCTCAAGAGCGCTACAGCATCCTCCAAAGTTATATTCCAAAGGTTTACTTCACACACAGTCAGAAGCCCTAAGAAGAGTAGCTTTTCTTCTGAGCCTCTATTATTTATTTGTTTGTTTGATGTTTTGAATTGATAGTTTTAAGAGCTGTGCACAATACAGGTCTAGATCTCTGCTCAGCTTTCAGCACTACAAGCAAGTTCAAAAACTCATCGTGGCCGTATCTCCTCTGTTGCAGCAGGATTGTGGGAGGCTCCTACTCTGGTACTGCCTGCATCTCTCCTTTGTATTCAAGGACACTGTGATGGTTCAGATTGGCATTATCTTTAACTATGTGGAAAGATATTACCTCAAGTTACTAAGATGGAAACTTTCTGACTTTTTGTCATTTCTTTTCCCTATTTATAAATCTCTCCCTTCCTTCATTCACCTACTCACTCCTGCCTCTCCACTTTGATCTGCTTCTTTGCATTCCTGGAGGTGAAACAAAAGAGCTGCAGTTGTGACACTGCAGTTTGTGTGTCACATTGTAACATTTCTACATCCTCCTCACTCAGTTATAAAAGTACTCTAAGAGGAAGAAGGGCAAATAATGAAATATAGGAAAGCAGGAAAAGAGGAAGCAGCCAAGAGACAGCAGCCCAACTGAAATGTTAAGAATTATGGAGAAGTGACAGAAAGGGAAGCATAGACCAGGAATCATACTTAGTGGCTTAGCAGAAAAAAAAATAAAAAATAAAAGTAACAAAAAAAGAGAGATTTGGCCCTTTTTCCTCTCCAGTAATCTTCAAGATTACTATTCCTCTCTGACATTCACCCACTTGACATGTATTCCCTTCCCCACCTACTTTAAGACAGGCGCCAAACTGTGGTGTTCTGTGTGCAGCTGACTCCTCCAAACCTGAACTGGCCACAGCCCATTCCTCACCTTCATATCAAAGGCACAATTAAGCAATGGTCTCTTTTGCTGAAGGCAGCTGGGGAGGACAGAGTGATGGAAGAATACAAAAGGAAATTGGCTAAAGCAGAGTAGGGATTGCCTAACTGGGCAATCCTGCCTGGCTGGCAGTGCATGGAGCAGACAACTTAGGAAGTCCTTCCCCTGAGATCATGTGTCCCACTTGTTCAGAATGAAACTTGGCTGGAGCAGAAAGCGTTTGAGATTCACATGAATAATTTTCTCTTCTTCATTTCCAGACAAAATAGACACAAAACAGAACATGGATTTCTTTAAGAACAGTGGGAACACCATCTTTTTACACTCTTCCATTTCGTGGGGACTTTTCAGCAAGAATTTGTCTGATAAAGAGCTAAGTAGAAAGCAAAAATGTGAGAAATGACCCTCTATAAATATCACGATACTTATGCATAATTTTTCAGTCAAGCTCCAGTTTTTGTCTTATCTGATGGCTAACTGAATTTTGTAGTTTCTCAGAAAGATAGTGGTGAAATCCTGCATGTAAATAAAGACAGGAGTGTTACACAAAGGTGTACTGTGGTATACTTATTTGTCCATCACTGCATGAAAGCTACCTTACTGGAAAAACTGCCAAAACAATTTGGGGCTATTCCCCACAAAAGAGGCTGTCACGAGGTGATAAGAAATGGGTTTTAGTAAGGCATGACTTTCTTTGAAATACTCTTGAACAGAGAATATCAGCAGGTTCAGCTCTTTTCCCTACCATTTATCTGTAAATTAGAAAATATCCTCTGGGGACCACTTGAGCAGTGTTTATTTCTACAGCTAAAGTTAGTGTAATCTGGGACATGTGGGACTTCCCACCTGCACAGGAAGGAGTTAGCACTATCCCCCTGTGAATAGCAACAGTCCCTGAGACAAAATCAGTACTGGAGACCTGCACTGCATGTCCCATCCTGCACTTGTGAATGCCTCCAGCTCCCTACAGGTACAACACCAGTACCTCTACAAGGGCAGAGTTTATACAGTGCATTGTTCTTGTAGGGCTGGTAGTGACCAAGCTGTGCAATACCCAGTACATTTACATGAGAGGAACTATGACCACTGGGAAGGTTTTGCCCAGCTTGTTGTGTCCTACCTGCTACAGAGATGGGTTTCTGTTTATTTCAAATTTGAGGGGCATGACCTGCCTTTTCCTGGCTTTACTGATCCTGGTCTGATTTTCCCTTCAGTGGAGCCCCTCTTGATGCAGTTCAGCATTTCCAAGGATAAAACTCAGTCATGCAGCAATGCAAGAAAAATAATGTTTTGTTAAATCAAATGAGCATAGATATGGATGCTCCCCATGGGAAATGGATGTAATTTTTCTGTTTGACTTTGGATGAGAAATGTAAAGCAAGAGAGGCGTAAATAGAATCATTTTTCTGCCAATCCAGTCATAATGTTACTTACTGTTAAACCAGAACAGTTGGAAACAGCTAAGCATAGGGCTCCACTGCAACCCTAGCCATAGGGAAAGGTTCAAGTAGTTTGGTTAAGGAACAACACCACAAGGGGATTTTTATGCTGATGTAAACTTGGAAAAAAGAGAACATTAAATAGTAATAGAAATGGGTAATACTTGATCCAGAATATTCTCAGTTTCTCACCAATTATTAATAGTATTTATTCTCTAGTATTTCTCATTCTCACACTCAGTGCCCTACTGCTCCAGCCTACAGAGAATTTGATAACAAACAAAATTTTACAGCCTGAAATGGGGGCAAGGCATTGGATGCAGACTGAGGAAATCTAGGTTTAATTCCTAGCTTAGTCACAGACTTCCTGTGTGGCCATGGGAAAGGCATTTAATCCATCATGTGCCCTTACTTCCCTATCTGCACACTTTTCAATTCTTTTTAAAAGGAGATAAGACATTCTTTTTTTTTTTTTTCATGGGGAATTCAAAAGCCATTTTGCTGCTTCGAGTGATTCCTGTATTCAGGTATATGCCTCTCAAGTGTCCTACCACATAATGCTGAAATCTGGCCGTGCACTGGTCATCCTCCTGGTATGTGTTCCACAGAAGAAGATTAGGGACCATGGAGGAGGCAGAATTTAAAGCTCCAAAAATTGTATAACTTAGGTATTTGTGAAAATGCTACTCATAGTCTGTGATACATCCTATAGGATTATACAATTATACAGAATTACTGTCCAGTCTAATAAACCTTGATTCTACCTATAAAATACTTGATATCAAATGCTTGGAGCCCTCAGCCAGCTCTCCCTTATCCAGGATTGTTCAAGGTCAAAAAGTAAACTTTTTCTTTCTCAGACTGATGCAGCAGCAGAAAAGAAATTTTATTTTTCCTCAGCTGACCTTTTCCCATGCTATCACTCTGTTCCAAGAGAGATGTAAAAATCCCAAGGGCAACTACCTTAAGGAAAGAAAAAACATAAGCTGTTTAAAAGCCAAAGCAGTTTCTAATTATCCTCCACACTTAAAGCCAGCATGGCAAAATAATCAGTGGTCTGAGAAAGGAGAGAAGAGAGGGGCTCAGCCTGTACCTCTGGTGTGGGAAATGACCTAAAACTGAAAACTGTATCATCTCCAGTTCAGCTGCATAGTGCTTCTCATACACATTCAGTTATGAGGCGTGAAATCTCACTCCAAAACCAAATTGTTAGAGTATTTTTTCTTAAAAGTAAAAGATCTTCAGAAACATTTCAGCATAAAGAAAAGTCCAGATCAGAGTATGGATTTGATATCCTGAAATTTGGGCTTATTCCCTAGTTTATCTTCAGCTGCCCAGCCTCCCAAGACCAGCCTCACTCACTTCTGTCACATCAGCACCAGGCTGGAATTTCACTCACTGCGCTGGTACAACCCAGGATTTCTTCCTTTCCAAATCAGGCACAGAGCTTGGAATCAGCTCTCCTCTTTTTCCAGAAATCCAAGTGTACAATAGATTGTTCCTCTGCACTAAGATTTAGACTAATTAGATGTCAGGAAACTAATTATTTCCTGATTCCCCAAGTGATCTAATAATTCATTGACAATATTTATTTTATTCCCTCATTTATGATCACCAAATCCTTAATTTATTTACTTTTACCTTCTTTTTATTTTTCAATCTTACTTTTCAAGCTAAAGAGATTTGGTTTAAAACAAAGTTGAATACTTGGAGACAAATCAATCTCACTGCACCCTGGAGAAGAACACACAAGACTATTTTGCTGCATCTGTTAGAAAAGCAAATTTGTTCTCTGGTTTCCAGAATACTGTATATGGTTTAGATGGCACAGCACAATTGATTACATTTCATTCTGCCCTATCTTAAACCTACCTTGCTTAGGACTTGTAAAGCTGAATGAATCAATTATGTATATAATTAGACTTAATTAGACTGTAAACTCTTTAGGGTGTTCTGTTGGTGTTTGTTCAGTGTTTAGAGTAAAAGAGGTTCTCTTCCAGAAGTCCTGTGACACAACATAAAATCAGAGACAAAAAAAGTCCCAACAAAACAATAGGGGAAAAATGGCAGCAGAAAAACCCCAAGCTTAATTTACTCCCTTTTCTCAGTCTTACACCAACAGCAAGAACTAAAATGGACAGAGGAAACACAATTATACGCAACTAGAACAAGATCTGTGCTGTGAAAACTGGTGCCAGGCATTCAGAGGGTGATCAAAATTTGATCTCCTGTAAGGGTTAATGATCTATTTAGACCATCATTGTTGGCATTTCCTGCCATCTCAGCATTTATGGAATATTTGAAAGTGTCTAACAGGCAAAGTTTCTGTCAAACTTCCTCTCTGCTCCTAGTCGCGTGCCCTAGCCAGCATAAGTGCCTTTTACTTGGAAGATTCTTCTTAAAAGCATTTGCCCAGTATACGCTTAAAGTGCTTTTCAAATATTCCAAAGGAAAAGATATTGCATTGCATTTTCACCAAATATGACGGATTCTTAGGGTAGAAACTCACAAATGTGTGTCCTAATGTGCTGTAACATATTAGGAAATCTTCTTTCCCATGAACTACCAAGTTGCAGCTCCTTGTTGCTGCCAAACCAGAGAGACATCAGCAGTGCCCAACCCAGGATTCATAAAGCACCTAAATTTCATACTAACACCCCCAAACAGTGTGGAGGGACTATGTGTGAGGCAAATGGAAATCTTGAAAAATCTTCCTCATTAAAAAGCAAAACAGTTTTACAGAAGTTGCTATTTCTTATTAGCTAAAATAAACTTTGGTAACTGCCATGGCTGTGCTGCATTGTGGAGCATAGTGAGGTCAAGAAAGGAAATAAAATCCTGTTAACTTCATCACCTACAAACACAGACATTCAGAAATACAGTTTGGGCAATCGGTCATATAAGCTGAGCCAGGTCATGGCCAGGCAAGTCTGTCAGAGGCTGCAGAAAGAGTGCAGACTTTGTTTCACGAAAATCAACCTTTATCTGATAAATTGGTCAGCAACTGGAGACAAAAATTTGGGACTGACGAATGATGCTTTGCTCATATAGAAGAGAGAAAAAGTCAAGTTTGAGTCTGAAGTGACTTTTCCAACATAAAAAGACAAAATTGTAACGGCTGATTATTTCTGAGCACATAAGACACTCAAATCCCAGTTATCCCAATATTCTCCTTGAAGGCCTTTGACTCTTGCAAACTGCTAGACATCAGGATTGTCACTTGCATTAGAGTGGTTCTAAGAGCCACCTGGATAAATGAAGTATGGCTCATCCATAGCTTCAAATTCCTTTACCTCAAAGTCATCATGGAGTCCCAGGAAAGCAGCGGTGAATCACACCTTCAGGGTAAGGTGCTTCTCAAGCATTTGAAGAAAAGAATGTTACAAGTTTCATTTTCTACTGTCATCTGTTTTATCGAATGAATGTGCAGTGCCTGTCCGTAGGGCAGGATGGTGGCATGCTGCAGCAAACCTTCCCAGCAAGTCTCCTGAAACCAGCTTCTGCTGATGCAAATGTGCTACTTGCTAGAGCTGCCCATGCCTATCTGATTAACTCCCATCCTATGCCTGAACATGAAAAACACAACCCACAGCCCAGAATGTGAGGATCACTGTGTTCTCAGGAAGTAGGCAACTATTTATGCTCTGTCTCACTGAGTGCAAAAAAGAGGGGTGAAAAAAACCACTACTGCAGAGAAAACACGAGTTCTCACACAGGAAGGCAGGGAACTGCATTGTGCTCAATTAGCCTGGTCTTCGCGAGGAGTTATATTTTGAACTTAACTGAAACTCCCTAAGATGTGTGTAAAGAGAGTCCCTGAATACAAACTGCTTTCTGGGACAGAAGAGCAGAGGAATCCATCACTACCTTTATTACAGTGGTACTTTCAACTGTGCTTTTTTATTTGTTAGCTCAGTTAGCTACTGAAACATCTCTAAGAAAGTTATCAAGTTAGGCATGCATAAGCTTTTAGTGGGAAGCTGTATCTCAAACAAGAGATACAAGATACTGTATCTGCATTTTCCATTAGATTATTTCACCCATCTCTCCCTCTGCTGTGAGTATTATATGCCCCCCAAAGCTTCACTATGCAATCCTCAGTTTGGTATAGGATTGCAAAAGAATCTTCTGGAGAAAAACATTTCATGAATGTTTCTCTGTCTCTCCATTACAGACCTTACTTATATAATACTGCAAGGAATTAAGTTAGTAAAACACCTGAATGCAAGGAGGAATAGCACTTATGAGCTGCAGGGGAAAATCCTGAGGACCCACGTACCCCTCACTGCTAAGCCAGTAGCAGCAGGCAGGAGAGCCTTTTCAGGCAAAGAATGCTGGCAGGAAGACTTTGGGACATGTGTGTTTCTCTCTCTCCTCTCCCCATCTCCCTCTATCTTCATGAACTCCTTGGTGCTCCTAGTTCCATGACCTTCACAGCTGCCTTGGCCCAGCAGCTTTACGCAGACTACAAAAGCCACAATGGGAACAAGCAGATCTTCCTCAGCTCTTACCCACTTCCCAAATGGAATTTACAGTTAGGTTTCTTATAGGGATACAGACAAGCTAGCAGGAACTACCTTTTTCCTCTTTTACATTTGAAAAAATTATGGCATGTGTTTATGTTGCAGAGTGTATGATTGCTTAGTCTTAAGAAGAAAGAAAACTCAGCTTTCAAGATAAACTTTCTTTTGCATATGTGGACTGTTTTTACAGAGACATAAGCATAGAAGAACTTGGTTTTGCGGGCACATAATTTTGTGTGCTGACAGACACATTTGTATGTACGTATGTGTGTACATATAAACATGCGAAGGGGAGAATATGGAATAAATGGATCCTGATGGCTGGAAAAGACATTGCTAATTCAAATTACAAAGGGATTATTAAAGAGAACAAATGAATTATAAAAAGCTTTGGAAATGCAAAACATATTTGCATTGTCTTCTAAACACCAAGGGCTGCATCATGAATGGTATAAATCAGTCTCTTAGAACACAGGAAAGATGTTATTATTAATGCTTATACTGTACAGCAAATGTACAGACTCATTTATGTGTAGTTACAGAATAAACAATATCAGACTTCTCTAGTCTGTTTTACAAGGAGAAAAAGCATTCCACTTAACACCACAATAAGCCCATGATAGGATACCAATTTTACTAGGATCTACTAGCGATGTAGCGGCAAGATTAAACAAATGTGATACTACAACGGAGGTAAAGCCTCATTACCATTATTCCTTCCTCATATATTTCATATGTTGGGCTCCAAAGCCACTGAAGCCTTTTGCTAGCACAATTATCATTTCTCATTTTTACTTCTACTTGCCATTATGTGGACAAATGGGCAGGAAACTCAACCCCTCCTCAGAAAAGCCTAGTTCCCATTTGACTTCTAGATAAATTGTTGTAGATCCACACCTGTAGCAGACAAAGCTCCAGTGACCACACTGGCCATTGGGACTTCCTCACCTCCCCTCCACCATCCAGCTACGGGAAGTGCCAGTTACAAAATTAGTTGGATTCTGAGAGGAAAAAGGACAAACCCTGACTCACAAAGGAAGGTGCCATATCAGTTTGGAAGGGTTGTTCTCACCTCTTTACTCACGGCTTCAGTCTGGGAAAACTAGAAGGAGTACTCTGCTTTAGACAGACAGAGACATTCACAGCCTGAATTGTGAATAACAGCCAGCTAGAGGTCAGGCTACAGATGGATTATGCAAAATTTGACACTTCCCCCAGTCTCATTGGTATTTTCGTTTTGCAAACCTGGGCACAAAACCCAAGAATCCCCCACAATAAGGCAAACACGTTTTTCACAGTGAATTCTATAGTTGTATGTGTTGTTTTCTCCTGAAAATAAATTTTCACATGGAAAGAACTGGAAAGATGTAGTTTAAATGCAGACACAGCACGAGGGGTGCAGAAACAGCAGTGTTCTCCAGCTCGCAGTCCCCATTTTGGTGCTAATGAAACCATCCCGCTTCAACATCAACCACTGCCACCACTTCCGAGCATTGCAACACATATTCACAGCAGGAAAAAACAGGTTCCAGAACTTGGCCCATATAATGCTGAGGTGCACAGTATTGAGAAGGACAAGGGACGGATCTCCCTCCAAAAAACCCCTAAGCCGCTAAAAAATCAGAACACAATACTCTTCGTTTAGACAAAATCCCCCAAAACTCAAAAACCACCAAGGATTTGGGAAGTTCAAATCCATAGCAGGGATGTTGGTTGATCACAGCTTCTTACAAACACAGGATGCTTTCAAATGATGAAATATGGAGAATGAATATTTCCTCTTCTATTAATTGCAACACAAGCTGGAAGTGTCACTAACTTTAAACCCATCTTTTCATTGCATTAAATATTTCTGTTGTTACTTAATCAGCAGGAAGGGCAAAATTATATATATATATATATATATATATATAAAATACCCTGTTAAATGAAGAAATTAGCAATTTATTCTAAAGATCTCAATTTTTTTTTTTTTTTAAGGAAGTGTCAGGGAACAAGTGAGTTTCATATCATTCCATGAAATAATCTAGAAGTTACTGAAAACTCTGGTAAGAGCCACTTCCTCAGAAGTAACATTTCCAGGGTTAAAAAAAAGGTTCATGTGAAAGTTCTCCTTACTCTTTAGTTTCTTCTCCTTTTTTTCCCTCTATTTTTTTTTTTCTTTTTCTTTAAACTCCGATATGTGGCTTGGAAGAGTGGAAGTTAATTCATGCTGTCATATTTCTCCACTTTTGCTACATTTACTACATTTCTCAAGCAAGATAATTTTGGACTATCTTTGGGGGAAGAAAAAAATGGAAAATGAAATGTGAAGAACAAAGAGGAAAACATGTGCCCTAATTTTTCTTTTTGGATCAGGCTGTTTTGACTGGAAATTGAGAATAATTCTGTGCTTACTCTGCCATTTTTTTTTTCTGCAATCCTTCAATCAGGTTCTTAATTTTTAGGTATTAATTTTGCCATATTAGGTTTAAATCTCATATGCATTAATAGAGTATGAGTTACTTCTGAAATCTTATTTGGTGCCCCTGGTGTCACTATGGTTAATGGTGAAATGATAGACTAGATATCCTCTTGGGATCTCTTTTTATGCAGGTAACTTAGACACCTAAATGTTTCTGAGAAACATGACCCTAAACTGCAACACAAGAACTGGACATTATTCCTAACTTCAAAATGTGTAAAAAACAAAGAAAGAAGAACACATCAGAGCTAACTTACTAAGAATTATGTTCCTGCAAGTGTACCTTTATAACACAGAATCCACCTATGGGGGAGTGGGGAGGCAAGGGAGGGAGCAGCAGGATGTCCTGCATTGCAGGCTGTGCTCTACCCCGCTTTTGGGCTGCTGCTCTGCTCACTAACTTGTTCAGGGAGGCAGCTTGATGAGGCAGGACAGTTTCCAATAAGCTGTCTCTGGAAGCCAAAATCCTGGGATGCTAGCTGATCCACCTTCACAAGTTAACAGCTAGTTGTGGTTCCACAATTTCACCATAAATTATATGCTGAGGGTAATGCTGCACTGGTGGCTATGCCACATCTATCTACTGCCTGCCAGGCAAAATTTTTTCCTGAGAGACCATCTGAGGCTTCAAGAAACCTCACACAGCAAGCTCGAAGTAAAAGGTTCAGGAACAAACCTCTGTCCTGCTGCAATGAGAGGTGTTCACTCCTGGCTTTAGGACTGCAGCTCCAAAAAGCTCTTCCATCCCCTCTCTTTATTATGAAGGACTTCTTCTACAGTGGGGAAAACCGTGGAGGCATGGCCACACTGCAGATCCTTCCTTGCAAATCTCAAATGTGCTGGATCAAGCCGGAGTGACACTGTGTTTGCACATTTTACAGTGAGACAGAGCCTGGGAAGTTCATGTCTGAGGGGAAAGCATAGCTGCAGGTTCTCTCTTCCCAGGGAGGCACCATAGCAGGACTTGAAATTACAGAAATGTGAGGAGTGGCTGAACAAAACCAAAAGAGCAGCTGGTTCCAAAACAGCACCTCTGTAGAGGCAAGTAGTCCCTGCATTGTGCCTCAGTCCAGTGGTCTAGTTTTCTGTAAGGCTGCAATCCTGAAGAGCACTTGGGGTGAAAGAAAAAGCAAGCCTACAACAAAGAGTAAGCAAGAATTAACACAGAACAGAGGGGTGGCTGGTGTTGGGAGGCCAATCCAACACTTTGATGAAGAATCATTCCCTGAAAATAACTGAATTTTTGCAAGCTGCACAGACATCCCCCCCAGCTTAAAATATGCCCATCTTCCAGACAGAGCCTGGTGTTTCTGAGTTGAGCTCACTCAGCCACTGCTGAGATCCTGCTAGATAAATTTAACTCCGAGCTAGAAAAGGGCTTATCTCTGAGGCACATCTCTCCTGCTCAGATAAAGAGAACTTCCTCTCACTGCAGTTTAGATCAGCAGACTCAAATCTCTGTACCTAAAGCCATGCAGCTAAATACACTGCATCTCTCCCTATTCAAGCAGTGCTCACCACTCTCCAACACTGAAGAAATGAAACTTGCACAGTTCCCAGGCTTTTCCTGACTTTTGTGCTGAGGTTCTCTTCTGAAAACACAGCTTTACCCAGCAGGTGCTCATGAAATAGGCTGCAGCTCCACAAGCTACATAGCTCTGGAGAAATAGAAGAAAAAAACCCATAGCTTCAGCACCTCCTGCAATATCATGTTGCCACACAGTGGCAACATAAATCATACTGCTCTCATAGTTCTGAGTAAAAAAATTCCTCACAAAACTAAATAAAAATCATTGTAAAAGTACAACTTTTTAGGATCACTTCTGTTCTCAAGGATTTGATTTTGTCATGTGCTATGCTTGCGTCAAGAGGGGAGATTTTTACATGCCTGATCTGGCTTTGCACGGGTTGAGAGCACTGAGCTCACAATGCAGCACAGCCTATGCTGGGGCTGTGGCAGCTCTGTTTTCCAGGCTGGGTCACCCTTACTACCACAAATTTCTTGCAAGTTTATTCTGAAAATGTTCACCCTCCATTACCTGCAGAAAGCATTTTTAAATTTGATAGAGGAATACACCCTCAGTAATAGGGCATTTTTCCATTTCCTTTGTGCATATTTTTCTAAGTCCTAAGTAATTAGCTAGATCAGAGCTTGTCTCTGTCACAACAGGAAATTCCCAACTGCCTCATATACCCTGGTCTTCTTCACCTCAGTCTAGCACAGTTTCACACTATGCTCATGTAAAACATACCTTTGAAGGCTGGAATATAACATATCCTGTATGGCATATTTAAGGGCATTCATGGAACATGTCACATGCCTTCTCCAACTAAACCACCCCCATTCTCTCCTATACAAATCCCCGTAAGAGTTTTGCAGACAAAATGAAAATCATCCTGACAAAAATATCTCTTGCATTCTCCTTACAAAAAATATACATCATACTGGCAGGCTCTCAGAGCATACCAGTCCATACTGGTATGGAATGTTACTTTGGGGTTAGAAATAGGGACTTCAGACCAAACAAAAGGGGAGATTCCCAACTTCCCTATTTTTAAAACTTCCTAAAATATTTCAGCTTCAAGTTTTTCAATTCCTTCAGAAGCCTCCTCAGATGGACTTTCAAGCCTTACTTCATTGTGAAGGGCTGAAGACAATTTTCAAAGCTCCCTAAACCATCTCAAAACAAATTTTCTCTCTGCTCTCGTGAGGGTTACATCAGGTGAGACAGGAATTATTACAGATTATTTACTAAGGCCCATCAGGTTCTACACACTTCCATACTTCTGAGCAGCAGAGATATCCATTTGAAACCTGAGCAAATAAAACATATTACACAGCTCTCCAGGTTACTTCAGGTCTCAGACTTTGGTTCTCTGAATGTCCAGGCACACACGCGCCACACTTTATTATTCACACACAAGTCACTGCCTTCAGAGCCACTGAACACCCACAAGGAGGAGTGTGCAAAGATGTTTAGCTCCCAGCAGTCTTTTTCTTCAGCCCTCTTCTCTGCCCAGCAGAATTATCAGGGCAGCAATGAGCTGGACCTGTCTGAACCACAGGACCGATTTTGCAAGCTGGGGTGGGGCACTTCCCCTTTTGTCTTTCCTCGCTTTTCCCCTCCATCTACAGCCTTTCCACACTTTTACTCTGTCTCCACCCAGCTGTGTGTGAGTTGTGCAGTAGATTTATGTAATGGCAATGGTTGTGGTTGCCTGGTGGCCCCCCAGCAGTGCTTGTGCCCATGCTCTCAAATGGTTGAGCTCCTTTTACGGAAATAAAGCATCAAAGCTGCTCAGAGAGGGGACACTTGCCTGCACCAGTAAGTAGCACCTCATGCAGGTTACAGCCTCTGGCTGGGAGGGAAGACCCCAGGGTGTGAAGACAATGCTGGGGTCCCAGTGATGCCAGGCACCAAAGCCTGCAGCTACGCAGGCTTCTGCTTCAATAACTGAATTGTGGGAGGAACACAACATCATCACTTGGTATTTTCCACAGGGAAAGAAAAATGTCAAAAAATATCTTCCTTTTAATGTCTCTTCCCATACTTATTTATTTTAAATAAATAGACTTTAAAACTTCATATGATTTTTTTTTTCAGTTTTCTACTGATGTCTATGATCACCCTGACTGGTTACTTTGGGTATACTCTGTCGACTGTATGTATCTCATTTTGTGAGATGAATTCTCCTCACCTCTTAAAAAGAAGAAGATCTCTAGACATTATTCATTCCAGGCCCAGACTGTAATCTGTGACTACAGTGGTAACATTTGACTTCTGTCTTAGAAGTTTATGGTCATCCCCAGCTATCTGAGCAGAAACGGTGAGCCCACAGCCTCTTTCTGAAGCCACTAACACTGCAAGATGGATTTTTTTATCCTATGGAATGGGCAGTTATGTCTGCCTTTCTAGACAAATGCCACCACTGCAGCAAATGGCTCTTCCTCCGTGAAGTAGGGTTTGATCTACAGCTCACTGAGTCATTAAGTTCCCACACATGGCTTGAATTTGGATACAGTCTCAGAGCACAAATAGCCCTAAATTGCAACTGTTTACCACACACAGGATGTTCAGTACTGATCATCCACAAAAAGGTGCACACAACATTTAACCTGAAACCTGTGGAGACTGACAATTACCAAATGATGTTTCCAACAGGGTACCATGGGAAATAGGTACCATGGGTACCATGTTCAAAACAGGCTGCAAAGCACCAGTTCTTAATGGAACGGACTTTCAGTGGGATGTTTATTTCTAAGTACCTCAGACCAAGATTTCAAAAGGATATTTAGGAGAGATTATAAAACAGAGTCTCTAGAGCCTTAAAGCGCTGTGAATATCTCACACCTTGCTGAAAATGTTCACTGTGTTTTCTAGAGAAACTCTCTGTAGAGCACATGGGTGAAAAGAGTAAGAAGAAAATAATAAAATGTTATAGGTGCCAGATCAGCCTGAGAAGTAAATTTGGGGTGGAGAATAGGACAAGGAAGGAAGAAGATCTAGTGGGCAGAGCAGCAGGAATTAAGCATGCAGAAGGAAGCCGCTCAACACATAGTGGCTTTCTGAGGGTTGCAACATTAAAATCATAGGAAACTCATCAAGAAAATGAAGAATCTTGATGGTGACCAGAACACCTCTTCCAATATGTTTCTGCTTTGCTGTGATACTTGGGGTTATTACTAGAAACTGTTGATGACTTCTGTAAATTACCCTTTCACACCCATTGATCATTTTTGCATTGGTCAAAAGAAACCCATGTTTTGGGCATCCCCCACTGCCTGGGGACACAAGTCAAAACATATATTTCATGATCCCTTGGGTATCTTCTTCACAAAATTTTCACCCTCTCTAGTCATTTTAAATGATAATTCAGAAACTGCAGGCATACAATAAAATCTGGATTTCAACACCTTCTTTCTCAGAGCAGGAGAAATATTTAAAGTATTTCTATCAGATCTGTAGCATCACATTGAAGTCCCAGTACAGGTTTGGAACAAGCACAAAAGTAGATTTTTGAAAACACATGGAGGAGTAGAGCCTATCTTTCTTTTCTAAAAATAGCTGATTTCCTGTAATCTTTGACCTTCGAAATGTTAAATTGATGAAAAAGGTAATTAAACTTTTGACTCCAGGATTAAAAATTATTTCATTAAATATTTCTACAAATCTGAGTAAGCAAGCTGTCACTTGAAAATTTCTATCTCGCAGGCTGATTAAAATTAAAAAGCAGATTTCTCAACTAATTTCAGTAGGATGAGGTAAATATTTATTCTTTTCATTTAACAATCTTGTAATTCCCATTGTTACCTCTATAGCCTTACGTGTACAAAAAGTCTTCTAGAATGTAGAGACCCTCTTCATTAAATGTCTGACTCAAATTCCTAGGTGTGTGCTCTATGGACAGCTGATCTTCCAGGGTGTTACAGGTTAAGAGGAATGCACTGTAAATCCTATGTTGAAATAAATCCAGATGCTAGGGGATTCTCTTTTGGTCAAGGAAACAGATGGGACATTAGCAAAGTCATACTGAGAGAAATTGTTGGCTGTCCATATCTGCTCCCACCTACCAGATGCACACAGATAACATTAGCAGGTCTTACAATGCTCTCCCATCTTTCAATCTTCAAACTCCTTTTTCAGATCACTCTTGTCTACCTAAGTTTGGTGATAAACAGCAGTGAGGAGCAGATCTTGGGACTTGGCAATGACAGTGTTGTACTAAACCCTAAGCCTGTCTACACTGCCAAGCCACTGCCTACATAGGAAGACAGCCTCCTCTGCCCTTAGTACACCAATAGGATCATACAGGCCAAACATCACTCCTAAGGTGTTATTTTATTCCTAAGAGGCTTTCTTTTGATGAAGATCCAGAATGTGCACAACAATCATATGGTTCCTGATATATCTGGAGCATGCGTTCAGATCCTCTTTGTAAAAAGGGAGAATTAATTTTTTTAGTATACTTTTTTCAGAGAGCTAGCTTAGAGCTAGCAAAAGGGAGCAATAGAAGAGGTAAAAGTGTATGCAGCTTTACAGAAAATACAAACATTGCAAGCCCTGGAGTTGATACCTACAGATCATCCATAAAGCAGAGTATTGTGAGTGGTCTCTGTTTCTGTTGGCTGTGGTGAATGTCTCACTATAAGATACAAGATCTTTTGTTTTGTTAACAAAAGAGCTACGGGTAGAGAGAGTGGCTGTAGAAAAATTGTTAATGTCAGGACATGGAAAATCTAATTTATTGTTTAATAATGAGAATAACAGATGGAACTTATCATATTTAGAATATGTGTACATATTGATATATGACTTAACTGTTGGCAGCACCATTACATCATCATCAGATATAAAGTTCAACTTTTCTGCGTCTGCACAACATTTGTGTGTATATTAAAGAAAATGCAACACAATGAAAAATCCTGTTTGGATTTGAACAAAAAACTTAAAAATTTAATTTTTGACTCAAGGCTTAAATATTTTTTAGGGTTAGTTGCTGTGGGAGAAAGGAGATATAACTCTTTTTACTGACTTGATAGACAAGCAGTTAATGAAAGATTTTGCCCAAAGATCTTTGGATTGAAAAATAAAGCATTTAGTAGGTGATCAGATTGTTAAAAAGCATTTTCTAAATATGGTTTTTTTCATTAAGTATGGCAATATGCACATAGGAGCTGAAATTTTTGCTCACATTTTTGATAAGAGGGGATCAAAAGGTAAATAAAATGAAGATACATAAGATAGCACTCACTACTAGCTAGTGCTAGAGTTTGGGAGTAGATTCTATTCCTAATGCTGACACCATCCTTCTGTACTATGTTGAATTAATTGTTTTGCCTTCTGTGCATTCCTTTCCACCTAGTGTCCTTTAATGAGTTTCCTCAGACAATAAATATTTAAAGGCACTTGCAATCTTTCTGTAAACTGTCCACCCTGACCCTTACTCTTACAATAATTTAAGACTGTAAGAATAATGAGCAATACTTTTATTTGTGGGTAAATATTTGTACTTTGATAGTCATCCCTTTACAAAAATATTTTTATTATATAGGGCATTGATCACAGCATTCTGGGACTCAATGGACTTCTTTTTCCTATTTTCATTTTTTTTCTTCCTACTAGTAAACCAGCATGGTGCTCAAGTAATATTTAGTCTTTTTAGTGCTCTACTTGGGAGCCAGTGCATGCAGTAGTTGGCAGCATTGCTAGTCCTTGGAGTGAGTCTGGGATCCTTAAGAATAACCAGCATTTTGCACAATCATCTCTGGAGAAGAATTTTAACCCAACAGACTTTATCAATTGTGGACTTTTATCTAAAAGACAAGTGTTTTCTAAAGTTCTCCCAGGTAAAAAATCAAGGATAAATGGAGATCAGATATCGGAATCTCAAACGTATAAATACTATGTATGTTCTAATATGCATTTCTGAAGAAATCTGAATAGCAGATAACACAATAACATTCAAGATAGCATTTAAATTAATAATAAAAATAATAATAATAAAAACACCCGAGCATTTATTGAATTTTTATCATATCTGACTTCATATAATTTTGACCTGGAACCACATATTTAATTCTATTTTCTACAAAGAATGAAAACTGTCTTTCCTGGGGAGAATTTTATACAACAGTCATACTTTAGAAAGAAGATAAATAGTAGGCTCTTTGTAAGTTTTCTGTGGCTGAAGATGCCTTTCCTAAAGAAAAGGTTACACAAAAAACACTATGCAGCAGAAGAAGATGCAAAGGCACAGGACCTGCTTGTTTACCAGCTTGTGAAAAAGTAATTTAACATTGCTATATCATCTATTATTATTTCTTATCAGAGTGTATTTGTCATCTTACCCAAGATTCTGTCACTCTTAGAACTCTGCTGACCTCCAGTACTAGTTGAAAGGTCCTCTGGTATAGGCATAGGTTCATCTGGATCATCAGGGACATCACTAGTTGGAGGACTTTCCTTTCCTAATAGTGAGGAAAGCATCAGTTAGTTGTCAGAGTAGCCTCGTTTTCAAATAATACAAGAGGAACCACAAACCAAACAAAACTTAAAAAAAAAACCCTAAACCCTACTAAAGCATGATATTCTTAGGACCAAACCCTACTGTCCCACAGAGAAAACTTCTTATGAATACAAGGGAATTATATTTTTTAAAAGAATGCATGCCAATGTCTCCAACAAATTTACTCAGTCTGGATACACAGTTATTAGTCTTACCATTTTGGATATTTGTGAGATATCTATATTTTCTGGCTACTATGCTCAGAAGATTCAATTTAGCCAACACAGACTAACAGATTATGAAGGTTATCAAATGGACATCCTTTGTAAAAACTCTTCTTTCTTCCACAAGTTCTCCTTGAGAACACATCTGGATTTGCTTCAAAGACACAGTGAAGTCTAACCCACAGGTATTCTGGGACTCCAAAAGAACTATGCGAAAAAATGAAGTTTTATCTTCAACTAAAATTTCAGCTACAATGCCAGCAAGCTTCACTAATATCCACAGATCAAGCTCTGGCTGGTCCTTGTGCCTATAAGTAGTGAAGTGCCTGTAGGTATCAGAACTTCTTAAACACGTACAATTAGCAGAGCTCAGTAAACACACAAATTCGAGGATTTCATTGTCTTCTATTTGCAAATAGGAAATAAATATCTTGAGTACACAAGGTTTTGCACAGGCAAACAGTTTCATGCTTTAACACATTGTAAGTATTGTGGAACTGCTTCAGTGCCAAGCACAAAACAGTAAGAAAAAGAACTCTCTTGCTAAATATTGTGCTTCCAGAAATGGTGGGATTTCTTGATTGAGCCCTCAGTAACTGCATATATCTCCGGCCCACAGTACTATCGCTGTCTTGCAGAACTTCTTTTAAAATGACTGCACATATCTCTAACAAAAGCATGCCTTGGAAACATCTACTGCAGGAATTATCTAAGTGATTAGTTTCACTGACTATTACTAAAGGACTAGCCTTTGCATTAATAGCAAAGAATAGAACGGGCCCAGAGGAGAATTCGAATGCAGTAATGTTCACGTAAGACCCTTGTCTCAAAAATGGAGATGTTACCAAATTACATTGAGGAAATCTGTTAGACATCCTGTGGCAATTGGCACACTGTTAAGGCACAGAGCACTAGCAAATTAGTGGGTTTTTCCTAATGAGAATTCCCTCATTAAAACACAAACATCAATTAAACCTTAAAACACTTACCAGAAATGGAAAAACTGAACTAAATATAGCCTACTTTAGTGACAGCAGTTTAGTGGTGCCAGTTATGGACTTAGTCTGAATGAAGTGAATGGTTTCCTCCCTGCCTCCTGGATGGATCAAAGCATTGCATTTTCCCATCTAGACTGATCATGATGGGGAGAAATGACAGATTTAAGTCACCTTCCAAATTAGCTGTTTTGGTTTGTTTGCACAAACCTATGTTTAGATGAATGAAATGAGTATGTGACTGCATTTCTTGATGACACACCTATCAAACTGGGGAATAATCACTGAGCAAGAGTTTTGAGAGCAGCATAAAGTGAACCATCCCAAACTGCAGCCAGAGGATTCCAGGGTATTGAAGAAACAGTTCTGCACTGGTAAGGGGGCTAACTAGATGATTTGGTAAGGTCTCCCTCACACCCAGCTTCTCAGAGGTATTCTTAAATGGGCAAAATCACACCCACTGGGTGTCAGTGCAAGAGCAAAGGCAGACTGCATAAATGGACAAGAGGGATTATGAATTTCACAAGAAAGGACAAAAAAACCAGGAAGTAAGTTCAATAAAATTTTTTTTGCCATTCGCTATTTAGCTCCTTATTTAGTTATTTCTTCAGACTTCTGGGATATAGGGAACTTACAGAACTGACCGCAACTTTCCATTGCAAGTTCTAACCTGACAAGCTGAGGTATCTCTTACAGATAAGATGCACAAGTGAGGAAAGCCAGCTGAAATATTTCACTTTGTTCAACACATTTTGCCCCACACAAAACAAAACACAAAAAATCCTCAGAGGTTTAATTGTAGGGCTAGCAACAGCCAGACAGCTCTCTTCACATTACACATATGTTAAGGAAATTTGTTAAAAATTTCCAAAGCTATGTGCGTCTTCCAAGGATCAAACTGCACTGCTAATTACAGCAACAGACATTGATGCTTTGACTGAGTCTAGGTTGAGAAGAACTATTATTCTAAAACCCTGAAGACTATTTTTGACTACAAACTAATATAGACTCATAATACCAGAACTATGGGATAACAGATCTAACAGGCAAAATAATGTCTTTATAAGTGTGTTATTAGGCATCCTACAATACGTAGTCTAAGTAGGATACTTTGAAGTCAGAGCAGTCTTTTTGGAGTAGAAACCTGTTAGCAGAAGAGTACATTTCCAGTGGTGAACTTTTTGGTTCACTAAATGGGTATCAATACTTGTTACATTAATAGCAGTTTGCTCAAGTGGTATGAATTGGACTCGCCTCATGGACTTGGGGCAGAAGCTGGAGATCAGGTCTGCTTCCCTCTTTGCAGGAGACTGCAGTTATGAAAACTTAGTAAACTTGTCTTTAATGATCCATTTAATATAATTTGATTTCTTCTTGTTACACATGATTGAGACATCTCTACATACAAAAAGATAGGGCAAAAATAGTGGATTTAAAATAGATCCATTTATTGAGCTCTGTCCCTTGGATTCCACAGCATCATATTTGTATTTCGTGCCTTAACTACAACTAAATCATTACACCATGGTAAGTTCATTACTGCATGGCAATCTTACACATACACAATCTTGCTAACATTCTTTTTCCACTGAATTAAGAAATGGAAGGGACCTGGGGAAAGGTAGGAATGCTTTTCATTTGAATTTCAAACAGACATGCTCAGAACAGCCGGTCAAAGGAAAAGGAGCTAAACCCCATCCCAATACCTAGTGGCCAGTACTGGGGAAAATTATTCAAAAGTCACATAACAGAGCAAAGTAGAATTAAAAAGTGAGGTATAAAAAATAGAACCTAATCTTGGGGTGGAGGGAGTGTTTTTTTGGTTTTTTTTATTAAATTATTATAAAGAGCTACCTTAGCTTTAGAATTGGAGTTCTGTTATTGGTACTGCCGCTGCATTGTGTTGCTCTTGGTTAAGTCATAAATAGAAAGCATTACAACTGTAGGCTGCATCAAATATTCCATCATTTCAATCTGCATCTCTGCAATTTGGTCTCAGATTTTCAACACTGCCATTTCTGTATAAAAATAGTCAGAGAGGAGCCTAACCTATCAGTGATGCCTGGCAAGACCCTCAACTTCTCTCTATTTGAGTTTCCTCATCTCTGCCCTAGAAATATACTTGAAGCCATAAGGAAAGAGAAGAAGGGAATAAACTGCCCAGTTCAATAAGGTTTCAGTATCCTTTATATTTCTGTCAAAGTCCTTAGCCTGGTGCTCCTTTAACATGTACATCCAGCTCTGAGAGTGATTCAGTTCATGCCAGAATGGTGCTGCTGGTGCTATGACTGTTGAAAAGAAAGTCAGGGCAGGATGTCTTATAGAAATATCATTCCCTGTCCTTTCATAAACTAATGTTGGGTGTGTGTGCATTTAATGTTGAGGGTTTCTTCTTCCTGCTTTTGCAGAGTGCAGCACAGCCTGGTTTGTTCTAGGAGATCTCTTAATGTTAGATGTGGAAACATTTGTACTGTTTTTTCACCTTCCTTAACTGTTAGGCCCTAGAACTGAAAAAGAAAAGAAAAAGAAAAAAAAAAAAAAGGAAATAAAAAAAAAAGAAATAAAAGGCAGGAAAAATACTGCTTGTTAAGTGAGATATTATCTGTGTTTTCTGACTTTCTTGCATGGTGCCGGATACCATTTGGTTAAATACATGTCAGCTCTCTCCTCATTTCAGAACTGCAACTGCTTGTCTCATGAAATATCACTTTCAGGAGAAAAATAAAAAGTGTGAACTCTGTGCTAGTCACACAGTATTTCAGTTCCTCTAGGAGTCAGCCATGCCTGGATTCCCCGAGGTGGGAATGCCTGTGTGCACACAGGGTTTGGCTCACTCACATTAGTTTTATATTCTCCTGGCCTGGCTGGCTGCTGCCACACCTGAGTCAGCTGCAGCTGCATAAAGCACACGGCTGCAAAACACCGTGTTTGAGCTGGGGTGCCTGTTTCTAGAGACCTTCATTTCTGGGTTTAAAAACAAAACAAAAAGCCCAAAGAAACCCAACAAACCAAATTTATTTTTAATTTATATTTTTTAAAAACACAACCAAATGTTCTAGTGAATCCTGAATTCCATAGGCCCAAAGATCCAGCTACACCTGATGAGCAATACTCATAAAACAAGAGAAATAAATGTTTTACTGTTGACAGGACAATCTCACACTCCTGAAACTGTGCAGCTGTTTAACTGGTTCCCAATGTATAGCAGAGCTCCCTCATCATGCAATGTAGCATCCCAGAAGCATGTAGAAACCCAGGAGAACACAAGGAAAAAAATTTCTTTCTGCATTCACCAACCTGTGAGAACCTGTACCTTCAGATCCTCTACTTTTGAGGTCTAGTAAGAGCTTACAAAGAGCCATTATCTGGAGAACCTAATCTGACAAACTCTCATTTCCAGAAGGTGAGTTCCCACATAACTCTTACCATAAATGAAAGTAAATTAGGAAGTTCTTTCTTTGGCCAGTTGTTCATAAATTCAGCTAACAACCCAATACAAGTCACAGCCTTTGCTCACAGAAAGTACCAGATGCTCAGTGACAGAAACGGCAGGAAGAGTTCAAAGCAGGCTTTCTTTAATCTGTTTGTGTAGGTCTCCCACTTATCAAAGGTAATTTTCTTTTTCAAGAAAACCCTCTCTCAGAACAGTACTATTGCATGATATGCTACAAAAGCTAAAAGGCACAGCAAAATACTAGAGCGCTCAACTACAGAAAACTTTGAGAAGTACAAATTATAGATATACATCTATTATGTATATATTTACATACATACAAGCACTCAAAATGGCAAACTTCTTTGTAAGTTCTCCCTCTGAAGGGGAGAGGCAGACTACAAGGAATGCAAAGTGCTTGCTCTACCAATCCAATTCTTGACTCGAGGCAGCATCGCCCCTGCTGCTCCTCTTCATGTCAAAAGAAAAACAAGCACTGCTCCAGTAAGAAGTAGCAGGTGTGAAGCTCAGATTCACACAGTTGTAAAGAATACCACAACGGTTAGGTGGGGGTATCCAGGGTAGCCTGTGCTGCTGCACAAGAAGAGGAGGTCAGCGTTCCTGCCCAAAAGAGCTTCCCGCAAGCAGGGAAGGGTTTCTGCAGCAGGCAGAGGAGCTGGACGCAAATCGTGGTGCCTTTCACAGCTCCAAGCAGATCCAAAGTGAATAAATGGCTAAAACCCCACTGCTTTTTCTGCTAAGGCCACAAATGCTCCAGGAACCACGTGTATAGGACAGATTTTTTTTTCATTTACCAATTGGTTCAACATGAGACAAAGCAGTGATGTGTAAGTTTATCCAGTTACAATTCCAAATTTGTTTCCTGAGGAGGGAGTGCAACATGTCTCCAAAGGGCTAACTAGGAATGACTTCCCTATAATAAACATAACTATTAATCTTCTGTTGGCATGAAAGATTATTATTATACTTATTATTATACTTATTATACTTATTATTATACTGTGGCTCTTTCAGACAGAAAATGCGTTTGATTTTTATTTCTCAGATGACATTGCAAGTTCTGGGTTCCAATTTTTGACAAAACTTTTCAAAAATTTTTAGAAAGGAGGCAGAAAAATAACAAAAGAGAGAGGGAAAGAACACTGTATTCTTGTATTTCAGGAAAACCCAGTGACATAGCCACCCAGACTGTGCCCAGACCTTTACCAGCTACCTCCTACAGCTGGACCCCCCCAGGTCCCGAGGCTGCAGTGCTCAAGAGCTGCCTCTGAAGCAAGAGCTGCACGCCCAGGTGTCTGCTGTGAGTGGGCTCAGGGACGGGGCTGTCGTGTTCCAGGCTGAACACTAAAAGTGAAAACTGAAAGCCATCGACCGTTGCAGCTGCCAACATATTAGGGAAACTGGGAAAGACAGTAACTTGGCCTTTTTCAACGGCAGAGGCACGACAATATGAATATGTATTATCTCGCTAAGCCAATTTTTTAAGGAACCAATTTCCAAGAAAGCAAAGAATACCCCCAAGGAATATCAATATGGGGTAAGACTGCAAAATGCTATTCATGCAACTATGGGGCAAGTTTGAGAAACCCAAATTCTCTGCCATTTAAATATATTTCAAAATATCATCTTGGCAAAAAACAATTACAAGTATAAAGTCTCATGCCAATCAGTTCTCATTTTCTTTTTTCTTGTTCTTTTGACTCCTTTTTTTTTTTTGCCCTTTCTGTTTTTAAACATGTGTAAGTAAAACTGAATGCTTTGGGAAAAAAGTGAGGTAACCCTATATGGTAAATACAGTTTGGTTTTCATTAGTATTTTCCCCCTCCCACCTGGTGCACTTCATTTGCTCTATATTTATTTTGTAACAATCAGAATTTTGTTCCCAAAACAAATAGTGTAAATGTGCACCTGACCGTGCTTTAGGGATACGCTACCACAGGTTTAATGCAAAATTACATCTATGCTTCTATATTCCCTTGACTTTTTTTATTTACACAGTCCCTTTTAAAAAATCCATGCACTACTGGGCTTGATATCAAGTGATATCATTAATTATATCTCAATTCCCACTTTGGTTTTAAAAAAGATCCAAAGCAATTATATTGACAACAAGAAAAACATTGTACTGTGCTAGAAAGATGAGCAGGAATTTAGTATTTTCTTTGTAGAAGTAAGGACCTCACCTGAAACCTGGGACATATCTTGAGCCTCATCTGTTTCCATTTTCCTCAAGTTATCTGAGAAGAGAGGAAGAGATTTATGTTAATGTAAAATAACACACACATAAACACACAGAAAAAGAAAAAAAAACCACCTCACA
>JAWWMU010000106.1:82281847-82291847 GCA_035048155.1 Cinnycerthia olivascens | reverse complement strand
TTTTTCAGTGGAATAGTCTTAGCTTTCTTCCTGTGAGCTTAGATGACTGCCTGTCCTGAAACACACACCCTCAGATCTTGCACTGATGGCATCAAGGTTTATCCTTGAATTAGGTGACTTTAAGACATTCAGCAAAGCTGATCCATTTCTCAGGGATGGAACATTGAGGGAAATAGAGCTGGTGGAAAAGTGACGATGGAAAGATTTCTTTTCTTTCCCAAAAATTACTTAGAACAATTAACCATGGTTCCTAAATTCAGATTAAGATCCACAAGAACTGCGCAAACTGATAAGAGCAAAAAGAAAAAAAAAAAGGACTTTAAAAAAATCCTCAAGGGGGTTTTGAATCCTTCCCAGAGGAAGACTGTACTCTTATTGTATCTGGTAAATATAAATGAAATCCCAGCTAATTTCATCTTAGGCCCAGTATCAACAAAGAATATATGACATGACATCTGCCACCCCATCTCAGTTCTGCAATTGGCCACGTGTAGGTTTTGGCTCTGTGTCTGTTAAAGCGTTTATCACACCAGACTTGAGCATAACAGGTCTTGGGCTAAATTTTAAGTGCTAGGAGTAGAATTTACCCTTTTGCCTTTGGTAGGGTAAATCTATGAATAGGAAACCATGCTCTGATTTTTCTCCCTTTCCTCTGCTCTAGAATCAGCAGAAACAAGAATTGTCACTGTCTGGAAAATCAGAGATCCTATGTACGGACAGGAGAATTTGCACTAAAACATCTATTTGTTATCAAGTTGTAAATCAATAAACCTTTACAATTATTTATCTTAAAGAACAATGTTTTAGAAACTTTTGTAATATAAAACCCTAAAATTATGGTCTGTTTCGGTTTGGCACAAAAAAGATGTTACGTTATTTTCAGTTTTTAAGTTTTACCCATGAATAAAATTTGTCACTAGCATAAGAAGTGTGTATGGTTTCATTGTTGTCAATGCAGCCACCTCTCTTTAGGTTATCAGCTAATTTAGGAGCCTGAAGTTACAAATTAAAAGCTGGGTGGGCACCTGACTAAAACAATCTTGCTCTCAAATGCTGAACCTGTCTCATTTACAGCAGGAAAGGGATTAGCACCTAGATGATAATAGATAATGCTTCTATTTAGGAATACAAATAGCTTCGAAGTTTGGCCCCTTATTACAAGGGCTACAAAACAGATAAAATCTCTTTCAAAATAGATAAAATTATTTCTTCAAGGCTGTTCAGATAAGGAACTCTAACCTGTACACTTTCCTCTTCAAAATATGAATACCAGATTCAGAGATGAAGCTACTACAATCCTTTGGAAAAAGAATCAAATATTGCAACTTTAAATTACCTGATAATCAAAACACAACCCTTCTGAAAGGTTATGTTGATTTTGTTTTAAAGAAGGAAGCATCTAAGTGACCATGATCACACGAAAATTTTGGATTAAAGTTAATCAGCATTTGTCCCAAAGAAAATTTACATATCACAAATTTCCCTCCTTGCAACTTTCTATACAATGTAACTCATGCTATGTCTTAATAATATCTCAAAATACAAGCCATGAATCGCTGGAAGTACTGTTCCATTTATACTTAATGTCAATTACAACCAGAAGTAGATTTAGGATCTTTTAGAATTTCAGGTGTAAATAGGAAGAAGTCATTGGAAGGTCAAGATTTTCTTATCTTTCAGAATACAGCAAATTAATTATTGGTAAATCTTGGATTATTGTTTTGGCTCCCAGCAAATTCAAAAGTAAACCTCCTTGTCAAGAAAAGGAATGCTTAGCATTTATACAAGGCTTTATTATTTGATATAAAACATGTGTAAGCATGTCAGTCTCTCTATAACCCTCTTCTCTTAGGATATTAAAAGATGGCAAGATTGGATCATCGATGTGATTCAATGGAATGACCTAATCCAATGCCAAAGACTAGCTGTCCCTTTTTCTCCTCTGTGTTTCCCAAGCTCCGTATGTACTGACTTCTCTGGGACAAGATGTGCTCTCACTCAGCACAATGGAACCCCATGGTAAGGAAATGAAATCACAAATGCTGATATTTGTGGAGCCACTTTGGTTGTACACCAGCACACCTAAAATCAGAGTTGTCCTCCCATCTACAGAGAGCTCTACCTCTGGTGCTGCAAGGACTCCACAAATGCACACCACATCCAGCTGCATGTTTCCTGACAATTCGTAGCTGCAGTCATGCTGAGCAGACAGAATAGTGCCTGAAGGAACACTTCTGTCTTGAGTGCAGCCTGCAGGAGCAGGTACACTCCTGTGAAACTTCAAAGCAGAAAATAACCACTCACAAAGTCTCGAGAGGAGGGGAAATAAACTTTCTACAAGGGACTGGTGCTCTGCAGGTGCTTTTGCAAATATAAAATGTAAGGGGAACATGCATTCCTCAGTGGTAGCAACTCTGGGTTAACTGTGAAAAACAAGCAAAGAGGCAAACCCCAGCTTTACTTCCACAACCACCTCGGGGAAAGGCCTGACTGTGCACGCCCCACTTCCGTAAGCAGCCCCATGGCAGGAAAGGGACGGCTCACTCTGGTCACTGGAGCAGCTGGCTCTAACGGAGTGAGGATGTCTCATCTCTGTGGTCTCTGACGTTTCATCGGCACCTCATCACACAGGCTTCACCTTGAGCAAACTAAAACTCCAAACCAACAACCAAACCCATAAAACCCCAATCCACTTTAAAACCTAAACTGAAGTGAGGCTCCTAAAATGGGTCCTAGCCACCCAAGACACATAAAGAGAAGTTTAATAAAGAAATTAATAACAGAAAAGGAGTTTGCAGCCTGAAAAACACAGTAAACTCTTACAGCCCTTAACATACCTGACAGGAGAATCTGCACATTAAAAAAAGGTTAAGAGTGGTATCATCATATACATGTCATCAGTCTTTTGGGGTTTAAGCTGGGAGTTGCATCTGCCTGCAGAACGATAGCACAGCTGCATTTCTAATTGCACCAGAGGGTCTTAACCTAATGGAACAAAGCCTCTCATATCCATGAAGTCAAGGAATATAGGGCAGCAACCGAGAGAAGAGGTGGATAAAGACACCTTTGTAAAAGGATTTAACGTTAAGCTTCATTTTAAACCAAAGAGCCAATATATATATATATATACACGCATATATAAACAGACTTGTAACTTCATGAAAAAAGGTGCTAAATGTGGTTAAATGTGCAACAGGAAGACTCAAACATGGAAAAAAAAGGTAATCTGTATTGTACAACCAATCTTCAAATACTTGAAGAAAACTGCTAGAATTCTACAAACTCATTTTAATTAAAAGCATTCAATATCTCAGCAAGCAGCTGATAATTAGCTTTATTATTGTAATTTAATATGCTACACTTCACAATCTCTGTGAATGACTCTACTTTAGAACCATTTTAATTCTATTTTTAATTTCCGCCTCATCACACAGCTCAATGTAAATAATAACTACCAAGGTGAGGGGTGGTCCTTTCTGAAAACTGAGAGTTGTAATGAGCACTTCAATGTCCTTCCATTTCTGTTAAAAAAAAAACCCAAAACAAATACTTCCAGATCTTTTAAAGGACTACATTAAAACAGACAAAAGGTTAAAACTAAGTGGATCAATTTCTTTCCCTCAGCACTAATTCTGTATTCAGCATTTTCTACATAGTCAAGGGAGATGTTTAGTTTATTCAGTTATTTCTCTATTCCTGCCTAGTGTAAATGCTGGTTAACTACACGAATTGACAATACAATTATGAGCATACAGTGAAATTTCAATGGAGAGCTCCTGTCTGCAAAATGAAGGAAGCACTGTAATTCAACACACAAGATTAAGAAAAGAACTCTGCTAACAGTGCAGATGTGCAACATTTAAATGTCTGGCACATCTAAAATTAATTTCCAAGTTAGGGAACAATTGTGAGGGTGTAAAAAAAGTTGTCTCAAAGATCCTACATAATTCTCATTTCTTTAGGAATTCTTTTTTCAAATCACTGACAAATGATAAAAAGTGCATCTTGAATCATGTATGTGTATTCCATATGTGCTCCTCCCAGCATTTTCTGAGCTTGAGCTGTATTCATGTAACAATTCATTGCTAAAGGAGATAATAAAAAATCCATTCTTTTACTGACTTTGTGTGCAAATTACTGGACTTGATATCACTGCAAATATGAAAAAGGTTCTTCCTTCAAGTTTTTGAATTGCAATCAGAGTCATTATAATTTTTTTCCATGATATGATAAAAATATGAAGGTAATTTTCCTAATTAAAGACAATTTTTATTAACTCATTAAGCCCTGTCACCTTTATTCACTAAAAATCAAGCAGAAAAGTGGAACAAATTCACCAGGACAAAGAAAACACACACACTTCCATCTCATAAATAAACCGACTATAAAAGGTGAGGGGTGTAAATTAAGGCACTCAATCTAAGAACAGAGCATATTCTCAAGTGGCCAAATAGAGCTCTTGGATATTCCTCCAGAGCTCTCACTCAAGGGGAGGCAAACAGCTGATGAAGAACTGCACTTTTTGTATATATCTATTTATCTGATTTAAAAAGCATAGGATGTCCTCACCACAGTGCATCTAAACATGCAATAGAGAAAATATAAAAGCACTTCTTTGTGTTGAGAATTTGTTATTGCCAAGTATACTCTACAATATATCAGTAGTCAGTTTGTCCAAATCATAGAAGGTTTCAGTAACTCTGCTTCATGATCACAGAATTGCTTCCTAATTTCCCTTCAAACTATTCACACTGTTAGGGATTAATAAAGAACATTACTAGCCTGAATAAGGATATTAGAGATTGGTGTGATTTATTATTTTTTTTTACCCTTAAATAAACCTAAAAACAACTCTTAAAATTAAAGTATCTTAGCAAGTTCCTCCACATTATATATTTTGGTTAACTCTGTTCTTGCAAATATTTTGGGTCCAATCCACTACGGTCAATTCCAGCTTTATACTGTGATTGCTGTGCTGTTCTCAGTAAGTTGAAACAAGCAGAAAAATGAAGCAATTCAACGGGGAATCTGATGTCTCTTACAGAGCAAGTTTCTCTTTCACTAAGAAAGCTAGAGCAAGTGGGATCAGAAGAAATGTAAATCATTCACATGAAAGAAGCAAAATAAGCAAGAGAAGTGGACAGGTCCCATCGCTTTAAAAATATGATGATTTCAGTGTGACTGCTCATCCAAACCTGCAGTCTGAACAGCCTTTGGAAGCATTTATACAGGAAACATGAGCATGCCATGCAGCTTCCGAACCTGCATGCTCCTATCCCCAAGAATTTGCAATGGTGCAAACAAAGCTAAGAACGTGCATGCATCTTTTCAGAAGTAGGACCTACTTTTGCAGCCACCACAGTGTTAGCAGTAACCTGCTTAGTGCAAAAAACCCCTGTTACCTCTTCTTGTTCACCACCATAAAGCATGGAGGAAGCTGTGTTCTGAAGGAGAAGGGTGAGGCAGAAGTTGTCGGGGTTTTAATAAAGATGCATTGCCGCATACCTTAAGGGGTACACAAAATTCTGTTTGAATTTAGGGAGCAAACAAAGCTTTTGTTGAGTTGTATTTAGGTTTATGCACAGATTGGTGTAGAGACAACAAACCACAGTTGACTTTGGGAGAAAGGAGTTTTCCAGCTGAAGTCAGTCCACTTTGCTGGATAGCCATTGGAGAGGGAAAATTCCTGCAGTTACTTTGAATGAGCAGAAGTATTTAAAGTAGCCTCCTGGTTTAAAAAATACCATAAAGCTGACAAGACTGAGGCTGTCTGCCTTGCTTCAGACAGCATTCACTCTCATCTCTAAACACTTTTCCACTCCAGTGTTGGGTGGGGGGAGCAAAATTAATCTTTGGATTACAGCAAAAATACCAGTGAAGAATAGGTCTTTCCTCTTTTGACTTGCATTGAGTCGGAAGCATTTAAAAAGGATTCCCAAAGAATTACAGTCCCAGAAACACTGATGAAAGTCCTTATCTTCCACTTCTTATCTGGCATAATGTATTCCCAGTGTTCTTTCTTTCTGAGTAATTTTATACTTGCTAGAAAAGTGGTGTTTGTCACTTAGGAGGGGAATTCCAAGGGAGCCAGCAGTGCATCCTGCTTTACTCTCATAAGGATGACAACATTTTCCAAAGCTTCCATTATTGCTACACTAAATTCTACTATTTTACTATGATTATTTTTGGGTCTAATTCTATTACTTTTAATAATAGTAGAAAGTAATGACTGGTCAAAATATAATGAAGTACATATGTGAATCTTGACCAAAAAACAAAAATTACTATGGACCCAGCTCTTCTTGCACGTAAAACAGGAGAAAAAAAATTCCACAAACATTCAGTGGAAGTTTTTCCTGACAAAGAGCCATACAATTAGGCTGTGATCCATAACTTTCGATATCTTCTGGACCTTTTAAGAGAACACTGCCAAAAATGATCTGCCGGAACAGGACACGATTCATTATGCCCTTGTTTTCTGTTGCTGAAATACAGACTGGACCCATTTTCTTGTTTTCTGCAAAATTGTGGTGTTAGTATAAGAAGTACCTAAGCTCAAATAAAATATGTCTGGAAATGTTTTTGGCTTCATTTTGGACTTATCCAATTTTAATGATGAGAAAGAAGTTTTGCATTGTTGTAAAACTCTGTGGATTGGTTATCCAGCTACATTTCTGCATTGCTAAGCAATGGAAGCGGCAAGCAGACCAGGTTTTTGGTATTAACGTCCACAAGGGAAAGGAAAACTTCTACAGTAATGCTGAGATTGAGACGATTGCATTTTTTAATGGTACGCTGAATGCAACACAAATGACAAAGGTGTTGTTCATGTTTATATAAGGGAACAAGCAACCAGATCATTCCTGGAGGGAGTACTGGCAGCTGGGAGCTCGGGTGGAAAGTCTGAGGCATATGTCAAGCTTGTCTCTCTAATGCTACTCAGGACTATGGGACCCACTAAAAACACACCAAGGCACTTTGCTCACTTGTAGTTAAGTAGCCACCCTGAGAAATACTCAGCTGGCATAAAGGATGAACACAGGATCAGTGCCTAAGTTTCTTCAGTTCCTGGGAGCATGAGGGCAAAGAGAAAAGAGTCCTCTGCCCTGTCTTCCCATCATTACATTGGCCCAGAGACATTAGCGATTCCTCTTCAAATACTAGGGTCCATCAGTCCTTCCTGACTGAATTTGGACAGTCAGCACAATTTCATACTATGCTTCTGTGTTCCTGTCATTTCCCCTGGAAGCCATACCCAGTAGGTAGAGGACTCTTGAAAGGATCAGTGCATTAGGTTTGAAGACCTGGATGCTGGGAATGACCAGCATTGGACTTCCATTGACTTTAGCCTGGTCAGTCTTCTCGCTCAGTGGATAAACCTGATTTCTCATTGGCTTTTATCTTAAATTTACCTTATCATTAGGGATATAATTTCTATTTATATTTTTTTCATAAACTTGCAGTATATCATGTTCTGAGTTTCACCTACTTTACTCAAAAAAAAAAAAAAACCAAAAAAAAAGCCAACAAGAAAAAGACCACATGTGCAGTCACCAATATTAAGATTTGTGAGAAAATCTTTAAGGTTGAAAGCAAGTCTGGGATAGTAGAAACACGAACTAAGTAAAGTGCAGAGCTCTGCAGTATTTCGGACACTTCCCCCCGCAGTTCTGCTACAGACAGCTATCATAAGGACATGAACTGTTTTAAGAGTTCTTGGTCTTGCATACGATCTGCACTTGGTTTCTCATGTCTCCAGGCTTCAGTTTCAAAGGCTTTGATAAAGAAGTAAGGCATACAGCTATCTCAATAAAACTTGGTAGAGTTTTGCTGAGGATTGAAATGGTGGGGACATAAGGCAGTCTAGGCAATATATCTTGTGGTTTTTATTCAGTTTTTTGACCAACATGGGTTGAAATCAAAGCAGAGCATGCCAGTGTTAGAAAAAAGTCTATGCATGGAAGTAATGAAACCTTTCAGAAAAGAAACGTAGTATCAACTACTGTATGTACATTTACCCATGAATGGGGAATTTTCATGGTAGCATGGACAAATCCATTCTCACTTTTTGGACTTACATTTTCCCTCAGTAAGAAAGAGAACAAAGAATAAACAAAGTTACCTAAGTGCAAAAATTTTGCTTGGAAAACTCAGAAGCTAAAAGCATCACATCCTTCATTTTTCTATTTCGCTAAGGCTTCAAACACCTTAAACTAGGCAATTCACTACCAAGGTGAGAGAGCAGTGCCACAAGCCACTCAGAATATGCCCCTGGCTTAGCTGATTCAGATAAAGTATTTCCAAGCATTTGAAAGGAATTTTAGTACCTATTTCTAAATGCAACATATTAATATGCTTTTTCTTTACATTTCAATGATAATTTATAACATTTAACAGTGAATCATACTTCCATGGTACTGCAGAGTGCATGTGAGTTACAATTGATGTGAGCAGTCAACAGAAACTAACAAAGCGTGTCTTTTAAAGGATTTGGATCTTACAAAGCATTACAGTTTCAAATTTTAAAACTAAACTATTAAAGTCTAGAAAATGGGTTGTTAATGTGAATGCACAAAATATAATCAGGATTATATACCTGGTTTATTTAATTTGGGTAGGGTTTGGACATCTGGACAGTAAATGCATATCAATGTAACCTTGGTAGCATACAGATATCGGAAAGAAAAATATGTAGACAAGAAGCTCTAAATCCTAACTTCTAACCTCCACACAAAGGCCTTGAAAACACTTCTTGCACTAAGATTCAGTGAAAGAAAAAAAGAAAAGAAGAGAGACAGAAAGAAAGAGAGAAAAAGAGAGAGAAAGAGAGAAAAAGAGAGAGAAAGAAAGAAAAAGAGAGAAAGAGAGAAAGAGAGAAAAAGAGAGAGAGAAAAAGAGAGAGAGAGTAAAAAGAGTAAAAAGAGTAAAAAGAGTAAAAAGAGTAAAAAGAAACAACATACTCCTCTACAACAATGAACCTAGTTTAAGCCAGTGGCCATACAGGTCTAAAAATTCTAGCATCCCATAAAACACCACTTTTTTGAGATAATTTGCAATCATACACTACAAAATTTTCTGACACAGTATTATTAACTTTTAACAATTTTGGAAGCAGAATGCTGTGTACAATGTCTGGCAGTGTTACCATACCTTCTAAACCAAGGTAGAAAATCAATCCAAGAAGTAATCAGGTTTCTTGAAGCACAAAATTAAAAGTTTCCTTAGCACCGACTGCTGCAGTGGGAACTCATTTCTTCACACACAGAGTTTCTAACTACGCACATCTTCTTTAGAACGATAACAGAGCGAAACTGTCCCTTCACAGAGGGGGTAACTTTGCAGAGCAGGGTGAAAAAACCCTCCAGCTGTGACAGGCTACTGTATGGCAAGAAGGAAAACTTCTGGTGCCACCGCTATTCGGAAGTCAGCAACTTCTCTAATGCCGCTCCCCTCAAGCGCACTGGGGCTGCTAATTTTACAATTTCCTAATAGTTTCTACGACCTCCGTACCTGCCTCCCCTCCGCAATCTACAGGCGCAAGCACTCGGAACGCGGAATTTGACTGAACCTAAGCGCTGTAGCTGACTCGAAGAGAACACAAACCAATCCGCACTTGAATCAATGAATACCCCTTCTCGGCCAGCTCCTCATGGCTACTCATCCCTGAAATTTTAAGGAAGCACTCGAAAACGCCTAGATTACACCCGAGCGGTATGCTCGGCTCAATGTTTTCAAATTTAAAATAAAAAGAAAAAAGCGTGTGGGACGGGGAGAAGGGGGAGAAAGGGATGACATGGGATTGGATGGGCTGGGATGACCGCGCTCCGCAGTCACCCACTTAATGCGCCCAGCAACTTCCCCGCGGCAGCACCGGCTCCGCGCGGCCCCTCCTCACCCGCGCACCGAAGCCGCCCGGGGCTGACCCCCCGCACGCCCCGGGGGCTGGGGCCGGTGCCCGCCCGGGACCCCCCGCCCCGCGGTACCTGCTACGCCGGGGCCG
>JAWWMU010000106.1:82238937-82281705 GCA_035048155.1 Cinnycerthia olivascens | reverse complement strand
CCCGCCCCACCGGTGCCGGTGCCGGTGCTCGGGACGGCGGCGGGCGAGCGGCGGCCCCCGGGCCGGAGGGACATTTACCTGGAGGTACCTGTTAGCGGGGCGCCCCGCCGGATGCGCGCAGCTGGAAACGCGGGAGAGGGGCCGGGCTCCGCGCCGCCCCACGGACGCTGCCGGCGCGGGGCTCATGCGGTGCCGGGACTCGGGGGTCCCCGCACGGCAGTCAGCGACCGGGCACGGCGATACGGCCGAGAGTCACAGGCCGTCAGCTGCAGACATCCATCTCCAGACCTGAGGGGTCAGATCATCCTTTACTTCAGCCTACTCTTTCGCATCCCGTGCAAAACGCGTCCCGCGCTTTTTGTGCACTTGAATTTAACCGCCGGGCCAGAACTTTACCTGAGTAACTTACTTAAAATTGGTGGCAGAGCAGTCGCTGAAATCCAGACCTTACTCTTCAGTCCGGAGGGCACGGCAAACCTGATGGAAATTACTCATGCTTAAGAATTAAGCACATTTACACTCTGTGGAGGATGAGGATCTCATTTTTTGCTGTGCTTCAGTTCCTCATCCTCAAGATGTGGATAACAAATACTTCCTTTCTCACATACTACTTTTATCTTTGTTCTCATATGACAGAAGTTGAGGCATAGCTTTATGCATGTGTATAATCATATGGATTTAAACTGCAAAAAAAAAGTTAAGCACATAGGCACTGGAAAGATCAGAAGCTTAGAATGCAAGTTCTTTGAAACAGAAACTGTTTACTACTTCCTAAAAGTTTGTACTATAGAACAAAATTAGGTCTCCGAGGGTAAGTTGGGCTTTTTTTTAGAACAGAAATGGCAAGACTGTACCCGGGGATTTATTTCAGGCACTCCTTCCCTCAGAGAAACTCTGCAGATGTGACTGCTGTGTGCTACACAAACTGGGATAGTATCTGGGTATACGTGAGATGAGCCAAGTAGACCTGATGCTTCTCAATGTTTTGATTTTTCACACTGCATCTTTAAAGAGATGCAGAACCCTCCTTTTATTGTAGCTTATAAGTAGACTTTATGGATCTAATAGGGTTGAAACTCAGAGGCAAATTCTCCTCATATTTATTCCAAAAGAACCCCATGTCTTCCAGCAGGTTTGCATACAGGGAATCAAGAGCATTTGATGAGTAGAACACCTGGCACTCTCAGGCAGTAAAAAGAAAGAAAGAGATTTACAAAAGATCCACAAAAAGGTGCCAACCATGAGCCTTTCAGTTAGTACTTTTCTCCAGCAAATCACAAAGAGCTCACCCTCAGCAGGACCGGGAATACAGGCAGGAAAAGCTTCACTAGACACTTTCAAAAGCAGAAGCTGGTTAACTCAAGGGAACTCAGCAACTTTCCACAGATATGTGCGTTTGGATATTTCAAAGTAAAAGGACTGACACTCCACTGGGGAATGGTTCTTTCAGGAGCTGTTTGCTGCTCTCCTGTGCTCCAGCTGCCACAGGGCCCATGTGCTCCAGCACACCAAGGGGGAACTTATTCGGCATATATTTTTAAAGGCAGGTTTTACACTGCACAAGCCATGTCCCGTTAAATACTTGACAAAGTTTTAAGGTCAAAATTGAGTTGCTAGATATATGTGAGCTGAGACTGTTAAAGTCAAATCTTTTGAGATGTGGTCTTCTGTAATTCACTGTGTTTAGGTTTGTTAACAGCTCGTAGGAGCTCTCTATACTTAGGAGATGTGAAAAATCCTTTTACCACTGCCACCCTGGGGAGTGACCAGCAGCACAGCCACTGCAGCACTGAGCTCACTTGTGCCAGGCTGCCCTAAGGTGCAGCAAGTTCCTTGCTGGGAGAGCAGCAGTGGGAAGACACGTTCACTGTCCCAGTGACATCTCCCAAGCTCAGAGCTGCTTCAAACGGATCTGTTAAGGGATAGTTGCAGATATACACTCAGGCACTTGCCTGAGGAGTCAGATTCTACAATCCTCCTCTTATGGTATTTCCAGTGACATTACTGGGAATTTAGGATGAGCCAGAGTGGGCTGTAAAGGGAAAGCAATGTAAAGCAAAGAAAAAACAACAAAAAAACCCAAAAAACTGGCCTTAGAGTTGTCTAATTCACTGCCAGCTAAACCTTATGGCAGATGAAATCATGAAATCTGCCAAAGAGGCTTTTCCATTGCTAGGTTTATTGTGGGAAGCATCTAACAAGACTGCAAAATGAATGGTTTCTTTCAGATTTATTTTTAAATACAAGTAGTAATTTGTATTGCAGGAGGTACTATGTTTCTGCTGCTGTGTATTACCACTTCCCATTTATTGCTTTCCTGGAGCAGTCTTATCAACCTGAATCCTCAAAATGGACAGCATGCCACATTCATGCTGCCTCAGTCCATTACCAGGCAGGTGCTGATGATTAAATATAAAAGTGCAACAGGAAAGATTTTCAAATTGAGAATCAATAAAAAAGTGTTAAGCACAGAGCATGCATATTAGGTGCAACAGCTGGAGTGTGCTAAGCAGGTGTTTCTCTTGGCTTTCTGTCACAAAATTTTTATTTTAGTTCTAATTTTTCAGAGGGTTTGCTTGTGGGATCTTGAATTGTTTGGGTGAGAAGTTCTCATTCAGTTTGGAATACTGAATCAGAAGCTCTGATCAAGATGAGGATGGTGGAGATTTATCAGAAGCTCAGGGGTACACAAAGGTAATGGATGTTGTATTCTACAGCCAGAAATCTCCCATGAACCATGCTTTCTACTATCATGCTAAGTGTGACCAGATCGTTTCACAGTCCTTATCATAGCTAGTTCCCTCACCCTGAGAAATCCTCCACTGGACTGTTTTCCTCTCAGATGGCTCTTCATGCTTTGGAGTGCCAGAAATGCTTAAAAAAATATCATGAACCTCACACTAAACATTTGATTGGCAGGTATTTGAATATTACTTAGGAAATACAGATCACTGCTCCAATTGCATATAATGTCTAACATTTAATAGACTTTTGTTTAGAATCTTTGATCCATTAAACTGTAGTGTCAGATTTTTTAGCTTTAGAAGACAGCTCTATCACCTCTCAGCAAAGCTCTAAAGCTTTTACCTCAAAAGCATCTCAAAATTTCACATATTCCTCTCCTTACACATCATAGGAAATACCACCTGTGCTATGGACATATAAATAGAAAATATACCCACCAAGATCTTCTTTCTTTCCCATCAATCTGTTCATGTGATTTTCCTCTCTGCATTGCTGTGCTGACTCCTCAGGCATTGTTGTAACATACTCACCTTTGTCCCAATTTACGCTGCCTTCCCTCTGTCCTTTACTTGATCTCTCCCATAATTCAAGTATCTCCTTTATGTATAAGCATTTCAGGCTTTTTTCCCACATAACTTCTTTCACCAGCTGACCTCCCTGGACTCAACTAGAAGTCTCTTGCTCTCTCCAGGCTGTGTATTTTCCACTAATTTCTACCATACTACTGTTTAGTCACCTGTGTAAGATTCGGAAGTCCCCCTTGTATGGTTTTCTGTACCTCAGCCTCTCCACTCTTCCTTTGTGAGCTGCTTACTGAGAGGCCAGGGAATCTCTTAGTGCCTTATAGACATTAACACAAAAATGAGATAAATAATTGCTGTAATAATGCAAGAAAATGTGGATGACATGATCAGCTATGTGAGATTTTAATCTGTATGTAGGTGAAAGAAGAGAATAGCAGTTTGTCATCAGTGGTTTTGTTAACTTCTTTCCTTTCTAGGAATAGTGCGTGGGAAGAGAGGGATGTTTGTGGATTTTTTTGTTTGTTTCTTGGTTTTTTTAATGTAGAAGAATGTTTTACAGTAAGGAAATGTAATAGGCTGAATATGACTACAGACACTTCTGGCATCAAGGAGAGGTGCATCTTGTATCACTGTTGACTGACTGATGTGTAACCATGAAGTTGAGTCACATCTGTGCTTCAGTCAGGAGAATCTCAAGTTTTCATGTATTTACAATTTTAGTGGAATCAAACGCTCTGGTTATGGGTGTGCATATTCACTCATCCATGTACACATGCACAAAGCACTTGGGAAGGGGCATAACAGAGACATCATCAATCCTACACATTCTGTCATATCACTGTTTGAAAAGCATCCCTTCTAAAACTTTCTGCTCATAGCTGCATCTGGACCAAAGCTAAGAACAAACTCAGGACAAATTCAGGAGGTCTCATTCACATCCAACGTGTTATCTCCTTGTTTTTCTGGCTGATCCCTGTCATTTTCACTCAGATGGCTTTGGTGAAGAATCTATTGGAAGAACAATTGTCCTTTGGGTCTGCCTACAGGACAAGTATGATGGAGATAGGAACCAGCCACACCACCACGCCATTTCATAGGGCAGACACACTCTAGTTATTGCTATTTATCTTTAGGCAGTGCACAGAGGTGCTAGGTAATAGTTTGTTGAGCAAGACAGGGCATTCTTGATCACAGGCTAATCAGTTTTGTCAGGAATAATTCCTTGTGTCAGGGGAGGAGAACAGGACACAATTTCTTTCTACAATAGGAAAGTTCTGTCTACAGAAGACTAGGACACTGCTGTCACCAACAACACCCTTAGGTAGGATAAAACTAGACTTGCAAGAATCACACTTCTTGCTTCAAAGACTACCCAGCAATGACTCTGCATATAAAAACATAGCATGTAGGATGTAACTGAAACCAAAATTCAGTCTCTCTGCTTTGAAATAGCCCCTATGACCTAGAGAAAAAATTTTGCTGCTTCCGCTATTTTAAATGAAAAGTTTAGTTTATACTTCTTTTTTGGCAACTAGCTTTACATAGAACATGTATAAAATTCAACTCCCATTTACATCTGGAGACAGCTACCAAAGTCCAATAATTACTCTAGATTTCTAACAAAACTAAGAACAGAAATGCTTTGTTCAGAATTACAAATGTAAAGTTATTTGATACTTATTTTTCTTATCTCAGAACAGGACCTCAGTAATTTATGTAGTAGTACATATCTAGTAGTATGTTTCTAGTACGTATCTGCCAGGTTTCCAGAACTCTTTGATCAGACATGAGGGAAAACATGCAGAGTCCAACACAGGGCAAGAAAGACAATGAAGGGACTAGAACACCTCTCCTATGAGGAGAGGCTGGGAGTGCTGGGACTGTCCAGCCTCAGGAATAGACAGCCCAAAGGGATCTTCATTTCTAAATATATGATGGGAGAGAAGGGAGAAAAAGCAGCCAGGCTCTCCTCAATGGTTCTCACTGATAGCACAGGAGACAATGGGTGAAGGAAATTAGTATGTAAAGAAGTACTTTTTTTACTCTGAGTTTGTTCAAACATTTGAACATGTTTACTAGAGAGGTTGTGGAGTCTCCATATGTACAGATACTCAAAACCCAGCTGCACTTGGTCCTGGGCAATCTGCACTAGCTGACCCTTCTTCAGCAATGGGGTTGGATGAGATGATCTAAAGAGCCTGTGATAAGAAAAAGGCAATCATCTGTTTTTCAGAGATCATTAAATATACATACAAATTTAAAAAGAAAAATGCTCTATCCTGTTAATTCTTCTCTTACTGATCCCTTCCAAACTCATACTTTGGTTTACATTTCTCAAATAATTTTCTTCTCAGAAAAGTGCAGTAAAAGTATTCTGTACAAAAGAGGCTGAATTAAGAGTGTTTGTCTCCATGGCATCCAAGGACCAAAGCATTTGGTTTGTGCCGTGGTGGAGTTTTTTTGTTTGTGGTTTTTTTTTTTAACATATATTGCATGGAGGTGCTAGAACTCTTTGTTTACAAGGTGAAGATTGCAGTGTCTACAACTTGTATACCCAGGCAGAGATGAAGATGTTTCTGAGCCTAGTCAGATATTGGATCTATTCCAAGAGCAGCATTGTTAATCAGGCATTTGTCCGCTAATAGAGTTGTGTAAGGGCTGACTAATGTTTCTCTTGAGGGACTATTGCCAAAATTAATCCTACATGAGAAGGTAGCTGGAAGTAGGAAAAAGATATAAGTTCATTTTTGCATGGCCTTAATATTGACTTAATAAGGAAGACATCAGAAATTTAGAATGGTAGTTGGTTGGCAAATGGACACTTCATCTTCTTTCTCAACTACTCTTATGATTGCCCCCTAAAAATTCATATGGACAGACAAAAAAAAGTTTAAAAGTAGGTATCTGATGGATTTTCTGGAAAATGTGAAATTATACAACTCTACTGTAATTCCAGTGCTGCCTACTAAGAAGCAGAAAGCAATGCAGCGTTGTGTTAATAAACTGATGTATTGACCCTAGAGATTTACTTTTTCATTTTCTTTTAAATCCATCTCTGAAAGTTTCTTGTCTAGTTTTTTTCAAGTCGCAAATCTCTAATGAAGTCAGATTAGAAAGATTCAGAAGTATGTTACTCTCAATTTTCAGGAAGAGCAAACTATTAACAGCTTTGCTAATATTTGAAGGATTGATTCACCATCACTGCTCACAAAATCTTCAATAACAAATCCTAATTTTTTAAATTTACTACTGATACATATGTAGTGAAAATCTCTGAACAATTGCATTTACAATTGTTGCAATTTCTGTTTCAACATTCAATTGTTTTATTTGATTATGTGAATCATATATGGCTGTTTCTGAACTGGCCAAAAATGGCAATAATATTCACCTTTTAGTGAAACTTGTACTCATTCTGTGAAAGATTTGCTTTCACTGAACATTTGTATTAATAAAGTTCAATTCAGCTTTATAAGAAGTACACTCATTTGGCCCTAGAAAACAACTCTAGTGCCTGTGAGATCTGCCATCTTCTATAGCCCCACCTTGCCCAGGAGACTGTTCCTGTGCATAATTAGTGATGAATTATAGCTTCTGGTACTTGCTGAACTTATGTGAAATATCTTGAGCCTAGAGAAACAAATCCATTTTAAGTAAGCTAATCTTTATGCCTTCCTGTTCCAATGTATTTCAATATAGCAGAGAGTATACATCTCTCTGGATCATTTTATTTATAGCTAGTGATGGCAGGTATGTGATCAGAGTGCCATTGTGGTCTCTATCACGTGTTCAAAACTTTTTATATTTAACAGTGGTTAAGAGTTTCTGTTGACGAATCCAAGAGGGAGCTGTCTTCTACTACTAAAAGAGATAAAGCAAGCTCTGGAGATCAGTGCTGCATTCCAAGCAAGAGGTCTGGATTTTCACTGTGCGGTTTTAAGTGAACCATTCAGTCTCTTTGTACCACAGTTCCTTGGAGAAAATGGCAATGTTAACATTACTTTATTTCACAAGGGTATTCAGAGAACACCCTAAACATTTTGAGAATTTCAGAAAGTGTGGTAAAGGAATCCATTATAAGGGCATGTCTGCAGGGCAGGCTGAGCCTTCTCTGCCTTCACCTTGAGCTGGCCAGATGAGAAGCCAGTTCTGAGCTTGTGACGGATTAATCTTGGCTGGCTGCCAGGTGCCCACCAAGTCAGTTGCTCATTCCTGTTCCTCAGCAAGACAGGGGGAGAAAATACCATAAAAAAGGTCATGGGTCAAAGTAAGGACCCAGAGCTCAGTCATTGACTACCACAATGGGGAAACAGACTCAGTTTGGGGAAATTAATTTATTTTATAGCCAATGAACAACAGAGAAGGATAGGAAAAATTAAAAAAAACAAAACCCACCCAAAGATAAAACCTGCCTCCCTTCATCCCTTTCTTCCCAGGCTCAGCTTCACTCCTGATGCTTCTGTGTCCTCCGCCTTGAGTGGTGCAGAAGGTTGAGGAATGAGGTTTGAGGTCAGTTCATAACACTTCATTTTTGCTGCTCCTTTTTATCACACTATTCCTCTGCTCTATTGAGGAGTCCCTCCCATGGGAGGGACTTCATATACTGCTCCTGCCTGGATCCTTCCCATGGATTGCAGTCTTTCAGGAGTGGATTATATCAGGTTCAGTACCCCATGGGGTCCCAATTCCTCCCAGAAAACCTGCTCCAGTGTGTGCTCCTCTCCCTAGACTGCACTTCATTTCCTGCTAGGAGCCTGCTTCAGCATGAACTCTCCATGAGATGCAACTTCTTTTGGGGCTCATTCACTTGCTGTGGCATAGTCAATGATCTTTAGGGTGGATATCTACTCCACTGAGATTCTCCATGGGCTTCAAGGCACAACCTGCTTTGCCATGGTCTTCTCCCTGGGCTGTTGGGAACCTCTGCTCCAGCACGTGAAGCGCCTCTTCTTCCTTCTTCACTGGTCTTGGTATTTGCTCCTCCTCACGTTTGCTCACAGCTGCAGCACAGCTTTCTTACCTATGTTTCTCCAGAGCTGCCACCAGCACTGCTGGTGGCCTTTTCTCTGACTGGCTGGAAGTGGATCTGTCTGACAAGGAACAGCAGCTCACAGAAGGCATGCCTGCAGCTTCCCCTCCCTACCAAAGCAATGCCACGTAAACTCCCATGGTAGCTTGAAGATACCAGCACAGCTGGCTGACTCCCAGTGTACAGCTGCTTACTCCAGTGGATGCACAGCAGAGGTAGGGAACATTATATCTCTTCCCTTCATCCAGGTGCAGGGATGCCTGTTTGGCAAATAAGCAGTATTTTACACCTGGGCTTCTAAAAAGCTTTACTTCAGATTATTTTTGTTATTTGCATTACCTGAAAACAGGTAGATGCCATCCACGGTCTAGGAGCCCATCATGTGTGGCAATGTGCAAACAGTTCATGACCTATATTTAGTTAGACAACAGATAACCAACAGCTACACACAGCTCAGGGAACTCAAGGAAGAGGTGAGATCCTATCAAGCAAATAAATAGGCCAGGTGCTGAAGTGCAGCCTCATTATAGTTGCTATCAGGTTTTGTATTATTTGTATTGTTTCTCTTATCTCATAGATAAAAACAGATTCAAAAGGAGAAAATGAATTAGCTGGGGTAGAACATACAGATACATCCTTCCCAGCTCTGCAAGAAGAAGATGATGATTTGAAAAGAGAAAGAGCAGGCTGGGAGGAAAGAGCAGGGGAGTGTGGTCAGGGACACAAGATTCTTCCAGCAGAAATACAGTAAGTAAGTATTAGATTAAATCAAAGATGGAGAGCCTGGAGTGGATAAAACTCCCCAAACCGTGTGCTAAGGCAGTGATGTTCCTAGCATTTTGAATGTGAATGTACAGGAGAGGACAGGTGAGGACAGAGACACAAGGTGATGAGAATTTAAACATGAATTTCAGCTCCAGGTAAGTTTAGGAAGGGCCTCGCCTGGGCAAAGCCATTCAGAAAGGATCTGCAGCTTTCAAGCCTATTCCCTAGATGAGGAGATAACAAAGGCTATTTGAAGGGAGGGTCACCTTATTTATTCGTGTCTGAAGCAACATGTATTACTTATTGTTATTATGATGTTGATACTGTTCAGAATACATACTAAGGATGTAACTGTCACAACAGCTCTTTGTCCCATGCGTGCCCCTTCTCTGGGTGTGTCCTTTATAGAGAGTGCCTCAGGAGACTCAAGATGGAGATGGGTGATATTAGGGTGAAATTAACCATAAAGAAAACATTTAAATAAAAATGATTAACCCAGTGTTAGAGCTATTATGAGACAGAAAAGAAATGTCAGAGAAAAGAAATGTGTACCATGACTGCCCCATTACACTATAATTAGTTTATGTTTGTATAATTTATGCTTAGCTCTATGTCAATGAATTCCAGACAGAAGAAGCCTTTGGCTTGGTGCAAGGCTGAAAGAGAGAGGAGCCCTGGATAGCAAAGAATTTTTAAGGTACTCTTTGAACTCAGATATGTCCCATCCTTGGAAGTTAAAAGGAAACAGCTCCTTTTTGTACAAGCTAATTGATATCAAACTAATCACAAGCTAAGCACCTAAATATCTTCAAACATCTATGCTTAGATTTCCAATTTTACCTCGGTACAAATAAATACTTTTAGGAGGAATTTGGAGTATTTTTCACTGCTTATATTATATAATCAGTCTAGCATCTCTTGATAGGCATCAGCTGAGTTTAATGAAAAGTATTATTTATCACAAGGGAGGTGAACAATTATTCTTTTTTCTGGTTCTCTAACTCCTTCTTCCCTTTAGAGACTAATATTTGACTAGAAAAATAATCATTAAGAGAGTTTATACTGTTAGATGGAGATCTAGCCCGGTTACCTGACTTAATGACACAAACATCCAGTAATATGTATATATTGATGCCTTGAAGTGAATACCAGGATGTTTTGTCCTGCAAGGTAAATATTGATCAACATGTACAGTGTATTTTTCCTTTGGATCAATATGCCTGTTTCTTCTTAAATCAATAAGTACTTATTCTTACATAGAGGAAAAGTTTGTCTCATAATTGGATAAAATTTGGTATATAGCAAATGAGAATTCTTGTTTAGCTCCAACAGTTGTAGGGCTCAGGGTTCTTAAAAAAAAAAAAAAGCCAGAGTCAACTTGTAAAATGCTGCATATGAGATTCAAAAAATACTATCACTCACATCTGCTGAGCCAGTATAATACACATTCATATATGTGACCCAGTTTTTTAGTCAGAGAACAATGGTGCTTGTTGAACTCAGCTGAAGCAGTCAATATTCCACGTTAATTTCTCTGCTTTTTTGTTATTTTTGACTTCTTGGAGTATTTCTCTGTGTGTATGTTTAAACAACAGCTACAGTTTTCCAGAGAATCCTGGGACCTGTTTTGTGATCTTCAAGCTCAACCGTTGCTTGCAATTGATAGTTGCAATGGATAGCCTGACTTTGAAATAAAAAAGAAAATGAGAATTTGACCATTATTTCAGGATCTGAAGTTTCATATTTCTTCCTCTATTTTAGAAATACTTGTAGAAATAATTTCTACAAAAGCTTTTCCTGACTTTGTTGTTCTTGCGGTTGCAGTTACAGGTTAGTATTAGTTAAAAAAAACAACAAACCAAGAATAAAATCAGAACTCTCCACTCCCAAACTTTACTAGATTCCACACTTCAGTAAGACAAAAAGTTAAACTAACCAGCTATGAAAGTGCTAGTTTGGTCTACTGTAAGTGAGATTTTTTCTTGAGGATCTCAGGTTGAAAATGGTAATATTTCAAAGGAAAAGTCATAAGAAAACAAAGTAAAGAATGCTATTTAAATACACAAAACTGAACAAATTAACCCCCTTTATGGGTATTCTATCAGGGCCTTTCCTTCCATGAAGAATTCAGAACATGAAGAAATATCAGAAGCATTGTCATATTTGGAAAATTTAAAAATAGAAATGCTTTACAAAAATAAAGTAACTTCAGATTATTAACTACATTAAGGCAAAGCAAGAAAAAAGAAAAACATGAACATGCACAGATTTTAATTTACCTTATGAATAAATGCATAATGAAAAAATGTAATAAAATGCTACTTGAACTGTAGTTGAGGTTCTCATTTCTCTCCCCCTGCAGAAGTAGTTAAGCAAGGTCAGAACCTATCTGCTGAGCTTGGCTTTTGAGGAGGAGCCTCTATTTCCAATCTCCAGTATTGCCAGGTGAAAACATCTTCCAGTTCATCAGATGCATTTATACCACTACATATTGACATTTGTATTCATTCATCAAGTTACTTGAGATCTCAATGTATTTTAAGTAGTTTTAATTGACTGCTCTGTGGCAAATTAAGGTATTGTTGTTAGGACTAGTTTGCCACAAGGTTGTTATTTTGGCCAGGATGGAATTTTCAGATTGCCTAGAGGAAGGCCAGTTTGTGGTGGCATGGGCTTCCAAAATTCATTTAGGCCATATGGGGAGAAATAGACTCCAAAAATACTTTTTCCAGGGAATGGCTAAGTATAATGCACACCTTCCAGCACTTGCCAACCCATTTTATACACTGGATTTCTGAGCTCTGTGTGAGACTGCTCAGGGCTAAGCAATTTACACACACAGTCTCCTACTGACAAAGGAGATGGAGACCAAGTGGGGAGAAAGTTGGCTGCTGCTGATGCAGTGTAGGAAGAGGGACCTATCCAGCAGTCCCCAGTGTGAGTGGAAGAGGCACACATCTGTCAACCCCAAAGGTAAATACAAAATACTGAGGGAATTGTGCTTTCCTTACTTATTCTGAGGCAACTGTAGCACTTGGTCACCACTGTGTACAGCTGTTTGATCAAAAAGTGCTGCAAGCCGTTTGTGCACAAAAGTGCTCTATTGCATCCTTATATTAATAATTCAATATCAGATGACTTCAGTTTTACTTCACTGCGTTATTTCTGATCACAATTTGCAAAGGTGTAACAATTGCAAATTGGCTTGGTGTGACCTCTATACTCCCAGTAGACCACTTTTCTTCCTTCATGTCCTGCAACTTCCCTTCACCACTCCCACAGGCACAGGAATTTTGCAATTATTTTCCTTTAATTCTTCCACTTTCCCCAGTAACTCTGTTCACCAAATCTACCCTCAATCTCTCTCACACCCATTCTTACTCCTGTCATTACTTGTGCTAATCCATCTCCCTGTTCCCATGCCAATTCTACAGCAGGCTCTCCCATCCTTGACTTCCCTTGCCTGGCTAGTTACCTCCTACATTTCCCCTCTGTATCTGAACACATTGAGTGTAATGTCTGCAAGCACTGATAAGATTTCCTGTATTCCATTTCCACCCTAAGAGTGTCTAATCTAGTTTCTGCACCTTTTACTCCACTGAAATTGGGAACAGCTGAACTTGGTCAGATCAGAGGACCATCTAACTCAATATTCTGTATTACACAGTAGCCAAGCCAGATGCCTGTGAAGTATAATCAGGATGGGCAAGGATATAGAGATATTCTTCTCACCACCCCCAGCTGTTCTGGTCAAAATCTCTAATGATCATTTTACAGCCAACTTAACAGCCAGAACTTGTTATTTTTTCCCTTCTTGCCCTGTCTGCATTCATTAACATTATCTCTCTTTGTCTTGATGGCTTCAAAACCAATGCTGACTTTAGGTTCTCCTCCTAGTTTCATTATGATCTTTGGAAGTCCCTCTTGTTCTTTAACCTTTTTTTTGGGCAGACTTCTGAATTCTATCCTAGACCTCTATATCCCACACTCCTCCTCCAAAATAAAAAGATGTAAGGAGCTTTTCCAATTAATGTTTTAGCTATCAATTCCATACTAACAGACTGTCTGGTTTCTTTAATTTTCTTTTCGAACTGAAAATCCAGCCTTCTCTAACATGCCTTTGAGAATTTCTCTAAGCCCAGGTTCAACAGTGCCAAACTAGATGTCACTTCCTTCCTTGGGTTCGGACCATTACCTCCTGAATAATATTATGTAAAATCAGCATCCTGCCTGTTTTCTCACCTTGTCACCCAAAACCCTCACCCTGAACTCAGAACTCTCTCATGTTTTTCACATTCAGACTGTTTCAAACACTTGAAAACTGTTTCTATACATCCAACAGTTGTTAACAGCTAACTCTGGGTTCTCATCCCCTTTTATCTTGATTACCACAATATTCTTTCTCAGAAATTACTTTTCATCATGACAAATTCCAGTCATGATCATCCAGAATATGGATAGAGGGTTCATTATGTTTGCCTGCCCCTTTAACCAAATGGAATCTTTTCCGAGATATCTTCATCCACAATTCATTCCATCACTTAAAAAAATTAATATGAGGGTATTTTGAGTCCTTTCTGACCTATAATCTTTATTGCCTAAATGTAGGCTCTGATATTCAGTGGGCCTTTGCAACTTGCCTCCATCACTGAACAATTTGTTTTTCAAACAGGAATTTGCTCTCACCCATGTTGCTCCTCATTGAGAGCAGATCCTCATCTACCATTTCCTTTGTTGTTTTGAAGTTCTCATTCTCTGACCTTGAGGAGACAAGAATTAAGATTTCTTAAAAACAACAGCCTGTTTTTAATAGGCATAAAAAGACTGACATTTATACTTGGAATATACTGGGAAAGGCTTCATGTAGTCTACAAGATGATTGTTTGAAGAGTAAACTGGAAGTTATCTCCAATCATTAGAAATCAGTGAATATGAATACTCTCAACACCAGCCTAGCCTTACTTCTCTTTGTAAGATATCAACTATTTCCAACACTTATAGACAGAGAGTCAGCATTTTAAAAGCCCTCGATACAGAACAGTGATGATAAATGTGACAACAAAAATATCTTGATTTTGCATATTTTTTCTTGTAATACATAGGAAAGAAAGTAAAGAATGTAGAATGAAGGCAGTGAATATGTAGAAGAAGAAAGTGAAATATTAAATGTTTTATACAAGTATGAAACCAAATTATATAATTATATGAAGTCCCCTTTTTTTTTTTTTTTTTTTTTTTTTTTTCAGTTGGTGAGGGTGCTACTTAGAAGGAGGATAAAACTCAAGGCAATCAAGAAAAACGTGAATGATGATGAACACTACTTGGGACAGAAGATGAAGCCTCCAGGTCCTTGTCCCACCACTGCAAGAATCACTTCAGTAGGACAAGAGAAGCCAATGCTTTCTTGATTAACTGTGTATGTAGAGTTTTGAGGGGGTTGCTTTTCTTGAAGCACAAACATGAAACACAAGATAGAGGAAACCATATCATTACCAGCATGGGCCTGTGGTTTGGAAAGATGAGCGGTTGGCTTCTGGCAGCTGCAAGGAATGATGGGGACTCAGATAGTGCCAGCCTGTCACATTCTCCATATGCTTTTTTACAACACTTCCCCCCTGCCCCCTTCCCCATTTTTTTTTAAATGCAGTAAGCATGCTGTCCAAGAAAAATGAATTACATAGGTATCCCCTCACTCAGCTATCAAATCCTTCTCTTCCAATCTACTAAATAAAGAGAGAAGCTGTTGCTTTCATAAAAAAAAAAAAAAGAAAAGGTAAAATCGTTTTCATGCAAGCCCATACTAGAGAATCAGGAAGGTATTCATTTTATTTTGTGTATCTAGACAGTGATTTTAATGTTATGCAAATGGAGCAGGCAATTCCTAATCTATCCTGAAATGTATGTGTCAGAGCTCTTGTGTAGTGCAGGTTACTGATGATAAAAACAAGATGTGTTTTTATACAAGGAAGGCGCATGATTACCAGCTTTAGAATTTTTTCTTTCATTACAAATTTAAAATAGGACAAGCCAGTGCAATGGAAACGGAGGGGTACCACCACAGAAAAAGCTAGTGTCTTTTCAGAGTCAAGTTTGACAAGCATTGTTTGCCTCTCTCCCTGAAACCAGAACAGCTAGACATAGTAGCAATCTCTTAGACTTTAAAACTGTTTAAGAAGAAAAGCTTCTATTAATCCTTAGTGCAGAAACGTTCCTCATTTTTCTTTCTTTTTTTTTTCATGCAAAAAGGAAACTTATCTCGTCTAAAGAATGTCTCCAAACACTCAGTTGACTTGAGGTTGTCGTGATAAGGCAATCTTCGCATCAGGAGGCTTTTTCAGAGAGGAAGAAGAAGCTCAGACACAGGCAGCGTCCAAGCCTCAGATCCAACTGTCAAGGAAGCTGATGCACAAAAGGTCTTAAACTGGCATTTATGTTGCTGTTATGTGCTTAGATAACTTAGTGGAACAATCCAGACTCAAATCAAGACTCCTCTCTCACCTCAATCTGGCAGTTCCTCGGTTTATGTTTCTCCAGGGAAGTCAGCCCCCTGCTTTTTTTTCCCCAAGCCAGCAGTTAAAGACCATGAACACACTGTGCATCCACAGAGATATCCCTCCTCTGCCTGAGCAAACTCAGATTTACTTGTGCACCCTGCTGGCTGAATCCTTACATCTCTTGTGCACTCCTGTGGAGTCAGGAAAAGTGCTCTGCTACAGGACCTGGCTTCAAGCCTCTCCCTCATTTGATTGACGCTGTTAGGATTTGTCAGGTAAGACAGAGACAGCATTACCCCAAATGGACAATACACCAGCAGCTCAATTAAATGTTCTCTTACTACAAATACAGGCTCCTCTTCATAGGCAGATAAGAAACTTATACCTCAGTCTCTTAGAGCAGTAACAGGGAGGATCAGATAAAAATCTGTATGTGGAGAGCAGGAAGCAGGGTGAGAGGAGGAGCTTTTGCTGTGTTTTGTCAGGAAAGAAATGCAGACGTTGTAGGTAAAACCAAACTATCAAAGTTGATTTCAGGGCTGTGACTATCAAATATCAGGTTGTGTTTTCCAGCTGAAATGGATGAAGAAAAGGACCATAAGACAGCCATGAGCAGAACTGAGTTTTCTCTCATCATGCAATGGCCTCTGTGGATTTGGTTTTCAGAAGTTTAGCAACTCTGCCCAGAATTGTCTGCGGCTTTTGCACTCCAGTGACCCAACAGCTACCCCCTAAAACTAAGGTTGATTAACCTCTAAGTCAATTTAGAAAGCTTCCAAAGTGCTCTGACAATATCAGAGACAATATGATGGTGGTTTTTGTACTCCTGGGAATTAGGCAGCATATCACAGAGACAATAATATTTGTCCTAAATGGCAGCAGTCTAGGGAACTTCTCAAATCGTCATTTTTAATTCAACACTGGAATATCTTTGTATTGGAGAGAATATCCAAAAAGGCCAAAGAAGCTCTAGGATCCTGATGCAGATCTCAAATCTCTTTTCTAACCACATGAAAAATATGCATTCAATTTCACTCTGCTTTGTTATGAGATAAATTGGGAGAAAATACACAGAAATATCAATATAGACAAGGCGTCATTTGGAAGAAATGCCAGTCGAAGGATTATCCTCTTGTAAGAATCAAAGGTAATTTTATTGTGTACAGTGCTTCTACTCCAAAGAACAGTATATACCTATAAGCAAAGATTTGAGCAAAATCATAAGGGATGGTGAGACCTGACCACCCAAGACTGACTGTAATCCAACCCAAGAAAAAACAGAGATGGAACAAGCTGCAGAAACTAGGATCTGGAGAACAAAAACAAAGAAAACACCTCAGTTTTTGCAAGTTGCTTCATGCATCTGACATGCAGACAAGCCATCAGTTGGGTCTGCAGACCAGTCCTCAGTCAAATTCAGTTGTTTTTTTCTTTTTGTTTTCTTTTTTCCTGTGAATGGGCAGAAATGTTAATTTCAGAACAGATTCTGTTTCTCATTTAAGTCATGTTGAACCGGTAGTTTGCTTCAATCATCCTTCAAAACTAGGTTTAAACTGGTTTTAAACACATCCAGTGTTTACTGAGAAATGGTAACTACCATATAGAAGAATAATTCCAAAGAAAATATTTTCATTAAAATCGGGGAACACATGGTTTCCCTCATGCAGAGATACCTCACATTGACTAAGGTTTCTTAGCAAAACCACAGTGACTTTTGAAAGGCTAGTATTCCAGATACCTCAAAGACACATGGTTCACCGTCCTAAAAATTAAAGAAAACTTAAATTTAAGCCCATGTTTGAAAATGAGTCTTATTAGACAATTTGTATTGCTATGTATGATGGCCAGTTTTAACCTCAGACCTGTACAGATAAGTTAGGGATAAAATAGGAAATCTGGAAAATACGTATTTACAGAGAAAGAGTGAAAATGTTGGTGAGCAGAAAGCTGCAAAGGCTCACTAAAATCAGCTGGCACTGGGCAGGGAATCTGTAGGTCCCATGCTATCACCAGAATGTATACTTCATTAGCCCAATAGCTAAGTGTACCGCATGGCCAAATAGGATTTTACTTGCACAAACACAGGGTCTTTGATCTACTCATGTTCTGTGTTAGTCAAAAGACAGCCATGTCTCTTTTTGACCAGAGTGAGGGTTTCAGTCTCAGAACAAAATAAGAAACTGTGCTAATATGTCTGTGTGAACAAGGAGGCACCCTGATTATGCTGATCCTACTTTGAAAAATAGAAGCAAAGAGAAAAAACCAAGCAACCTCCTCCACCCCTGAAGTTCAGATTTTTATTGTAGAGACAAAAGAAAGGCCTTTTCATTTCCTCAGAATGATCATGACTATTTTGAAATCAACACTCAAAATATTTACTCAACATTACATCAACATTCATAATGTTTTAAATAAGTTTTATGCATGGCCAAATAGTATGCAGACATTTGAAAAACGATTTGTCAACATTGCCTCTGAGGTGTGTTTTAATGAAAATGTGAAATTTAAAAAAAATGTTTAAATGCAAGCTTTCCAGTGCAGTCAATAATCAATTTAGCTGAGGAAAAATATTAAATTTGAATTCAAATGAGCTGTAAATACACAGTATCTATCAGGAGTCTGTGAAAGTGATTTAGTAAAATAAGCAAGATTCTATTGCAATATGTTAAAAATTAGCTGTTTGAGGGAAGCTAAGGCATCTGGAACCTGTTACAGGGGCTGTATACCAGGGAAAGCTTTGTTTGTCTTATGGAGTCAATGGAGTTATCAGAAATACAAGCATTTATCTAAGTAATTGCATAGGAGAAAACATTAAGAGCTTGGCACATGTTAAAAATGGTTCCCAATTAAAATGTTATTTAATAAACAGGTCCATTTTATTACTCATGGATTAAAAAAAAAAATACTAAGTGACTGCTAAACAAGTAATTATAAGGGTAATAAAGCTCTCCATTCTTATTAGGGAAAATATTCATTTCATGACCACCCAGCGATCCATTTTCTACCACAGCTGTCAAAAGAGGCAGTATGCAACCATTTAGAGATGGTATGATTGTTGCTGTGCTTATGCAGTGCTGCTATTACATTTTATGTCACTAAAAATGCTTTCAAACTCATCCTGGGGTTATTATAGATCAGCTTGCTTATACATTAACTGCTCTTGAGTCTTCCTTCTTAAGTTGCAAATAAACTGATGCAATTTTGCTGCTGGGGTTGTGAAGCACAGTGTGGATTTATAGGTTTCTGCCTCCTGCCAGCATCGCTCAAAGCAGAGAGAACTCTGAGTCAGGCTGTGGGCAAAGTGCTTTGCCCCTGCTCTCTGACTCCAGCCAATAAAGTCTTGGTAGATGGGTCCAAACTTATGAGATGCTGATCACTCACACTTCTCACTGCTGGCTGATGTAACTTATCGTCCCTGCAGGCACCCCTGAAATGTAGTCCAACAGGCTGAGAAAGGAAAAATTGGTGTGGGAAATAAAAAATTATAGAACAGTTTCAATGCCTGGCAAATGGATAAATTTTCAACCTAGGGAGGGATCAGAGAACTGGTAAATGATGTTCCTGCTCCTAGGAACCATGTTTCTTTTAAGATCATGTTTGTGTTTAATTTTTGCTTTTCAGGGAAATCTACAAATGTAGTTGTCTGGACATTTCTTCTTTTTAGCTCTTTCAGGGAAAGGAGACCTGGGTACAGTGGGAAAATTCTATCTAGGCTTGGACTTCTTCAGTTGTTGTGAAGACTAATTTCATTCACAAAAGGAATTGCTACTCCAGCAATTTTTAAAATAGATATTGAGCCATCTGTCTTATCTATGTACACTGGTGGAAAAGAGGTAAAGGCATGAAAATAGATCCCCCCTCAAAAAGAGATATTTTCTTTTTCCCCAAAGAAAATAGATGGCCCCCAGAAATGTGCTATCACTTATTCTCTATGTTTCCCTTTCTTTTTCCAGTAATTTAATTATGCTTTGTGATATAACACAGGTGAGCTCCACGGACACTGAACATTGATACTATATTCCTAAAGAGGAATTATCACTGTCCTTCCCCAAGAGAGTGTCACAGAAACAAGATGTGTTGCAGTGGGAGGCTCTTTGTTCAGTGTGCATGGCACAGTAGCCCTCAAAAGCCTCTTGCCAGCAGCAGAGTTCAGCTGGCGGCACATCAGGAGGTTCTTCACAGAGGAAGATGGTACTGTGGTGCTTGGTGTGATAAACAGCAAAGGGAACGATTATGCTTTGTGAGGCAGAAGCCCAGCTGGCTCTCTCCCTTGATATTCACATCTTTGCATGGCATCAGCCAGAGGATTAAGAGATACAGGCTGAACATTTATTATCTCACTCATCAAAACTAGTGTTTTTGAAAAAATCACACACAAGGCTTCATTTCAGCTAAGAACCATGAGACCAATGAGTGACCCATTGCTGTGGAAAAAGTTGGTTGAGCACTCAGAGTAAGAGAGGATTGTTGGGGAAGTCACTGTAGAATTGTAATTTTAAAACAAAAACTTAGAAGGACAGAGGTACAAACAAAGTAAAAATTCTGGAAATTCTGGAAATAAATAATTTGTTGAAGGTTTAATCCTGCAATTCTCAGTTCTAAACTGTCTGGGCTAGTAGGAACAGGAAAGGAAAAAGGAAATAAAAAGGTAGAAGATGAAGTTCTAAAATGCTATGCCATCTATTTTTATTTGATATACAAATAATATCATCATGTTTGGTTCAAACTTGGATGTTATGTGAGGAAAGTTTGTATTTCAGCTGAATCTTAGAGAAGATTATTAGTCCTGCTGCCACACTTAAAAGGGAGATGGCAAGTGTTTAAAATCTTTGTTGTGAACTACAAGAAAAAGGGAAGAAATTCTTAACTATCAAAGGCAGGAGATGAATTCTCAGAATTTGCAACCTCTTAACCAATGTCCTGATTCCCAGTATTAGATAGTATTTAGGAAGCAACTCTAAGATAATACTCATATGAAGGATTTTTTTGTGTATTTAGGGCCCTACCTGTGTTCCCTCACTGTTCTCTGTGCACTCAGTTCTGCCATTTTGAAAAAGTATTATGAAGATCATCAGCATAAGAAAGGAACCTGGGCATTTAACAGCAAGATGTAAAAAACTGCTAGCTGCTCACACTTTTAAAAAAATTGTGTAATTTCAGATGCATTTGAGAAGCACTATCCCTTAAAAACAATTTAAGAAGGAACAACTTAAAAAAGAATTACCAAAATGCAATAGTTAATCTGGAAAAATGTAAAAAGTACAGCACTCTACGTCATATCCTGTAAGGTGGCTGGAAAAACAGATGTATCCAAATTCTTTCTCTTTGTTTTGACATTTGTCTTTCGAAGGAAAGATACTCCTGGTGAAAAATACAGTCCCAAGCACTACTCCAGAGAGGATGAGCGCAGGTGTTCCATTTCTCACTCTGATGAGAGAACAGGACAAAAATAATATTCTCCCTTTTACAAGAGGATTGTTTGTTCCTACTTTTTTGCCCTTGCAAACCTGAAAGACTGACCTGCTTTCTTTGAGAATATTTCATTTGAGAATGTTAATTATTGTTTAGAACATACTGTATTTTGCCAGGTAAGATTATAATAAGAAATTTAGATCCTATTTCCAGGAGCATCTTGGAAACTAAAGCAATTATTTCTCTAAATAGACTTCAGTTCTCAATTGCATGTCGGCAGCAGCTGCTCACTGTTCAATACAATAGGTGTCCTAGCCAAAGATCCATGCTTATACCGTTCAAAAGGGGCAAGAGAGGTTCTTTTATTCAGGTCTCCTCTGTTCCCATCATTGCACTGGGCTTGTGTACTTTTATGGGGAGAAGCGTAGGCAGCTACAGACCTTCTCCTCTGCCTCCTTTTTGCCATAGTATTTCCCATCTACTGAAGCACTAGATGTTCCAGATGAGATGGAAAACTCCAATGGACAGAAATGTCTTGTTCTGCAGTCTCTGCTCTTAGACCAGATCATCCCAAACTCACACTCACTGCTTTAGGAGCTGACAGTGGATTCACACATGAAAGCCCTGGTTGCAAGGGCTGGATGTACTTAAAAGGGCATTTCTATCATCCACATCCTCTTGAGATTAATGTCCCTCAGTTAAGGCCCCATGCCTTAAACCACTGCAAATGTCACATGCAGTAAGATTATGAGTGGAATCCTGCAAACTTTACAATCATAAGACAGGGAAAATATTTATTTATGTTGAATATGGTGCTTAATTAAAAAAAACCCAAAAAACATAGCCCTGGAAGGCACTTTGATTGATTTGGTAGTTCAACTGACATGTGATACGATACTGTTACATGATGTCATCTACGGAATACAACTTCTTTCCCCTGGGATTCTGTTTGGAAAAATAGTTAAGATCCTAAGTAATTTCCCATGTTCCCACATGTGTTTCTCAGACCTAATCACTCCCTTTGGTAAGAAACATAAGGGACAAGGTATGTCTTAATATCTACATAAACAAAACAAAAGCATGGACTTACCCTAACATGTGTATAGCTCAACTTGTCCCTGAAAGTAACTTAAAAGAAGAAAAACTTAGGGAATTTAGTTGAATACTATATATGTGGTTATATTTAACTTCCACATACTAGCAATTCAGGAACCATTGCTGATTAATGGATACTCCATACATTACAGATGAGATATAGCAGCATAGTAATATCTGATATATCCACGTATTAATTCTTTAAAACATTTTTACACGAAGTGTGATCTTCAGTTGCTCAGGGCCTACTGGAAGTTACATACCTGCCCTAGCAGTTCTGCAGTGAATGCTGCTAGGATTGGTGCCTGAAAAGCAGGATATCCTGTTGCTCACTGCAGTGACCATTGGTAGAATCAGATGCCTGAGAAATTCAGGATTTTGGGTTCATTAATTTAACCTGAAACCCAAAGTTAAAAAAGCAGACTGGGTTCTTCTGTTAGTTACCCAAGCATTCGCATGGATCCCTACTCGGCATTGTTGGAGGCCCAACAAGGCTTCTCTTAAAATAAAGTCATAGAAGAAAGAAATCATACTCTGCAGAAAATCCAGGTAACAATTTCATCTTTATGGGTCAAGAAATTGCAAAAAAAGCCCAAAAAGCCACTAGTTCAGTCCAGACAAAAGAAGAAGCATTGGTAATAGGGCAAATGGATGTCAACAAAGAGCACATGCGCAACAATCCCAATTCAGTATATTCATTGTGGAGCAAATAATGAAAAATGGAGGAGAAAATGCCTGGACATAAGGCAGGAGGGGAAGTGGAAAAGAAAATCTAACTACTTCACAGTCTGCACTGGAGTCCCTGCAGAATGAACTGTCAAACCTGAAAAGAAAATGCATCACTGAACTCAGAAAACTTTTATCAGACGGAAAATGTTGACATTGACTGTGGACCTGCATTGACCCAAACCCACTAATTATTGAAAAGAAGTCACTGATTGTTCCCAGTGAAGTACCACTTTCTTGTGTCTTCTCTTACCCCAAAGAAGATGACCAGTTGAGATAGGAGGATGAGATGAGTGTCTGCTGAGTGACTGAAAAAAAGTTGGAGGAGGGTAGATTTCAGGTAATAATTTTGGAGTTCCTGCCCTAGACCTCCGAAATGATGATTCCATCAGGTTGGTACCTATGAGAAAGCTGTAAAGAAGTCTCTGTACTGTGGATCCATACAGCTACAGCCCACACATTCGAAACAGAAAGGTTAAGATTCAGGGTAAGGCTAGATCAAGCCAAGGCAGCAGTGCTGACAGACACTCTGAGGAGGGCAGGTTTTCCCAGCCATGGAACAGAGGGCTGTGGAAAAGGAGAGTGGGTGTATTGTCTTGTGGAAACATGTCACCTTTGTCTCTTGCTGTGGGCCCAGGATAGACACCGTGACCAAGCACCAGGTGGGAGAGTCAGAGCAGTTCAGAGATGGTGACATTTCCAAGAACCCTGCCTACTGTATAGAGGGAGCTGTGTGCTGTATGGCAGGGGAAGGACCATGCTTGGAAGGTAATTGAGTCTCCAGGGTGAAGAGGAACCTTTCTCAGCAAGTTTAAGAGCAGATGTCAGCTTGGCTTTATATTTATGTATGGAAATGCACCTGACATGAGCAAGCGAACCTGTCTCTTGGTCTCACATAAAGAGTGTGTTTAGACTCCTCACAAAGCAATGAGATACCCACCGTGATTACAGAAGACCTTACAGCTCCTCTAAATCTGCTGTTTAAAACCCATCCCAGGAAGAAATTGAAACGGAGTTGTTTCATTGTAACACCTAGTAAGTCATAGGTTTTCCCATGTCCCTAGGACCATCAGGAGCACACCTGACTTCCGTAAGGGTAATATCCAAGAATGGTAGCTCAGACCAGATGCACACAAATGGATCGATTGCCTTAAAACCTGTTTTAGGTAACACCTGCTGCTCTTCAGTGTGTAGCACAGCAATGGGAAAGGGGAGATGCATTTGACTGATGAGGGAGGGAGTATTTTGAAAGAGAACTGATGTCAAATCATTTAAAAAGAAACTGTGAATGTCAAATTGTCCATGACTGCCAACAGGCATGCAACACATCTTCTGTAAAGTGCTTGGGTAACCGGAAAAGAGAGGACATTATGTTATCATCAGGAAACAAGGAGATAATGAAATAGATGCCAAATAAAGAATGAGAGTTGCAGCCTAATAAAATAGTTCCTCTTTTCTACCCCACTTTTTTCCTTTCTAATTCTGAAACATAGTGTTTTGTCCAATACACGTTTCCTTTTTCATTTCTTTGGGTTTGAAAGAAAGAGCTACCCAATGATTATACCAGTCACATGTATTCTATTGAAATATCAACAAATGTAAACTTTGCTTGTTTGACATTCTAAAGCTGAATAAGATTTCTTGAGGTGGAAAGTGGGTACTGCCTAATCCAGTGGAGTTTGGTTCATATACAAACTCACAAATGTTCATTGAATTCTTAAACCAGCAAAGGAAGGTTTTATCACGTAAGACAACTTGTGTCCAATTCCCCACTTAGCTCTACTTCTGTGAACAAAAGCATTTTCCCATTGTAAAATTAGATGATGAATATTTCTTCCTCACAGAAGGAATCTCTGCCTGAGACAAAAATATATTTTTGAGAAGTGCATACCAAATTACATAGAAACTGCTCTAATCTTTGTTCAGTGGTCATGGTTAGCCATCAGACTTAACATATCATCTAAAGGAGAGTAAATTGCAGGTCCCATTCTAAACCGTGTGTGATTTCCACTGTAACTTCACAATGCTTTTAATTAAAACTCTTTATCTAAAAAAAATATTAACACATCACTCATTTTCGCCCAAAGTAGATAATTTGTCTCTGAGCTTCCAAGGCTGAGAGATGCTTGGAGCAGTCTATCCTTTTTTACACTTGTTTGTGGAGAACTCAGCCCTTCAAGATAGATCTCAGTGCAAGTAGTAGTCAATCTTTAGTACAGTGAGATACATCCAATTAAAAAAAAAAACTTTGTTAAAAAAAACAACAACAAAACAAAACCCTCTAAAAAACAAAAAACCATCCACTGAACTGTTAAAAAAAGTCAGTTGAAATTTTTGTCTTTCTCCATTACCAGGTTTCAGTTGGAGGGGAGGAAATTTCTGAGAGCTGAGGAGTATTGTCTGGTCAACTATACAGATTGCAACAATAATACCTACTACAAGAGAAAGACAAATCCAGTAATGACAAATATTTCAGCCATGGGAAATTTCCTATCATAAGTCACTGGAATACATAACTCTTCCTACATGATTTCTGCCCAACCTATTAGAGGTTGTCCCAGTACACACCCTGCCAGCTCACAAAGGGGACCTATTCACAATTTCCTCCAACTGGCATCTTTCAGTCCCACCTTTCACCTCAGCTTCATTTAGACAGCTCAAATGTCTCATTTAAAGCAAAAGTCCCTCTCCACCTCCACACAAGTATTAACAACACCTATTTTTGCATCAGCTCTTTCTCTTGCACCCCTACTGAGGCATTTGCTGGATGTGACAGCCGAAGCTGACCCATCTCTTCCCAGTGCCTCCCAGGTTCAGGATGCACCGGCTCACTCCCACGTGGCTCATTTCCTCCCACATCCCGGTTTCAGCACCTCCCACTGGCCTCTGCAGGAGAGTAAGAAGCCTTGACTATATATAGTAAGGCGCTGAAACATTTCTCACATAATCTATGTAGAAAGTGGGAGAAGAGAACATTTAGAATTGCATCCTGCTTGGAAGGGAACACATTCAGACTTGTCTCAAAAGAAGTTGCTCTTCCTAAACATCAACAGTTTTAGTGTAAATACTTTGGAATGTAACCTCATCTACTGTAAACTTGTAAACTTCAGCCATTATGCATCTCTGACTCATCTTTTAATTATGGACACAAAGTTCTAGTTTCTCCTTGGGGAAATAGTAGTTATAACAAAAACTACATATTACTCTAAATCTGATCTTTAACATCAATTACTGTAGGTGTCATACAATTAATGCCAATTCTCACTGTACTACTCAACTTCAGACCTTACTGAGAAACTGTTTTCCTTCTGAGGAACTGACAGAAAAATCCAAAACTAGCCAAAAAAACCCCTACCACAAAGTAAAAGCTTTTAATAACAGATTTCAAAATTTGAAATTTTTTATCTGTCTTGTGTTTCCTTTTTCAGGCATTCTCTCTCACCTACTCCATGCTCTAAATATTTATCAGAAATGTACAATTTGACCATAAATAATTATAATTCTTAATAATTCAGCAACTGGAATCCACATTCTTATTTCTTTTTTTAAACTACTTTCCCCAAAATTATTATTTTATTTTTTAAATCCTACACCCGCACTGGAAACAGCCATGGCTAACAGACACTACTCCTGTCTCATACACCACATACATTGCCAAAGGAAGGACTGCAGTAGCTGTTTGCAGCACTCTGGCAGGTATATGTGACACTGCTGGAGTTAGTTTCTCACCCTTAATTAATGTGGCTATATTGGTAATTTTGGCAATGATGACTTTCTCTGCTCAAAATTGCTCCCATTGAAAAAGAGTTCTGCACTAACTTGGCTGAGTCTTTTCCCATCTAAGAGTCTTCCTCTCTGCATTACACATGGACCTTTAAGCTCCCTACTTCATCCATACACACTTATGTGAGGTGACTCTGAGAAATAAGGAGCCTTAGGCTTGGATTCTGAGAATACCCAAACACTGGCCCTTTGCAGCTTGAGACTCTGCCTTTACCTCTGAATTCAACTCTTTTTCCTGAGAGAAAAAGCCTATGCAGTGTCCTTCAGACCAGAGGCATTCAGGCACAGACTTTCTCTGGAGCACAGATACAGTCTGAGTGTGAGAACAAGCACCTTGGCAGCATCACCTCAGTGAGCTGTGTGACAAAGGTGAGCTAATATACAGGTTATGAAGACTCATCCTTTAAAATCCAACCCTTCCACTGTTGACCGCAATAGCATTCTGGCTTCTTTAGGAATAAAATAAAATATCACTCTGGGTGAAAAATAAACTTTTAAAGAAATAAAACCAAAAAATATCTAGTTAGAAATCATGACCAGCTATCCTCTTATAAGCTGATCGTATCAGGGTTGAGTCACACCAAGTATAAACTAATCTCCAGGAAACAAGCACCCCCTATACTCTTGCTCTGGAAATTCTTTGCAAACAATACCTATTTTTTGCCTCTGAAAGTGTCACACACAGACAATGTGAACAGTAGGGAAAGCAAAAAACAACAGTGAGGCATCAGCCAAAATGATGTTCTGAATTACCACCACATTATTCTTCAAACAGATGTTCCTCCAACAAAATACAATTTGCTTGAGTTCTTCATCAATCCTTTGTGCAGCATAGGTAGAGCCACAAGAGCTCCATCTCCCATTTTTCCCTTCAGACAATTCCCCTCCTCATGGGGATCCTCCATAGCTGGGGAGCTGGCAGCAGCTTTTCCTGTTTCTACAGCAGCCTTAATACCTCCTGCACCGGATTGAATGCTACAAGGCATAGTGGGAAATTATGGACCAGAGTGGTGGGGAGGAAGCATCTTTAGGATGAAGCAGAACAGAAGCTTTTCAAAGGATGAGAGAATGAAAAGGGCAGGTAGCAGATCACTGGAGGAGAAAATACAGTCTATCTTTAGGTCTTTAGATGATAAAAACAAAGTGCAGAAGCCACGCAGCTGTAACTAACAGTTTTCAAGGCAGAGACACACAAGAAAAAGAATAAATTATAAAACCTCAGGCTTTTAGCTGATGTTTAGAGCAGCTCCTGGCGGCTAGCAGAATTAGAAGCACTGCAAGAACCTCAACAGACTCACATATTTAGAAGGATACTAGTGAAATTCTATCTGATGGGCAAAGAACTAAATAAAAAAAACCTAATTTTCCATAAGAAGAGAAAACCAAGGACATGATGCAATAAACTCCATTATAGCCATACACCTGAGGAATTAGCTACAGGTCAGATTTGAAAATCAGTGCTTAATAATTTTTCTCACAATAAATTATTTTGAGAGGACATGGATGTACCTACACATCAATTTTACTCCCCTCCTGAAAAAAACACAAGTATTAAATCACTATGCTGTAGATTAAACTGAGTTTGGAGAGGAGGGCTACGATTCCCCATTGTTTCTTGCAAACCTCATGAAAATGACATGCAGAGGAGACTGGGTGCACCGCTGTGTTACCAAATACTCAAGTGTGAAACTCTTTCAGTGGAGACTGTCCTGTGCTTGTGTATCTCCTGTACTGTCAGGCAGCTCTGTAGTGATATAAGGTTATACTACAATTATTTATCATATACACATTCATAGGAGAGTATGCATTTTTTATTTTGGATTTAAATCCTGCTCCAGTGAATTTACTGTCCAAGTTTCTTCCAGTTTCAGTGGGGATATTTTTAATGCAATATTTTGTGGTCTTTCTCATTTCTAGTTGTACAAGTCTTCAGGAATGTGCAATACAAGCTAATTTTAATTCTTCAGTTCCAAAGTCAGACTTTGGGGGCATGTGCGAAGAAAAGTCAACACACAAAACTAATCTGCCTTTAGTGTTAAGCCTCACTAGATGTGTGAATTTGGGCAAATATCTGCTTTTTTGCCTTAGTTTCCCTAAAACTAAGGTTAGACTCTATTGATGAAAAGCCCTGTAAAAAGAACAAGGAATTATTATTATTGCTATATACTAATTAACCCTCCAGGGAACTGTAAAGAAAAAGCATAAAAAGTGGCCTAGCTTCTCATCTCCCAGCTGGACAGACTTGAGGCACTTTGGCAGGGCAGTGCAGGAAAGCTTTGGGCTAGATTCACAAGAGGTACTGGGGCACACAAATCCAGCATGTGTGTGCTACTGGGATCCATTCCACTCAACACCAAACTCTTAACCCTGCTGATACTTTTGTTTCTTCTAGGCAAACCCCTGATCTCCAGGCACATCTTACAGCTTCTAGAGTCCAGATCCCTCTGAGCATCTATGCACTTCATTCCTGCCAATCCATGGTGGGATTCATATTATGTCAGCTGCTTTTAATACAGCCAGTCCTATACAAAAGTACAAATATCAGTAGTAGGCTCATTTTACACATTGAATAAATTAAATAAATTTCTCTCTAGAATACAGAAAATGAAAGTTTAGATCCTACCCTGAGAGATGCAGAGCAAGCACTTTGAATCCACTGCCCGGGTCTGCTGAGGAGACAGTTTCCCTCGGTGTGATCTAGAGGAAGAATGAGAGTGACATTTGCAAATTGGTCATTGCTCATGGTTTCCATACCTGCCCTGCTGGGCTTTACCTTACAGGAAAAGAAGAAATTTTATTAAACTCTTGAAGAAGGAGCATGGGATATTTTCACCATCTCTTTCCATCTGGAGAGATTTGAGAAGGTTATATCAATACTAGTTTGACCTGGGTCTTTACTACAGGGCTGCTTTGGCATCCATTTCAGTAAATTCTCTAGTAAAAGACAGGTAGACTGCATGAGGACTTCAAAATTACTGAAAAGCTATTTATGTGTGAGGAGATGTGAAATCAGGAAGCAAGGCACAGGTGATGGAGAGCTCCATAGCACTGGTTTTCAACTTGAACACTGCTCAAAACTTCTAGGCACATTGTGTGTTCACTCAGTGCAGTATTTTTCCATAGGACATCTCACATTACTGAAGCTGGAGTCAATTTGGACATGTGTGGAAGTAACTGGAGGTTTGCAGTATGGGTGGTCATTTGCTGCACGGAGGCAGTATCACTTCTGCTGGACAAAGTCAGAGCAGTGTTGAATGCTACATCATCTGAGATTGACTATCCAGGTGCTAATGACTGCTTAACTCACATTTCCTAGATTTTTAGGACATTTGCTGTTAGGAAATCTGAGCAAAATTAACTTTCAGTTAGCATGTTATTTTTTATGAAAAATGCTTCACAATAAAAACCTTACCAAATAAATTGTTATAGATATTTACCAAAATCTTTGCAGGGACAGTCTTTATCTCTTTGCTGCTGTGAAGAAATAAAAAAGAAAGAAAAATCTGATTGTTGATCTAACCTGTCAGTTTTCCTTAAAAAGCATGAAACAGCAGAAAGAACAACTCTGTACATCTTTCTGACTGCCTTCTCTCTGTCTCTATCTGTTCCTTTGACAACATTCAAAGTTTGATCAATCTCTTTTCTGCCTCATCACACCACAAGAGAACAAACTTCTGGAACCAGAGGTGAACAAGCACCTCTCTTGTGACCAGCGATCAGATTTGCTCCTGAAAGTCGTTGATAATTCCCAACACAGGCTGATCAGCTTTGGCAAGTGTGGAATCATTTGCCTTCCCAAAAGCCATTTGTGGTCATCCTTTGCTCATGACTGTAATTTATGGCAATACTATGCCACGTGCTCTGGGATGACCTTGCTTGGGCAGGGAGGTTGGACCAGACGATCCACTGTAGTCCATTCCATCTTGACCCATTCTGTGATTCTGTGATTGCTACTGACAATAATGTATCCATTTTTCTGGAGAAAAAGAGTGACACTTCTACTTGTTTTGCATGCAGTTAGTAAATGAGTCAGCACCTTCTTGTAACACAGTAGTAACTTCAAGTGTGCTGAATCACAGTTTCAAGGTACTCTAGGGTTCTCTTATCTGCACAGATAACACATTTTCTGTTTGCTTCAGCAGGGAGGCTATTATTGTGAGACTGAAAAAAAAGGGGTTGAGGTCTGTCTTATTCTGAGATCAGAATTTAACTGTTTCAGTGCATTGCATCTGCATCTTCTCTTGAGAGTTTTAATATATTGTTTTAAGTGATTGCTAAAATCTTTCAGAGGTAAATGTACAGCCCATCCAAACTACTAACTCCATGTTGTCACAAGCTTTGTTAATGATTGTGGGCAGGGAAAAAAGAAACTGTGAAAAAAGAAACAGAATGTTGAATATATATTAAAAAAATAATAATTCTTTGAACATGAAGCATTTTTTCTTCTGGAATGAAATTTCCCATTCTTCAAATGTTCCACTCCTGCAAAACCCAGCCCTTCCTATGCCACCTTGACCTTCCTGTGTGTCCCCTTGTCACTCTTGTTTCCTCTTGCTCTCTTCCCACATCCTCTGCACATTTAGCTGACACAGAGGCAGTGCACTCAGTGGCTGCCTCTGGGTAACACTTGCTGGCAGCCTGGAAATAAGCCCAGGTTTCCTGGTCACCTACCCCCTGCCATTAGTTGGGGCAGGGCTCAACCTCTGTGTTCTCTCAGTTCAGACTCTTTTCTACATACAGCCATGAATTCCCTAAAATAGCTAGTAAGAACTTAATATATCTTGTGATCCCTACATCACACCAAATTTAGCTGAAAGCCACCAACAAGTTTGCCTGAACCCTCATGTTCTTAAGAAGGAGGCCAAGAGTAAAGGAAGGTCGACTATAAACTCACTGCAATGAGGAATGTGGTAAACGTAGGTACTAGAAAAATGAGATTGAAGTTGAGAAAATGTGTTAATCTTACATTGGCTAAACCTGCACTTCACAGTCTCTCATCATTTCCCTGATTTTCCTGACAAGATAGGGGCAGCAAATCTCCACAGGAACCCAAAGCAATAAGTGCTTGGGCTATTTTTTTCTCCCTCTCTACAAACTGTCCTGTTCCATATGAAAACAAATCCAGGTTTTTTTCACCCTATGGTGGGACTTGGTTTTATCACAATTTGTCCTATATGAGCCAAACCCTCTTTGTGTTGTAACCACTGGCAGGAGTGACTTCACTGGGAAAAAGAGGTTCCTACATCCACGCTGCCAAGTGAGTTCAGAGTTGGGGCTGTGAAGTTGTTCTCAACACCAGGGCTCATTTCCAAACTCATGAAATCAATCCCATGCAATTTTCCCACAAGCTCATGTGTGGAAAGCACAAATGTATTTCCCTACAGAGGTAAAAGTATGCAATCACTCTATCTACTTAAATGTATAATAAAGTATTCATTCTATAGTTCAGTACTTTGGTATTAATAATTTCGTTGCTTGTTTTTTACTCAGGGATTACTTTGGTGAAATCTTTCCTTCATATCCTCAAAGGAAATCAGAATAAACCATTGCCAAATGCCACATTTCCCATTGGGAAACTGTATTCTCAGCCATCTGAGCACTTGGTGTACCACTGAACAGTAAGGCTGTGCTGCAGATAGTATTTATAGTACATTTTATGAGACCAAAAGTTGTCAGTTAAACCACTAGAAACTAATAAGTGGGCCTAGTGTCACTTGAGTTGTCAACAGGATATAAGCTGATGTAAGAGGAACACCTACATTTTTTAGGCTTCTTTTCACGAATAAATGTACCGTTGATAGTCATGCTTGACTTTGTAGGAATGTTTTGAGTAAGGAATATAGTAATTTCCTCCATTGCAGCAGAAATGATCATCAGACCACTAAAAGATACTCACTCTATACTAATTCTTGAATGCGATCTTGCTCAGAAGCCTCTGTTTTACAGTAAGAGTTCTCACATACTCTAGGTTTTTTTTTCTTAGGGAGAGAGCTAGCAATAGAAGAATCACAACACTGAAAACTGTTTCTACGATGGAAAGGCTGAATGCTAAAGCACACAGAGAAGGGAAATATTACATTTAATAAACAGAAATCTGCTTTGAACTAACTCACATTTTTAAATTATTAAAGGCAATGAATGCATTGTCTATAGCGTAGTGAAAGTGCATTTGTGTATGTGTATATATAAATATATTTATATAATATATATATAAAACAATAATAACAATAGCAAAACCTTATTTCAATAAAATAAATCAAAATCTCAATTGATGAGATTACGTTCTTTGTCTCTTCACTCCTCCCCAAATCATGTGCTGTGAGAGAAACTACTTTACACAGCTGCTTTGAAGAGGTAGGTTAGTGTCCAGAGGCAGAGGTTCTCATTGCTCTTCTGTCATAAATACAGAGAACCAAGAAATTATGGATTAAATATAAGTCCACAAGGTTTGAATCTGCCAGTTTCATATCAAGTACTCTGAGAATAGATATGAATCTACTTTGTTGATTCTACTTCTGGTTATCATTAATACTTATCTGCATGATCAAAGAAAATCAAACTGATTACAAATCCCTGGGATAAAATGCAGTTCAGTCAGTTCCTGTAAATTGAAAAAATCTCAATTTTTCACTGACAGAACAGCCTGATGCTCTTGTAAGTTAAAGTTTTGAAAGTTTAACACCAACACTTAAGTGTACTTCATCCCATCCTAGAATTCCAAGATGAAGTGCAGATGGCATCCCAAAATATGTAAATTACTATCTGCTCAGAGAACATGTGCTTTTAAACAAAAGCAGAGATTTCCCTGGAAAGGGATGCTAAGGATCTTGCCTGTGCACACACTTATCAAGAAGAAATCTGTGCCATGTTCTTTTCAGTTTGGAATAGGAAGTATATGTGAAAAATATGGTGGGAAAGATTTTTCATTAAATATATCAGCCTATTTTAAAAAAGGAAGTAGTAAGACTCTCAATAAGTAGCAGAATTTACAGTGATTTCTGCTATTAAAATTTAGATAAGGTTCCAATAAAAGTTCCAGTGAGCCTTTTAGCTATGTCTTTCCTCATTAATTCTCTCTTTTTCAACAGAGAGAAAACACTGCACTGTTCAGTATGAGCTCTGAACTTATGTCAAGTTGATCTTAAAAAGACAGGCAGTTTGAAGAAACTTGTGTTTAAAGCTAGGAAGGATGAGTTCACTGTCAAGAGGCTCTATTCCTATAATTTGCCAAGACAAAGCACACTGACAAAAAAGAAAGCCTAATCTCAGAGGCAAAACAGAAATTTTAGATTTCTTCCACACTGGACTTGAGATAATAAAAAAAAATAATAAAAAAAGAAAATATGAAGAGTACACTTCTTTCTGATACAGCAATGTTTCCAGCACACCTGAGATTTTGCAGTGGTGCTTATCAGATCAAGTGACACTATGGCTGGGAGCAGCAGCTGACAGTAAGTCAGAATTGCTGGTAGGACGGAAACCCTGTAATAACTCACAGGTCGTGTTTGCATTTGCATATGGAAATAGAGCCCTCTAGCATGGACTGGCTCAGCTAAGACAACGTCAGGCTGGCAGTGCTGCAATAACAGCAGACACTCCAGCACAGACTTGCTCTGGCTGCCCCGGGGGCTCCAAGCAGATCCCTACAGCCCACAGGCACTGATGTTTTGCTGACTTGGTTATGGTGGCTCTGGGTTCTTGAGATCGTGCACAGCATATGCCCCAGCTGCTGAGCACAGAGTCCATTCAGCTTGCTCTGGGCTCAACTGATTCTGCTGCCAGGGGGAATCTTCTTTAAAAAGCACATCTCTGGCCATGGCTCCTCTTTCACCAGACAGACAGCCCAACAGAGCTACTATCCTGGCTTCAATTCCACCTAGGACTCCACTGATGTGAAGGGAACTGCTGAGATGCAGGCTTTCTTTGGCACTCTGGTATGCAGGATGCAAACTCAATTCCACGTGATCCCTTCCTTCATCCCATGTTTAGGCAAAGTGCTTATTGAAACACCTTTTTGGGAAGCCCTGTTTAGAAGTTTAGATCAGTTGTGAAACTGGGTGGCCCTGGACATTTGTGGTTGGCATAAATATGAAATTTTTTCACAGGCAAATGAACACAATGAGTTATCATTAAATAGTTTTTTTTTCTTCTTTTCCATTTCTTGGATTCTCTTTGCCATAAAATGAAACACAAATGCCTTTATGCCAGTCATCTTGAAACTAGAAATGCTCATTACTAGACAAAAATGACTGATATTTAAAACTGCATGCTATTCCTCCTTGTGTACCAAACTGGAATTAGTCACTGTCAGGGAAATTTATCCTACATCCATAGTCTAGTTCCTGCTTGAAAGCATGCAGCAGGAATCAGGATCTCTCCAAAAAGTCCTTCTACCAGCAAATAGCTCTGTCCCTAGATGAAGAATCAGGATATGCAGGCAGAAAGCCCCATTTGCAGAACAAGGACACTGACATGTTCCCTTGTTACCTAGCAGAGCTCACTGCTCTGACTGGGGCACTCAAATCCTCTGACCACGAATGCAGAGAAGTCCGTGTGTAACACAGTATCCCACAGGAATCACTGGCTGTCTGGAGTACCCAAAACTGCCAAGAAGGAGAGTGCAGCTGCAGCCTCAGCAAGGTGAGCAAGAGGCGTTTTTCCTACGAGGAGAAACCTCTCCCCCTGCCCCAAGAATGCACCACAGAAACGTGGACCAGGGATTTCATACAAGCACCTTGTCAGAAGGAGTGCAACCTCACTTGCATCTAAATCCTTAAGGGGCTTTTCAGAATGCAAGTTTTTTTCATCTGTGAGGTCTTACAGAATCACAGAATGGATAAGGGAGAAGAACCACAGTGAGTTATCCTGTCCAACCTCCCTCCTCAAGCAGGGTCATCCTACAGCACATTTTACAGGATTGCATCCAGACAGTTCTCAAGTATCTCCAGACATTCAACTCAAACCTGCTTTTCTGGAGAAAGTTGCTTGCTGATCAGACATAGGTAAATTTGTATCTAGAGCTGTCTTAATTCAGTGTTCTGTATTGACTGGGTTAGGGAAATATTTGTTGGTTAAAAGATGTCTCCCAAACTTGAGGCCTCCGCCTCCAAGCTGGAGAGTAATCTCAGTGGCTACTAAACATTAAATGTCTAAATATACGTCTTCTAGATCTTCTCTTATCCGGTTCTAAACTGTCCGCTTGATTTCACAACAGAAATGTTTTCATGGGCTTTTATATATCTGCAAACTGAAGACTATGATGATTCATTTTTATTTCTTCACTTGTGGGAAGCTTCTTTGAAATTATGGCAGATAATCACTGGTATATCAAGGAAAGTAGTAGCAAAAATGGAAAGCAAAGAGGATTTCAGTATTTTTTTTTAATATTTTCCTCTATTTGGTTACAGGGTTGGATTAACTTTAAAAATAATTGAGTTTTCAGTGGAATGACTATCCTAAGCAGTTGTCTATCTAGAATCTAGCTACCAATCCACTAGTTTGAGTCTTTTTCACTTACTTGCACAGCTTGCAGCAGACTGTATGCTCCAGGGATTTCACTGCCTAAATTCCTAGTGAGAAACCAACTCAGCAGTCTTTTTTATCAATTGGTATCACAGTGTGATATTATACCTTTGGCTCTGTTTTCAGTGCAGACGTGGTTCAAGTACATGATCTATCTGCCAGCAAAACGGCCTGTTCCAAACCCACAGAAGTCAGGAACAGCCTTTCTGCTGGTTGGCCACATCACAATTAAATAAAGTTGTACAAAAAATAAATCAGAATATTTAATGGTATATAAGAATGCTAAATTAAGGCAGATATTTCTTGAGGAGGCTTTTTTTTGTTGTTATTTAAAGTTATATCTTTGGAAGAAGAGGCCAGGCTTTAGACCACAGCATTGTGAGTCTACCTTACATCCTGTTATGCATTAGTCACACAATTTATCTGAACGATTATTATTCCTAACTGCAGTACACACTTAAAAGAAAAGACAACTCAGTTCCTTTTAGACTTTTATGGAAAAGAATAAAAGAATACTTAAAAATACTAAGGTAGTACTCAACCTACTGCTCATTCCAGCTGTCAGAGTTCAGAACACAGCAAACATGCAAGTTACTTCAGATGTTCACACCAGTATGGGTGTTACTGGGGCAGGTGCATTGCCTTTCAGTCCTTATATGTTTGATATCCTTTTCTTCTGCCTCTTGAAGCTAATGTCCAAAGCAGAAACAAAAACCAAAATGCCAAACTAGGTCCCATGTCCAGCTTCATGGCATTTCAGACAGCTTAGTGAGGTTGGGGTTGTTCTCTTATTCCTTTATCATTTTCGTTTGGGAATTGGGGGGATGGACAGCACACTCTTAAAATTTTCAGTAGAGCTGGTGCTCGATAACGTGTGTGGGGTTTTCAGGTGGTCAGAATTTGCTGACTCTGCAATCACTGGTTATCAATGAATTCAGTAGCAGCAAAATTTCCCCATAGCTTTTCTTGGTTTTCTACAAACCCAAGACCATCTGTTCACAAAGCCACAGGAATTTTGCCTTTGCCCTTAGTAGAAAGAAACTTTTACATAGTAGACCTATATACCTATCCCTTCCTAGCTGTTTACACACCCACACACTAGCTTCTTTTCTTTGACAAAGTTGACAAAGTGATATTTGTGGTCTGCCCTTTAACTCACATTCATGTCTACATCCCTTCCTCAGCCATTTTACCTCATCTCCACTTCTTCCTCTAGTTGAATTTTCCAGCCACATCTCCCTCTTTCTCAATGTTGTCAAGTTTCACCACTTTGGTTGCACTCTTTCTCTCACTGTTAGCGTGCTCATTTCCTGTGCTTCTCCAAACCTTGATCATCCCTTACTGCTTTGTCCTTGAGTAAGGAATTTACAAATAGCTTTGATTCACATATGAAGACTATGTCAAATATGGGCGCTTTGACAGGTTTTTTGGAACCATGGGAAAGGCTTGTCAGCCTAGCTGTGGTGATAATGTCATGCAGGAAAGCAGCAGTATGTCCCATCCTTGAGCTTCCCAAGCACTCAGGAAAGCTCCCTTCCTGCAGGCCACCCTGCAACCTCATTGAGGCCACCCCTCTCCCTGACCTCTTCCTCTCCAGCAAAGCCAAAATACCTGGAAAAGAGATTATCTAGCCATTTGGTAGCCTCTTGTGTACATATTTACTGTGGAAAGCAATTAACAGAAACTTGTAGCGCGATGAAGTGTCTGTTCATTCATAGAATGAGGCCCAGCGACTGCTGCCCCGCTGGAAAATGGCGGCGCTGCCCGACAGCTCCTGGCCGAGACTGCTGTGGGAGGCTCCAGGGAACAAACGTGCTTCACAGCCAGAGAGAAAAACCCAAACCACCCTCTACTATATTACACATCCTCAGCTGTAATAAAACACAATTATTAAATCAAACTCGTTTATTTAAAGACAAGAAAACCGGAATTGAAATGAATTTGGCTCGGAGAAAGCCTTAAGGAAGAATCCGTTACAGGGTAATTCTTTTAAGACTAAACTCAATAGAAACTTTCAGGCAAGCTTCCCACAAGCCCATACTTTAAAAAAGCACCAAACCAAACACATGTAAAGCTCATACCTTTGGGCAGCGGGGAGAGCTGTGCTGCTGGGGATGGAGCCTGAGGCCCACTGCTTTCCAGAGGCGCCGCTCCTCGGCACGGGCCAGCCGGGGCTCAGCCGCTGCCCCACAGGGCAAGGTCACCGAGGAGGGCCCGATGGCGGCTGGGGTGGCCGGGCCGCCTACGGCAGCGCCCGGGCCTGTGGGGACAGGGGTGGGCGAACACCAAGAAGCACCATCAGTGGTCTGACATCATTTTACAGGAACTCGCTGAGGAGGGAAAAGCATTATCAGCACAGGGTTGGTGACCACTGCAAAATGGCTGCCCCCCGGCCAGTGGGAGAGCCCCGGCAGGGCCGCAGTGCCCAGCTGGACCCCGGCCCAGAGGTGGTGAAATGTCACCGCCAGGGCTGTGTGCCTGTCCCAACACTTCCCAGGAGCCATGGCTCTGCAGGGTGGGATGTACGGCTGGGGCACGGTGGGAGGGCAGCCTGCCATTTCCAAGGGCTTATCCTAGAGTCAGCATATTTGTTGTCTCCTTACAAAAAAGCAAGATGAGATGCTGTCTGCCCTTCTCTCTTGAGTGAGAGGCAACTCTCTTGTAGTTTCTAAATCTGCATTTAAAATTCATTTTCTGTGCAAAACCGTGATCCATTCAGACATGTCCGTGGCTGCCCGCGGTGTGCAGTGACAGGCTCAGTCACATGCAGCTCTAGCCAAAGAGTATCCTGGACCACATGTTTTTATTTTGTAGGATTATTTTGTGGGATTCTTTTGTGAACTATATCCTGGTACCTTCTAAACACCTCAGGTCTTGAATGACCTCCAGGAGAGAGGTGAGTCTCAGATCTCCCAGGGAAGTCCCTGGTGGTCTGGTCCCAGCTCTCTCCCAGGTGTAGGAGACATCATCTTTCCTCCTCTGACTAAAAACAGTCACATCAAAATGCTCATTCTTTAAGAAAAACAAACAAACAAACAAAATATAAAAAAGAAAGACAAAAAGACAAGAACACCTACCCGTTTAAAAAATGGTCCCTGATGTTTCAATGGAAGTTAGAGTTTTGGCTAGGTGCCGAAAGGATATAAAGGCACACCCTACTACATGCTCTCATTAATAAACTAGTGTATGACAGAAGCACTATCCCCTTACGTGTCTCTCTCAGTGTTGTGCAATAATTTCCACTCTAACCCACTTTTCTCGGTCACCCACCCAAACTGCTTGTGCAAATTTTACCCTTCAGGGTAAAATTTTCCATGCCGGACCTCTGCGTGAAGCGATATTTTTTGGAATTTTGAGGTAAAACTGTCTTCTGAGAATAAGAGAAAAGGAAAACACACTTCTGTGTGTAAAAGAAACCAAACAAACCTCGCCCCAAAACAGAGTAAAAAAAAATTCACTGTTTTTTTCACAGCTCGGGGGATGGTGTAAAAAAATCATTGTAAAAAGAGTCTTGTAAAAGACTCTTGTAATAGACTATTGCCTATGCTCAAAGGCTGCTGGGTTGGACTTGACAGCACCATGTTTGTTCATGCTTTAGTAAACAGGTGAAATGTGGGTTTATATACTTTTGTATATGTGTAGTGTAAAATGGACACTATATATCCTTTTATATACATGTTTATACATAGATATGATAAAAATGTGCATGGTTAGGTACAAGTGTGCACTGTTCTCAATATAGATACTGTATATGTACATTTGCAAGGTACCCAATGTGAATCAGTTTTATTGCGGGGAGGAGATGCAGTGCCTGGCAAAGGCACAGCTGGGATATCTGTCATGCACCAGCCGAGTTCCTGTCTAGACTGCTTAAGGTAGGCAATGGTTCAGAAAATACTGTCAGGGTCACTGACCCAGGGCTCATTGGATTTTACAATTTTTCCTCTACTTTCTTAGAAAGTTTAAGTACTGCGATTTCATAAAGACTACAAACATCGATGGGAGGAAGGCCTTGTGGTGTTGGCACAGATGATAAATGTAGCTTCCCCAGCTGCTCGTCTCCTCAGATGCCAAGACCCTGCCTTAATCATAGACAAGCCAAGCTCAGGCAAAAATCTACCAGGCAAGATCTTTTCTTTCTTTTCCTCAGAGGAAGGAATTTTTATACAAGCTGGTGCATCTTTGGCAAGCTTCAGAAAGTGAAATAATTCCTCTTAAACTATTGTTTTTCTGTTTTAATTTCTTAAGAAATTCTGCAGAACGATTTTGCTAGCAGAAACTTCACTATGGTTAAAAACTGAGAAAATATTTTACATCGTAAGTGGACCTAATCACTTGGAAAAGAAATTGCTCAGGACAGTGTTCCAGCCAGTAATGTCTGCTATAGCCACTGCTGCTCCCACTTGCTCCCTTGCTGTCACCCCCAGGTAAGCCATGACCTGGAGAGAGGTTGATTTCAGTGACGTGCAGTCCCTTCAGAGTCATCACATCCGCTGTGCTTCTGGTGTCACTGACTGGCTCTTCTCTGCATTCTGGGGCACTCTTATGAGCACAGTTCTATCTAAAAACAACTAATTTGAAGTTAGGAATGATGTCATTACTGACATTATGCTCTTTCCATTTTACATCTCATATCTCTGGTTGTAACCAAAAATGTCACAGTTTTACATTTAATTTTAGAAATAATACTGACTCACATAATTCCCTCCTTCTATTTGCAGTTTCTTATCTTCTCTTTTGCAAATAGAAAAACATGGCTCTGACAAAGCTGTTCCAAGAAAAGACAGACAGAAGTTATTTTCAAGTAGATTATTTGAAGCACCAAGGGTTGGTCTTATTCTATCCATAGTAAAATAATTCTTTATTTGACTTTAATGTCTTTTATTAAAATACTAAAGAGTAAGAGAAAACGCTATCTGACCAGAAGTTCTCTGCACCATGCCATCAGACCAAGAATGGTTAGGAGCCCATGAGTTTTCTCCAGTTTCAGGAGGAAGATCCCTTGCCCTGACTGTGCCTCTAGCAGGGTGTCAGTCAGGTTTCTTACCAGCATAATTCCCATAATATGTGATAGGAGCTTCCTATCTTTGGAGAGAGCCCTTCAATCCAGAACAAAAAGAGTGTTGTAAGAAGACACTCTTAAAAGAGAATATTTTAAATCAGCATTAGCTCTGTTTGTACAACAGTTGTGCACATGCTATTCAAATACTATTGACAGATCTGGCATCTTACAAGTATTTGTCACACACTCTTGACAGTTTTGTATTTTTTGTTCTCTTACTGTACAACCTCACGACAAAATGAAACACAGAAAAGTTGTCTTAAAATATTTAGCAAAACTTCAAACAAACAAATAAGTAAAAAGAGAAGGCTTATAAAATTCCATTGCTCTAATTCTCTGGTTCAAGTATTACTAATATGGAAGTTTAGTGAACAAGCAAAGCTTCTGGAGTTCATATGAAAAGGCTTTTCAAGACTAAAAAAAATTGATTTTTCAAAAGATGCAACCTTTTGGGCCTTTGTGGTTGTGCTTTGTGTGTTCTTGCAAGGTACACATGCTGTGTATTAGAAATGATGCTTTCTCGTGAAAACAGTTTCATAGAGATTAATTAAATTAATCTAATTCTTAATCACATGAGTTTCAATTAAAGTAATCAAATGCCCCAAATTGAACATAAATTAATCATCTTGTTTAATTTGGATATCCACAACTCTTTCATGGTTTTATCATTTTGAAACATTTTAAGCAATTCGTATTTGTGAATAGGACTAAAGCGTTTCCTGACCACTGGAGTTGAGGTGGAATAGGCTGATAATAAAGTATCTATTAAAACATCATTGGAAAAAGCTCTATAGTTCATACATGGGCACAGTTAATCTCTATAGATTTTTTAATGCTGCTGCTGGAAGGCTGGTGTTGGAGAGGGAGAGAGAAAGAATGCAACGTTCTTTTCTGCACTTCATGGATCCTTAACCCTTATTTAAAGACGACTTTGGATTTTAGACCACATAACTGCTCTTGTAATTATATCAAACAGTTAAAAAAAAAGCTAGTTAATGATGTTCAACATAAGTAATCATGTTAAATAGTGAAATTTAATTTCTTAAAAACTTAAATCCTCATATCTTTTGGAATGCATTGTACTGTAGGATGTCTGAGTAAATTAAATTCTCCCCTGCACACTAAAACATCAATTTCCTTATGGTAATTATCTGCTAGATTGGATCTGTCAGTCGCAGGGAAGCATGCCTGACATTATACCCTTTTTACAAAAAATGATTACAAAAAATTAAGACGAATGAGTAAAATTAAGGCTGCGGCTGGTAAGCCTATATAAAGCTCTCATAGATCACTTTACATAAGCTACCATTGTACTGGATACTAAGCTTTTAATGACTAGTTGCATAATGAGGTGAAGGCCATTAAAGAACAGCAGGGGTAACCGATCACAGAGATAAGAGCTAAAAATGATTTTCAGCCAACTAGAAGCAATTTATTATACACAAAAACATAGGTCTAAATGAAATGTCTGGATAGATGAGGAACTCTTGAAAATTGACAGGATTTCCTTCCTAGAAAAGTTTTACAAATATGATGTGAGCCTGTCTCTGTCATATTAGATTCTTTTTCTCTGTTATTCTGTACTGTAGAATTGGGGTAGTGGTTTTTTGG
>JAWWMU010000106.1:82201677-82238837 GCA_035048155.1 Cinnycerthia olivascens | reverse complement strand
TTTATTTTTAAAGACAGCTGGACTGTAGCAATGCATTTCATTAGCCCACTTGAAAGGTAAATTAGAGTGAGGAGTAGCTGTTATAAAGGAAATTCATAGCACTCTGCCAGCAAGTGTTATATGGAGGCAGGTTAGTTGTTACAAGTCAACTGACACCCTGTCTGTGCTAAAAAACCTCATCCACTCTACAGAACTAAGAAAGGTTTAGGGTTGTAAAATACCATATTACTCTCAGAGCAGTGCAAAAATCAGTATGTAAGTAAATTTTCTTATAATGAGCAGTCACCTGGGGCCAAAACAGAAAAAGAGTCCAAGTGCCTTGAAGGTAGAAGAAGGTCAAATTTTGCTGTAACCTCCTCTCATAGGGGAAGTTACATCCCTTAATTTAAACAAAAGGAATCTGGGGCAGGGTGCATAAAGAGAGGCAGGAATGGCAGGTGCAGGTGAAAACCTGAAGCTGGGCTGTGTGAAGCACTTGGTGTGTAGCCACTTTAACCCGGAGTGTGGGAGATACACACATACATATTTGTACATAAATACACACACATACACACACACACGCATTAACAGATTTACCGTGTCTGTATAAATCGTATTATTTGTACTAGGAGTATAGCCTTTACAACAAAGAAATATCCACAAGATGTCTTTCTAATAAAAAAAGAATCTGGGAAACTACTTTCCCTTCTTTCCTTCCCTCTTCTCACGTCTTCTTTATGTGCTATGGAAGTTCATTAGTCTCCTGGCTTAAAGGATTCAAGTAGGCTGGATAAATCATAAGATGCCTGGAGACAGAGGCAGTGACTACTGACAAACAGGGGTGCCCAGAGGAGGGCCAGAGAGATGGTTCTGGGGCTGGATCAAATCATCTATGGACTTGGGAATTGGGTTGCTTTACCCTGAAGGGAAGGAGTCAGATGGGAGGGTGTAGTAGGTTACAGAATAGACAATGCCAGATGTTTCTGTGAGATTCAATGCCAAGTGGCAGGAAGCAATGGTCACAAATGGGAATGAAGGCACAACAAGGAAAATAAGCTCAAAAGGACAGTTGGAAAGCATTGGAACATGTTGCCCAGAGAGGCTGTGGAGTCTCCATTCTTGGAGAATTTTCATAATCCAGCTGGGCAAGGCCCTGAGCAAAATGCTTTTTCTTCACCATTGGTCTCATTGTGAATTTGGAGTTTATACAGATGACCTCCAGAGCTCCTCTCCAAACTAAATTTTTTAATGAAGTCATGATTCTTGTCTGAGGCTTATGGTCATCTTATTCCCATCACAGTTGTGAGTTCTATCTGTATTTCTTCTTCCCAAGGACATATCCTAATTCTCAAGGGACGGACAGGCTGCTTGGAGAAAGTTTTTTTAATTGCTGTTCATTTCTGGAACTTCATCTGGCTTATGTCTGTACATTATCTGCTAACAACAAGCATTGAAGAAAATTTCTGCCAGTTTATCTATATGAGCTAACATATAAACACCACTGGGGGCTGTCTCTGGCTATACAGCAGAACTAGCTATGCTATTAGATTTTTAGCCTGGTGTTTGGTGTATTTTTGCTCCATGATGAACAGCATTCTTCTTCACACGCCCAAAAATGTCTCAGACATGAATTTCAAAATATGCAGAAACAATCAGTTCTTCATATCAGTGGCACCCTTGTTTTGGAGTCTTGTCAACAGTATGGATATTGGCTATTCCTTGACCCAAGCACTGTCAAATGGCTCTCAATGTATTTTTATTCACTAATATGGTCACAGCTTCAGTGTTTAGGCAACTTTCAGGCCAAAGGGGCAGCCTCAGGATGTACTGGCAGTGGTGCAGCTTGATGTGTATTGTGGGGAGGAGAATTAACCTCAGTTTTTTATTTGAATAATTAAATCCCATCTGATTTCTTGTTTAGGCATATATTGCCTTCCATGCACTGAATTTTTAGCCATTGGAAAGCTGCAGCCTGATTTACATAGCACTGAAGTCATTGGACACTGTCATTAAAGCTTTTCTTTTTAATCACTTGCATTTGTGTTGTGGCTCGCCTTCCACAAAATTTTCAGTAATTTCAATCATTTCTCCTTTATTCTTTAATTATTTCAAATGTAAATTAATTTGATCTACAGCCTGCTGGTTGTGTCATTATTTGAGATGTGTACATACTAGCATAGTTACTCTTTCAAACTGATAGTGGCTAATACAATTATATGCTTTTTTTCACTGATATCTGATCTGTTAATTAACTGGAAAATATTTTGATTGGGGTGACTGCTTACCCAAATTATTTAATTGTTCCATGCAAGGCTGTCAGAAAAAAAAATGTAAATGAGCCTAGGAAGTTCTATGAGATTTCACAGTAATAGCTTTTCAGGTTAGGGCTAGAATTAGACAGAGAAATAGCAAGAGCAACTTGGAGCTTGCAGGAAAAGAAACTAGCTCACATTTTAATTTCAATAAAAATAATAGTAGGAGCACTTGGTTTTTGTCTATCCCTTTTCCTCTTTGATTTTCTTACTTTTTTACAAAGCAAGGCTCCCTTTTCCCATGCTAAAGGAGTGTGTGTGTGCGTAGCACATGAAAGTTAAGAGAACTGAGAGTATGATGTAGGTAAATTGGAAATTAGGTCTGTATCTGGTTAACTGGACAGGACTTCTTTCTGATCCTGTGTAGGCTTTTTATCCTGAATTGGCTGGCTGTCACTGGTGAACTGAACATGACAGAAAGCTGTAATTAGTTTTTTTGAGCTGAGAGCTCAAAGAATATTGTGGACATTCTTTCTTCAAAAATAAGAAGGTCCTGCAAGAAACTTGGTTCAGTTTTTGAGAAAGTCTAATAATTTTTTAACTTAAAGAAGTGGAGTCACTGAATACTCAAGGGTTCTTGTAGAAGGAAATTAATGGATTTAATAAATGTATTCTTTATTGAATAACTGCAATATTTGAATGTTAGATTTCATACTAGCAATAAAACAGTTAACTAGCTTAGGTGATGCAGAGTGAGTATTCTATGGGGTTTTTAGCGTTCATAAATATCAATGAGAAGGTTTACACCACAGGATTCAGCAAGGGGTATACTGTTCTAAAACTGAGAGCTGCAGTGAGCTGAGAGACAGTCATCTTTTATTCTAATTCTGAGAATGTTGGAGTTCATGACAAAATCCTAAAATAATCAGTGTACATTAATTTACACATACAGATTTGTTTCATACAGGATGACAACAAGGAGCCATACAATGCCTTTTATCTAAACATGGAACCTGATTATTGTCTTTTTAATGGCTGCAAATTGTCTATATATAAGACAGATACTACCAGAGGCTTGCAACATAAGCAAAAGGAGCGTCTCTTATGACACTCCAGTGTGACTAGCTGCTGAATTAATGATGCTCCAAAGTTGTCCTTGCAGGCAAACAAAACCAGCAGTCAGTGGAACCTGGATGTGTAAAGGTCTTTGACTTTTAGGGCCTACATATGATAAACTTACTGGATATGCTCATTTCTAGACCAAGTAGTGAGGACAGAGCAGCTGCAATGGTTTTGTTTGGTTCCATAAGTAACTACACTTAGGCTTGCTTCCTATTTCTCTGAGAAGCCCCCAGGGAAAGTCACCTTTTATAAATGAGGGATGGTTTGGGCACTTATTTCCCTTCTCAGACTTTACAGACTATTTTCTAAGGCTGCTCTCAAAGTTAGTGTATCTCAGAGAAGATATGAGGCACAGTCTTGACTAACCACCATTAAATGTCACACGCTGGTATTTGCAAGAGAAGAGGTGTCCTCAATCCTTACTGCAAAGCCAGCAATTACATGTTCTAAGTGCAAATGGACATGCAGGAGGTGACAAGCAGCCATCCTGCCTCAGCACTCAGGTCAGTGTTTTGGGAGGAATCTCCTCTGGGAGGAATCTCCTCCTCTCTGCCACTTTGCAGGGCTGCTTTGTATTCCTTCACACTGGGGAAAACATAGAGTCCTGTTCTAAAGTGTAAGTCAGGCCTCTTGAGTGCCACATTGCTTGGGGGGCTAAAAAGACAGCAAGCGCTAAGAGATGCTGAGACACGAAGCAAGGAGATTTTAGCCACTGATGAAGGGGCTCAAACTGTACATTTTTTTTCTCCTCTGCTTTGTCAGATTTCACCAAGTAAATCATTCTTAGTGTCTCAGTTTCTGAAAGCAACACAAATTCTCTACTTGTTTGTGATGTTTTTCTGGTTTTAATTGCACTTAATCAAATAAGAGAAGCTTTCATCTACAGTAAAACAAACCACAGCTTCCAGTTATTAAATGCTTTTGGTTTCTGATATCTCTGTAAGTACCTTATTTTCTCCAGTCATTTTCAAGATTTCAGGCTAGGATCACCACTGCCTCTTATATAATTTTCCTACCATGAAGTTGTTTATGTGTATTGTTTACCCAACAGATATTTCTCTTTCACTTGGTATATTCATTACTAAATAATTCTGTGAGAAGATACAGGCCACTGATTTTTTGCAATTTGCATCCCCATACTCTAAGCTATGTTGAAAGCGAAGCTTTTTGGTTCTCTTGCTTTGGAAGTACATTAATATTTCTATGACCTTTACTAGACGGAAGATGAGAAGCATTAGGAATAAAATAACAAACAAACCAAAGGAAACCAATTTTTTAAAATGTGTATTTCTGAAAGGAGCAAAAGGAAAAAGAATCTAGTTTAAAAAATATGAACTTCAGCTAGAGTTATGATAATTGCTCTATTGTACCTATTTTCCCATATCAAAATGCTTCTTTATGATCAATCCACTCAGCATAATGCATTAATGTATTTGAAAGGGTTTAGTAGCTATGCATAAAAAATATATATATAGATACGATTTAGAGATATTTAGAAAGAAATAGAATAGTTTAAGACATGATTATTTACTGTGCATAGCAAAGTGATCATATTAAAAGCATGGTCACTATACTAACAACTACTTTACACAAAACTACTTCAAATCATTTAACTTCCAAAGCCTGCTAGTTCTAAAGAGAAATTCTGTGAAACAAGATGCAAATGTAGTGACTTGTGTGTGGCGTAAATCCTCTGCTTTAGAAGACTATACTTTCAGAAGGCATTAGACAACTGTAGGAGGAAAACCAGCTAAATTCTACCCAGGAAACCATTTCTCTCACAGCAGCACTGTTTTTCAGTGGTTTTACTGCACACCGGAAGCCAGCTCTGTTCCTGTTCATCTAGCTGTCGATTTTTGGATCTGTTGTCAAACGAACAGTTCCAAAAATCATTTCTAGTGACTTGAAATTTGAGTTTAACACTACCTATGATTCAGTAAGGCATTTAACAGAGGGAAAGCAAAAATTGCCCCGTGAACTAAAGTATTTGTTCACTGGTTTCCACTTGAGGGAAAAGAGATTATTTAATAAAAACTGTTTTTCATAAATTTTCATACATATACTTTATATCATATGCTACAGCATCAAATGAAAGGATATTCAGGGCAGGGGAGGATGTGTGGGTTAATTCTCTTTAGGGTAGTGTGGAAGAATCATAAAATTATAAAATAGTAATAACCAGATCATCATACCATGAATCTCACGACTCTAGAAGAGTTCAGGTTAAATGAAATGGTACTAGTTACAGGATGGACATGATGACAAGAATCCACTTCTGTCTTTACTATCAAGAGAAATGCTATTGCATCCAGTAGAATTGGGCTAGACCTTATATTGAATATGTCACATACTTATTTTTTATTTACTACTTTTATTAGTTCATCTACATGATAATTTTCTCTCCTTGAGATTTCAGATATCTTTTCATTTTAGGGAAAAAAATAGATTTTGTTTTTTAATGATCATGAGAACTTCTTAATGGGAAAGAAATGTTTGAAAACAAAATTATTGTTGTTTTAGTTAGGTGAAATGAGGGATTTCTTTATAGTTTGGATACAAGCATTTCCCTTACAGTTGGTCTTTAAGTCCTAGTGATTTTTATTCTTTACTGAAATGTTCAGAGAAATTGAAAGTAACTAGAAACCAACTTTAAAAATACTTTTCCTCCTCATTGTTTAGTTTTGGGGTTTTTCTTCTTCATAAATGTTCTCAGCTTGATCTATCAGTATGAAGAAGTATAAAATACTCTCACATTTTTTTTACTTATGTTTTAATTTGCTTATGTTGCAAATTTCTAGAGAAATTTGGATTTCTCTAGAGGATTTCGAAGACACAGCTTCCATTCATTAGAGCCAGAGGTTCTGATTCTTAATCAATCCATAAAATCAGAGAAAACTATGCTGAGTTATTCAACTGAGAACCCACTCATTTTAAATATAGCTCCCATGTTCGTAGATTATTGTGCATTAATTATGCCGTGTATAAAAATCTTTTATACATAAAGCAACCAATCTGAACTTACTCAAGCAATGGCATCTGTCTTTGCAGTCAAAGTTCTCAGCCCAGTGCTGGTTTAGAATGTAATCTGTTTTCATCAGCTAGTGTCCTGGGTTGATGGAATTTAGGTTTCTGTTCAAGATACAGCAGTGGTACTGCACCGCATTGCACAAAGACAGTTCCTACATTTGTACCTAATGTCACATCACCCCTTGCACTACACAACTGGGGCTCTGAAAGATTTAATTGGAATCCTTCTCAAGCATAGAACAACACAGCCTTTGTAACCAGTAACAAATCTGAAAATATTTTTTACATGGTACATAATAATTTGATAGGACATAATAAGCCAGATTTGTAAAAGTGGCTATGTGTTCACCTAAAATATTTACTGGCTTGTATACATGTGCAGCTCCAAATGGAGAAGAGCAAAAGGCAAAAGCAGGTTGCAACCTTCCTCCACTCCAATAAATGCTTTAATTTTGCACATGCACATGCTATGTATAAATTTAATGGAGGAAGTGATTGGATGAAAATCTTTTAAAAATCTGGGACTAGTGATTTGTACACAAGGAAATACAGAAAGCTAGAAGTGTAGAAGTTTCTCTGTAAATCAGACATTTCAAGAACTGGTATCTTTCTGCCTCACTTCAGGATAAACAACTTTCTACAGTCTTATTAGGGGAAATGGTATATCTTAGTGTCTTGCTTAGCTGTCATCTCACATTCCCTAGGGGCTTGTGACTATCCTCTGTGACTGAGATTTGCACAGAAATGTCAGGGGTTTGGATGCTTAGTTCCCATTGTTGTTGTGGAGGATCTAATCCCTTTGTTAAGGGATGCTAGTCCTTTCTGCAGATTTTGTGTCTTTTGGCTCTATGGTTTATTCTCCCTACATTTCAGTATTTCCAGTAAGGCTTCAGTCTACTCTTGAAAAGTTCTGTCACCATTGGTGCACTTTGTAATCCTCCACCGAAATCCCTGTGAAAAAGGCAGCTGTGAAAAAGCTACTTACAAATGTTTTGGCACAGGAATGTACCTTAAAAGCCTGGAGAAGCCTGTACTGGAGAAAAGCAAGCATTTAGAGACATAACAGAGAAGGAATATAGATTATTCAGATAATACTGCAGACCTCAGGACAGAAAATCCTGAGGGTTATGTAAGGCTGTCTGAATTAGAATAACTATTTGCACTATTTTGGCCCCAGAAGCACAGTAGAACTTCCTGACAAATCTGCATTTGATCTTCTCTTTCTCTGGCATGCTCCTTCCTCATGTTGTCTGTACCAACATTGGAAAATAAACAGTACCAAGACAAATGCTTAAGTAGAGGTCCTCCATCTTCCATGTTTAAATTTTCCCTATTCAGATTAAGCATGAATGAATTTAAGCATGGGTGTAAGACACACATTCCTAATTAGCCTCCAAACTAGGGAACATAACTTGGCTCCTTTTATTCACTACACACACAAAACCAGTACAAGATAAAGGTTAAAATCCCATTCTGTGACATTTAACCATCTTTGCAAGGCACACTCAGAACAGCTTGAGAAGGGCTGTTAATAATACATTCACAAATGTGTGTCCACATTTGTGTGTGTGTGTTTACATAAAATGTTTATGTCAATGTATGGAACAGCTACAGCATCATTTTCAACCTTACTTAACAAGGAAATCTAGTACAGACAAGCTTCAAGACTTTGAATTATGTCTTTTCTTGTTCTTAATATGGTTTTAACTGTCAATGTTAGTAAGTCTTAAACGTGAGAATAATGCAATAAGGACTACCACAAACATCCACTTCTGTATTATTTTATTTTTGTTCTGTGTTTAGTGTCTGCACTTCTTCACACATTTCCTTCCTCCTCACTGTCAGACACTGAGGCTCTCAGTTATTAATGTAAAAAAGACTGGCATTCTCTAAATTTCAATAGATTTTTATTCTGCTTTGAAAGAAATCCAAGGACCAACTGGAGTTGAGAAAAAAGTCCTAAGTGCTTCTACTGAGTCAGCTTCCATGTTTTGCTATGTATCTGCAGTCATACAAAAACATGGAAAAAAAGAACTTTTAAAACACTCTCTCATATTCCTAAACATTCTCTCTTTTTCTCACTCACTGCTTGCTTCACAAACACTTATGCCCATTAGCCACAAGGAATATAAAAAAATTGCAATATTCCATAGTATTAGAATCAGGCCTCTCAAGATCAATGGTGGTAAATCTTCCTGAAGACCTTCTCCAGCCTTTCTTGAGCACACACACAGACACACAGACAGACACAGACACACTCACCTGTTTCACAAGTCACCTGCACAGTACATGTGCAGACCTGCCATGACCATGCCAAATGCTTTCAAACACATAAGGCCCTGTGGTGCCTGAAGGTCATGCAGGAGATTTGGCTTTCAAGCCTTCTAAAAATACTTTGTTGGCACTGTCACCTCTGCTTTAGATGCTCAGTTCTCATGGCTGACACAGAATTGACCACAGATATTTATGTTCACACACTCCAAGCAACTTGCTGAAAGTTGCTTCTAAATTCTCTCAATAATCAAGAAAGTTATTCTCTCAACAATCAAACACAATCTAGCACTATCCTGGATTAACTATGGTGAAACCAATGGATTTCCATGCAACCTGAGATGCAATTGGATTTGTATTTTCCAGGTAGCAATGGACACAAGAAAAAACAACACATAAAACATTCCTTCCTATGCAAAAGCTAAACAAATCTGCCAGAATTTAATTGACCTAGGGGCCTTTAAAATATAATTTTCATGTCAGGATTATCTGGAAATAAAAATAGATTAAAAATACATCAATAAATCTTGACATATAAAAACACTATTCATATTTAAGGATGAGAAAACCATATTTCTACTGTTTCACATTCTATACAATCCTGTTGACTTCAGAACACTTGACACTGATGTACAGGATTTTGGTGCACATCATGTGGGAGCACTGTGCAATAGAAATACAGTACAGAAATGGTTGCATGCTGCCTGGTCTATCTGATATTGCTGATATTTTTGACAGGAATATTTATTAGACCAGGTCAGCAGTACAGAAGAGACTCCGTTTGATACCTATAGTTGTCTCCAGGACTCTTGACCACATGTTGTAGACAGCAGTTATAAAACATCCACCACATGCAACACTTGCTAATTTATGGGAAATTATTAAAATCATTACTCTGGAATGACAATAAAGACAAAGAAAGGGGCATTTTACATTTTAAAAATGATAAGGATGAGATCACATCCTACATCAAAAACACATTGTCTGACTCCAAATTATGGGAATAATCTCTTCTCTTCACCTCTCCACTATAGTCTAGCTTGACCTGTAACCCCTGAAATCAGCAGGAATTCTTATAAATTATTTTATAAAGGGAAGGAATCAAATGTTAAGCATGCCTATTTTATGGGCATCAGTAATGAACATTGAGGGGAGATTCTCAGCATCCATCATAGTTTTATATAGCATGAAGGACTATAGTTGTGGAGGACTGGAATGTTCCATCTTAGCTCTGTGAGCACTAACTTCACAAGAAGGACCATAGACCTATTATAATTTTGCAATCAGGGATACTATCTCCTCAGGGAAAAGTACCATAGAGCTCAGGCAAAGGGAGGCAAAACCTGCTCTGCAATCTCTGAACATGATTATGCTTTCTAGTTTATTCCAGCACAAGCTTCTTCAAAAAGGTCAGGAGATTCTGTCCCGGTTCTCGAAAGTATCCATTAGCACAGAATGAGAACTCTGTTCTCCCTATACACTAAAAATGACAAATTTCCTCCGCTGTGAACTACACCCACAGTAACATCTGAGTAAAGTAATAGGAAGCAACTGATGTGTTTTCTTCAGATCACAGTCGTGCCTGTCATTTTTGCTCTTGAATTCTGAATGAAGTCTCTCAATTATCTTTGTTAAGCTGCATATGTCTTTTTTGTTTGTCTGTGACATTTACATGCAATTTAGAGTTGCATGAGACTGATTTAATTAATCTTTATCCGATTATAGAGACTCAGGACTTTGTTGCATCTTTCCATTCCCTGTCAACAGGAGCCCATAACTACAGGTAACTGCCTTTTCCAAATAAATGTGGTTATATTTTCCAAATATAACCACAAGAGAGGAGCAGAGGTGACTGGATGGAGGGCAGCAGAAAAGTAAGTCAGGGCATCCATTGAAATGGTGAAACTCTTGACAAGGTGAACTCTTTAAAAGCCATATAACTCCGTAAATCTCCTTGAGCCTTTTCTGCATACTTTTCACTGACAGTGCTGAAAACAAGTGTGATGTGTTGTGAACAGAGTCCTAAAGCAAATAAAAATTTAATTAGAGGATAAATTTCTCAGGAAAACCTGGAAATTTGGAAAAGTGTCACCATATCTCAGATCACTATAGATTATAAGAAAGCAGAATCTAAAGCACAAAATCATAAAGGAGAGAGGAGAAACAAATAGTTACTAAGCTATTAGGGAGAAAAGTTAAATCAGTTCTTTGCTAGAATCAGAAGCTCTTCATGCTAACAAAAGGAAGAGGATTTTTCAGTGATTTTGAAATGTCCAGATCTTTTGAAATCAACAAGTAAGGCATCTAAATATTTATATTGGCCCACAGTTTTAACCAGCCTTGTATGGAAGAGCAAGAGAGAATAAAGATTAGTAATTCACTTCATGAGGCAGCCACAATAGTGATGGGGAGCTATAATGATTTCACGGACACAGGGTCCCAGGCTACATCAGTATGGTGGCATGCATGACTCTGCTTCTCACTGCCTTTTGAGTGAACCCACCCATTTTTAACAACCATTATTCATAGCAAATACCTGTTTCATGGGTCTGCCAAAAACAATTGAGAAACTCCGCACAGTTTTCTTTTGGGAATTGATAACTTTGATATTCATGGTCTTCTTTGAAACAAACAGACAAATTTGATATTAAAAAAAAGTCACCTTCCCAGCACATGCTGTACATTGTTCCAGAAAAATTCTAAAACCTCAAAAGGAGTTCAGATTCGCATGACAATAATGTAGTGGGATCTAACCTCAACTGTTCTGTATTTTTTAAGCCAATAGAATGTCATGTGTAACATTTAATTGTTCTTTAACTAAATAAATGCAATTATGATTTTCCCTGTAATTTTTCTGAACAAGCTGAGAAATATACCTTATACCTACCCATGCATTCCTGCAATTACTGATGGGGCTGTTGATGGAAGATTAGAATTTGCCGGGTGAGTTGTTGACCAATGAGCCTTGCCAATGTATCCAGGAATATTTGGAGTGCTAAAGGAAACAGTTAAAAGGGGGATGGGGTTGGAGAAAGGGTAAATTAAATTACTATAGGCTTGAAATATGACTTATAGATAAGTTCTAGAATAGATAGGATTTATTGAAGATGGATAGGGTAAAATCTCTTAATAACAAAACAGGTGCTTAGAATGTATAAAATGTCATAGCTTCTTTAAGGTCAGGGAAACAACTTTATGATGATCTAGCTGATGATCTGGGCCCAAAGCTCTGATTAGACATTGCAAAAGTGAGCTCTTTAGGGAATTTTTTTCTTTAATCTGTTTAGGTTTAGTATCTGTACAATATTTATGATTAGAAGCAACATTTAATCACAAGAAGAAATAAAGTTACTGAGTTTGCATAGAATACAAAAAGCAAAGAAATATTCTTTAAAAATGTGTTACAGATTTAGCTCATATCTAGTTTCCAGCTTCAAATATGGAATTTACATAACAGACTTTAGGCCAACAGGTGTGATTTCACATGGGCTAAAACATAAATAATTTCCCAAATTGTTCAAATGTTCTCTAAATTTCCCTTCTAATTTATTAAAATGTAGTATTAACAACACTGCTTAGATACGAACTTAAATTCTAGTGTGAGTGCACCAATGAATTGAGACAATATGAACCACGTATTGGAAAATGAAAGCCTTTTTTACTTCTGATGCTGTTTTAATGTGAAAATGAAAAACAGAGTTCTTTAAAGACGTGGAGTAAAAATATTCTACTTATCTGAAGCAGCATAAAGAAAATTTTGATAACAGTTATTGCAAGATGAAGCAGAGATGGACAAAATTAAAGAAAAAAGGTACTAATATGAATTCAGATAAATAATCCATGAGCATTAGAAATAAAACAATATAAACCCCCAATACAGTACCTTTTTTAACAACTCAAAGTTTTTCAGAGAATATCATCAATATAATTCTGTATTGATGTCTCTAAGTAGGATACTGTTGAATTATACAATTATACATAGGACACACATGAATTATATATCCAGACTGCCCATACACATAGAGGTAAAGGCTCACAACAAGCTGTTTCATCCACTGAATCAACTAAGTATTTGGGATTATACACCTGTCCTCGGTTAGTCTTGTGGGTCTTCACACCACATAACTGATAGTGGTGCCTCCTTTCAAATAATTTCTGAGGTATTCTTTGTTTCCGCTGTATTCTGTGTAAAAATAAAGTTTATTTAATTATAAAGTGCATAGAATTACTAGTATCATGCAGCTGATGATCTCCTTCTCCACAACTAAGTACAGCATAGGATATAAAAAATGGACACGTGAGAGATACAGTTTACCAAACTTTGTTTATCTCTGACTTTTGTAGTGGGAAGCTTGGCTCTGAAATTCCTCACCAGAATTGCAGAGGTAATGACAAAATGCTGTATCTACCTACCAGACTTATAACACAAGGCTCTGAGTCAACTGTATTTGGCATGGGAGCATAGGTGGTGTACGTTGTAGTCCTTCCCTCCACTTTTAGAAGAAGGACCACCTAATTCTCTTAGTTTGGAGTAATCTTGCACTAACCCGTACCTTCATACACTGCTACACTCCCTAGGCCACGTTCCAGTCTACAGCTCTCTGGAGAAGATGGCTTTGTAGAATCAGTACAGAGGTTTTGTAGCACTTGGGCAGCTGTTGCCTACAGGGAATCACTAAATAGTTGGCTGGGCAAGGAACAAATTTGCTGTCTTAACAGCAGCTGTGCAGGGGCAACAAGTGGCTTGAAAATCTTTTACAGTAGTAGAACATGTTTTCAGGATTGGTCAAAATGGGTTGTATTCAAATTTTCATTTTCATGTTAAAGTAGACAATTCTTAGGTTACCTGCACATTAGGTTACTCTGCACAAAATTCTCCCTGTATGACAGGATCCCACCAAGGGACACAATGAATATTGGGTGGTTGTGATTGTAAGCACACAAATTCATCCAAAACTAAAAATATACCTGCTACCACTCAAGGAATCAGTCAAACTGTGAGCCCAGTTTTATTACACTGGTGATGGGCTACATGCCAAGATACATCTGTCAAGTCATGAAATTCCAGTGGTTTCCTTGGAAGTGTACAGGTGTCACAAAGAGAAATAGAGAAGAAGTCCTGTATTAGCTTGCAGCCTATTTGAAGTTAAATCACATAATAACTATACAACTGTGAGACATCTGTTTGATAAAATCTTCTCTCTTTCTAACTTGCAAAAGTAGAAGAAAAGACAAAAGTGTCATAAATGGGCAAACATAACCCAAAAGTCGATCTGAGAGATGGTCCAAGATGAAGACTTGTTCTAGACTGCCTGTTAGAAACAACTGACAAAAGTTGGTACATTCAAAATATGTGGGATGAATGTGGATCTGTATAAGAAGAGATCTGAACAGAGAGAAGTTAAAGGTACCAGGAAAGTAAGCAAGGTTACACTACAGTAAAGCAGCTGCTCCCCTGGGAACCTGCAAAGAAGATGCAAAACTATGCTGCGGTTATGTCGGTGATAAAGGAGAAGAAACTGAGGTTAAAAAAATACCCTTTTGTGTTTTTGTTTTTTTTGGATCATACCATCTAGCTCTTTTGCGCTTTCTCTGATGAGCTGCTAACCCACGTTGTTGCTGCTGAAGAAAACAACTAAGTGCCAGCCTACCACAGGGCAACACACAAAACTACTCTGTGGTTATGCTGCCGTCATCAAGCTTTCTTTCTGTAACCATGACATCTTTCTTGTTCATAGACTTCCGTGTTATCATCCTCTTAGTCCCAACAGTAACAAATAATATAGTGTTGACAGTTGAATCTGTGCGGGCACTAAGATTTTTCAAGTGAATTGTAGTGATTCTGAGTGCCTCTGCATTGGTGTGCCCCTGCATTTTATGTCCATATAATCAGAGAATCACTAAGGTTGGAAAGGACCTCTAAGATTATCAAGTTTGCTGTTAACTCAGGACTGTCAATTCCACCACTAAACCATGTCCCCAAGTGCCATATCTACATATCTTTCAAATATCTTCAGAGACAGTGGCTCCACCACTTCCCTGGATAGACACTTTTTCTTGCCCTATTGCTTGTTTCCTGGGAGAAGACACTGACCACCACCTGGCTTTTGGATAGCTGTAGGGAGTGATAAGGTTCCCCTGAGCCTCCTTTTCTCCAGGTTAAACACCCACAGCTCCCTCAGCTGCTCCTCATAAGACTTGGTGCTCCAAGACCCTTCAACAGCTCCATTGCCCTTCTCTGGACATGCTCCAGCACCTCAATGTCCTTTCATGGTGAGGTACCCAGAGCTGGACAGCAGATTTGAGGTGAAGCCTCACCATCTTGGGATATCTTTGTAGATTTTTTTTTTTCCTGGTAATGATCAGGAAGACCAGTGTGGACTTAATTTAGTAGGCCCTCCATACTGATATTTAGAGCTATTTGAGATGCCTGAGATAATTCCCTACAATGCAGGACTCACAGGGGATACATATTGTTCAGAAGCAGTAGCTGGAAGTGATGGTCTAGGGTGCCTCGAGGGTATTGGATGCCCAGGTTTGCCACATAAATCTCACATCACCTGTTTATATGGGAGTGATATCTAGATTTCCCCAAAATAATATGTAATTCTATAAAGCCTTGGATCTAGCACTTCAGCTTGAGCAATGGAAGCATGCAAGTTCTTTGTGAAAAAATTCCATCTAGTGAGATACCTGGTAGATTCTTACCTTAACACTTACAAGCAAAGAGTTTCTAGCATCTTACTCTTTCTTATAAACACTCCTGTATAAATGCAATAGAACTAAATCACCATATGAAATCACTATAACTCTTTTGGTTATTGCTGTTATAAAATAGGCCTCCCAGACCTCACTCACAGTATATAAGGCTCACAACTGGTTGTTTCCATCTCAAATTCTCTTCCAGGAAGACTGACATGTAAAATGTTTGTACTCTTCTACATCCTTTTGCCTCTGTGATCCTGTTTGTCAAACAGAACAACCTGTGGCAAAAATGTCTCAGGCACAATCATGTGTCAGGAAATTCATACACTTCCTTGTGTTGTGAAAGAACATACTTATACTTTTGTGAAGACAAAACAAAGTGCTTTAATTCAGAGCGGAAAATAGGACTGACAGTCTTCTGGGTTTCACTTCATATCATATCCATCTCTATTAGCCATCAAAGCAGAATAGGGAATGGGTACTTAAAAGCGGGTTTGGGGTTCCTGAAAAGATAAAACCGTCAAAATGGCAACTCCTCAAAATATTTTGAATCATGTTGTAGAAAATTTTGTTTCTACAATTTCAAACAATTTTATCCTGCTTTCAAATTTTTCAGTCCCCCTTTGTAGTTTGGGGTAATTTTTTTCAGACACAATAAAGTATTTCAAGCCAGCAATAAAATCTCATTTGTAAAATGCCAAAGTAGGATATTTCAACACACACTTCCCTCCACAACCCCCTGAATGAGTCAAACTGGAGAATCACTAAACAGGCATATATACAGGCTGCCAGTTTCTGAGGAAAAAACACTTTGTGAGAAAGCTCTATAGCAGTCCTTGGAAATGACTGTGCAAGGTGCACGACAGCAGAGGGTCCTGTTCTCAGCTAATTTTTGCCTGTGAGGTTTCTGATAACTTCAATTTCCAAGGGATGTACGCACACAGTCAGTTGGAAAATGACTACAGTGAAGAAATATGTGAAGCCACTACAGATACACTGCTGTGATAGTAGCATTTTGCTCAATGTGCTTGAGAAACCATGAACAAAAGGTAGTTTCAGAGAACATCTTTGTGCAAGAATTGCAGGACTTGAAACACTTAGGACTTTGTCTTCCTAGCAACTGCATGTTTCCCATTTCAGTCGACTGCTTTTGATCAGATCCTATTGCCTTCCTCACACACACAGGTCACATCAGGGTTGTCAGTCTGTACCTGTCCAAAACGGATATTGTAACCTGTTTTACCAGCGTTCTGGCAATGCATTAGTTGATGATAAAAAAAGTGCTACTATGTAACTAACACTTGGTGGGGAACTCACATGCATTGTGTAAGCACTGCCCTCTACTGTGGATTAGGAGTGCTGAGGAAGAGTGGAAAGTTTTGAAAAGCTGATGATTGCCACATTTTTCACTTATTTGAGGAGGCAGAGGCATTTACTGTGGAACAAGGAAACATAATCACTGCCCTAACTGCTTTTTGCCAAATGTTTTTTCAATGCCCTAACTGCTTTTCTCAAAAAGAGACAGATTCCAATAGGCACTGCAGTGAATTGGGAAGTAGTTGTGTTACAGCACGAAAGACGTGCTAAAGAGAAAAGCACAAGACAGATATAGGAAATAAACCTAGATTGATATGAACTGTTGTACACTGGAATGCACTAAATGTGCTACACTATTAAGTTCTGCCAGCTCACTAAAGGCATAAGTGAGCTCTCACAATATCAGGGAGAAGAGTTATTTGTGCCTGTCAGACCAGAGCCCAGCCCCTGAATGCTACAGAGGAAATCCCCATCAACAGTGTGGGAGGCTTTTTTCCATTGACCCTTAAAACACCTGCAGAATCTAAAATACCACACAGAGCATAACCTTGTTTCAGTAGCAGATTGGGGAAGAAGTCAACAGAGGAAAAAAGTTGGTGGCTAGAGGTGAAGTAGAATTATAGAAAATAAAATATACATATAAAGATTTTTTTTTTAAAAAAAAAGAACAGTGGATGATTATGTTGGAAACCCATATGATCCAATAAAAGCAGTTTCTCTACAGTTTTCAATATTGTTAAGTTCAAAATGCACTTCTGAATAAGAAAGACAATATTTCAAAGTAGTTGTTAATAACAAGAAACAATGATTTGGGTCATTACTTATTTTCGCTTTTTAATATCATGGCACCTCTCAAAGTGGTCAGAGAATTTATTAGTCTGAGCCTTCCTGGAAATCACAGTAGCTCTGCTGCAAAATTTCCTCTGAAAACAATGTTTTTCCAGTATTTGGTGTCCTCCTCTTCCTTAGTACATATGAGGGTTGGAGCAGCAGTTAGACACAGGAGATCAGGTCTTGGTGTTTGTGGTCAGGTTTTTGCAGGAGCTTAGCGATGAACATGCACCCAGAATGTGAGCTCTTTCAGAATTCTGGCTTTCATATGTGGTTCCTGTGCTATTTTTGAAAGCCTGGCTAGCTGTACAAAACATACTCATTTAGCACTCAGTTGCTCGCCTACCTACTATATGGGCAGTTATGTGACATATAAAGCCAAATGCTGTATTCATCTTCCACAAAAAAATGAATATTATAAGGAAATCATTAACAATCAAGCCACTAAGAAAGAAAACAAAAATAACCAAGGAAAACAGACACAATCAATTCAGAGTTTAAAGTCTTGTAAAAGAAATCCCAGAGGTCTCAGTTCTGCAAAATATGCGAACAGATTCTCAATCCTATTCCTGTTCAGGAAACCTTGTTAAGCAAACACCTTTAACTCACTGATTCCAATGGAACTTACACTTCATGGGTTTGAAAACACAAGTATGCAAATACAAGAGAGTTTACAGTTGGCAGACAAGTAGAGAAGGTAGGAAAAAACTGAAGAAAAAGAAAGTATGCACAAAAAAAAATTATACATTTCAAAATAACACAAAAGCCACTTGAACCACTGGGCAACTGTTACCCAGTATACCTAAAAAATCACACAAGCTACATACATTGAACAGACAAAAAAGCATCGATGCATTCAGTTTGGAATCTCTTTCATTAGTGGGATAAAAAGGTAAGTTTCAAGCCTACACCACATGTGTTCTGACAACGTAGTGCACTCAATGAAGCACTAAGCTGTACAGTGAGATTATAAGTTTTATAAAACTTTTTATAAGGTCTCTTGGGTGAAAGAGGACTGCATCAGAGAGAGATTTTCAGAATGTTCTTTCACAACAGCTTCCTAATTTTTTGACTGTCACTTTTTAAAAAAAAATTATTTCTATGTTATCCCTGGCAAAGAAATGGTAGGAGATTCCAGCTTTTAAGCATGCGTTGTAACATATCTGGGGGTGCAAATGAGAAACAAGTTATATTGTAAAGCAAATTCAGGAGTGCATATACAAACCATGATGCTACATTCCAGGGCTGGAACAGACCTCAAGAGACTATGCCATTCATGACTTTCCCCAAAGGCAGGTTTTAATAAAAGCCTGGAAGAGAATGAGAAGAACTGAATTATGATCCAGGATTTTTGGTCAAGTGCAAAGATGAAGAGTCTGACCCAAAAAATACATCCATAGCTCCCTTTGGGCAATTCTCACTGATCATTCTGGACTGCCACCAGATTACACACACAGTTTTTAATAAGTTCCTATTCATATATTTAGTACTTCTAGATGAATCACAACATTTATGACATGGCTTTTTACATGCTGAAAACTCCAGCAGTTATTCCATATGTGAAGCACTGAGAAAAGCTGGATAACACATGATTATGATTCCTAAATTTTTATTTTTATTTCAGTGTAATTTTTAAGAACTATGGCCATCATAACTAATATTATATGAAACCAAGTTTGAGCACAGGACTATTTTAAAAGCCTAAAGATGAAATTTCAGTTAAAAAATAGCACATGCTTGGGCTCCAGGATATGTGAAGTTTCATTCCTTACTGTTCTACAGATTCCCAGTGGGAATTTAGTGAATGGCCTTATCACATTGCACCTGGATTTATATCTGTAAAACTTTCAAGTTGTGTGGTAATGACTTCAGAATATTATCTAGAGTGCTGGATATATGCACAGCAGCTCTTCACAATGCTGATCTTGTATTAGGAGCTTTTAGGCTCAGCTACAGCACAGGTTAAGACTTTTATCGTTTTTCTAATTCCTTAAGAAAAAAGAAGAAACACAGAAGATGGTTTCCTGTTCTGCCTAAAGGAAGAGAGGGTGGGTGCAAGGCTAACACAAAAAACATACCCAGGTTGACCACTCTTCCTGTTTGTCTCTGCAGCTACATGACAGATGACTCTTAGTTACTTTCAGCTTTGCTAATAATTTGAATGGCAACCACTTTCTTGCATGATTTGGGGAAGAACAGTGTCTCACTCTGGAGCAATGCCTGGGCACTGATGCTGTTGCCCAAGGGCTGCAAGCAGGAAGTGCTGCTGCTACTCCGTGAGAGTGAAAGTGACTATTTACTGAGAGTTTTACACTTTATACTTACAAATCACATTTAGGCTTCTCAATCCAGAGTATATATCTGCCTTTCAAGGATTTTGGTTGAGTTTAACGGCCTTTACACATCTTTCCAAAACTACTGGAAGACACACAAAGTGAGAAAAACAAATTATAGGCGAAGTTTTGCACCTTCTGACTTTCTTCTCTCTTCTGCTCAAAATCATAGCGATCTTGATGTCTGACAGTCATAGACAAATAACAAGTGGAAAAACTAATAAAATTTTCCAGATGAAATGGAGTTTTTCACAATTGACTTTTTTGAGCTTTGAGATTTCAGAATCTTTTAAATCTCAGTGATCTTGGTCTCCTTGTTGCCAGAAATCGATGAAATCCATAGCCTCACTCACTAAAAACCAGAAAAATGAGATGCAGCATTCCAGAGAAGGGAATATAGAATCAGTTGCTCAAACTTGCAAATCTTCCATGACACAATGTGATGTAAATAGTCCCAAATACAATGTATGCCTGCCGCTGAGTGCACACATCTGCTTCTCTTCAAAGCTCTTCCACCATAGCAGTACAGCCTAGCAGAACTAAGGGTTAACAACTCCATAATTTCACTGCAACTCAGAAATTTCTGTTCTGCACTATGTTGTATTCTGTATGTGCTGTATTTTGAAAGCACATTCATTTCTCAATAACCATTTTATACTATTTTCCTTATATTTCAAGCAGAAAAGTTAGGTGCAGGCTCTGAGAAACCAGATGATTTTTGCAGAAGGAGAGATAATCAGAATGGTACATTATGTCATAAAAGCTTGGGATTAATAGGCTTGTTTGCAGTAATATGTGTCAAATGTGATGATCTTACCATGGTTAGTGCCTCACTTTACCTGTGAACCTGCTGCAGTGTGAAGAATGATGTGCTGTTCCCCACATAGGTAACAGCATGTGATGCGCTGCAAAAAAAAATATGCATTCACCCTGAAACAGATGTAAAAAACATAAATGAACAGATCTAAGTTGTAGCTCAGAAATTCCAGCTACTCACAAGGCATCTCCCAACAACCAGGAGTGTTTAGCACATACTCTGATGTGAGTAACACCCAGCATCAAGTCTTTTCTTCAGAACAGGAGGACAATATTTCTATAGCTTCTGACCCTCTGCCTTAACCAGTGAGGTATCCTTTCTGTATTTTCCTCACAAATGTGAGCTGAGGAAGACCATTCCAAGGACACACAGGAAAGGCTGATGCAAAGAGAAATTCTGTTTAAGTAAAAAGAACAGTCTAGTTCCTCTTTTATTATTTTAATTCTTATAATTAGGTTGTTATTTTTACCATTTTGCTTCCTCAAAAGTTTGCAAATAAGCATTTAATATCAGCTCAAGCTACTTAAAACAGGTTTAGGAATGGTTTAAAGTGAAAACCTTCTAAGTTTATGATCTAGCTAAAAGTATAGCATTCCAGTAGCATTCAGGGAGCTTTTGCACACTCAAAGGCCATCTAGTGACTAAAGTTAACAATCACAGGTTTTTGACATGGCAATATTCAAATCGTACTACTCATCAAACCTGCAACAGATCATTAATACTAAAGAACGGGAATCATTTGAAGTGTGAAAGTATTGCATAGTTGGAAAATAAACGTTTCCATTCTTTTCGCCTAAGATCAGATTTTTAACAGTTTTTTCCCTTTTCCCAAGTAACAAGAACTCAAGAGGCAGTATCCAAATCATGCTAAGAAGCAAAAAATAGTGTGCAGTGAGGCTTCGAAGTTTGCAGATGGTTAAGTGGGACTAAGCCTACACCAGCACTGTCTTCAAAATTTACTGCACCAACACAGCAGATAGAAAGTAAATCGAAGATATCTACATTATTCATAGGACAGCTGGTGGAGGCAGCTGAACCATACACTGCATGCTCCAAAATTCTCGTTATTTATTAAAATGGTCCACAAGAAAAAAAACCATAGAGATGAATGGCCCTGTGTGCTTGTCATATCCCAAGATGAAAACAATCATCTGCTGAACTTGCAGCACATAACAAATGACAGTTCTAATACATATGTGCAGAGAGGCTTGGGGAAAAATGGAGACAAGATAGAAATGTGTCATCTCTCATCCTTTTGGCTATTCTTATGATCAGATACTTTTACAAAGTGGACGTAACAGATTCTGATTTCTAATTTACAGGTAAAAAGTTAGGAGATAGCCAGAAGCAAAGGAGACCCAGCACACACTCTCCTTTGGCATCAGAAAATGCCTTAAGATTAAATAACCTAGACCAGCTACAATTCTTGTTTCAGAAAATGAGAGAGGGACTGCTTGGGCTTAATCAAAAATGACAAAAGTTTAAACAACCCAGGGACACTGTACTTACATATAAAAAGGGATATGACAGGTTTGAGAGCTTTGGCTTACTCTTTTAAAGACAAAATGGATCAATTAGGTTTTTTTTTTTAGACCAGACAGAACATTCTGATATATTTATGAGGTCCCAAAAGACAGGTGGTGACAAGTCAAAGTTTTGCTCTTGGAATAATGAAGTGCTTATTTTAATTTGGTAAAAGACCATGGCAAATTAGATTAGTTTGGCATATATGCTAAATGAACCAGCTCAGCAGGTAGAATCTTATGTTTTAGCCTCTTCTGATACTAGGACTTCAGTAAATTTCATAGGACAGTATAAGCAGGTTTTCTTTGAAAATTTACTTCTTCCCTTTTAGCAACACTTATTTCATTGAGCTCTTGAGAACACAGGAATATTTAACATCAGATCTGAATTTCTCTCCTGGTCTGTCCCTGAAAACAACTCTTACCATCCACAACAATAATCCTTTGAAAGAGCATCATTCAAGAATCCATGACAGCATTTTCTACCTATTGTGCTTTTCTTTCACCCTGCTGGGGTACCTGTCTCTCCCACTGTATGCATAACTCTGCCCAGTAACTCACCTGTCCATTGAGTCTGCCTGAGCAAACCTTCTGGCTCGTAGTTTGGAAAGGAGACATATTCTTGTTTTTCTATCATACTTTGACCAACTTTTCTTTGTCTCAACTTAGCTCTTATTTGACCCCTATTAATACTTCTGTGACCTTTTACTAGACTCATCCAAAATGCTTTACTCTGAGACATATTTGAATAGGTGAAATTCAGAGTAAATAAAAGACACCAATGCAGAAGTGATTGTTCTGGACAAGCAGTAAAAAACCCCTTGTGTTTGTGCGTGGATATCTTTACCATGTTGTCTTCATAAATGTCACGCCTTGAAGCAGACATCAGATGTATGAAATCATGACAATCATTCCATTTACAGGTTTCTTCTGTTCTGCTGATATTTAAATCTCTCATAGGAGAAGCATGAAAAAAATATTTTTGATAAAGGTATCAACTTCATATCTTAACATCTCTAGGTATAGAATGCTGCCGAATTTCTTCTTCTGAGATAATTAACTGTCCACAGACTTCGTGAAAGGGCTGTTCAGACAACTCCCATATTCACAAAACCTGACATTTACAAACCAACAGATCTCTGTGGAGAGTAAAAGATCTTGTTTGAAAACAGTTCCAGAAGCCTCCAACAACCTAAAATCATAATTACATGCTTCTTGTATGCAACATTAGCTAACTAATCTGACTTAATAGTTTTTTCAGGCAGCAATCAGAACCAATTGCAAAACTGAATTCTAGTTTATTAAAAATAATAATTGTTACAGTTAATAATCACAAGTAAACTAACTTAATGTGAGATTTTTAAGGTAGAGCATCATTCCTAAAAATCAATTTTTCATCAATATCCTTGTACTCTGTTTTGACATTCTGCATGCATGTCTTCTGTATCAATTTACAGGGAGGGCCAGGGTAAAAATATGAAATGTGAAATAATATGAGGCAGTTACTGGCGTGTGGTGGTGACCTTTAATGCACACATGAGACTGTTTTTATCTGAAAACATTTTTATGGGTTTATGTGTCTGACCTACAAAAAATCTAGGCTCCTTCTTCCTAACCTAAGAACAGTTAGGAAGAAGTTATTCACTAACTTGGTTTATTTTCGGTTTGGGATTGTATCTTCTTTATGTGAAACACTGGGAAACAGGAACAGCCAATACCTCCCCAGCTGATTTTGGAGGCTGTATCTTGAAAGAAAACATATTGTCCCAAGGAACTCCTTTGTAAACTCTAGATCAATAATTTTTAAGAAAAAGTAGAGAAAAATTTCCCATATAATCATTAATGCATGATACTGGTAGCTAGATAATAAGGACTATGTAATGTAGATTTAGAAAGTAACAAAAGTATAGACTTCTTTTTTAATGTGAAATGAAAAGCCTGGGGTTATATGCCACTTGCTGGGGAATAAGTAGTTATTGCAGTTTCACAGGATTATCTTCTTTAAAACGATCTCACTCACTTAGTGAAAGAGGTAGCTTCTCCTCCAATAAGCTTACAGTAGCAAAGGGATTTATTTTGTCTGAATTTGGATAACCAATTAAGTGAGAGGAGACATAAGCAGAGAGTGGACGCCAGGCACACCATGCCCCTGACAGGCACCGAGGACAAAATGTACAGCATGCCCTTTGGAAACTACAGTTTCTCTCCACTATCTGCAGGGGAAGTGGAGATGAAAGGCACAGACTGGATACAACCTTCTAGATAACCAAAGTTCGTGAGATGAATCCTATGCTAAATGCTATTAAACAGCAGAAATTCTGATTGCCTGAAAAACTTTTTGTGGTCTTATATGTTCTGCTACCTAATGGTGCTTAGTAGCAAAAAGATGAAAAAAATGAAGCAAAACAAAAGTAAAAACTCTTTTAAAAAAAATGGTAGCTCACTGTTAGTATTTGACTTGTAGACACTGTGCATTGTTTTTGACCCCTTATATCTTTAAATTAGGAGTAGTGACTTTAGTGGGCGCAGCAACAGTTAATGTTAAATAAAAGCTTTTTAAATAACTCTTCCAGATTCTTTCACTTGATTCTTTAGTTAATTACTCTATTTCTCTTTATATACAGAAGATAAATACAACCTATTATGATTACTTTGTGCCTCTTTTTTAGTCTTTGAAAGAAAAGGCTACAAATGACACCCTGAAAATTACTTAAAACTAAGCATAAACCCCACCAGTTTATATCGGAGAGGATATGCATGGCAAAATAAGAAACAGGAAAAAAACCTAAGTTGTTGAACTAACAAAGAATCATTCTGCTCTTGGGCAAGTGAAAAGGAAAAGCAAAGTGAAATATATTAACTGTAGGCGTGATAAATAATCTAACCCTTAATGAAACTACAGTTGTTTTATTCAATGGCACTCAGACTTAAAGAGATATTTTTCAAGTTTTTTACATTATTTCCAGGTGATCTATTAGCTTATTAGGCATTGTGCTATTACACATTTAATTGTTTTATAGGTATTCAATAGCGCAGATATTTTTGAGTATGCTGTAGGCCATTTTTCACAGAATCACAAAACAATCTGAGTTGGAAGGGACCCTCAAGGATCATAGAATCTGACTCCTGGCCCTATACACACCATCCCCAGAGTCACACCCTGTGCCTGAGATGATTGTCCAAATGCTTCTTGAACTCTGTCAGGCTTGGTGCTGTGACCACTTCCCTTGGGAGCCTGTTCCAGTGCCCAAACACCCTCTGGGTGAAGAACTTTTTTCTAATATCCAACCTAAATCCTGACACAACTTCAGGCCCTTCCCTCAGGTCCTGTCACTGTCACCACAGAGTAGAGATCAGTGCCTGCCCCTCCTCTCCCCCTCATGAGGAAGTTGTAACTGCAGTGAGGTCTCCTCTCAGTCTCCTCCAGTCTGAGCAGACCAAGTGACCTCAGCCATTCCTCATGCAGCTTCCCCTCAAGGCCCTTCACCATCCTCATTTCTCTCCATTTCCATTGGTTTAACATCTTTTTTATATCATGACACCCAAAACTTCCCCCAAGCACTGGAGGTGAGGCTCAGAGCAGAGCAGGACAATACCCTCCCTTGCCCAGCTGTGATGCTGTGCCTGATGTCCCCCAGGACAGGGTTGGCTCCCCTGGCTCCCAGGGCACTGCTGGCTCATGGTCAGCTTGCCACCCTCCAGACCCTCAGGTGCCTTTCCCTGGAACTGCTTTCCTGCATCTCATTCCCCAGTCTGTTTGTACAACCAGGGCACAGATTCCATCACTTCCCCTTGTTGAACTTAATTTGGCTGGTAATTGTCCAGACATCTAGTTTTTCAAAGTCTGAATGTCCATAAATAGTTCATTTGTTGTGTTTCAAGAGACACATTTCTTTTTGTTTTATTTTACATTTTGTCACCTCTGATTAAACTTTCTCCTTTCTATTTCTACAGGCAGTCAAACGTTTTAACTTACTAAGTACTGCCCAAGGTAATTTTCTATCAATATTTGAAATGTAGAAGAGGCTGGAGTCCTACCTCAAGTTCTGTCACTCAATGTGCTGCTTAGTACTGCATTACTCCTGGATGATTACTACCCCAGAGTAATGACTACTCTGGAGAAAATGCTTATTGCTTCAGCAGAGGACCCACTGGGAAAGGAACTCTTCCTATGAAAAGGCCACAGGGAAATTAATATAATGTGACCATAACTATTTCAATAAGTTCTGCATGAAATTCTTCAACTGAGCCTCTTAAAGAAATAATAGAATAAAGATAAGATCTTCACATGGAAAAATAATTGGTTAGAAGATCACTGATAAAAGGAAGAGATAAATGTTTAGCTTTCCAGATGGATAGAGATCACTAGTAGAGAGACCTTCAGATAACCCATTTGAGCCTAGGACATTTTTGTCTAACATATTCACAAATTAGCTGTAAATAGGGAGTTAAAATGTGATATGCTCAAAAAGCAAATGCATATACTCATGAAGACAAATCTGTGAATCCATGACTATTAACTAAAACACACAATCACCTGGTCATGAATCCCTGATCAACAAATCATCAGGTGACAGAAAAATATTTGGAGGAAGGATGATTACTTTACTAACTATCCACAGTCTAGTATGAAATGCTGGACTACATGGGCCTTCGGAGAAATCCAAAAATCTAGCAGCAGCATGAGTAAACTACTAACTTTTTTAAAAGTGCTCACTACCAAGTCTATAGGTTAACTCTGAATTATTTCCTATTTCCCAGCTTTGGGAAAAAACTGGGTCTTCAGATGTGTTAGCTTCCAGCAGGGGCAACAAATAATTTCTGTTCTTTATCAGACTTGTCAGATAACCTGGTTTGTTGTGCAAGCCCCATAACCTCTGTGTTAAGGCCTACAAATAGAATAATATTTACAAACTGGGCAGGGCTGTTGCAGTAGACCTCTCATGAGGGGTAGAAATGAGCCAAGACACAGACAGTTAACAATGAGAAAAGGGTCCCAGTTTATTCTTCTTTATAGCTTAGCCATCCTGACTCTGATCGCAGCAAGCTCCTACTGTAGGGTCCAACTGCAGACTCCAATAGCTCTAACTCCATCAGATCCAGACTGACCTCACAAAAAGATCTTTTTCCCAGCAGTAACTCTTTTCCTCGTTTCATTCTTCTTTCTGCTCCCTGGATCTTTCCTTCTTCCTCAGGGCTCCTTTACCTCCTCAAGGCACTCTTCACCCAGGTCCTCTTCCTCAGGCTCCTCTTCATCAAAAGGAACCTAGGCTCCTTGATGAGCCAACCCACCCCTTTTATCACACCTATCTTTATTAGTCACAGCTGCAACCCATCAAAAGCAAGGCTGTTCCTCTTCTTTGGTAATTAGTACAACTGTGACTTATCAGGGGCAATGTTGCCTGCAATCCCTTCCTTCACACCACACAGGGGGATTTCATCACTGGGTCCCCAGTACAAATACACTTGTATGGTCAAACCCTGAGGTCATTCTCTTCGTAACCACTGCCAAGAAACTTGAGACCACATAGAAAAAGGTAGAAAATTCTGTTATCATATGAGTGAGAGAAGGGGACTCCACAGGCAAACACTCTCCAGGCCTGGTTTTCTAGCACGGAGCACCTTCCCCCATATGGACTGAGAATGCACGGAGAACAGTTCCTCAGCTGTTGTCCTTTCTCTGATTCTTCAGCCTTAGAACAACCTTCCTCATCAGCTTCTCACATTTACTTTGCTATTACAGAACTTCACAAAGTTTGCTTTGCTCAACAGATACAAAAGACTGCTAGAGAAGTTCAAAGTTGTGGACTGCCAAAGCCATAGTGCTTCTCACAATAGAGAAGCTCCTGTCTGCTGCAGGTGATTTATGTACCACAGCTCATCTGTTTCAACAGCTGCTTCTGTTTCTTTATTTTATTTTCATCCCAGACACATTGGAGAAAGTGACTGTAGAATTTGCTTGCAAAATGCCTGACTGCTCTCTCTTTCAGTTCAACTTCCCCAAATGACTTAGCTGTGGAATGCCTTGGGACGGGTATCTAGAAAGGTTAGCAAATTACATCACACGTCTGGGGGCTGTTAGATGGGCTCTGAATCATACAGCTAAAATCTGGAATTTGTTTATGCAGTCTCATTAAAAATGGTACCTAAAAACTCATCTACTTTTTATATCAATATTTACAAATTTGTAGTTAATACCTCAGCATCCCAGGAAAACTTGTAAATGTGTACTAGGTTTGGAAGAACACTTACACCACTTCCTTAAGAAATTTATGCTGCACTATATCTGTTTCAAGATTTGTTCCTGAGTTCAGATTGCCTTTTCCTGACAACTTCAGCAGGGTCAGCATTTTAGTCTAATAGTGAACTTTTCTGGACAAAATAACTTCAGAAAGCCACCAGACAGTTTCTATCTGCTTCCTGGAGCTACTGTCCATTTCAGAGCACTCTCTTGACTGTAACCCAGATTATCGACTTGATGGCATTCAGTTTCAGATTTTGTCTGTGCTCATTTCAGGTGTGTCTCTATGTGCCAGAGTATGTCTCTCTCTGCCTGCTATTCTTTGCATTGGAAAAATTGATGGGCAGATAAAATTGCTTATCTCAAATCTTCTTTCCCCTTCACTTTTCCAGAGGCTTGCAGAAAAAAAATCAGCTGAACATTTCTCACTGGTGTCTGAGGTCTAATTTTCACATGTAAATGAAGAAAATAGTAAATGAGAAATAAGAGTGAAATTTACATGGTATGGGCAAGAAAAATAAAAGGAAAGTTTTGTAGTTTATTTTTTATCCCTTGCGGTTTCTTGGGTTCCTTACAGTTCTTTTATATGGCTGCAGTAAGCAAGAAGTGATTTTAAATGCAAAGTTTTAAGACAGAAACCGGGAACCAAAACCACTGCCAGAATTTATGGCACTTAGAGACTTTTTGGTGGCAATAACTTGTATAAAGTATTGCTAACTGTGAAGTAACTGCACTACTTCATAGCAAAATGGATCTAGGAGTTTACTTACATTTCTCTACCATATTCTAAGAAATGCCTCCCCTCATCTATAAGCATGTAGTGTGAGATACCATAAAATTTTGTTCTAGCTGTAATGAGCATTTCTCTATGAAAGTCACTGAAATTAACTTCAAACATATCGCTTATTGTTAATTATGTCTATCCTTATCAGCCCTGGGCAGGTATTTCTGCTTTCCCTGATTTTTATCAGAACATTCTGAAACCATCAAGTCAATTTTACTTTATGTTATAAAGAGTGAATTTTCATTTTAGTGCTACAATCACCATGTAATTATGCTATTAAAAATGCTACAAAATTATCAGACTTAAATTTATGTGTAAGACGCTGATACAAAATAAGAGGGTAATGTGGTACTTTGACCAATATAGGATGGCAGTCACCAAGAACTTCTGTTTTCTGATCAGCTAGACACTGGAACTGGTCTCTAAATGTGCTGCACTGCAACTTGTCAGGACATACTAAAATACACAGAAATATCCAGGGGATTTCCTGACTTTGGAGTGATATGGGTTTCTTGGTTTGCATTAAAGGAGGTGTTCATTAGAACTATGATAAATAACTTCACATTTTACATAAATAGATTTTTAGAAAACATAAATTACCTTCAAAGTTGTTTTGGGTTGTTTTGGCATTAGAATTCTCATTAGAATTTGCTGACTGTTACCTCTTAGCTACAGCAGGAACAATCAATCATACAAACCCTCTACTGCAGTTATATTCAGTTCAAATATCCAGGACAAATGTGTTTTATAAGATTGTTCCTTTAGGACCCTGGGGATTGGAATTCAGAAACTAATTTTATTTATTTATTAAGTACCACTGGTTTCTTCAGTGATTAAAAAAAAATAGTTACCTCTTGACTTCCACCTTCTGTCCTGGCTGGTTTCCTCCAGGAGGTCTCCATGGTCAGACTGGACTCTCTCACCTGTGGTAGGGATGCTGGTCAGGTTTCCTATTGCTGCAGTCTGCCAGGGATTCAATAGATCTTCCAACACTGGGCTGCTGTTCAGCACCTGCCGCTGGACTCACAAAACCTGAGCAGGGATCTATTAAAGGCACAACATGCTGCTGTGGAAATAAAGGGTAATTTGCCCCTACAGGAGAGGTGAATAGATAGAATTAAGGGAAATAATTACTCTCTTCAAAGCTGGCAAAACCGTAATTGCTCTCAAGACCCCTCGTAACAGGCAAACACACCTTCTTCAACAGCCTTGGATACCATTGGTGAACATCTTGTAAACTGATTCAACAGACAAAGCAGAGGAAGACTTTTCAAAGGCACTTGCCTGCCTTTCAGGTCCAGCAGAAAACAGTCATTCCCTTCTATTGTCCTTGTGTGGCAGTAAACTTAAAAGAAGCAACTTTCTCCTGTTTCTCCAAGATTCTGAAGTCCCAGCCAATAAATCACAGTAAAAGTAAAGGTCATTCTCCAGAAAAAAAAACAGTGCACAGAAGAGCAGTGTTCAAGTACTGGATTCTTTCCTGAAGAGAGATTTATCAAGTGTGGTAAAGAAATAATAGGGCCATTGCACGCTCAAATTTTTTCTGTTGCTTGGCAATGATAGAAAACACCTTTTAATGAAATTTCTCCTGGTATGAAGCTTATATCATGCCTACCACTGTAATGTAGTCCTTCAAGGGGACACACATAACAAATTGTAGTGACAGCTGAAAATGTTTTATGCAGTGTGGGTGCTGTAAGGCTGAGCCAACACAGTGAAAACACAGAACTCTGTCTGATACATCCTGTGTCCACTTTCTATCGTAACTCTACATTTACCTGAGTGGAAAAAAACTTCCAAAACTTGGCTTCCACCAGTAGCAAGCCTCTAAAATGCGTGTCTATATTTACTGAGTCTCAGGATTTTCCATATAAAATATAATCCGTTTCACACTAGAAATTGCATTCAGTGGTGCAGATTGACTTTTTCCTCCCTACCTTCTTACATCCTCCTGAAAAGCTTTAGAAAGAGATGACAGGAGAGGTAAAGACATGAGACTCAGGTAAAGCACAGGATGGAAGACATCACAAGGATGAGTCTTGTTTTGTTGCATTCATCTTGTAGAATGAAATGCAGTTTAAACTGTCTTGGATTATATTGACAGGGAGTCTATCCTGCTTATTCTGGTGAATTTGCTAAGGAAGGCTGAATTATTTCTATTGTCAACATTCTGAAGTGATCCATGCCTAAAGAAGCACATGGATTAATTGGTTTTGTGTCCAGGCTAGTTCTCTGCTACATCTGAGTTTTAATTTACTTCAGGGTTCCTGCGGATAATTTTTGATTGTTTGACATAAACAACTGCTTTCATTCTTTGGAAAAATAAAACATCTTCTAAACATACCAAAGCTTCCAAATATACCAAGTCTTCCAATAAAATCATATTTTTCTGTCAGACTTTATTTGCTCCCCAGAGAATTCCTCATGTCCCACTCTTTTCTCCTTCCCTTCATCTTTCAGAAAATCCCTTCTCTACTGCAGCACAGATTCTAAACACTCGAATGCCACAGGAGCATGCAAACGCCCTCGGATTCCAGACACTGTGTCGGTCCTTTTGCAGCAGTGCAATGAAGACGGAGCAGCTGAGCTACGGATGCTCACGACAGGGTCTGGTTTAGCACTTCAGTTCTCGGGCTCTGCAGCCAGGACTTCCTTGGTTTCTATTTTTTTGGGGAGGAGCTGCAGGGAGGGAGCAGGAGGCCGGCGCCTCTGGCCGGGCGCAGTCCGCGCTGCCGCAAGCCCGGCTGCTCCCGGGGAGCTGCCCCTGGAGCGGGGATGCCTTGGGATTCCGAACTAAACCCAGCGGCGGGACGATTTCGGGTGCCACCGCAGCAGCAGCAGCAGCAGCAGATGTTTCCCCGCGGTTTGAGGATGTGAAAGCCTCCGCCCCCCTCCCCTCCCTTCCCTGCTTTCGCCAGAGCCGGCAGCGCAGCTCCGGGCGCTGCGGCCGGGAAAGCCCCGGGCCGCCTCCGCCCGGGCGGCTCCTCCATCCCACCCTCCTGCCGGCAACCCGCGCAACCCGCTCCAATGCCCGCCAGCCCTTTCCCGACGTGAAAAATGAAGACATTTTCCCCGCCATCCAGTCCGAACCTCCCCTGGTGCAGCTCGAGTCCATTTTTCCTCTGGTCCTGTCGCTGGTTACTCGGGAGCATCCTCTTTGCAGCCTGGTAGTTTTGTGTCGCTGTCTGCAGCACTCTGTTCCATAATACAGGAGCTTTCCTCTGTGGGTTTTGTTTGACACCTGCCAGCGCTTTCTCCATCTACGCTCACCCCGTGGAATTGAACTTCCTTTCCTTGTATGAATTTGCAGATAGATGCAGGAAAGCTAAGGGATTATCTAATTTGATTTTTTTTCCCCCCACCAAAATGAGCAGAGCGCTGGAGAGAGGGGTGTTTCACTTTCCCATGTGCCAAGGAAGTCGCATGCCAGGGTGAGGGTGACAGTCTCTGCTTCCCAGTGAGGTTTTGAGATTTGAACATAGTAAATTGCCTAAGCTTTCTGGTAGTATTAAACTGGGTTATTTAATTAGGGTACATACATGCTGGATCTTCTTATTCTATGGTCTGGTTGTGATCAAAGATGAAATTCAAAGTGCTGCTCTCTGACAAAAAAGGGAAACACATATTTAATACATAGTCACTGAAACATCAGAGTATTTCTTCTGTCTTTGGTTTGAGCAGGCGTAATAGACATTGTCTGCTCCAGAAAGGACACTTCCATTTTATTGCACTGGAGTGTTATTAGTACAGTCTATGTTTCAGACTGATATAAAGAACATATGACTTTTAATTTTGATTTATTTGTTGGTTTTGGTTTTTATTGCTGTTGTTGTTTTTTTCCTTTTGATTGTTTTCTTGAGTTTTTTTTTTACTTACTAATGTTGACAGTTTTGGCACTATATTTTACCCTAACTAATTAAACTTTTTGAGGCAATGTGGAGCATGTTTCTTCAAATGTCTTAAGTACATTTGAATTTTCTGAGCCATCTGAAGGAAGTTTCCATCTTACTGAAAAGTTACTGCATTTTTAACTCTGTTAAAATGCTATATGATAAAGAAGTTTCTTTTTGAACTTAGGAAACATGAGTGGTGTAGTTGTCAGAAAGAAAATATAAAGATCCACTTGGAAAACATAATATAGTTTATATCTTGTAGGCTTTTTGTCTAAAGGGTTACATTAAATGAGACATTTGAAACTGAAGTTATTTCTCCTGTATGACTTTAAAATGACAAGTAATGGAAATGGAAATATTTTTGCACAGCACTTACTGTGAATAGGCAGTTTAGAAATGTCAGCTGTCATTAAAATATTTGGAACTAAAAAACCACTATTAGCATGATTGAGAAAAATAGTTTAAGTATAATTGCTATTTGTATAATCTTTTGGTACAAAAATCTCTCTACAAAAAGTATCTCAAAATATAATAACTTCGAAAAAACTTTTAGCAGTTACCATGACTTAAATCTTTTCCTATCACTTTATAGAATTTTCATTTCTAAATAAATGAATTGAAACGGTGTCAATTGAACATTGTAATAACACAGCAGTTTATTAATTAATACATTAACTGTTTAATTATTTAAGGTTCATTCTAAACTGTTTCCTGCCAATACAAGATTCAGACTAAATTTAATTTTCTGATAAAATATTGTGAAGATATTTGATTTTGCAACTCTGATGTTGATCATAAGACTGAAAGATTCAGAAAAAAATATTTTATTAAATAGAAGTATGTACTTTATGTGAAATTTTAAGGGAGTGAATGGCATTTCCTTTCAACTCAAGGAGCATAGGAATAATATTAATTTGGTCTAATATATTCTGGTTCCTCATTTGGACAAGAAGTGGGAAGAGACCCCTCTTTACCTGTTGTAAAGAGGTCTCCTCAGGGTGGAGAAGGAAAGTTTGTTTTCCTGCGTAGGAACAATCCACCTACTATATCTCATCTTGAATTGAGACTCTTCTCCAATATGCAGGACCCCTCAGAAATACAAGAGCCCAATTTCTCTGTGTTTAAGTTGTATCTGTACTGCTGCCCAAGCAGATTTTAAATGCATTGAACAGGATGCTAGCATTTTACACTTCAGCTGAACTCACTGCAGGCTCTTTGGCCCTGTTTCCATGTCATAAATTAGTAGCAAAGCTGTTGAATTAACTCAGTCTGATTTTAAAGTTGAGCAAGGAATCCTCAAACAACAGATACTTTACATGTCAAACATATCTTTTGAGGGCATGGTCATATAAAACTGTGAGGTTTGAACTACCCTGGACTTTGGGGTGAATTACCCCAAACTTTTATGTGTCTGATAGTGATGTAAATTGGTTTTCTTCATTTGTAGTCTTCTGCAAAAGGAACTGTTGTTCATACTTTGTATAATGTCTGTAAAAAGTGCAAGCCAATGAGGAATCAGACCCTATGTATTTCTAGTGTATTTGGCTGATTAAAAAACTTAATTAAGGAGTTAATTCAGAAATTCATTTATTTTTTCTCAAAAAATACTGAAACAAAGGATTTTTCCTGCTTCTTGTTAAGGACGGGTTCAGACAGAAGAGATGGAATAATATATTTAATGACTTTAAAATGTGATTAAAGCAGTTCCCTTGTACTTTATTTTCCGTGGCTCTTTCTGTGAGACTTACTGACCTCTTGATACTTTTTTTTTCCCTATGGAATGAGTGTCTTTAACCTAGTGACATGCACTCTTTATACAGAGAGAAGGAAAATAATTTGTACTAGACAGTGCTGCATCAACTACCATTTCAGTTCCAGAGGTATTCCAGTAAGAAATCTAAAAAGAAAATTTTGAAAAAATTTTGAAAGACTGTCTCAAATGTGAGGAAAGAGTGTTTGAGAGTTGGAATTCATCTGTGGGCGGGAAGATTTGTGGAGTGAAATGGCTGCTATGGAAGTGAAAGGTGCATGCACAGAAAAGAGCACTCAAACTGACTTTCTCACAAAACAGCTTGCAATGCCACTGAAGATGCTAAAAAAAGTAAATCCAGAAGTTCTACAGTGTCATCCTTTGGTAAATGTATTGCTTTCACTTTTTCTAGTTCTTTTTAAATAAACAGTTCAAGAGCTCCATCTTTGGGTTTAAGGTGTTACTGTAAAAAAATATTTCCTTTTGCATGAAGTAGTACCAAAAACCTCGTACAAGTTATGTAATGTGCATCTTCTCATACCTTGTCGGTTCTAGATATATTTATTCCATTGTATTTTGATAAACTTTGAATACTCTCTTTTTTATATAATTGTTTTCAGGTTTTCATTTGTTTGTTTTGTTGGTTTTGGTGGATTATGTTTTTCCCTTTCAATTGTGATACATAAATCAATTTGACAGTTCATAAAATATTTATGGACCATGACAGAAAATAATGGCAGATGGAATTTTAAAACAGGCTGTTTTTCAGGTAGGCTTTGTTATTTGTTAGAAATTAGTATGCTTTTATTAAAATGAGAACATATGCTGTTTTTTGTCAATGGGGAATGTGTTCCTGTTCTTTTGGGAGCAGAATTTAAATGAAACATTAATTTTGTTTCTGCCAGTGCAGCAGAGTTCTAAAAGACCTAAATATTACACTGAAAAAAATTTAATCCATTTTATTTTTCAATAAAAAGCCTCTAATTATTTCAGGAAGTCTTTGGGGAAAATAAAGTTATTTGAAAAATATTGCTCCTCAAACAAAGTTATGAAAGTGGTACATAAAAAAATATTGTGAAGTAAATTAAACTGTTAATCACAGAAATCCACCACCAAAAGTGAGATACTTTTATCAGTATCTTCTGTCTCTTTTTTTTTTCTTTTCCTTCTCAAGTGAAGTTTTATTTCTTCCTACTTTTTAAGTACCTTCAGTGGCATACTCTGCTGACATTCTGGCATGACAAGTACAGACAGTTCTTTTAACTTACCCTGATTGTCTTGGAGCCAGAGAATTTGCCTTGCTTCTGTTTTCCATAACACTGTAGGGAAGTACAATTGCAATTTTTGTAATAGAAGGGGTGACTTGATGATTACCCATTATCGCTTAAATTAAGATAAATCAAACCTAAATTGTGATTCGACCCCATATTTCTTCTTGTCAGAAAATATCTCAATCTGTAACCAGTTCATGTGACTAATTACTGTTGCTTTTAGTTTTTGACTATTGAATCTAAGTTAGCAACAAGCACCGATCTGGTGTCACATCTCTTTAGCCTGACTTCATAAAATAATTGTTACTTATGACGTGTTCAGTGTTTTATTTTCGTCTTTTGTATTTGAGAGTTTTTCTTCCTTTGTAATTTACTTTCTTTCCCAGATTTCTCCAAACGAATTAGAAATCACAATGCCTTAACTCCCTGTAACTCACATTCTTTCTGAGCAGAAGGTGGAGACAAAGAACACCAAATGCTGAGAGGCTGAGCGCTCTCCTCATCTTCCTGCTGGCTTCAGTTCTGTACCTCAGAAAGCTCTGCCAGAGAACCTCAGATCTGACTTGTACTGAAATGCCACCTGAATGAAACTCCAGTTTTCTACCAGAAGCCTTGAACATTTTGCAAATCTCTGCAATCTTTATGAACATTTTAAATTGCCATTTAAAATAAACACGAATTATAGCAGAAATACAATACCTTATATTTCATCTCATGAAGAAATTAAGGTTGCATTGATAACAGAACCCAAGTTCATTGCTTCATTGATGGTTGATGTATATATGGATTGACCTGCTGGCTGAGGGAATTGTAACAAGGCAGCTGAATTTTATCCACATTTTGGACATTGCTTATTCCCCTTTTCCTCATTATGGACAGCATTAATTTAAAATGTGACAGAACATAAATATATTTAAAATTAAATTCAAACTTAAGTGCGGTTTAGAATAAGGGTGCTTTTTTGATATTGGGCCTTTGGCATTATTTTTTGTTTCCATAATAAGTCATAGTTGTAAAGATATTAAGCAGAATATTAACTGAATA
>JAWWMU010000106.1:82134413-82201577 GCA_035048155.1 Cinnycerthia olivascens | reverse complement strand
GAATATTAACTGAATACCCACTGAAGGAAACAACTATTAAATAGTGCAGATTAACCTAAAGTATGCTGATTGTTTTTTCTTATAAATTAAGTAGTTGTATTAATGTCAATGTCCTGTCTTCCAAGTTCAACCCTTAAAGAGTTTTTAAATGTGGCACCGAGACAGAAAAGCTTAAAAGTAGTGGGATATGTTTTGTTTCCACTGTTTTTCTTTAAATATAAAGTAATAAATTCAGTGAAAAAAATTTTTAAAGAAAAGGCTCTTTATCAAATCTCTTGTTACTGAATGGTTTTAAATTATTTTAAGTGTTTTGATTAATTACAATTCTGGACTGACATATGCTCATTAGGTCATCCCACAGAATTTTAATTTTTTTAATTCTTTGGATTCTTGATCATAATTTTTGTGAAACCAAGAAAATAATTTTCTGTGATTGTTGTAACAATAACAATGTTGTCTGTTCTCTTCCACTTGTCTGTAGGACTGTTTTCTTCAAAATATTGCTTTCTTCTACTGTAGGTATTCTAACTTCATCTAACTTGCTATGTTCACAGGATCTGAAGCTTGAAATTTATGTTATGTTCTTAAAAAAAAAAGAGTTAAGAATGTATTGCTTTCTAAATTAAAAATTTGGTTAAATACAATCCTGAACTTTTTAAATCCTGCAGTTTTAAAACATTAATGTTCTTTTCTTGGAACACTACCTAATCTAAGATAAATATTTTTATGATCGAGTAAATATGAAGAAATAAGAAAAATACCAAAAAACTTTATTTAAGAGTAAGATTTTATTTTGAAAGGAAAAATAAAAGGTTGCAGAAAATTTTTCAGCCTTCATTTTCTATCAGATGCCCTTCTGTATCCTATGGTACATTCTTACAAAGCTGTCATGGAAATTTACAGTGGTATGATAGAATTTTAACACCTTGGCAGGTTATGATGATAATGACACGATAATTTTGTTACTTATGGATACATAGGGTTGTTTTCCTATTGCTCTAAGAGAGAAAAAAGTGACTTTAAGAAACTAAAAAAATGTGAAGAGGGAAACAGGTGCAACATATAAAATTTTGCCCCAATAAATTACTAATAAACCAGCTGGTTATTAAACTTCGAGAAAAAGCATTAAAGATTTGCAATGGAAAATGACTGATCAGATTGGCAAATGCATTAACATAGAATTCATATTAATTTTCATGCTTCAAGGTAAAAACTGAAACCTGTAAATGGCAATTATTTCCATGTATTGTACAATTGCAAATACATAGTGTGCTGTTTTCTGCATTATATGATATGTAAAAAACCTGAGTATTGGCTAAGATAGCCTATTGATTTTAAGAGTATGAAAATTGTTTTTCAGATAGATGCCTCTAATGATGTCATTGTCTGAATATTCTAGTATGGCTCCATATCATTGTTTCTACATGGGTTACTTGTATATATGTTTTCTCAAATAATAAGGATTGCTTAGAGATCATGACTGGCTCATCAACAATATCTTTTGAAGTCTGAGCAGGGAACCCAAGTTCTGCTTTTTTGTTTCCTCCTATGTATATCTCAATTACCCTTTAGTGTAATTTCATTTTTAAAAAGAATAAGAAGTGTAATGATTAAATTATAAGCCTGTTTAATTTCTTCTTAATTTTACAATTTAGACTGTGAACCATTCATCCTATTACAAGGCAAATCCTAGCCTATTTGCTTTCCTGTTAGTCTATACTAGTGTCTGTCAGAACTCTGTCCTTGGTCTGATATTTTCCTATTACACAACCTGAAATACTATTTATATCATAGTGGTTCTTCCTTCTTAATCCTCTGCATGCCAACCTTCATGGTAGAGCATCTCTCATTTATGTGATTTTTATCTAATACTGCCCTCTGTTTTTGCTCTCAATCTGATGATGGACTTTGCCCTCTGAATTTTTAGCAATCTTTGCCTCAAAGTGGTTTTGTTTGTGTTTAAGGCTGTGGGCAATGTCCTTGTAGTTTAAGATGCTAATCTCCCTTTGGATACATATATTCTGGTTATGTGAGTGCCCTGCACTGTAACTGTGATGCACTGTCTGTGATGCATGACAGACAGACTACCAGGAGTGTTGTCATGTGTCTAAGCACTGAGCCTAATCTGATCTGACAGAAGAAAACCTCTGATTCACAATTAACAAAAATTGCCTGTTTCACTCCTCTGGCTCCTGTTTACTCAAACTGCAGTTTCATCTGTGTAGAACAGAAAACCATGGAGACCTCAGACTTCTTCCAGCTGACAGGGTTAAATCCCTTAGGGCAGATTGCTTGACTAGTGTCCCAAGTTGCTATGCCAACCTTGGTTCACTAGCAAAAGAACTATGGTGGCAGGGATTCTTGGCTCTGTGGCAACTTCAGGTGTATTGCAATCAGCAGCAGGAGGGGAAAAACTATTTCAGTAAGAGAAGAAAAATTATGATTCCCTGATTTAACTTTGTATAGGAATGAGTTAGGTTTGGGAATAAGAATTTTTAAAAAATGTTAATCAAAGAACTTCATCTTCAGCCACCACAACTTGGTAAATACCACGGAGACACTTCTTATTTTACAGCTGTGATACATTTTTTTTTGTTGTTCAAAGAAAATATGAGCAGACAAAAAGCTATTTAAAGTTTCTAGCTCATTAAATGTTTGCTGTGTAAAAAGAAGAATTTGATCATTTGGCCTCCTTTAACAATGGGTGTACTCCTCTCCACTTAGTAAAAAACATCTGGGTTTTTGTGTGACTACTGAGTCTTCTAATGTCTGTCATAGCAAGTCTCCATTACAGTGGGAAATCAGGATTCATAAACTTTGCTTGATACATAATTTCATAGTCAGTGTTGTTGTAGGAAAGAAAAAAATGGAAACTATGAATTTTGAATCAAATTTTAGGAAAGACTAATATAATACCTCTTCTTGGGATGATTTAAAATAAATAAATGCAATTGTTGAAGCATAACATCTGCAGAAAGAGAGCCTATCTTCCACTGCACTATCTGTCAGAGTTAGAAAAACCCCGTTCTCTTTCAGGCACATTAGCTCTTGACACATACACCCCTAAGAAGGTGTTTTTTGCCCCAAAAGTCTGTCCAGCTACATGCATTCAAACATCATGACTACAGTAAAAGCCCACAGAGTGCAATAAGCACTTTCCTTTCTGTAGCAATAAAACACAGTTGTTTTTTGAGCAAGCAGCTTTGTCCACAGATTGTTCTAGTCCACATATAGAGTAATTAAAAATTAAATACTGCACAAAATTTAATTTAAAATCACTACAACTTTAAAATTAGCAAACCATTTTTCTTCAGTTGGCATAGTGGCTCTTTTGTATTGAGATCTGGAAATTGTACTTTGAAGTTTTTGAGCAGCTGTTGGGCTGGCTGAGAATAAGAGGTTTTTAAAATATACTTTGAATGAAGGAAAAAGCTCTTCAAAATAATTGCTTCTTAAGTTCAGGATCTTGGAGTTTCACTACATTAACCAGAACTTTTGATGTTCTAAGCAGCCAAATAGAACAAAAAATAAAAAAAGATAGTGTTTCAATTTTTATTTCCAAATGCAAATATTGGAATAGGCCTGTTCCAATTGGGTGAAAATGAACACAGACATTTAGATTTATAGGAAAGTAACTGATTTTCATAGAAATCACCCCTAATATATGCAAAGAAGGAATATATGCATGGCAAGACCCTTCTTTCATACTGAAAATAGAGCATCCTGGAATTTTTAAAAACTAGGCAACAGAGCAACTGAGAAATTAAATACCTGCACTCAGCCTCCCAAGTTCAAGCGAAACCCCAGGCATTCTAAAGCCTTCTGTATAAAAGTATTCTTCTGTGGATAGGAAACAAAAGATAATCAGAAGAAATATGAAATCCCTTTTAGAAGATATGTCTCTATGTATACTCATTTTATCCTTAATACTGGTTAATAACATGAGTTATTTCCTGATAAAACTGTCAGAGTCCTACAAAACAGAGTATGTTTCATTCTCAAGAAGCTTTTCAGTTAACTCAAGTTTATTATATATACATAAAAGATTTATATGTACATATATAACCATATATGTTACCTTTTGTTTCTGTACCTGAATAATTAATCACTGCATTTCCCTATTTGGACATCTTTACATATTACTTATTTAAATTTGAATTTGCCCAGTAGTTTCATCAGAATTTATGGTTTGGATTGATAGTTGTTTCTAAATGTCTGAAAATTCTGTATCTGAAAAGCTCATTGGCATGATTCTGCTGCCATTTAATTTTGTTCCAATTGTAAAATTTCAAAATACAGCAGTTGATTTACTGTAAAACTGGTCTGAATAAGAGATGGGGTGAAAGGATGGGGAGTTACTTCATTTTTTACACTGAAAGAACTGGAAGAAGAATCAATCTGTTGGTTTAAAATTTATGAAACAGAGAAACTAAAAATAGGAACATTAGTTTTAAATAAAATTATACAAAGTTAAGGGATTCATAAATCTTGCTTGATGCATCTTTCGAATTTTTTCAGTGGGATTTAGAATCTGTAATATAGTTCTCACAGAAATAGCTCTGCTTTGCATCCTTCTGATTCCAGAGTGTCCTGGATAATGGTCTAGTTCCCTCCTCTTATCATTAATTTCAGTTCTGAAATATGTCAATTTCCAATGACTCCAGGGAACCTCTGAATTAGCTTTTGGACTGCAGTGCATGTGAAAAGTGTCCTGTGTAATAAAGGCATATTCACAGAATCAGAGAATAATCTGAGTTGGAAGGGACCCACAAGGATCAATGATTCCAGCTGCTGGGCTTGCACAAGGCCATCCCCAAGAATCACACCATGAGAGCAGTGTTCAAATGTTCCTTGAGCTCTGTCATGCCTGGTGCTGTGACCACTTCCCTGGGGAGCCTGTCCCAGTGCCTGACCATTCTCCAGGGGAAGAACCTTTTCCTGACATCTACAGCAAACGTAATCCCAAAATCCACCAGACAGGTTTACCTAAGAGAACTGCCAGAGGTCCATTTCTAGTTTTGTTTTTCTGTCTCTTACAGTAGCATATAAAGGATTGCTAAGGGAAAAATGTAACAACAGGCCAAAAATGGAATAAAGTTTTCATGGTGTTGACTCTTGCTCTTGGCAGTCTGCAGTTTAGAGACACCCTGAACCAAAGTCTCTGACATTACTTTTATAATTTTTAACTGTTCTATAAAAACAAAACTCTAACAAAACCAAAACCAAACCAAAACAACAACAAATACTCACCAAAAAACAACTAACAAACCAAACTAACAAAATAAAACCCCCACCATTCAAGTATGTATAATATTAAAAAACAGTGGGTTTGGTTTGCTTTAAACTTGTTTACTTTTCAATGGGTACCCCTATTTTCTATAGCACAACAAATACTGAAAAATTGTTTTCTTAACTCACTTCCTTATTTAGTTTTACAGCTCACAGCATCAATCACAGAATAAGCACAGTTGGAACTGAGCTCCATCAAGTCCAGCTCCTGGCCCTGCACAGCACCATCCCCAGAGTCACACCCTGTGCCTGAGAGCATTGTCTGAACATTTCTTGAACTGTCTCAGGCTGCTGCTGTGACCACTTCCCTGGGGAGCCTGTTCCAATGCCCAAACACCTTCTGGATAAAGAACCTTTTTCTAATATCCAACCTAAACCTCCCCTGACATAATTTCAGGCCATTCCCTCAGGTCCTCTCACAGGTCACCATAGAGCAGAGTTCAGTGCCTGCCCCTCCTCTTCCTTCCCCTCCTGAGGAAGCTGTGACTGCACTGAGGTCTCCCCTCAGTCTCCTCCAGGCTGAACAGACCAAGTGACCTCAGCCACTCCTCATGCAGCTTCCCCTTAAGGCCCTTCACCATCTTGATAGCCCTCCTTTGGACACTCTCTGTAATAGTTTAATGTCTTTTTTATACTGCGGCACCAAAACCTGTCCCCAGCACAGAGGTGAGGCTGCCCCAGCTCAGAGCAGAGCAGGACAATCCCCTCCTTTTCCTGGCTGGCCATGCTGGGCCTGATGCCCCCCAGGACTGGGTTGGCCCTCCTGGCACCCAGGGCACTGCTGGCTCATGGACAACTTGCCATCAAACATATTGATTAATATATAATGTCATTCACATCACAAACCTGCTCACTTATATTACTGAAGCTACTGCAGAGAAGTAACATGAAAAAATGCTAGATTTCAGGGAAGGGTGGATACCTTAGTCACTTTAAAAATTTTGCTTTGAAATAACTGTCTGTATGTGAACCCAAATTCAGCTGAATAAGCAGTATTCATTTAGGTAATCCCATGGAGCAACACATTTTAGGTTTGGTTTCTATTATAGAACTGGGGTGAGAAAAGCCATGTAAACCAACAATATAACAAGCTTGTGATTACATGGTCCAAAAGGAGATTCCTTACACTCAGACATACCATTAAAATAATTAATTGTTCCCATGTAGAAATTCTGATCTTTTCTGGTATATGAAGCAGTCACCGCCCTAGGTAAGATAAAAATTCTGTAATGAAGTCAGTGACTCAGTCCATCAGAAGAATACTTCACTTTTCCATTGCTGCTGATGTACTTTGAAAAAATATTCCTAATCAGATCCCTTCACTGGATTTCCAAGCTTTGTCTTTTGCAGACTTCTTGTCATTTCTGCAGTTCAGTAACGTATTTTATATATACAGCAAAGCTGTCCTTGATACATCTTAAAGGTGTTCCAGCCATCAGACAACTAAGAGTGTTCTTGCTTTTTGCCCACACAGGACAGTTGCATGTCAAAGATGAGAACTACATGTAGTTCTTAAATCTATGCAGTTTTTCTGACAATGTTAATCTATCTATTAGCTATTGCAGCACACAGGAGAAAATTACATCTAGTTCACAGACAAAAACCAAACCATTGTCCAAAAAATGAAGCACAGGATACCATTATTGTAAGAGTCTAGGCAAATATGGAATCTCAAACCATTCTTACCAAAGAATTTTCATTTTCTTTTCAATACTGCTCCTTCTTACTGCACTTCAATTTTTTTTTTAAACACAGTCATCTATAAAACAAAATTAATTAAAAGCTTAAATAGTTTCTTGCAGAACAAAGTCATCCTGTATCCTCCTGCAAAGTATGTTAAGAGGTGCCCTTCAATTCTGTTATTTTTATTCCTCAAAAAATCACAAACCAAGAAAATCAGCATGTATCTACAGCAATATGTTGTTTCAAATAGGAATGTGACTTTGAAATGAATTGCTTGATTATACCCACTTTCCACACTTTGGAATATTGTCTGGTTTCTTGGATTCATTTTGGATGAAGTTTAATGGAGAGGTTTGCTTCAAGAAATATGTGCTCAGCCTGTAAAACCAGATTAGGACTGGTCTGAAGTAAAAGCCCTAAGATGTGTGTAATACAGATATTTAATTACTTTTTTTTCAGTCTAAAAATAGGCTGCTTTTGCACTGCACTAATTGTCTAAGCTTACATTTTCTATAAAAGTTCTGAATTATTTAGATTGTTAAAATTCTTGGGGATTTTTTTGCTCTGAAAATGAAACAAAATTTTTTTCTCAAAATATTTTATCAATGTGAGAATTTTACCTTGAAATCTATTACAATTGACTCTAATATAGTCTAATATAGGCTTTTTCCAACAGCAAGAAGGGCTGCATATCATTATTATTAAACCCTTTACTGTTACTGCCTGAAGATTTTTGAGGAAAGAACACAGCTGTCATCAAGTGACCCACATGCAGAATGCATGGGACAGCTCATTGGCTCATGGTCAGTCCTCAACCCAGACCTTTAGCAGTGCTCCCCTCTCAATTTAAAATCTTTGTTTAAGAGCCGTGTTCATGATCTGTCCTTTGAAGCAGAGCCTCCCTCCTCTCTGCCTTGAACTGTGTTAAGACTTTGGCCAATGTGACAATGTATATCTTTCCCTTCAGAAGGATTATTTTACAACATTAGACACATTTCTTATTTTGGCATAGAAATATAATTTTTGAAGGTCCATTGTGCAGTACTTGCCTACCATAAACTTGCTGTCTTGCTTACTTAGAGGTTTACTGCATGTTAAACACCACCAGCAGTTAGCTCATGAAGCAGCTCTGAAGACTGAAAGGTTGTTAGTCTGTTTGACTATACAGAGTTATAAAAAGAGGTTATTTACACACTTTGTCCTTTTTTTCCAATAATAGTTTTGAGTGGAGTCTGCATTTTTTTCCATTATTTATAAACTAACAGCAGTGAAACCTGAGAGAACCCTCATAATAAACTACTTTGCTTATATTGAGTTATCAGTCCAGGTAAGTGGGGTGGTGTTGCCTTGAAAAAGTTTTACTTTTTAAAATATGTCTTGGTACTTTTAAATAAAGTGACTTATTTAGAATTTAATATGCAGAGAGATAAGAACGTTCTGTTTCTCTCGGAAATAGTTTTTAATATTAGTCATTACCAGGCAGTTCATTTAATGTCATTTACGGAGCCTTAAGTGAAGCTCAGTGGCTGACTAAGAAACTTATGACACAGTTCTTGACTAAAAAAAGTAAAATAAACCATTAAATGTAACAAATTGGATAGGCAGTCATCCTTAATAACATTACAATACTGTAATTTTAAACAGTTATTGTTTAGGAGATTAATTTTAGCCCAGCCATATGAATTTATTTCACACATGTTAATGCCTTGATTATTATCTGATTGTGTTTTTAAAGAACATATAATTTAAGGATGTAACACTTGCAGCTTATATTTTTCCTGCTCTGATTACAATTTCTTCTGTCAGCAGATAAAAAGTCTTTGATAAAGTGAAAGACTGTAAAGACAAAATTGTTTATTAATTTTTAGTTCTTTTTTTCTTCTTTAAAGGCTATTTTGTTCTTGGGGAGGTGTAGGCAAGAGCTCCTATTGCCCTCAGCAGGAATTACATCTATTCTTGAATTTACAATGCATACCAGTGCTCATTTAGAAACACAATACAGCCCAGTAACTTAAGGTAACCTCTGAGGAAGTTTAAAATTTGGTCATGTAGCCTTCCTGCAGAATTATCATGACTTTCAGCACCTGGATTCATTGAAAAAACAGGAAAGGAAAAGGTTTCTTTGAAACAGTTTTGACAAAAAAGTTACAGTTTACATATATATAAAGAAAAATCTGAAATACACAGCAGCATATTTCAGATACAGGTTCTAATGAGTTGCCTTAATTTGGTACTATATTTTTGGTATTCTGTTTCTCCTTTTAGCTGATTTGGTTTCTATTCCTTCTTTCTTCCTTGCCACTCTCTCTCATTTTTGTGGTTGTATCCACACCATGGAACCTCTTCTTCTTTTCTTTATTCCTGTTTTCCATTTAACATTGTGCTCTGTTGATCTTCAGCTTTGGATAAGTAGAGTGGAAATAACTAGAAACATGTACACGATACATTGGATTATTTTTAAAAGATGCTCAGCTGTGCATTTAGCTTCACAGTAAATGTGAAATAGCCAATCCATCCATTTCTTACCTATTCAGAAAATCTTTCAGTTTCTTCTCTTCACAGAGAAGGAATTCCTGTTCATTTATTAATTCATCTAGTAGTTCATCTTCTTGATTTCTGGGGAAGAAGATTTTTTATGCCCTTGAAAGTACTTTTGTGATAGTTGATTAAAAATATGTACTATAATGGGCCAAAATATATGAGATGAAATATTGTGCCACCCACATACTGAAGTGTATTTTGTACACTTAACCATAGAGTTCATATTCCTGATTCTTTTACTGAAATCTTCTGCTAGTTTAAAAACTATAAAAAATTTACAATAATAAAGAGTAAGACTTACTTATGGATGTAAACAAGAATGTTGAATTGTAAAAATCTCTTTAGTGTTTCCAACAGTCCCAGCATGTGCTATTTTATCATTTAAAATTCTGCATGGATGCAAAATAAGTTTTGTTTATGCATTGAGGATTTAAACTGGAAATTTTATTTTCAAATACGCTAATACTTTTCCTTTTTGATTTTATATCTGTTCCTCATCATCTTCCACAATTTTCCTTGCTTATTCGGAATCTAAAAATGACCATGAGTTCATAGACTGGTATCAAACAGCCCCATGAAATGATTCCTGTAACACTTCTGAGGAAGTATTGCTTCTGATATTAAGGAAAGTAGTTTCTGAACTTAGTGAGAGGCCATTAAAGTCAACTTGCCATCATGTAAAAATGCAGAGAGGAGGTCTACAGAATTTTACATCTTCAGGCAAAAATCTGCCTTGCTTTAAAAGCATGATTAGAATTTTTATTTTAACAGTATTTACTGCTTACATGCAGAAAATATTGTAAAGATTTAATAATAAAGTTTTTTGATTGTAAAAGTGCTTCCAAGTATTGAATATGAAATTCATGTCAATAGCAAAAGGATAGTTGATCTCCTCAAAAGTGCATATTTGATATTATTTCAAATAGCTTTAGAACTTTTTATAGCTGTGGATAGATCAAGATATTTTTAATTTTGTATCATAAACCATTATAATGTCCCTTGTTGCACAATAACACAGGAAGGAAAGTGATGTAGTGCATTCTTTAATTGCCCTGATAACCTTCATCCAGCCACGTATGACACGTGTATAAGTCACTCCATGGAGGTGCCTTGGTCTTTGCAAACAGCTTCCAAATGACAGACTAAGGCTGGATGTCTGATTTTCAAGAACTAAAGTTGAATGAGATGAACCTAAATATTTTTCTTTCTTTAATTGGCAACAGTGAAAGCGAGAGATTTTATAAATTTACATTTCTGTAAAACAAAAGCCTAGAGGACTCTTGGGTAAAATTGAGTTGCCAGAAATACTGAGTTGGCTTTATTTATAGCAAGCCATTAGGTGTCTTGGGAATATATCGCCAAATTACGGGATATTTAAGGATTCTTAACGAGTGTGACTGTGTATTGTAATAGTTATAAAACTTCACATCTGACACCCAGGTATTTAGATGTTTTAATATAAATGAGTTTATACACAAACAAAGTCCCTTCAGTGTCTTAGTTACTCATTCTCCTTTGATAAAGTTGTTAAAAATACATTTTTGCTTCAACATGATTTTGCTTTTATAAAATATTTTCATTACTTGATTTTTAGTAAAGGCATTAAGTGTGGAAGCCAGAAATTTCAGTGCCATGTCAACCTAAAAGAATTTTTTTCCCCTGAGATTTGTTCTTACACCCTTCATTCTAAACACTGAAGCCACATAAAAAAAAGGTTTCATTTTTGCTGTGAGTTCTGAAGGAATCTTTAACAGAGTTCCAATATACAATTAGTTCATTGAAGTGCTCTGTTATTAAAAGAGGTATCTAAACCCCAAGGAGGTGCTACTCATAATTGTTGAGCTGAATGTGCATAAGAATATCTGCAGTATTTTCTTGAACTTACTGTTTCTAATTATTTTTGTTCTAAAAAGGTCATTGTTTCCCTGTGTTGTATTAGATTAGACACTATGTATCAAGACACACAATTTGAAAAGATCTCTTTCTGAACAACGTGAACTAATTATGCTTCATTTTTTTTTCATTAAAGCAATGAGATATTTAGTCTGTTGTGTTTTTTTGAAAACTGTATTTGTAGTGAATGGCACTGATGTACCCAAAAAAATCTGTTTTCTCTCATATGCAGTTAGGTAAAATTAATTCTGAGGTTATTGAGACTACATAAATGAGTGCAATGTGCAGACTTTATAGAATATTGGAATGTTAGTAGGAGAAATTCTTCAGTGAGAGATTTTGATGTAAACTTTGATATGAGCAGTCATAAACCACATGGTCTTAAGTAGCTTCAAGTCTTAGAAAGTACTTTTTGATTTCTACATAGTACTTGGTGTTTCAGAATAACTTCCATGACAGAGGTTAGGTAAATCTTGTAATATAAAAAGTTAAATTGAAATGCTAATAGTTTATTTCATTCTTAATAGGGCAGCTTACTCTAATGTCAGTCCAGCAGCTTAGTTAATAATTCCCTAGGTCTTGACCACAACAGGTCAGCACTAGTCAGCTGATAAGGAGTGTGCACCCACACAAATGGATTGCTAAAATATAATCATGCTTCTTCTTCAGTCTGTACTTGACATCTCCCTTTGTTCCTATGTGTCAGAGACATTCCAGGGAGAATGTAAAGGATTGAGTACAGGAGGCTCAAGAGCACATATATTTGTGTAGGTGATGCCTTAAGTTTTAGTTTTTATATTTTTCGGATTCTGTACTATTCTAGTGTGTGGTTCTGTGTTTCATATTAAGTGCTACAATGCTCTCTTCACAGAGTAGGTAGACAAAACAAATCCTTTTCTAGCTTGGGACCAAGGACAAGCAATACAAATGTCAAGCCCAAGAGCATAAACGATGGTGAACTGAAGAGAGAAAAACAAGGAGGATGGAGCTTCATAACCTGAAGCTATAACTGGACAATTGACTCCAATATGCTGATGGACTAAAACTTATAAAAGTGTGAGACCTCATGATTGGTTGTCCATTTTGTGACCATTTTGGGGTTCAACCCAAGTGTAGCTTGGCCAGGCTCTTGCACTGCTCAGAGTGTACCCATTGGTGTCTTTTAATTACCTACTTTATCTTTTTGCTCTGTCTAGTTTCTGTTCCAGGCCAGCCTCCGAGGCATCACAGGGGGCTGAGCAGTGAAAGTTTTTAAAAGCACTAGATATTAACCTGATGGATTGTTCTTGAGGGAAAACTCGAGTCCATAACAGAAACAGCAAGGAGCTGGAACAGTTATGGTTACTGTATGACTGTTTTATAAAGCTGAGTATTCATAAAACCACAACAGTATGGAAGTTGAGAGGCAGTAGCTTATTTTTTTTTAAAGCAATTCTGATTATATAAATCCAGGAAGAGTACAGAATTACACAGTTTCTTGCCATTAGAACTTGCAAATAAATGACAATTCCCATGAAATATTTAAGTGTACTGAAAATTAGGTGTCTATGTGTGATATTTATTAGAGGGACAAATTTCCTAAATACTTGCATCAAAGCTGACTAGAATCTTAAACAAGTAAATAAAAAAAAATAAATTATATCATTGACTTTGTTCTTCTATAATCAGATTAGGTTTTGTTACAGTTACTTCCTTAGACAGAGAAAAAAATCAGCCTATGTCAGCAGAGTGTTTGTGATGCACCTCAGAGACTAAGCAAGGTACTGTAGATGGAAGAATAAAACAGCATCTAACATAATAAGCTACTCTCACAATAAAGAATAACAGAACTAAAAAAATGAAACTTACTTTGTTTAGTAAATTAATAAATTGATAGAAACGTCCTAGTGGATATAAAATTTTATCAGTTACAATTGCTAATATCCCATTGCCATTATGGGTAAGGCAGACCACACTATCAATCTATATTAAGAGTATGAAAAGTGTCAAGCCAACCAGGAAACTTAGAATGTGTGCTATCTTACAAATGACCAAAATGCTGTTCTGCAATGGGAGAGCCTTTCCATCACTCCAAAGTGATTTTATTATTGATTGGGCAGAATTTTAGCTGCTTGAGGGCATTTGGCTGTTACACTCAGGAACCAGAAGCCAGAGTTGTGCTTACCAAGTTAACTGTTCATTCAAAGATTCTTAGAGGGGAAAGGACAAAGGGGAAGGGAATACAAAGAAAGAAGTATACTTTAGTACACCTATTGTGCTTTGGGATACCAGCAGACGGGTGAGGGAGCCTAAAATAACATTGTTGTCATTAAGCAGCTTCCATCTTGTCCACTGAAAAAAGACTAAGTTTGTAAGGAAAGCTCATGACCAAAGTGCAACTTTTTGATACAAACGGATGAAGTTAAGAGAGCATGAATAAATTTGTTATTGCCAATTTGTGTGTGTACTGAACCTTGTAAGCATTACAAAGACCATTTTTTTGCTTTTTCCTCTTAGCTTTCTCTCTATATAACTAGACACTTTAAACAAATAAAGAACTATGAAGCACTGACAACTTTTAATGCTAGATTTTGTGAGATTGCTAATTTATTTTTGTTGTTCTGTATACTATGTATTTTAGCCAGTTAGAAGTCTCATCTCCAAATTTAACTGCTATAACTTAAACCCTTTAATATTCAAATGGAAAATAGTGTATGAAAATAGTCCAAAATTCATGAGAAAATAAAGCATTTTTAAAAACAAACATTGTCTTTGGCTTGGGAGATGGAATAGGTGTGATGGAATAGAGCTCCTTTGCATCCCACCATTTCTGAGATGCTGTGCTTCAGATTCTACTCTGATTGCAGTTAATGTTTTTCCTATATAGGATTGTATTTGAACAAATATTTTTGAGTCAAGGCATTAGTCTTCCATGACTATATTTGATTGATTAATCATTATCATCATCATCATCATCATCAACATCATCACCATCATCACCATTATCATCATCTTCATTTAACTTGGCTTCAAGAGACTTTTGGTATTTTCTCTTTATTGAACAGAAATAGCTACTAAAGATGGAATTTCTGAAATATAAGTGGAAATAAACGGGAATTTATGCAGATGGGAAAGCTGCAAGTCTACTGAATGTGGGCTACAGCTGTCTAATAGAGTTAAAGTTGCCATAGATTAGCTTTGAAAGTTCTATTTGTATAATCCTGAACACTTTCAAAACAGTGAACTAATTGATTGAGGTTTATCTAAACTAAACCAAACATTTTGAAGAATATCACTTCTCTTGTTTCCATTTAGCTACAGCCCAAAGATTCAGTGGTACATCCTTTCTATCTTAATCCTAAATCATACCTAGATATTTTTGTCTTTTCTTTCAAATCAAAGATTCTGAAAAAACCCTGTTTGCTTCAATTTAGGCAAAACACTGTATGGAGATTTTTTTTTTGTGGAACCACTTGAAGTCAGAAGGAAAAGTCCTGATTTATTCCCTGTAATACAGCACACTGAAGGTACTCAGCAAATGGTATGAGTTGATTGCTACTGTCCCAGGAGTATCCAGGGAATATCCATGGAATGAATGCTCTAATACATTCCTACTGTTGCCTTAAGTGGCAAATTCATTTATCACATGAAGTACTAAACACTGTTACAATGCTTTTTGTTCTGAATTAACTCACTACTTTGTTATTTAACTTTATAAGATTTTTATGCCAGACTGTTTTGGGACAAAACTGTCAAGGTAATAAGCACTAGATCAGGTTAGTACTTAGTTAGAGCTTTCATAAGACCTTGTTCATTTAGATTTTAAGCCAGACTCTAAATTTCTATGGCCTGATTCAAATTAAAACCAATTAGATTGAGTTCAGACCTCTAAATAGCAATGGTGGGTTTTTTTGTAATTAGGATATAAAATCTGTAATCTGACAAGGTATGTTGCAAGGGCTCTTTTACAGTTAGACAAGACAATTACTTTTGTTCTTAAATTTATAAAGGAGGTCATGATAATGCAAAGCTTTCATCTAATTACAAATTCAAATGCTTCATTCCAAATCTAAGTATATTAAGAATAATAGGTACAATAATTACTTTGTATAAATTTGCAAAATAAATCTGAATTTGAAAATCAAGTTTAGAAAGGCAGGGTTTTTTTAAATCACTTGCTTTGCACAGACTGCGGCTTTGTTTTGGGCTTTTCCTCTGAATATTTTTACAAAAAACTAAAAACCAATCTGTATTTCTTTTGTCTTCAAAACAACTTCCCTATTAGCTCTGGTGGTTGTTTAACATAAGTAGCAAAAGATAATACTGTTTCCTTAGCTTCCATGCTCCATTACCTCCTGCACTAGACAGAAACATTACCCAGCCCTATGCCAGCATCAGCCCAAGGAGCTGATCTCTGTTCAGCATGGACTGCAACAGACACATCTTTGGCAGAGGCTTTAGCAAGCTTTCACATCTGAAGAACCCAAGAATCTGAAACTGTCATTTCTGAAACCAAGACTGCTACTACTTCACATAACTGAGGATTTCCCACAGTTTGAGGATGTCAACATGCTCAAAAATACACTCTTTCCCCTGGTTGACGTCTTGGTAAAATCAGGACTCTTCTTCCCCAGAATCCAAATCACATTGCTTATCATCCTCTGCTTGTCATTTTACCTCAAGGCAAGATATGAGCTTCAGTTATACCTGAGAGATGTATCCTCCATAAGCTTTAAAAACCCAGAAGGCTACACAGACTCCCAAGGAAATGAAATTCTGTACTGCACATCCTCACCACTGGAAAGCAAACCTGTATCCTACATGTCATGTTTGATTTTAATATCCTCACACAGGGGTCACTAGATTATAACATGGTATTTCATATGAACTCTTACCAGTACCTTTTACATCATTAGTTATTTTCTCTTGGTCCAAAGAACCTCTTTCACAAAAGATGTCACAGCACACCTTTCCATTGTGCCTGTTTGTGCTCACAGTCCTCTTTAATCAAACAAATATACAGGCCACTCTCATTCTTCTGTTTCTTCCTGCCTGTTTACACATTGTCTTTATTCATGGCTTCTCACACTTTTATTGTCAGCACTGTCAATTCGGACTTTTTCTGATAATCTTGTTAGTGGAAATATTTAATAAGTCTGCCTAAATGCAAGCTCCTGAATAACCCCTTTGGCAATTTCTCTCTAGCTCTCATTTCCCTTTCAGGATCATTCAGTAATCTTTTTTAAATTTCATTCTAAACACTGTCATTTTTTAGTTAATTACATTAAGTAATAACATGTGCTAAATGTACGTGCTTCTCTATCAGGTGCCTTAAAATTAATTACATGTTTATTTTAATTTAAAAAACACATCAGATTGTTTTGCTTTACACTTAACTGCATGGTTTTCAGCATTCATACATGAAGTCTTTCAACATTATACAAGTCTGATCAGCTGGTCTGTAGTTTCTTGGACTATTTTTCCCTTTTCTGAAAAGTTTATAGTACATTTCTTACCAGTCATAGGCTATCACCACAGACACACTGAAAACCTCATATTATCATCTGTGGGTCAGTTCTGTTTTGGAACACAAACAGATGTCACTCAGACTTTCTAAAGCGCATTAAACGTTGAACAGTGCATCTGTTTCTATTCTCCATGTCTTGATAAGGATATCATCTTTCATAAGAATGAAAAAAGGTTATGGAGCAGGCCCCAGAGCATGGAAAAATTAAAAAACCTATGCACAGTCTCTGCAGATTTCATAACCAAGGCTGCTCTATTTTTACTTCTTAATACAGCAAAATAGCTTGATGTTCAGTTACACCTGTTCTCTCTCTATTATTTTTAGAATATCTCTTTCCACATGGTGTTTCAGTAGTTCTGCTCCTGCATACTGTTGTGCAGTGCTCTGTTGTGCAATGCTTCATTTATTCCACACTGCCATCACACAATCTGTGCACTAAGAATAAACTCCTTTCGCTTACTGTATCATCTGCCAATCTAAATCTTTGCATCAGAACTTGCATTCATCTTCTCCATGCATCACTGACATGATCTTCAGTATTAAACAATATTCTGATTTGTTTTTCCATCTCTGCTTTTTTACTAACGTGGCAGGAAACATTGAGCTACTGTCTCAACCTCTACTCCTGTTTTCTAAAATCTCTTTCGGAATTAGTTAAGTGTGTTATCCCGATTAGTCATGGTGTGCTGTACCTATCTATTGAGAAATCTTTTTGGCAGAAAACACAGGTGGTAAAACATATCAAAGTTTTGTTCATCCAGTACTAGAGAAGCCTCAGGCCAACCCTTTACTGAGGAATTTTGTAAAGGCAATGTCTTAAAGACACAGAGTTAATCATGATTAATAATTCCATTTAGTCTTCTGCTTCTGTAAAGCAGTCTTGAATAAGCAGAATTGATAAGCACAAACATCTGAGAAATTATTTAATATAATTTTGTATTAATTTTAATGCTTTTCTGCTTTTAAAATCCTGTTTTATGTTAAATAAAAAATGCTATTTCAGAATAAGTTAATTAAATATTTTGGCAATGTGTTTGATTCACCATTAAATTTTACTTAACATAAGCAGTGGAGTCACTTTCATGTCATCGAAACTTTTAAATATAATTTGTATGCTTTATAAATATATATATATTAATCATACACAGCTGTGAGATTAATAGAGTACAAAATGTCATATGTTTCTTAGGTCTTCTCTGGAGAGACAATTTGATATAAGATGCTGTAGTAACTTAATGAAATATTTTTATTCTGCAGAGCTTGATTTCTGTGGTATTTTTAGTAGGCTAGATACTGAATAGTCAGTTCTAATTTGGTTTTCTTCAGCTCTTTCTCATAGTATGGTGATTATTTATATTGCAGAAATATAGTAACTTGAAAGTTCAAAAGGAAAAGCATTATTCAAAGAATACTGAAACAGTCCCAAAAATCAGAAGAAAGTGCAAAATACAATTCAGTTTATAGGATACAATAACAAATTATGATGTGTCCATTTTGTTTGTGAGGTGTGACATGGCAAGTACATAAAATACACTGTAAAGAGTAATTTGTTAAGATTTTTATGCTTTCAAATTAAATACAGAGAAATAGGAGTTTTCCATTAGTGAAAAGATTGAAACAATTTAACAGTTAGAGAAACTTTCCAGTAGCTGGCTAAGTATGCTACTGGTCCTTACTTCAGATTCCTTTCAATATTTCATGCTTTCTGATAGGTAGTAAGCAGATGACACTCCACAGAAATAAAGTTCTTATCCCACTGTAAGAAAAATCCACTTTCCTACAATTAAATAAACTAAAAATTCTGATGGACTTGCTAGAAAAATGTGCCTATAATCTTCAATAAAAAGAGAAGAATCATTCCTCTGATTCACAAAATGATGGATTTTTTGGATGGAAAGGCTGGAAAATACCTTTAGTTACCTGTAAAGCTTTCTCTTTCCAATGAAGCCATCTTGGTCTGCTTGTACTAATGTACAGGAAAAGGCAAGATTCTGACATCACCTGCAGAGGATTCCTTCTCTCTTACATTCCATAACCTCTAAAACCCGTTCCATCAATAGTGGCAAATAATGCTTGGTGAGTTGATAACAGCCACTGGGGACCCAGGGAATTCTGCCAGCCTCAACAAACAAAGATAAACCAAACCAAATACAGAAAATCCTGCTGGAGGTTTGTGCAGCTGTGACCGTGGTGTCAGCATTGAGACAGGCAGAACCAGTAATGAGGGAAATGCCAACTCTGCAAAAGGGAAGAAAGCTTTAATTATCTTTGCATATTGAATGCTAATGCTGTCAATTATAAGGTCTATCCCAAAGAAAGGCTACCATTGTCAAATCGAGGTATGATTCAGGACAGTCATAACCAATTAGCTCAAATCCTGCTTTCTTCTGCCAAAAGCACAATGCTGAGTTAGTCTTCTGCAGTGACATCATTCTGCAGGTGACTGTGCAGACTTAGTAAATGTCTTAATATAAGCTAACATGTCGCCCTGATTTTCCAAGTTTCCTGAGGCACTTTCTAACTTGCTGTTTTTCATTGTTCAGCTTTATTTCTCACGCACAAGAGTGTCTTTATCAGAAGTCTGTTTTGACAAGACAAGGTTGTTTTTCATACTTGGTGTGGAAAGCAACTGATGGACAGTTGTCTTGACCAACGGGATGGGAGAAGTGTCAGCCTTCTTCTCCAATCCCTGGTCTGTGTGGAAATACCATAAAATGTGGAGTCGGATGTTTTAATAAATAGATATAGTTCTCAGCCTGCTCAGGAGAAAGTGTCTGTGTGTGTCCTTGTGTGTCTCACAGCGACACTAATAGGAGAAAAAGAGTTGTTCAGAACACTTGTTCTGTATCATACATTGATTTCTGGTTTGATGGATTATTTTTGCACTCCTGCTTAATAATTACCAGAGCGTAGATTTCAGCTTTATTTTGTCTTGTAGTACTTATACAAGGAGCTATAGAAGTGTATTTAAAATATGACTGCATTCAGGCCATGTTAAAATGTAATTGGTGGACATATTGCCCATACATAAATGGAGTAAAAAGTGCAGAAAAGTATGGTTTAAGAAATGGATGATGTATAAAATATTTACAATTTTTTCATCATCAACTCAGAATGCTGAAGCAATCTTTTTCAAATAAAGATGAGTTCTGAACATCTTGAATTTAAATATTATTTATTAATGTCACTAAAATTTCACTTTTTCTTTTGGCCATAGTTATATGCAGTAATGAAATTCACCATCTTCAGTGTGACAGTGGTTTGACATATGGAGTAACAAAACTAACATCTGAGGGATTTGACTTTTGCAATAGGTCTTATGTATGTTAATATAGTAATATAAATATTTTTAAAATGTGTACAATTTGTTTTGTTCACATAAATAGAATACATATATTTTTAAGAAATAATGATTTATCATCATATTGGTAAAATCTTTTAGGTCATACCACTTAGGACTACTTAATTTTTAAGGTCTTTAGGACATCTGCTAGGTTAATACTATTAGAGAAGTATGTGAATCACAAAGCTATTTGAATACAAAAGCAGAGCTTGTATTTTTCATACTTAGTCCTTTGCTGATAGATCTCAGTTCTCTCCACGTGGGCTGACGTAAGGAGTCTGTACCCTACTGCAGTTCCAGCTCCCTGCCCATTCAGTCCTTGGTTAGGGGGATTAGAAGTGACCAGCTCACAGTGCAGGTGAGAGGTCATGAATGATGCCATGTAGCCACCAATGCAAAAACATCCTAAAGTCTTTCAGGGTTAATTATGCTATCACTACTGACCCATTGGTAACTTCTTCCCAAAGCATGTAACCTATCCACTTGGGTCAGTCATTTGTCTATCTTTAAGAGACCATGTTGAGCAAAAGACTTTTGCTATTATCTGAAGAAAACAAACAGCTACATGAAGTACCATGATACTTTTCTTGACACTCATCTTCTTAATTTTTGTAAGACTGCTCAGAATTACTGAGTGGTTGACTCAATGCACTCCTTGTCATCATCATCCACCAAGTGCCTTGTTTCTGTTGGTATTCACTAGTGGACTCCTGTTTAAAATCCTATTTGTTTTGTATTTGCAAATTGCTTAGTTTTTAATAAATATTACAGAGTTTATAATCTTCTTCCACTTATTTTCCATCTAGTTCATGTATAATGATCAGCTAGATGTGAAAGTCATTTGCGCTGGTTTTGGCTGGGGTAGAATTAATTTTCTTCACATTGGCCATTATGGGGCTGTGTTTTAGATTTGTGCTGAAGGGTGGATAATACAGAGATGTTTTTGTTATTGCTGAGCAGGGCTTACACAGAGCCAAGGACTTTTCTGCTTCTCACGCTGCCATGCTGGAGAGGAAGTTGGGAGTGCTTGGGAGGTTGGGAGGAGACACAGGCAGGACAGGTGACCCCAGCTGACCAAAGGTATATTCCAGATCATCTGGTATCATGCTCAATGCTCAGTATATAAAGATGGGGGAAGGAAGGAAGAAGTGGTAACATCTGGAGTGAGGGTGTTTTGTCTTCCCAAGTAACCTTTATGTGTGATGGGGCCCTGCTCTCCTGGAGAGGGCTGAACACCTCCTGCCCATGGGAAGCAGTGAATGAATTCCCTGCTTAGCTTTGGTTGTGCGTGTGGCTTTTGCTTTTCCTATTAAACTGTCTTTATCTCAACCCAAGTGTTTTCTTTTACCTTTCGTGTTCTCTCCCTGATCCTCCTGGTGGGGCAGTGAGCAAATGGCTGCACAGACCTTGGTTGATGGCTGGGGTGAAGTTTTTTGTATAAAACATATGCAACTAAGGCACTTGAAAGAAAATGGAGAGCCAGCCCTTTTAGCATTCTACAGAGTTACACTGTTAACTGCTCAAACATTAGTATAAATGGCATCACTAACAAAATATATAAAATAGCTCCTTTTGTGAAACACCATTTAAAATAAATAGTTGGGAAAGAGCCTTACAAAATGTTTGGCAGTTCAGAAATTGAACTCCCTTTTACTGTAACCCTTAGAATGATTAAAGGCCACCTATTCCTTATTCTCTTGTGGTAACCAGAATTGAACAGAGTTCAACAGGGTTATTACATTAAGCAGAAGCACTGCATGTCTGTGTTATCTCCTTGATTTCTCACTCACAACAGCATTAAATTAGTTAGCATGCATTTGAATTAGCAGTGGCTAACGAGCGAGCATAATGTACAGTACTGCTTTTGAGAAAATACAGACTTTGGTCTTACAAAACTGTAACAGGCAATACAGCACATGGACCTCACTGAGGTATGGATAGCAAACTTATTTGAGAATTACCCTCAGAAATGGATGCAGCTATTTAAGGAAATAGCCATTTAGGTTAAGCAGTTTGACATTTTTATAATTTGCCTTTCTTTATATCAGAAATGGAAATCTGGTTGGCAGATGATTTTATCAATTGAAGGAATTTATAGATTTCCATCCATACTTAGAGAGAGAATAATAAAATTGACGTATTTTTCACTGGGGTACTATATATTGAATTTCTTCTCCATGCATGCATTTATGGATTTTAGCTGAGTATAGAAATAGTGGGATTTGGTCTTCCTGATACCTGAAATTCATTTTCTTTCACAAAGTTTGCACACTCTTCAGGACTTACTGGAAAAAATAAAGGTTTCTTCTTTAATTCTGCCTACTATAAACAAAGGCACTTCACACCAGGATTTGTGAATGTTTCCTCTCATTCACTGACTGTAGTCAAGTACAAAGACTTTATTATTTCTATCTGTGGAAGAAATCCTGATTACAGTCAAGAGTGCTAACCTGGGCTTCTGAAATACTCTTGTTTTATACTGATTTAGCTGAAAAAGGCATTTTTTCCTATTACTGATAATTTAATATTCCATATCATTATTTCCACTTCTAACTATTGAGTGGCACACTAGTTTGGAGTTTTCCTGTATTTCTTTTACAGGCATATTAAATAAATAAGTAAGTAACATACTTGATTGTGTTTATTTTTGCCTGCTATTTAAATTGTTTAATGTGACATTTCAAGAGACTGCGAATTTTCATTTTCAGTGTGGTTGAGCCTAAATATATTTTCAAAGGAAAGAGGATTCTGAGAAGGAGTGGCTGTCCTCTCAAAACTGAACAAGTTATGGACTTTCTAAGGTAGTACTTACTTTAACCAGAAAGTGATGAAAAATTTGAATTCTTGGATAGTCAAGAAAATAGCCTGTGGTATTCAGTTCAGTGCTGTCTCCCCAGTTTGAGTTTGGTTTTTCATGCAGCAGGAAGTTGTATTTTTGCAGAGAGAAAATCCATGTTAACATAGGCTGTGAAGAAAACTCATTGCCTGATAAGGGAAATAAATGGAGCATTTAATTGGATTACATTAGATTCTTAAATAATGTGTGCCCTTAAAAGCCTCCTATGTATCACAGAGCTATGATAACTTAGGTATTAAAGTTACTGTCAAAAGTAACAGCAAATACTTTACAAGCAGGACAGCAGTTCCCCACATGGAAACAGAACAGCTGTTTTCCAAAGTGAGGGAAACTTTCATCTTATCTTTTGTCTTTCCTGTATGTATTAAAGACTTTAATTCAATGTCATTAGAACCTGGTTTTTAATTTTGCACCTCTGGACATCACCATATCCAATACCTTGCAGAATGCAAGTTCAGCTATAGCAGGCTGCTCAGGGCTGTGCCCAGATGGAATCTGGCCATCCTCAAAGACGGAGACTCCAAAACATCTCGGGGCAGCATCCTCCAGCATTCACTCACCTTTACTATATGATTTTTGTTTCATTGCCAACTAGAAATTCCAGTATTTTAATCTGTGCTCAAATACTTTTCTCATTTATTTTTCTTATCATATTCTTTGAAAAACTATGGTTTGTTTTTTTTTTGAATATTCTTATTGTAATGTTCAGCTCATCCGTCTCTCATATCTCCTCTTTTTCCCCTTTTGCCTTTTAAATCTCACATAATATTTAAGTGAATATCAGCTCTTCCATTTTTGTGGCTTAAATAAGTAGTATAGAGAATTCTACTGCACACTAACTGCAATTTTATAATTACCTGAAACCATCCAGAATGTATTCTCTCCAGGCACCTGCTTACACAGGTTGGAAGACAAATTCATGTATAATGCACTCCTACAGAAATGGATTGTCTTGATTTCAAGTGGGAAATAAGCAGAAGCAAGTGAAGCAGAAGCAGAAATCTCATATTCATGCCAATGCAGCTACACGCGAACATCTGAGAAGAATATTCATTATCCAAGCAACAGACCTTCAAACACAAAATTATTCATGAGTTATCAGTGTGTCTGGAAATACAGCTTTAATAGACACAACCCACCTGCAAAGCTGAAGAACTCCTCATGTGCAAGATGCATAATCCTGTTTGCACTGAAGCAAAAACCAGTTGAGTTTCTAGGCTTCAGTAGGAAAGACGATATTCTCTGGAGTTTAGCTCACTGGAAATGATGAAGACGGCTTTCCTCTTATTTTTTAATGTTACATATGAACAGGTACATTACATAACCAAAAGCGTAACATTTAGATTACACAGCAGTTCTGAGGTTGTTTTTTTTATTGCTTTGAGATTAAATTAGTTTAAAAGCAAACAGTTCCCAAGTGTATTCCATAATGGCTAACTTTAAATGTTTTACTTTCCCTGTTTTTGTTACCAGCTCGAATAACAAGAAAATTTTAAGCCTATTCTGTGTGAAGTGACATTAGTGATCAGGCTGCAAATCTCAGCTTCCCAACTCTGTTGCCAAAGGCCCAAATGCTGCTTGGTGCAGTCACTGGCTGGAGTCTGGCTTTTGGGGTCCTTTGGTGTGTTTGCCTCTGTGCCTGTGTAGGGTTGCTGGCAGAATCCCAGCACGCTGGGGTGGTTACGCTCCCTAATAGGCAGTAGGATGCTGTGGTTTAGACTTGTGAGCAAAGCAATGCTGAAACACAGAGGAGTGTTTTGGCTATTGCTGAACAGGGTGTGCACAGTGCCAAGGTCTTCTCCACTTCTCACTCACACCCTGCGAGTAGAAGAGGGGTGCGTAAGAGCTTGGGAGGGCACAGACCCAGCAGGAGACCTGAACTAAGTAACCAAAGAGATGTTCCATGCCATATAGTGCTCTGCTCAGCAGTGAAATGAAGGGCAGTGAGTCTGAGGTAAAGGTGGCTATCTATTGCTCAGGAACTGGCTGTCCATTGGCCTGCCCATGGGAGCTGCTGAGTGATGACCACTGACATACATTTTTTGTTTCCTCTTTCTTCTTTCCCTTCTCTCTTTATCGAATTGTTTTCACCTTGACTCCTGAGTTCCCTTGCTGTTAGTCTCCTTTTTATTCCCCCATTCCACTTGCGTGGGCAGTTGGGGAGTGAGTGGCTGTGTGGTGCTCAGCTCCCTACTGGGGTTATCCCACAGCACACTGTGTGCCAGCTGGGCAAGACTGGTGAGATCTGCCCAGAAGGAGCTGCTCAGCCCATTTCCCCACCTCAGGTATAACCAAAGAGCTCTCATGTGGCAATCCTACAGGCCAAAGCTGGATGTGGCCAGTGATCTAAGCATAAAGAAGGTCAAAAACTCAGTAGAACTTCAACATCACTCCATAAAAAGAAAAAGAAATCTAAAAATACATGAAGTTTGCTTCTCAAAAAACAAACCAAACCAAACACAAAAACCCCTCAAAATATAATCTCTTTAAGAAACCACTCACAACATTGGATGTGAAGGTGAACATGCCTGGGAAGTTTCACATACAATTGAAAAGACCATCCTATAACTACAGTAAAAATTACGTATGCTGGTACCAGGATGGAAACACAAAAAAACATTTTTTAAAAAAATGTGCAATAGAAAATATTTATAAAAGCCACACTATAAACTAACCCTTTAACTTTGTACTCACGACTTGAACAAAGAGAACTGCCTAAAAGAACTGCAATTCACCTAGGAAATAGTGTAAGACCTAACAAGAATCTTCAGTGGAGAAGAAGCAAAGCTTGAGTAGTCTGAGGTGGTACTTCCAAAAGTTTACTCATTATGGCCCTACGTTGAGAGACACAAATTGTGAGTTTCTCACAGTTCACTGAAAACCCTTGTGTTTCTCAGGCGCCCCAAGCAGCCTACCTGGAAAGGCAATCCCATGCTGAGGTGCAAGTTCACCTTCTCTGCTCAAGTTTCATGGCTCTTCCTACGTGGGTACTTCTACTTGTCTTGAGAAGTCAAGCATGGAAGACCACTGGCACTCTCTAAGAGCTGTGCAGACACTTGATTTGAGTAAGCAGAAGCCCACATAGCCATGAGGCATAGGTCTGAGACAGGCTTAGGAGATAGCTGTCTGTCCTATGACTACTGATTCTTATGAAATGGATTGGTATACTTTATCACAAGTTTTAGACAAAACGTACATCCTTTACTCCCAAATAACTCACAGTGATAGAAATATGCTCAAAATAAGGACATGAGGGGATAACTGGGATCCACTAAGTCACTGGCAAAAATCCCTGAGTGTTCAGAAGCAGCAGAAAGTCATACTTTGTATGGATGCAAAACTGGAAACCAGGCTACACCACAGCAGAAATTAGCGAAGAGTTAAGTGGAAATTTAAGCAATAGTCTTCTGGTTTCAGACATTTATTCATGAACTCTTTCTTTCAGCAAAAGCTTAAAAGTTAATCCATATTTCTTGAGCCATTGCCTTAACAGGTATCCAAAGCAGACATATTGTTGGATTTGGTGACAAACCAAATTGAAACTGAAATGAATTTAAGCAAAGGTTGTTGGTGGCTGAAGCAGGGAGATGTAGTTCACATCCCAAGCAAACAGGGTCAGATTATGCGCTAGGAATCCTCTGATGGGTTCAAAAATGGAGTTTTAAACCTTTCACTTCAATACAGAGTGTCACAGACCCTGTACACACTGCCAAACAAAATGTTGAAGCAGGTTCCAACAAGGTGGCAAGAGCAGGGTCTAGGGAATGGTGCAGCTACTAACGAGCTCTCCTACCCACAGCTTAGCAATGTGGAGCCTCATGAGCAAAGGCTTGTTTGGCTGCTGCAGCCCTTCCAAGCTGCACTTCTCCACGTCCATTATGCACCACATCAGTGATGCTCTGTGGTTACTTACCATCACTTCCACCAGCTTGATGCCAAATGATGTTGCGGAGATATCTGTCTTGCTGGTAAATTTTATATCGGAAATGAATACCAGTTTTGTATAACCCACGGCTCCAAGTTATCTTGGAGCAGGAGAAAGGAGCACAAATAAAACTAAGACACGGAGCTCTACATTACAGCCCACTTATGTTCATAAATGAACACATGCTCTCTGAATGCCTAGTCTTCTCCTCTTTGTTCCAAAGTTGAGAATTTCAAAGTTTCGTCATGTGCCATCTCTTGCCTGCCCCAATAAACTCAGGATAAGCAACAGCAACAAACCCCAAACCCAAAATAAAACAAAAAAACCACACAAGAAAACCCTCATAGAGTGAAACTGGAACAGAAATGTAATTTTTTAGCCTTGGTGCAAGTATACAAGAGGAGAGGCAACGATACAGTACTTCAATCTGTATTGTCTATATAAAACATTTATTTTTAAGCTCTATAATGGTATTATAGAAATACATAGAATATTTTATAGTGTATTTTAGTGTACTCACTGTGAAAATAACACATTTAAGACAGGTATTCTTATGTCCAAACGTTTTAAATATATGCACTTCTTTGCCTTGCGGTATTATGTTGCTTTGAAAAACAAAATATCAGTATTTTATTCCTTGCTCCTTGCCAGAATCTTCTCATTCGGATTTCCCTGGGTCATCTCGGGCGCTCACTGCTGTGGGATTTTTTTATAAAAACCACGAAAAGTCCGTAGGATTTGTGGATTTCCTATATCTGCTTGCATTCATGTCTCGTGCACATCGCTTGCCGTTCAATCCTCCAAGTGCCTTCCTCGTAAGTACAGTGACATATAGTGCATTCATCAGTCTGCACCTCCCGGCCTGCTGGGATCACAAGGGTTTCTGCAAAGCAGTTGGGGCCTGGAAGAAGGACAGAGTTCATTATGTGACACTGACAGCACACTGCAATCCAGCCCAGCACAGCCCCAGACCTGAAAACAGGAAAACCTATTGCAAAGTGAGCAACGTGGGCACATTAAACAAACACGGGCACCACACAAAAGGCACGAGAGCAGCAAAGAACGCACGGACCCTGCCTGACAAAGCTGCTGGATGTTTCTGGTACGGACTGCCCCTGCCCTCCGTGCAGGAAGGTGCAATAAAACCTTCCTGTGCAACATGCAGCTGTGACAGGGACCTGGGCACACCCTGATGGTGCAGATGAACACAGACTGAAGCAAGAGAAAATGCCAGCTGTTGGCAATTCAACAGTGCTACTGAAAGCTACTAGAGAGCCGCTTACACATTTTATTACTTTTTTCCCACTGGAAGCAAGCATTTTAGTTTCTGTAGTAATCATAGTATCACATTAGTTTATCTTCCCTTTCACGAGAAAATAGTCTATTTCCAGCAGAGTGGAATAACTTCAGCCTCTTCTGAATGAGGACACTTTTCATGTATAAAATGAAATATTCCATTTTATGGAAGTCAGTAAATCTACAAACACCTCTTTTCATAGCACACTGAAATAACTTTATTTCCAAGGATGAGGCAGGAGAAAAAGCCACCAGCACAACTTTCAGACGACCAGTCTGGTTCTTTCAAAAAGCAGAAGGCTGTGAGGGCTCTATTATCTATATATCTGTCAGAAAAGCAGCCTATGTCTGCCTTGAAAATCCACATGCACTTGCAGAGCAATATTAAACCCTCCAACCATGCCTCCACTGGAACTTGGCCCTTCCATTCAATGAGCACACAGAGCAGCTGCTCAGGCACAGCCTGGCCACTTCAGGGTACTTTGGCACCACTGTCATCAGAGCAGGATTTGTAGGAGGGGCCAGGATACACTGATCTGATACCGCTGAAATTCTTAAAGGCTATGGATGCACAAAACACTTGCTGACTGCCAGCCTGTTTGCCATACAAGTAAATATATCCCAGATGGGCTCAGTCTTCCATTGCTGAGGGCTTACTCTAAGACCTGCACCAAAGAGCACAGCTTTTTTTCTTCTACAGAAATGTAGCCCACCTCCTGGGCTGTGCATTTTAAAGCACAAACCAAATAGCTCACAAATCAGTTTTAACAGTTACCTCATTGAAACTGGTTATGTCTTTGTGGGCACACAACAGTCTGAGAATTAGATGCCAAATTGGCCATAAAGAAAGCCTTTCCTCACCGAAGAGTTATCTCTAGAAGAGACCTGCAAAACATGCAGAAACTTGCTTCCTCAAGTTGTAATCTTTCTTAATGCTCTGACTATTTAAGCCCATACTTTGTTTTCATAGAATCACAGACTGTAGAATCATTAAGGCTGGAAAAGACCTTTAAGGTAACTGAGTCCAACTGTTAACCCAGCATCACCGTGTTCACCACTAAACCATGTCCCCAAGTGCCACATTCACATACCTTTTCAACACTTCCAGGGATAGTGATTCCACCACTTCCCTGGGAAGCCTATTCTAGTTTTGGAACTGACTGTTGACAATTACCTCCAACGTGTGGCTTCTTCCACAATTCTGGGTGACTTCCTGCCCATTTGGATGCAGAAAGTGTAGCAAAATACAGCATATCTCATCTAAAATCACCTGCTCTACTATCCTGATGCTACTGTGATACTTCCATGTTTTCAGTCCCTGTGTCTGTCCATGCAAAGTATTATTGAGCTGGAAACAGTGGGAGGAGAATTTTTGGGGTGGAAGCAATGCTCCTGGGTCCCCACTGTGCACTGGGAGGTGCCCTGGGTTTCAGCCAAGATAAGGCAGAGTTAACCGTGCTGTCCTTGGTGGAACTTTGTTTAAAATGTTTGAATGCTGATCTGTATAATTCTGTTTCTGTGAAATACAGTATTCTTCTTGCATCTAAAAAGGTTTCATCCCAAAATGAGTTTACCTGCACTTTAGGTAAAGATACCTGAATGTTTTGCATGCTAGACTGTAACAGCCCCATGATTTACAAAGCTATATGATATAAAGAGTTAAAATATTAAAAGCAGAATCTACTTTCCATGGAGAAATTGTATGAAAGACCACTTGAAATTTAAACACTATTTAAGAGGCATCATAGGAAAAAAGTGATGCCAATCCCTCGTACAGGATTTATTTCATTCTGGAAAAGCAAATGTTATAGGTTATACTTGGTTATAAAAACCAACAGGAGAATGAAGTAAAAAGGGTGCAACACACATCATATAATTCGCTCAGATTCAGAATGTAAATGCCTCCAGTCACAATTAGCAACACTTTAATGTCATGTGTGATGAGTCCTTTTACACCAGAAAGTTGTTTAATGTAAAGGTTCAAGAACTCTTTTATACAGGGGTAAACTCTTATAACTGTTAAACTCTTTTATACAGGGATAAGTCATTGCTTTGGTAAATCTACAGAAGAGCAATAACCATCTGCCTGAGAAAGGGACCTGAAAAAAATAAATGGCAGCAACAAATGTTGCTTTAGTACCATTGAATTTTTCCTTAGAAAATTGCCCATTTTCTGGTTCTGCATTCGCACCCATCATTACTGTAAGTGCAAATCCTATATCGTACTTAAGCTGACAACATTCAGCTGGCATCCCTGCCCTCACCTTTTTCTCTGCAATACTGCACACAACATTGTGGGTCATGTTACGGAAAAGGTCATGAATGAAAAGGCTGAACTGACTGGATTACTGCCACATCATGCACATAAATGTCAGTGCAATATAGTGTCCAAACAAGGCAAAATAATTCCACAACTCTCCTTTTATTATTTCTCCAAACTCTCAGGGAAAATAACTCTGAGCTTCACCCCAAATCCTCATTCAATTTTGAAGCTGTATGAGCTTGTCCTGGTTCTTGGTGTTGTGTGGCTCCCTTCCCACTAAGCAGGGAATGCTCACCCCTTTCCTCTTCCTCTGAGGAGCAGACACAGAACACAGACTGACACTGCTGGACTGATGAGACCAGCCTGCAGTGATGGGGTCTACATGGGATAGCACTGGTGGGGGCCCTGGTGAAGAGCTGCTCTGGCTACTCCTGTGCCTCCAGCAGCCCTTCCCTGGCCCCTGTCTGTCACACAATCACAGAATATTCCATGTTGGAAGAGATTCACAAGGATCATTGAGTCCAGTCAGAGGGACAGTGATGACAAAGCCACTAATGATTTTCTGCCTGTCTAAAAGGACAGTGGGGAAACTGAGGAACTGAAGATTCTGAACAGACAGTGGGAAGGCCAGGAGGCACAGCAGGCACACAAAGGCTGGTTTTAAAAGCTTAAGAGTGCCCTTTCCTCAGCCTCCCTTTGAAGAGGAAGGTCCTCCACTCTCACAGTGGATGAGCTGCCCCAATTGCAAAGCACTCACTGAAAATACTGCTTTACTTAAAACTGAGCAGTTAATATTGATTTAGCAAGATTTTCAAACGGTAAGCCATTTTGGAGTTTTTAAGTTTGGAAGATTACCTGACTTAGCACATGAAAAGCATTTCCACCAAGCAAATTGGGGCTGTTCCTATCCCACAGATAGTGGTGGGCCTTCTCACTAGAAGCTGCTGATGCAGGAGCAGTGAATTTGTTCTCCTTGGTTGAAAAAGGAGGTTGCCTGCTTTCTGAGCTCCTTCTTGGCCACACCACTATTCCGCCCGACTTCAGCACCTGCTCAGTGCAGCACTGGCTGGTTTGCTCTGCAGTATAAACCTCCTGGCCCCATCCCCAGCTGTGGTCACTTTCATAGCACTAAGGCAGTCACAGTAGATGAAGATTTTGCTGTATCACTCTTAAACCTGGCAGAAAATGCATGATGACATACTGTATCAATTCTGAGTGCAGCTTGAAATCTACCACGATGTTGTTTGTTTTCCTAAAGTATACAACTGGTGCTGTCAGACTCCACTCGAGCCATACCATGCTGGTATCAGCACAGATTTCTTTCCCAGGGATAAGGCACAGTTGCTGCCATTGCAGTGATGTCTCAAAGCAGCAAGTTCAGCACGAATCCTCAGTTCTCACACTGAGCACCAGACTGGCATGCAGCTCTTGGCTTCCCTGCATCTGAAACAGTGAATCCTAGCTTCCAAAAGCAATGTTTTTACTGGCATCTAAAGAACTAAGAAGGCAGATCCAGGTGGTTAATTCATTGAGCGATTAGAAAGAGATCCTCATCTCAGAAACACTTAAAAACTAAAAAAGGTTCAAAATATTATTGAGGTAAATGCTGCTATTTTTGTTTTTTTTTAAAATCATTTCACTGGTCCTGTGGAAAGTTTCCAACAACTTATACGCTATGTTTCAGTGTTGACAAAGGCAATAATCTAATTAAAATGCAGATTTTTTTATCTCAGAAGGAAATAGCTGATGCCAATTCTCAGCAGAGAATGCCCAAGCCACTCACCTACAGAAGTACCTGTAACCTTGACAACGTCAGAAGTGCCTCTCTGAAACTACTCCTCCCCTCCTTCCACAAAACCACAGCTGTACGCCACGGAGCTGTTCCTGTTTCCTCTTCTTCCTGCCCTTGATTTTGCATGGGCACATGTTCCAATCAGTTAAAAAATAGGAGATACAGCAATTTGGTAAATCACAATTTAATCAACTGTTTTCATCATGGGTTAAACTGAACCACAGACAAATCTGTTCAACTGCAAGCTAAAGTGCTTGCCTGGAGAATAAGTCACAGCAGATTTTTGCCAATTAAAACTACCGTGACAACTTCTGTAATACAACACTTTGATGTAAGACTGTTTTGGGCTCTGGTTTCTACTAAACTTCCTCACAGCTGCCTCTCTAACAGCTCCTTGCAGCACTCAAACAGGCCACTTCCAAGGCAGCAGTCCCATCTACACTGACTGACAGTTTTCTGGCATTCATCACTGGCATCATTCATTCTGGCATCATTCATGGGGTATTAGAGTGCTTTGTAAATTACATAACCTCAATATTCAGCTTACCCCCTTGGTTTTATTTATTTTTTTTTTTATTTTTCATGGAGACAGTTCCAATGGTTACAGCGCGGAAAGAGAGGTCCTACACTTTGCCCTGGAAGTGTTGGGAACCGTAATATAGAAGAAGGAGCCGTGCTGGGTGAGATCAGAGGTCCACCTGCACCAGCAGCAGCCAGAAGGAGATGCAGGGGAAGTATACAAGGATAGAGCAAGCACACATATCCAGCTTCCAGCACTGTCTGAATTGGAGATTTGGTAAGTGGCTCCTCTTTGCTGAGTTAGCGGAGTTAATGGATGGAGTTAAAAGGTTACTTTACTATTAACTTCTCCAACATCCTGCTGAACTAAATAAACAGAACTTGTTTGCAAGGAGGTCCACAGCTATTTTGCACAGGGTAGAAAACTTTTCTTTTGTTGTCCACCCGCTACCTAAACTTGGTATTTCAAAACCTTGTTACAGGTGGTAACAATCATCTCCCCCTCCGTCATGCTGTTCATGATCTTACTGACCTGTATCATGCTTCCGTTCCATCCCATTACCTCATCTAGAGGTTGAGGAGGCCAGTTCTGCACCCTCACTGCCCCTGCTGTCCTCCCCAGACCTCCCCCAGTTCTGCTACCTCTTTTTGGGGCTGTGAGAATCAGACCTGTGTACCACACACAAATTGTAGAAACACTACAGACCTGTACAGTAGCACAGTGATATTTCCTGTTTCGTTTCCTATTTTCCTCCTGCTTTCTGACATTTGCCTTTCTGTTGTGACCACTGATGAAAAAGTTGAGCTGACATTTTCATTACACTTACAAATTTTACACCAGATAGAAATCTTACAGAAACAAATGTATCATTGCACTCAAGTAAGATCTGCTGCTGCCTGTGTTACATAAAAGTTTTGCAGTCCAGAAATGCTACCTGACAGTCTCCCATGTACAGCAAGAGTGTTTTTGCCCAGTAATTTCAGGAACATGCTGGAGAAAGTGAAGCCTTCCCTCCCATCTCTTATTCTTTCTTCTTTCTGACATTTCGAGACTTTCTCCACTGCAGATGCCTGGGAGACTAATGAAACACTGAGCTGGAAAATGCAGCCAACCACCTGCCTGCATTTCAAGCTGTCGACTGCTGCAGCAGATGACCTGTGATGCCACAATGGAGAGGCAAAAACATTTTGGAAGTTACACTGGGGAGCTAGGACAACTGAGGACCAAACTACAGACAGATGCTGGCTGTGCCTGCCTCTCAGTGCACAGGGACACAAAGTGCCTTCTCACCTGCTTAGATATCTGAGATGGGTTTTGAAACATGCTAATGTGGCATGGTGGGACATTAAAAAAAGGCTGCTGTGCCACGTAGCACTGCAACAGAAAGATTTCTGAGACATGGGCATTATCTCCCTCATCCCTCTCAAATCTAATGACTTTCTCCAGAGATGGTATCGGTACCTACTTTGTGTCCTTCCAATCTCTAATCTCTTCTAAGGGGTCTGTATCTCTCTGACTTGATTTTGTTTCCCCCTCATGTGGATGCGTGTATATATATATAATACATCTATCTCCTGTGAAATGTCAGCTCAGGAGATAAAGCACATAAAGCAACTGGCAAAAGGAGTCTGTGACCAGGATTACAGCAGACTCTCATACTCTCACAAAAAATAAGTTCATCACCCCTGCCACTGTCATGATTCTGATTTCTCCCAATCCATCGAAATCTTTACTTGCCTCAGTACCTCTGGACACAACTGAACCAAGTCCAAAAGAGAGTTTTCAATTACAGAAGAATGATTCAGGTAAACCCAATTTTAAAAGTCATTTGGGATCTTGAAAAAACGTGTACTATTTCCATAGTTTATCAATGCTTTAAGATACTAGCAGTCAGAGAGCCATGGCAGATATCCTAATAGACTTCCTATAAATGTGTGACATTTACATGTGTGTATGTATGACAAGGAAAAGTAAAACAAAAGTATATCCATTTTGTGATATTTCCTAGCTGCTATGGGAAGTAACAAAAAAACAGTGGGTGCAATATGCAACCTTTCATGAAAGCAAAATTTTTTTTCACGCTAGACAGCTTTGGTGATTTTAAGAATAATAAAACCCTTACTTCTGTTAGGGCCATATTTTGTTAGATGCATAGGGAAACGACAGATTGAAAGAAACAATTTAAAATAACATTTTGCCAACTAATTTGGAAGGATGTGTATAGCAGTGTCTGCTGTGAGTGGACAGACAGAAGAGAGCCCAAGGAAGCTCTTCTGTAACTAAACAGGGTGATCACATCATCAGTGACAAAGGGGGTATCAAAGCTCTGGCACTTGCAGTAGCCTATGTGTGCCTGTGTGTGTGTATGTGCTTTAATCCAGAACATAAACCAGCTATAACCTACTTAAGACCTGGGTTTTAATGTTGTGGATGAGACTCACAAGCCCTGTTTATGACCATGTTCTGTTGTTTTTACATTTTCCTTTATCGCGTGTGACAGCACTATTGATGAACGTTTTATTCTGGCTCCAGTTCTAGAAATTACAGTAGTGTCCAAAAAGACCCACAGAACATGAAACAATGCCACCACAGCCACCTGACTGATCCTTTTCACCACTGCCTCTTCCCAGTTCTGATTGTCCATCACCTTGCCGTTGGTGTGATGTCAGCATCCCTGGAATGACAATGTCAAATACTGCTGAAACCACTGACAATGCCAACAGCACTACTACCAAAAAGGGCTGCACAGTTTTGCAGATAGAGACGGCTTGCAGGAAGGGAACAGTCTGCAACCTGCCACTGCCACTGCCTCCTCAGATTTTCAGGTGTATCCAGTGAGCAGCATTTCAGATTTATGCTTTTGTCTGTACTTGATTACAAAGAAGCAGAGGAGCATCGAACACCACACAATCCAATACCACATGAACCAAATAGAAAGCCTTGAAGCATAAAAGGGCCCAATTAAACATGAGGCTTGACTGCCATAAAAATAAACTGCATCAAACAACTTCCTTTATCAGAGAAAATACAGAAAGACTCAAATAGGCTACTTAAAATGATTTTCAAAGGTCCTGTGACTTGTAAAAGGATATTGTATTCCACCCAGGAACAGCACCAATTAGACATGAGCTGAACATTGTGGGTATCTCACAGAAAATTACATAAACACTTAGAAGCCAGCAGGCTGTGCATTGATTTTAGGCTCAGCTTTCTTGCAGGTCTGTCACAACCCAGATAATTAGGAAATTAAAGACATCGGGCTTTAATGTATGGAGAAAAATCATGTCAGATGCCTGAGATAACAAAGAATCACAGAAACATTTATGTTGGAAAAGATCTCTAAGATCATTGAGTCCATATGTTAACCAAGCACTGCCAGGTCTACCACTAAATCATGTCCCCAGGCGCCACATCCATGTGCCTAGTGAATGTTTTCAGGCACGGCGACTCCGCTGTTTCCCTGGGCAGCCTGTTCCAATGCCTGACCACCCTTTCTATAAAGTATTTTTTTTAAAATATCCAGTCTAAATCTCCCCTAAGACAACTTGAGGTCAGTTCCTCTCATCCTGTCACTTGTTACTTGGGAGAAGTGACATGCACCTGCCTGCAACCTCCTTCCAGGTAGTTTTAGAGAGCAACGAGGTCTGCCCTTAGCCTCCTTTACCCCAGGCTGAACAACCCCAGCTCCCTCAGGGGGTCTTCATAGGACATGCACTCCCTACATCAGCTCCACTGCCCCTCTCTGGACATGCTCCAGCACATCAATGTCCTTGCAGTGAGGGACCCAGAACTGGACACAGGATTCAAGGTGTGGCCTCAATGCTGAGCCCTGGGAACACCAGTAGTGACCAGCTGCCAGCTGGTTCACCACCACTTGCTGGGTCTGGTCATCCAGCTGGTTTTTTACCAAGTGAACAGTGAACCAGTCCAAGCCATGAGCAGCCAATTTCTCCAGAGAGAAATTGGGAGAAACAGGAACTCTTGGAGGCTGGAGCTCCTTACCCTCCTGACCACTGTCCCTGCCTGCTGGGCCCAGTCACACCTGCAGAAAGCTGCCTGCCTGCACCCCCCCCTTAGCTCTCTCTGCTTCCCCCTGCACCATCCAGACTGGACTGTGAACCAGCCTGGAAGAGAGGGGGCTGGTTTGGTCTGGGACCTGAGCTGTGGTGCAGCATTCTGCAGAGATGCTTGCAACAGAGTGGAGCCCATGGGGTGTGTGGGAGTAGCACTGGCTACTTGGAAACTACTTCTGAAGCCCAGAGAGGGCAGTCATGTCTAAGAAAACAAACTGAACTATTGCTTATTTTCCCCTCTGTTACAGAAACTGCAGAAGCATTGTCAGGAAACAGGGACGGGGCAGTCTGTGGGCTGCAGTGGGGTAAAATGCCTGCCTGCCCCAGCATTTGTAGCACAGGAGCTTAAAACCCCTTCTGTTGAGGTTAAGGGGGCTAATCCTTCCCTTTCTTAAGATGCTTATTCATCCCAGTGACCCCGCAGGGCTTGGCAGGAAAACTGGGGGCCTGGAGAAAGACCTGCTCAGCACTAAGACATCTTCTCTGCACTGGGAAACATCAGTTTACTCTTTAGATTAAGCAAGCCACGTGAAATGCCTTTGTTGAAAGATCCTCAACAAGTTATCCTAAAAAACTGTTATGCAAGTTTAAAAAGATTCAGCTCTTCTAAAAGCACATGATACAGGCCTCAGAGATTTGCTGCAAACACTGTAACTGAAAGCACATTTTAATTAGCCAAAACACTGCAGCACTGGTGGGCTGTAGTGTCTATCAGTTAGGTTAGTTAGGTTTCTGAGAAGTGGTCAGTAACTTAAGCAAAAATGCACATACATTCAGGATTTTATATGTCCTGAAACACAGGCTAAATGCATGATACTAATGAAGGATAAGATTTAGAGAATTATTTTGGGAAAATCCCTAAAGATTTCAACTAAATCAAAAGCTAAAGTGGTACCAAAATACAGTATAAATCTGCTTTAGCAATGAAGCAGAATCTAAATCAGTACATTTTTCCAGTCACTATAAATCACTGGGTATTGAGAATACAGTATGTAAGGATGGCCAGTGGCTATCTACTACCACAAGGAATTATTCAAACCAACCAACTGAACATCATCAGCCAAGCATCAGCCATTTTTCACCACATTTTAGAATAAGCATATTGAATACAGTTAAACCAGAAGTTATCTTTCTTACTCAGAATGATTTACACCAAAATCCTAAAGGTAGTATCATTCAAGTCCTGATAGACTGTCACAGCAGACAGTGACAACTCTCCCAATTACACAGTCCCCTTGCAAGTTCAGGTACATTATAAAGGCTTGGTTTGGCTTTTTGTTGTTATTTTGTGTTTTGTGTCATCATTACTGATCCTTTGGGGTTTTTATTTTGTTTTAGTTATGATCTTAGGGGATTGCATACACAGACAGATTTCTAGCCACTCTTCACTAGAGTTGATTTGTTTTGGTTGTAGGTGTACAGATGTCCCTAACATTCCTCTCTCTAGGTTAATCTGCTGCTGAGTTGATACACACCAACAAGAAAAAGGTGCCATCACTGAAGGAGCTGCAGTTTAGGATCTCAGACACCTGTGTAACCCTCTTATACAGACAAGCTGTGAGCAAAGCTGACAGCTGCAGAAAGAGGAAACAGAGGTTAAGACTCTTAAAGGGAATAAAGTTTGTGCAGTAACAGAAATAAGTGCTCTATCACATCTGAACTGCTCAGCTTTGTGCTTGAAGACGTTGGCTCTGTGGCATTTTCTTGATTGTATCTGTGATTTTGTGCTTATTTTATCTATTTCCTTTGAGTTACAAAAGGTAAGTACCGAGCCAAGACCAATACCAGCACAACTGCTATTTAAAACGTTAAAAAAACCCAGTTTCACAAAGGATATTTTTCAATATATACTGAAGACTGACCACCTTCTTTCCCTCTTCTGCCTTTCTCATTTAGAATGTTTCCAATAATCTTCCTCCTAAAACCAGAAAAATAGTACCCCTTCTTAGAGGAATAGAAGTCAGGGATCTGTGCCAACGAATGAATTACAACTGTCAGCATGTCATGCATCATTTTAAAATACAATGATTTCTAACAATGTCCTTTGTTGCACATTGTTTGCTTCACTGACTGAAATAAAAAGCTGTCCTTGTGAAAAACAGATGTAATGCTTGGGAACCAAAACAGGAAAATGAAGAACCTGTTTAGTCACCAGTCTTAACATATTACTTCAATAAGTGTGAAAATTTACAAAATAAATAGTTGTAATTGATAATTGTTTTAATGTTATACTATTACTATGTGAATATACCTGTAAAAAACTGACTTGTTATGTTTTCCCAAGGAAGAAATTCCTTATCAGCTATTATTCCTTACAGCATTAAGATACACCTAAGCTACTCCACAGCTGAGGAGAATGACAGTATTTTATGAGCAAAAGAGAGGTTATGCTTTGCCCTCCATGCTACTCAATCAATAATTCCAGTTTTTTATCCCCTTTAACGATTTTCCCCTGGTGGTTATGAAACACAGCCCTGACACAGCCTGCTTTGGAAAGGCTGCATTTTGTACCTGTGGAGGAAGCTGAATTTAAAATCACAGGAAAATCTCTCTGTGCAAGCACGCTCTTCCTGCCCTGGTACCCCAAGCAGGGTTCCCTGAGCAGCGTGGCTCCCATGGCTGGCCAGGATGCAGTCTGGGAAAAGTCTGGCATCAATCCCTGTTCCACACTGTGCTTCTGGACAAACACAGTTCTGGGGACAGGCACCCAGCTTTGCCACCTAAAAACGAGGGATCTGCTCCAAGCCTACAGACTCCACATATGGAGGGAAAGGAAGAGGCACCTCTGGGGACAAGTCCTGGTACATCCTGCAGAGAGGTGCTGCCACAGCTGCCACATCTGCTCACTGGTCTGGTCTGCAGGTTGAGCCCTTCACCAGCACACAGGCATCCTCCTCACATGGCAGCCCCATTTCTCACATGGGCTCCTTGTATCACTCTCTCACCTCATCAAGGTCTTGTACAGAATACTGAGTGAGATGCTGAAACACCACCATTTGGATGAAAGAAATACTCAGGATAGGAAGGGGCGCATCAAATATTAGTTACTCTGTTGATCAGAAGCTGTCAACAAGTCAGAGCTGAAAACTTCAGACACCATTCCTGAGGAGACTTCTTCACATACTCCACTTAGGACCATGCCTAAAGCCAGCTTTTAAGAAATACAACCAGATATTATGCAAATATAAATATATTAAGTTGCAACACGAAAATCCATCACAATCTGAAGTTAATTTCCTCTTATTTCCATTTGCGTCACTCTCACACAACTCATGAATCAAAAACTACCTAACAGGGATGCTTTGGAGTAGGAAGAGTGGGAAACCGGAAGATGCAAGGGTGATTAACTGCAAAATCAAAAGATTAGGAAGCCACCAGTGTTGGAAGAAACCAAATTAGTGTGATTTCAAGCAGGAAGAAAAAAGGAAGAAAGCAGGCAGGGTGACCGGGAAAATTATTTTAAGGAATCACCTTTTTGTTGAGATGGAAGGACAGATGGTTTGAAGTGAGAGACACGAATCATGAAAGATATGAGACCCAGCTTTGTTAAATGTAAGGATTGCCTGTGTCAGTTATACAAATCCTTTCATCCAAGAGAAATGCAGCAGCACAGAAATTGCACGTCACTCACAAGGCCACACATAAAAGGACACACACTACCCCAAAAAAATCTTCCACAAAACATCACTCAACTTCTTCACTTTTAGAGTCTTAAACAGCATTTATTTTCCCATGTGCTGCAAAGCCAAGAGCACCATTTGATAGTGTAGTGCTCTTCCCCCATGATGTGCAGACTCTTACTTTCCATCCCACAGGTGTGAGAAATTTGGCAGAGCCCAGCAGAGAGCACAACCCCCTAGGAGCAGACAGATCTTTGGCTTCTTGGACTTACGCCAGCTGGGCCAGGGGGTAGTGAAAGAAACACAGAGTGAGGATGGTAAAATCAATGTTCCCTTCAACATTCCCATGGCAACTTGTTAAAGGGTATCAACAGATCGAGACTGAATATTCAGCCACCAACACTAACATCACAGAGTGGGCTGTTTTGCCTAGGAGGATTCAACAGTTCATCCCAGTCACACAGCAGGATACAGACACCTTCAAAAAACACCAGGGCTCATGGAGAGCCCTCTGCTTTCAGCCAATGCAAACTCACAGTTTAAGGAGCCAGAACTCGTATAACGGAGATTGCAAAGATGTTTGCTCTTCTAAGGACAGACAAGATATTCCCAGCAAGGGGCTGAACTATTTTTTTTTTTTTTTTTTTTGCCTGACCACTAAGTCAAGGCACTAAGCTCACAAGGAGGCAAGCACTACCAATATTACTGGAGTTCCCGCTCACAGAAGTAGCCATCAAACTCCTGCAAAGATGCTCAGGGAAAAGTAAGAAATCGGATCAGGCCTTTCATTAAATTAATAGGCCAGAAAACTCAGAAAAAAATCAAACTGGATTCCAGAAATAGCCCCCAAGATGGCCAAGCTGGCAGTGGGAAGCTGGGCTGCTTCCTTGAACTTTCTTTTCCTTTTTTTTCCTAACATATAAGACTTCTGGAGCAGTTACTGAGGCATGAAAACCATTCTTTGTATTTACAGTAATAGAATTATTGTAAACCTATTCTTAAATATTTCCACATATTATATGCTTCTTCTTGTAAAATTATCTCCAAAGGCAATTATTATGGAAATAAAAGTTCTGGAGGAAAACAGCTGGTGCTTTTATGTTTATCTGAAAGCTATGTTTGTTTTTTTCTAGGCAAAACCAAAGCATTATGAAACTGTAAATGATTCCCAAGACATTTTGAACTGATTTTTTTGAAACTCAGATTAGCACACTAGAAAAAGAGTAATAAAAAAATACTAATGTGGTAAAACTAAAAATTAAATTTTACTTTTCTAATGAAGTTATTACTCCAGAATGTCCTACAACCAACAGTTAAACATTTGGTGTATGATTACAGCGATAGCTACTCAACCTGTCTCAACTCTGTGGTGATAAAAAATGATCACAGCTCACCTGCTGCACACACAGCGTAAGTGTAAATAAGACTTGAGAAGTTTGAGTCAAGTAGAAATTACTATTTTCAAGCACCTTCCTAGAAGACAAAACTAAATTAAAACGAGAAGCTCTTAATTACAGAGTAAGTGTTGTGAGATTCAGAGATGTGGAAAGGAGATGTTTCCTGCAGAAGAACTGATGTCCTAGCAAAGAGGGGCTATCAGCCCAAGTGGAAGAAGCCAGCAGATCTTCTAATTCACTCCCTCTTGCAAGGTGAGGCTCGTTTCTGTCTTGCTCTAGGGTTTAATTTGCAATTACTCCCTTTGCACTTGATACCATAACCATTAATAGCACGATATGTACTTGTAAAGTCTACAACCATTACTGGATTAGTAATTTATTTTCTGATTCTATGTGTAATTTATGCACGTGCAATTGAAATCCATGTATTAACATGCATAAAAAATGAATTCTGCAAGGAATCTTTGTAGAACAAAAGCTGAAGATGGGTTTTCAAGACAGGAGAGAAAATTGGTCAGAACAGACGGAAAATCACAAAAAAACTCCAAATGAAAAACCAAATCACTGCAACAGTTTTTAAGGGAAATCTTGACCACAACACTGTGAATAAGACCATGTAAATGCTTTAAAATAGACTAAAACATTTGGCAATGAAAACTTTTACATAGAATATGTATCATTCCAGGCACATTACATCAAGGAATAAAATACATCAAGGAGTCTCTTTCCTCAAGTATGATTGTCAGCCGATTTCTACTGTATTAGGAACACTGCTTCAGGTAAAAACATCTAGTAGCAGGGCAAAATAATACAGTTGCAAACATGAGATTCCATGAGGGAATCATATGCAAACAGATCTCTTTCAAACATCCCTTCAAAATGCCAGCAATAAAAACCACGGTTAAACACATCTTCATCTTTGGCTAGTGCTGCAAACACCAGAACTGTCAAAGGATACTGAAACTGAGTCATAATACCCTAATCATGCTTAAATATCTGGATTGATAAATTTCGATTTCAGATTTTAAGCCTTCTTGGCACATTATGTAATTCTTTTTTCCTCTGGGCACAAAGTCTTATCAAATAAAACACATCTATACCTGTAATTATGAGACTGATATTTCAGCTAATTATGGCATATTTATTCTTACTGAAAAAAATCATGTTGTCAAGTAACAACTGAATACAGATGCTGACAAGCTAGAAAGGGGAAAACTCTTAAAATAGGATAAAATGGCAGCTGTAATGGAAGGCAGGGAGAAAAACTTTGCTTTTTGGCACTTCTCCTCCTTAACTTTCACTTCTTTTCAAAGTGGAACTCCTAAAAGCTACACTCACTTATTTTTCCCCAATAACTAATCTGTTGTAGGTTCTTCCTGCAGATGACATTGCTTTTAAAAGATCATTTCTAACACAGGTTTCTGGCTGAAAGACATTCTACTTCCAGGCTGTTAAAAAGTGAGAAAAAGTATCAAAAGAAGATACTTAGCCTGCCTAGCCATATCTGACCACATTTGACTCCCATTACAGACAGAATGCCTAAGGCTCTATTTATTTGCTTAGAGTTTAGAGAAAGATTTTAAAAAAAGCTTCAACCCTCACCACATTTATTTTTCCCCCTTAAGATACAATCCTGCCCTGTGTTCAGTCTCCATGTGTGAGCTGTGTGACAGGATTGTAGGAAGACTGTAGAGGGCATTTAAGCATATAGACTTAGGAGAAGAGAGTACCTTGGCCCTACTGAAGTAGAGAGTAATGGGGATGATAAAAAAAAATTGTGGAAAAATAAGAAAGTAAGGAAATGAAAGAAACCTGCAAGGTTCCCATGCAGAGATGTGCAAGTCTGCATGTTAAGGAAACCAGGCCCAAGGCACTAAAAAGATTTCAAAAGAGGTCATGTAATATAAATAAAACTTAAAAGCACTTTCTCTTCCTCCAGCTATCATGGCATGAGCATACCACATCTAAACAAGTTTTCTCAAATGTACCCCACTGCCAAGTCTTTATATGTTGCTGCCCCCAGCATCATCCTTAGCACACTACTTTTCTTATGCCTAAGTCCCTCACCTGCCATGTACACACAAATACAATCTGTACACAATTTTCTTACCTAAAGTTTAAAGTTGATAAAATTACGGTAAGCAAAGATCTCCAAGTTCTCATTCCATTTATCTTTCTGTCTTCACCTCTAGCCTTTCCATCTCCTTCTGCTCCAGTCAGATTTACCTTGCTTCCTTTCTTGCCCTGGCCTCCTCCTGATTTCTGAGACAGCTGCAGGACCCCACGTGCTGTGCAGCTTCACCACTTCATGCTGCCTGCTCGAGCACAGACAGCACACCTGAGCAGAAAGGTGCATGGCATCACGTTCTCTCAGATAGACACAAGTATCCCCAGCTGCACATTCACTTCAGGAATTCCACACCACTTGGTGAGGGATTTGTTTTCATCTCATCAATACTACAGCTTTCATTATGGTAGTGCATGTGGCATGAATTCACCCACATATCTCCTAACTCCTGCAAAACATGGATAAAAAAGCTGGTCCTGGCATCTTGGCTGTCCCTAACATTCTGAGGTATAATCAAGGCAGACCAAAAATACTGCAACCATTTAGGTGCTTTTCAACAGCTCCTGTAAGTTTGCATCTCTCAGAGGGGCATTTGTTTTACTTTTTTCCCCAGCAGAAATCAAAGAGCCTAATTAAGATCCTAGTGGAAATCTAGAAAAATAATTGCCTGTTGTTTCTTCTTATGAGAGGTTCACGTTCTTGTAAATTTCCATGTTTCTAATACAGGCTAGTCATTGGCTTAAATTGATAGCACTGAGGTAATACAGATATTCTTAGTATCATTTCTTTTCAATCAGTAACGTCTTCTTTTAAAGATTTACCCAATATGTAGCATATTGAATACCTTAATAAAGTTTAAATTACTTTTTTTTCTCCATCCAATATGCTGTGTCACTTCACAGCTGTGGGGGTCCCTTGCTGTATGACTTTTTGCCTTATAGTTATTACATAGATTGAGCTATGCTAATTTAGGCATGGAATGCTGCTGACCATCCACATTTTTTGCTCATTTTTTTCCTCTGCATTTTGACTCTTCTAAACCATCCAAACCCTAAAGATTACCTACAGATTTTAAGAAAAAGAAGTTGCATATGCAACTCCAGTGACTCTGATGACACATTGCTGGAAACTGCTTGTCTTCATGCACCTGTGCACACACTCATACAAACTATTAGTTTGTAGTGAAAAAACTACAAAAAGTAGTTGAGTGAATTGAGGAGGACTCAAATCTTCTTTCCCAAAAAGAATGAAACTGAGGAGACACAGTGAATAACTATGGGCACTTGGGCACTTATAATCTATGCTTTTAGTACATTATAGATATATGTTTTTGATGTTCTCTAATTCATGCTTTTAGAATAATAGTACTTGCAGAAATCACAGGCCAAGCAGACTGCAAAGCACCTTTCAGAGAGTTAATAGCAGCCTGTGAACTTTCACGGAGGGGAAAAACAGACACTTGGCATCTTCTAATAGATATACTTCAAGGTTATTTTGGTCCAGATTTAATGCACTAAGAAATCAAAATATATGATCAGTCAGAGCCTCAAGACCACATGGCTGGAACAGCCTGTCCTTCCACAGACCCCTGGTTCAGCATGGGCAGTGCTGATCATTCCAAAGACTAAATGAGATGTCAGAATTCAGCCAAATAAGACCCAGGACAAATGGAAGGAAAAGTGTTTCTTTTAAAGAGCTTGGGAAGAAGCGGAATGTCACTTTGATTTTTCTAAGTTTCCTGAGGCACTTTCTAACTTGCTGTTTTCACAGCTTTCAGTTTCTCACGCACATGGTGTCTTTATAAGAAGTCTGTTTTGATAAGACGAGCTTGTTGTTCATACTTTCTCTTGGTGTGGAAAACAATTAATGGACAGTTGTCTTGACCAACGGGATGGGGGAAGTGTCAGCCTTCTTCTGCCAATCCCTGGTCTGTGTGGAAATACTATAAATGTGGAGTCAAATGTTTTAATAAATAGTTTTCAGCCTTCTCAAGAGAAAGTGTCCGTGTGTGTCCTTGTGTGTCCCACAGCGACAGCGGAGAATAGAACAAACTGGCTTCCCAAACTCACACCATGAACATTTTTTTACTTTACTAAAATGTTATATATAGCTAAGATAATTCAAAACCTGATATATTTCAAATAGGAACGTACACTGGTGCTTGTTATGATAATTTCTATATGCATTAGAAACTTTCATTTGCAAAGAACGTATCAAGTCAATAAAATTCTACCAAGGCTTTGTAAAGTAAGAATATATTGGAGACACAATTAAAAGTGCCACTTGGAAGAAAGACTGCTCTCCTCCCTCCCAACATCTGTTCAATAAATAGATTAGTCTTAGATAATACACATAACTTCTGTTGTTGATTCTGTGTTCGGGTGCCACACACACAGACACACACACTCAAATTACTATGAAATTTAGTGTTACCTGTTTGTACAATATGAAATGAAGCACCTATGCACACACTCATAAACAGAGGACCAGCATGGAAGGCAACTGAAGAGCAAGAACAATTGCTTAAATGAAAATTATGTAGAATAGTAATATTTAATGTTCCAGCAGAGACTTTAATCATGATACAATGTACTACTGTATAATAAAACTTGTTCCGCTGTAATTCCCATTCAAGCAAGAAAAAACAGATGAGGGAAGAGAGATTTTCATTCTCATAATTTTAAACATAACAAAGTTCTAAAATCTTTTTTCCAAGGTCATGAGGAAACTGGCAAAGCAAAGGTTTGTATGAATACGTTTAGTGGTCACAGCATGTGAAAAATGAGCCAGGTCCATGGCTGTTATACACTAGATTATGTCCATGGGCTTTGAAGTACGAGCTTGAACGACTTGTGTTGATAGGGCCTTGCTGACAATGCAGACCAGTGTTACTTTGCTGTAAAGTAGTTAATTATACGATCATGATCATTTATACGATCGTGAATGAGGGTGAGAATTTAAGTCTTTTCTTTTGAAGGCAAGACTAATGTTTCAGCATATAGGCAATACCTTCCTTTGCACTGGAAATGAAGCAAAGCTGTGTCCAGCCTGAGGGAGATAAACCTACTAGGTGCAGTGATGCCTAACTGGTACAGGGAGTGCAGCACAGACACAGCCTGGCACAGCGGGAAATGTTCGATGCAGAGACTTTTTTGTGTTACAACTTGGGGAGAACAATTGGATGAGCCCTTGAAATGGGTCAGGGCAAGACACACGGCGGCCAGGTCTGTGATTAAAAACATTTCTGGAACATCTTCTGAAACAGTCTGCACCAGACCCAGCTCGCAAGCTCTTCATAGACCTATGTGCGCCAAGAATGTCCTCCAACCCTTCTCAGTGATGAGCACTCCCGAAAGGGAAGAGTCAGAGTGGTACTCATGGTAGGCAAACAGCCAGAGGAGTCTGAACTAAAGCATGGAAACAAGCAGGGGCCCCAGAGAGCTCCCCCAGGGCAGGGGTTGGTGACACAGAGACTACACAATAGACCAGATTCTGCACTCTATCATCTTTCTGCACAGCCCAGAAGAACAGTGTAGAATAAGCACCCAGTCTTCCAAACCATCTTACTGCTGGGGAAGAATTTGGACAATTTGGACCACCCACAGAAATGGGCAGGGCTTGCAGGCTGACAAACCTCAGCTCTGTCCTCAGCAGCTGCAAACAGGATTTTCAGGTAATTCTTCTAGTATCTACAGCTGACAATTCTCATCTGAGATTTTTGTCTCACTAGTACATATGTTTCAAAATAGTAAATCTCCGAGGCCCTGGTTTTATTATTAGAACAATTTTCTGCAAACCTCCAAACATGTATCATTTGATTTTTTAAGAAATGTTGAGAAAATTACTCCCCTTCCCCCACCAGAGCTTTACATTGCCTGAAGAAATGACATTAATTCTAAAAAGACAGACAAGAGTTTAATGGAAAAGCAGTCATCATTCAGAACTCATCACTGGACGCGCTGGATTAGAATTTATCTCTCAGTTCCTGCTCCCTCGACAGGTGATGCAAAAAGGCACAGATGCAAAATCATTTTAGCAGCTGACTAAAAACAAAAAAAAGGCTTTTGAAAATAAGTTTGTTTGAAGGATTAAAAGAAAAGATTATTTTAAGGATTAGAAGATAAATAGTACGAAGTCTGAAACAGCGCCACATACCGTAAGCTGCATGAGTCCAGGTACGGGCCAGGGACTTTTAAAACTTGTGGGAAATTTTACCCAGCTAGAGGTGTAATTAAACACAGCTGGAGAGCACACTTAAAAAGTGCCTCAAGGACTGCTCTTGGATGTATGAGTTTTGTCCATCTTGCTCACAATAGGGAACTTGTCCAAGCACTTTAAGGAAAACACAACCAGGGATCACTCTGCTCCTCAAGCCCAGCTGGCACTCTTTGGTCTCCACAACGTGCCAGCTCGTAACTCCTCAAATTGCTGCTCTCTGCTCTCACAACAACAGACACAATGAAGTTCCTTGCGATGGCAAAAAATTGTACTGAGAGCCAGTGTCCTTCAGCTTCATGCTCTTCTACTGATAGCTGGGGACTAGGCTAAAAAGATGTTGCGCCATAAAGTAAAAAGATCTGCTTGAAGTGTGTGACATACTATTCCACAGCTACACTCTCAACAAAGTTTTCCAAACGTGGGACACTACAAGTCACATTATGGAAAATCCAAGTTCCAGCTCATCACAGGACCTAACTTCCTGGAGTATTCTTAAGTAAGTTGCACAGATATGTATCCAAAGTCCAATTTCAGCTCCTGAAAATACTTTGCATTAAGGTGATATACTAGTGAATAAGAAAGCTGATATCACTTTGGGAATTTACACAGATGTATCATAGGTTTTTGGCTGTCAAAGAGCTTGTCGAAGACTGCTGTGGGACATGTTGTACTGAACAATCCCAGACCACACGTTGGCCCTATATTTAATATCTGAAAAGATCTGAGATACTGATTTTCATTACTGTTATTATTTCTTTTTAATATTTTACTTCAGTTATCAAACTCTTTTAATCTCAACCGATAGGTTTTGCCTTTTTTCTGATTCTCCTCCTCATCCCACTGGGGGCAGGGAGGGAAGGAAGCCAGTGAGCAGCTGCATGGTACTTACCACCACCTGGGGTTAACCACAACAGAAGCAAACAGCTGCAGCTTACAGTAACAGAGGTCAAGAACTGTCACCTCATCAACATTTGAAGGCTCATGAACCCATGAGTCAAGGAGTCAAGGAAAGTTAGCTCACCTTACCTAACAACACAAAGAAGCTGCAAAACAAGTTTCTCCATATCTTTGATGAGTTCTTCCAGCTAACCAAAGACAAAAAAAATCCTTCTCAAAACCCCTCTATTCCACAAATTACTTTGCTTGTGCTTCAACCTACACCTAGCAGACCCTATTCAGTCCCCATATTAGTGCACACAAGTGCTTGGGCTCTTTGATGATCTAACATGTCCAGGTATTTGAAAAATGCAACACAAATTAACTAAAAATTATTCATGTTAATATACGGGCTCAAAATCTTCACAGCACTAATAGAAAAAAAAGCCTTTTTGGTGTGATAATCAACTAGTGCACTTGCAGGCAAAGAAAACTGGGAGAATTACACAGTTGGACAAATATTTATTGGGGAATATATATACTCCTTTCTGTATGTGTGAAAAGTTCCTATCCATGAACAGTGCATCCACTGCTCTCTTGAAGAAACCAGCAATTCATGTGCCACCTTCACAGCCCTAAGAGGACAATGGCTGTTAGCAATTAACACTGCTGAAAACTCCCCTGCCAAAAGAAAACCAGATTCACTACTGGCCTAGCAGATAGAAGAGAGTAGCAGCTGGAGACAGCTCCTCCAAGGCAAAAACCTCCTGGCAGGACCAAGAGTACATGGATGGAGCCCAGAATTTCCATCATTTCTTACCAAATCAGTCACAGGAATCATTTAGTTGCCCTGCGATATTTCAGTGCTATCCACAGATACTTATATTAAACTTTTTCCTTCTTCTGATAATTAAGTAAGCTTATCTCTAGCAAGAATATATATATATATATGCTCTCTCTATATATATACATATAGATGTAAGCCATCAGTAAGAATGTATTTATCACTCCTAGGCTACCACAGAGAGGTGGTCATCTGGGACAAATCAGAATCTACAAACACACAATTTGGCATAATCCAAAAGAAAACCCCAAAAATTTATCACCCCAGGCTGTAACAAGCTGAAATTTCTCAGTGCAGCTCAATGACTAAAACAGATTGGGGGAGACACCTGCTCTATTAGAAGCATGGACTGAATTGTATTTCCCATGTATTATGGCAGCCTTTCAGTGGCATTTTCTGCTCAGGGGAGCTAGCAGAGAGACCAATTAAAGCAATTACAGAATATGTACCAGGGGACATTTACTAATGGGACTAAGCTGTGATCCTACCATTAACTTATTTTAAATAGATGATTTTATACACAACTTACACTCTCTCCTGGTCAATGAGATGCTGTAACTACACCTAAACCCACCACTCCTGCAGAAGCAGGGTTTTCAAAATAAAGACTACGTCTGTGCACACATACACCTATGTATACACACATGTGCCTAACTAACATTATACTGTGTGTATTATATAGTACATTATTGTAAAATGTATTGTATATACAATTATTATATACTACACCATCTGTATTCATTGCATAAAGCGTAAAAGGAAAAATGGTATTCTTCTTAGTATTAAAATTAGAGAAAAAAACCCGCATGTATTTGGTTAAAATATGAAAATATAGCAGCAAACATGAGCCTGTTAGTGACAATATTTTCCTCTTTTGTAAAATCTGGATTTCTTGTATCATGTTGCTTTAGAAACAACTGAATTTTTTTTCTAATACTAAAGCAGCATACAAGTTGTAGGGATAAATACATGCTTTAGCTGCCTGCTGACCAACTCCAGAAGAGGAACACCAGACCCTGTGGGAAATGTGTTGAGGCCACTGGCTCAGCATGATTCATTTGAAGCTGATACTGAAGAGAACTCAGCTCTGCCAGTGTTCACCTTCCCACAGTGCAAGATGAATACTTCATCCTGAAAGTAAACAGCTTTGGTTCATCTGGCATGAAAACTCAGACCAAAGGAAAGCACAAAAAGACTAACAAAATCTTTGTTCTGCAAGATGAAATTTGAAACTGTAGGCTTAATTGTGAATCATTGTCTGTTTTGGTTTTTTTTAAACCAAGACTATGCTATCTGAAAAACACCAAAACAGAGCTCAGCCTCCCTTACCAAATAAAATTAGTGAGTGCACAAGCACAGATTTCTTTCTCCACACAGCAAGCACACTCCTCTCTCATCCACATCCTGATAGATGCCTCTGTCTAGTGCTGTGCTGGAACAAAAAACAACTGCACACAAAGAAACAGGAGGACAATTCAGATGAACTCATTCTTAATTCTTTAGCCACTTCTCTTGAATTTTTGCCTAAAGAAGAAAATGAAACTGTTTTAAGGAGCTGGTTCAAGAGCATAACTAAAGGTCTGACCAAGGCTCAGGACTTGGGCTGTTGTGCCAGGAAGCCAAGAGCAGCAGTGGAGTGTCATCCCTGCGATGAAGAGAGCTGGGTTCTCCAGAAAGCTCAACATCAGCAATAAACTAATTCAAAGTATTTTTACTATTAGGCATGCAATTATGGGCAATTATTACAGAGGTGATATCTGTAGTATTACCCGTCCAAAATCACTGTCATCCTCAAAAGATACTTAAAAGAGTCTGTGTTCCTCATTCACTAATTATATTATAATCGTTTCAATTCCCTCCTCCACTTTTAAGGAAGTAGTTAGAAACTCTAATAATAAAATTAAGGAAAACAAAGGATCACGCAAGTGTGACAGCATACTGTATAGGAAAACACCAGTTTATGGAGCCTCACCTCTGAAAGACTCAAACTATTGACTGCTGTTGAAAGCACCTCAACCACGACCTTCATGCAGGATTTGAACAGAATAATGCCATTCCAAGAATACAGCAAGTAAAGAAATAATTATTGGCAGGCTTCCAATTTTGACTTATGTTTTATAATGTAGCAGGGATAGGCTAAGTTTTAAGGGTGCCTGGCTAACTGAATTTCATATGGTGTGCTGTGGGGAACCCCTTTGCTCTTCTAGATTCTTCTTTTCAGGGTCAGGATTAATAGCACAGGAGGCCGAGTTCATGTTCGGACTTCATTGTTTATTGTTATCTTCTCTAAATTACAGCCTCACTGACCGTGAGTGCTTCTACATGCTATGCTAACAAGGCAAAAATGGAACTCACAGAGAGAAGCTTCAAGGTCCTTTAAGCCTAAACTACCCAATTATGAGATGCCAACAAATTTATTTTAACTTTAAACCAAATAACCAGTCACCCATGTCCCGCACTGTGAATTTCTTAACTAACCAGACGAAATCAACGAAACTTGTGAAGAAGGAGTAGAAGAAGAAGACGACTACACCCTAAATCCTCCATCTTGTTACATATATATTATATTACCCAGCCACCTTAAATTCTAAATTTCTCACCCTGCGGTATAACACACTTCTACTCAGCTACACGCACACAGACTCAATGCTATCACTCAGTTTAGGAAGTCTTTCCCAGGGTCTCAGGTCAAATGCAGTATATTTTTGTGGAGCATTCCCTGTTAGCACAGAAAGTCTGAAACCCTCTGTGTCCCAGGTTTCAACAGCATGCTTATTTCTTACAATAGCTTTTACCAAGTTGTAAAACTGAAATCGTTAGTTTAAACCCTTAAAATATCGACATGATGTATTTGCTACCAAGTCTTAGAAATAATTGGATCATTATCATTAAAAGCTCCTTAACTGACTTCAACTTGAAAGTGCTTGCAATGGTGGAGATATGATGTATTAAATGAGCATGTTTTAAATCTTGTTTTTAATCTCATTTTTAATGCTATGTGATCTAAACAACCAAGACATCAAAGACTAGCATATTCTAACAGGTTTTTTTTCAATTAAATGACATCCAGTTTTCCTTTGCACTCTCCTCTGTCTCATGCCTTTCAATTTTCCCATTTATTTAAATCACATTAAACCTACAGCAAAGAACAGATGCACAATCCTAAATGCCTGGGTGCACGATTCTCACAGTTGCAACCCCAAGTTGAGAGCAGTCAGCACCACCTCTCTCAGAAGTCACTTTATTTCCTTTTCAAATAACCGTCAGCTTCACAGCACAGGCAAATGAGTCAACATATCCTCTAATTATCAGTAATCCAAAGATGACTTGAAGACATAATGAATGACAACTCTGACGCACCAACTCTCTGCTGCTAATTTTGTCCTAATTTCCACTGCTCAACAGAGTTGTCCCTGACCATGTGAGGGCACACCTGACTATGACACTGCCACATACTAATGTATATCCTTTAAACCAAAAGGTGGTTTAGAGATGACTTGTTTCTATCCTGCTCTGTGTGACAGCAGCTTCTTGGCGTCACAGAGGCTCCTTGGTGAGCACTGCTGGCTGGCTCAGCTTCCCGAGGCACTGCAGCACTCATTCCTTCAGCTCCAGCCATACCTGAAAACTCCCTCTGCACTCACATTAGATAATCTCTTGGTTTCTCCACTGCCAGCTGTTTATGCTCCAAGAGCTGCTGAGACTAAGGTTTAACTCTGTTTTGCTTGCTGGGACACCTGGAAGCCAGAAAAGGAGGTAGCAGCAATCCACATGTGAAGGAGCTGAGGGGGAAAGGGTTCCTGCCCCTTTCTGGATGAGCGGGAACTTGAAAAGTGAAGAAAACTGCTGGCCAAAGATAGGAAAAACAGAGAGGCCTAAATGTCTTGGACAAGACCACACAGTACTGCAGGTAACACGAAACCTTGATTAAGAAGAGTGGAGAGACCTCTCCTCAGTCAAACCTTTCCAAGCCATCCACATTGTGGCTTGGGAGACACAGGAATGCTGTGACCAACCTCCTACGTCAGACACAGCGTAAGTTCATCCGTTGATATAGAGGTCAACAGCTCAACAGAGTTAAACTCACAGGCTGCAGAGGGGAAAAAGAGACCTGAGTAGTTCAACATCTTGAACACTTTGAGCAGTGAGAAGCACTGGGTTACAGAGCATCTTCACACACCATGACGATGTGTGCACAAACTCACCCTCTTCTTTTTCCCATTCCCCTTATGCTTGCACAATTATTTATTTAAGATGTGAATTGTTTAGAGGAAGGACCATCTGCTTTCTCACCTCACAGTTGCTCTTCCATTAGCAAAAAACTTAAAATAACCAAACTGTGTCTTTACTGTAAAGCATATATAGAAACATGGGTCACTTAATGGTGTTTTTTTCCATGGTGAAATTCAACTGTTGGTGTATATTACAGGTAGCAACAAAAAACCTTGTCCTAGATCAGGATCCTGCTGAAGTGCTGTTGTCTTGTTATTTTCTTCTGGTTTTTTTTTGTTTTGTTCATTTGTTTGTTTCCTTTTTCTCCAGAGATAAGATTAGAGCACAGTGTATCCTAGTTTCAGTCTGTTAGGACTGCATAACCACAACTGTGCAACACAGCCAAATCAGACTGGGTAACCTAAGAGCTCAGCTGCTCTATATAGATGCCTCTGTCCAGGAGAAGGCACTCCTTCCTTGCAGTTTTGCTAAATAAAATCTGCAAAATTGTTGCAATGGCATTTGAATTCTCCTGTAACAACAGAAGCCCATAGGAAACATTTATAAGAGATTTATACAAATCAACACCTGCACTGTCTATTCTGAAAAAACTATGAAAAGGCAATGACCCAAATGTAACCTGGCTATAGTCCAAAACCAGTCAGTCTGAAAGTTGGCAATTAAAATTATACCAACCCAAGAAAACTACCTGAGAAACACTATACCTTCATTCAGATATAAGTCCTTACCTAAGAACAACTCTCCTACCTTTTTTCCCAAAGGAACCAGATGACATGTCAGTATTGATGGCACTAATAAATGCCTGAGTACACATATTCTTAATAAATGGTTTGAATGTGGAAGCAGAAAGTTCCCCATTTACTTAGACATGTACACCTTCTATGTGGTTTAATAAAAGCAATTAAAGAAACTGAAGTCAGGGTTAAGCAAACAAGCTTATTAAACTGGATCAAGCATGTTTATGAATAATAATTAATTTTAAAGGTGTCCTGAATGTTTCTTGCTTCCTTCCCTGGCCAAGCTTTGGGATCAATGACTGACACCATTCTCTATTTTTCAACACTTTCAAACTTCACATTGGCACATGATTATCAGTATAATGTACTGAATTGTTCCAATCACAACTATTAATAATGATCATAATTTTTTCCCTCCATACTTGATACACATCCTTCAGTGCTATCCAAATCCCCTATGTTTTGTGGCTATAAAAGATGACATGTCAGGGTGAGAAAACCACCCTGTGTAAAGGATAGGTAATCAATAGTTTAAGTAATGATAGCATGGGGACTATGACATTAAGAATCACATTAATGAAAATAACAACATACTTCTTATGAGAAATGTGGACTTAGACTGTTTACTGGTTAAAGCAGGGATTTACTTTTTATTCTCCACACAAATGCTCATGGATTTAGAAACTGTAGCCAATATAAGCCAATTGCAGATGTAGTGAATTTCCTCTAGACTGGAAGACTCTTATGCAAGAGACATTTCTGATCACGCAGTGTGAGGAAGGAGGCATTGAGATCCTGAGATACATTGCTTGAACTGGTCAAGAAATCTGTGCTAGAAATCCTTTCTGAATTATGCAAGTGAACATAAAACCACCCAAAAGCAGTTGAGAGGGAGTAATTTTATCCAAGCAACAAATTCATTACCATTGCCAAAAAAGTCAGGAGCTACAGGTGCCACCAGACATCAGAAATGTTCATTTCAGAACTTCCTGTTTGAAACGAATGTCTTGTACTTAAAATGAAAGAGGAAGAAAAAGCAAATCATTCCCCAAACCTGAAATACTTTTTTCCGGCCAATGCCAGCTTTGATAGCTACTAGCATAATTTGGCATCATGGGCTTCCCTCGAACAACATAGCATAGGGATATCATAGACTCACACTGGATGAGACACCCTTAGATCCCCATTCTGAGTTTCTCATGCTCAGGATGCCTGCCCTAGACACTGAAAATCTGGGAGTCCCTAAAGTATCTAACACAGAATTTCCGTATGATATTGACCTTAGAACAAAGCTTCTCCTCTTTCCAACACTCCCTCAAAAAAACCCAAACAATTTCTTTGTGATTTTTGTACTTGCAAAAGATGAAATGATATCTCACAACCTGCAGCATGGAAAACTTTTGACAACAAGGAAAAGCATCATGTCTGTTCACCCGGAAAAAAACAACTCAGAAGTGAAATCATTCAATCTTTCCTTAAGTTCCTCAGTTCACAATTAGTTTTAAGGTCATGAAAAATCTATTATGACTAAAGGCAATAACTAATTAAAAAAATCAAATCACCACCAAAAAACCCAATCAATTTTCTTGAATACCCCGGTGCCTCTACTGACTATGGATCTCTACCAACACATGCCCTTTTTCTAAATAAGCATTTAGCTGTGCAGAAGTCCTGCTATGTTTCATATGTTAAAAAAAAAAAAAAACCTCCTGCCAAACCAACATAACTGTGGTTTGATAAAAGCCACACTGTCAGACACATACAAAATCTCAATAATCTCATCAGTGTAATGGCTGCTTGGCTCCTATGACGCTGGGAGGAAAGTTTTAAGACGTTAATGGATGACTTTGTTGAAGATGATTAAAACAGTGAAATAAATCTGATGCTGGTGCAGGACAGATTCAGGAAAGACAGAGACACATGTACTACACAGTTTGTGCCCATTTGCCTTGCAGGGTTATGTCCAGCCAAGCAGATGCAGGCTGGGTCTGTGTAGAATATATGGCCACCACAGCTCTGCCTTCCATGCCTCCCACTCCCTAATTCTTCACCGGAAACATTTGGACTAGATCCTATGGCTGGGTATATTCTTCTCCTCCAAACACAGATAACAAGATACCTCAGATTAAAACAGAAGTACTTCCTGCCTACCTCACTGTGGGGATATAATCTTAAGCGTGTCTCTAATTTATCCTCTCCCATCTTCTTTGACTCCTTCTCCTCTCTTCCTTCCTCTTCATTCTCTCTCAGTTTTTCCTCATTCTCATACCTTCTGTCTCCTTCTCTTAAATCACTTAAGTGATATTTGAACCGAGATGTTGGCAGAATTAAAAACCAGCTCAGGTGACCAAGAAATATCCACACCAGACAGGTGAATGAGAACAAATTTATCAGGAAAGGAAAAAATACTACTTTGTTCCGTATCCCAGACTTTTTCTGAGCTATATTCCAAACAAATGAGCAAAATTTTTTTTGTTTAAATATTTCACATTTCAATGATAACATCAGAAAAAGAGCCCACATTTTCCATGCCACACCAGAAGAGAGAAATTTACTGTCTTTACAAGTACACATGTGTACAAGGACATAACAAGGGCTAGTATACTCTTGTTTGAAATTGTTCTAGATAGAGGTGGGGAAAAGAAAATAAAAGCAAGCTTTCCCTTCCTTATTACATATTTTCAAACCTCCTCATATCAGCCTGTTCCTGGGATACAATAATATTTTGTATCCTTTTATCATTCCTGTGCACATAATCTTTATCACAGTTTGGCATGGCTTTGCTCAGTGCCTCTGCAAATACGTATAGCTCATACCAGTGGGAAAAAGGCCAGTGACAGAATTGAAGCTGCAAACCTCACAGCTCCAGACCTATCTCAATTCCACCAGCAGTCCAAAGCTGACAGAGAAAACACACAGACTGCACACCTATTTCTGGTTAAACAAAGAAAATTGGATTTTTATCAGTTTTGCTGCCACCTTCTACATAGCACTGTTTTGTCAAGAGCCACTAATGAAAGAGATTAGTATCAGATAAAGAACATACCGTTTTGAATGAATTCATAGATTTATCTAAAACATTTTCTAGCCAGAATTATATTACATTCCTTTCAGAGCTGAAATAGGATTACAAAGCATGGAAATTAATGTCTTAAAATATGTATCTATATTATTGCCTATGACTGAGAAGCTTCATTAATAAAGATGTCTCTAAAGATTTCAGGTTTGTGCATAGTCTTGGTGAAGGTTTAAATATAGTAACAGTGCATGTCAGTAATCTCTATTCCTTACAGCTGGCATTTTTAATGGATGTCCTGGGAAAGAACAGAGGGATTTAGTAGTACATAGGCTAAGACATAACCTAAGAGTTAACATGCAATTTCCTTTTCCAGCCATGTCCCATGCATATGATCAATGCCACGGCGCTTGTCCCACCAAGATTCTTCTCCAACACCAGTTCTGTGTGTTACAGAGGCACTGTGTGGCTGAACTGCACTGGAGATGGTTGGGTTGACCACACACAGTGCTTGTGGAGGTCTCTATAAACACTTAAAATAGACAATGCTAGCTGGAAGATGATGCAGCTGGAAGATCTGGAGGTCTTTCTGAAATGCCCACCTAATCACTCAGTGGTGCAAGAAGAATGGAAGAAACTTCTGAAAAACTGAAGAGAAGTCTTGAACCAACACATAGGTTTTAACTGAGACCAATAAAAGAATGTGTTAAAAAAAATTTACAGGATGAAAACACAAATCCCACCATCAGAGCAATAGAGGAAGTTCTCCCCACAAACTGTAGAGGCAAACTCTTCCAGAGTCACACATAAGGCTACCCTGGGCAAGGCAGCTGCCAGCAGACATCTTCCAGTGCAGCAAAGGAGTCAGAGCTGACTAAATAACATGGTAACCACATCATTTCTTTGTGCACATAAACTGCAGGAAACTTGTGTGCCTCAAGCGTACTCACCAGATGGGATAATTAGGCTCAGACAGATCACTGACCTTCCTAATAAAAATAACCCAGAAATAGAGGCTGACTGAAGAAATCTGTGTCAAGTTACCAAACTCCTAGGCAGTCCATGGGAAGCCATCTACACTGACTCACCCGGCAGCTCGGTGTTCCTACAGGTGCATCTTGTGAGGGCAAAAATCACTTGGTTTGGGGCATTCTTAAGTGTTTATTGAATTTTCTTTATGGAAAACAGGCACTGAGATTTCACTGCTCAATCGACTTTCTATGAAAATGATGAAAGGACATATATATGCATTTATGCTAAGCTATTCTCGCTGTAATTATCACTGAGGCTGGTTTCTCACACTAAAACAATCTTGGATAAGTCAAGTCTTTCAAACATCACAAAATGCAAATACCGTTTAACCTTCCATAAATGGAAGGCTGGCACTCATTTAAATAACATAATTTTATCTGGAATTAGAAACATAAATATAATCAAGTAATCTGATGCTTGAAAATAAATTAATTATTTTAGAGTTTCGAAGGCCATACGAGACACCATGCTCTCCCTGAAATCAGGGAGGTTTCCATCCTTTCCCCATCAATTTTATTTTTCCTTCCTTCATGTGTACCATGTTTAAACCCATGTTGATGAATAACCACATTCACACAAGGTTACTCTGCTATTTTCCAGGCATTGTCATGTCATATAATTCTCTTCCATGTCCTAAACCGGAAGGGATTAGACACAGTGCCAATTACTGCTAAGCACAATCTGCTATGAACAAAGCACACACCGCAAGCCCAAAGACAAGGAATTTTGCAAGTTCACCGGCAGAAGATAACTGCAGCTCCTCAAGAGGCTCATCACTCCCATGGAGATTAGGCCTGGCTCAGTGAGCTGCAGCAACTGGCAGCATCTTTTCTTGTACACCCATGGCCTGGCATTCTCAGGCAGCCAAAAATTTAATGTATCCAGAAGCTTTCTAAGAACGCAGCCTACAAACATGATACACACCCCAGCACAGACAGGCAGCTCCACTTGGCCATGCACCGGATGCCCTGGCATGGATGGATCCACCTTGCTATTTGAGACTTGGATCTATGTATTTTATTTCCACAAGGAAAAACCAGGCATCAAGGGCTAGTCCACATTTTATTGGAACACACACATTCCAAAAATCAAACTAACTAAATATTCTAATTCAACTCAGAGCAATATCTACCTTTTACAAACAGTGCTTCTTTAGCAGGATTATTCAGAGGAGACTGAAGGGACCTACACTAAAGTTAGAGGCAGGGCTTTGGTGAGAAATTTTTAGGGCTCTGATTCCACACAAGATGCACACACAGACATTCGATATATCCAACTGCAAAAAACAGTGAATCACAACAGAATCATAATGGTATCTGTACATTTAACTTCTGATCCCAACCCCTGACTGAAAATTATGTTAACAGTTATTCAATTCGAACTCTGCTAAAAAAGCTACCCCACAAATTTGAAAAGGAACACAGATTTTTAATTATAAGGTAGGCAAGTAAGTAGGGAGGGGAAAAGAGAAGGTAATAAGTCAAATTGTCTGTTATTGACCTCAAAAGCATCAAAACAAGAGATAATAAGAATGTATGCAATTACTCAACCCAACTATTTAAGCTCCACATTTTATTAATTTTATGCAAGTCCCACCTGTGTCACAACCATCCATAGCTCAAGTCTACAGAAAATTCTCCATGTGGTAAAAAGATCTGATCTTAAAATTATTTTAATGCTGACCTCTAGTGACAGCTGATGGAATTTTACCTTTCTTTGGGCCTGCCCATTTGGGAATACATCTTTGGGCTTCTCTGTAATTACACAGCTTGCTCCAATTCACAGGTACCCCCACTGCAAGGAGTGTGCAGCCAAAGAGAGACTTTGAACTCACATTTATTACAGTCACAGGTGAATTAAGGGTGATTCACCACAGTCTGTAGAAATGTTATGATTAAATCCAAACCTCTGTTTTCACTCATTAAAAAGAGGAAAAGGTAACAAGATACAAACACTAGATTTTGAGCCTCGTAACTGTAACAAATGCATTACAGTATCAGCTAAGCACAACTAGTGACAGACAACTGCCTGCATCTTCAGGCAGACAACCAAAACGTCATCTTTCACCTCCAGGATCGTAATAAGAAGGCAACCTCTTGTCCTCTAGTGCTCTATAGCAAAAGCAGCCCTGCAGCTTGAGCAATACTCTTGCAGCCTTCTCTGCAAACCAAGGGTGTGATGGGCTCTTGGGGGCATGCAATTCTTGGCACACCCATTGCAACATATTCCAAATGAAGGACACGCAGGTTATAGCAAGTCACCAACCACCTCATCTCATGCAAGCAGGGAGGAAATCACAGGGTCACTCCGGAACACAGCCTTGTACACTTCCAGTGATGGAGCATCAACAACATCCACACCATAAAAAATTTCTTCCTTACATCAGGTCTAAATCTATCTTCTTTTCGTTTAAAACCATTACCCCTTTTCCTATCACAAGAGCCCCAATTAAAAAGTTTGCCCCAGTGTCTGGGAGGCAAAGTAAAATGGTGATGGCCATGGACCACTGCAGGCAACTGTTTTGAGAGGGTTTGCAAAGTGAGAAATGTTTTCATCAAGTATGGTGCTTGATGACCCTTGAAGCATGTGTTGATGTATCTGTGTACATACACACACACATACACACATTGAAAGAGCATGCTTAGCCAGAAGGCTGGAGACCTGGTAGCTAGATCTCAGAGGGTGAGAATCCCCTTTGGAGCTGATCCCAGCTTAGGGTAAATATAAGTGGGTTTTATGTTATCTGAATCTGTAATGTTCCCTTTTGCACTGTCCAGATGTTTTAACGCATGTATGTCATTTACATGGACATGACTGGCGTCAGGGGAGATTTTCACATTCTGTCAAACTGTCCACCCCAAATATTTGTTTCTGGTAGAGTCCTCAAAATCAGAGTTGAGAAAACTTCTGTCTTCCTGAAAGCTTGCTTAAAGGACTAAGAAAGTTTCCAGGCTGCTCCTCCACTTAGCCGAAAACACGGGGATTTTTACAGAAGCATCTTCTGGTGCACAGCCATGGCCAGGTGACAGCACAGACAGCAGCACAGTCAGGGAGCGAGCCCCAGGGCCCTGAGGAAGCATGCACCACAACAGAATGTGGAGCCAAAGACTAATCAGTCATACCTAAACACAAACTCATGTATTTCAAGATAATTGACTTGATTCTTCAGGCATTTTGACTGGAAAGAATCAGCTGTCACAACAAACAACTTCAGAAGACTGAAGATTAAACACTCAGCTAATGTGAAATTAAAAAGTCCTCTCATACTGACAAATACATCACCTTCTCATAATGAAGATCACACAATGGTTAAAACATCTCTGCTGAACAAGCTGCCGACAAGAAAATCCAAGAAAGTGCTTCTTTTTTCAGCACCACAGGCATTTAAATGGTACACTTGACAAACACCTGCTTGCCAGCAAGCCAGGCAGCCTTTGGCAGCAAACCTGAATCTTCCTTCCCCCAGCACTTGGACTTGATGATTCTTCCAGTGTCTTACCAGCTTATCTAATCACAACAAAACACAACAGTCACATGAGAAGGAAAGAATACCTTATTTAAACACACTGAAATCAAACCCCAACTTGCAGATTTAATGTCTAGGCTACAAATTAGTTAAATGAAGCTTCCTCATGTACACCAGTTGCACATGTAGGAGTGCTTAAAGACGTACATGTATAATTAGACTTACTTATTTAAGAGGTTTGGTGGGGAACAGCAGAGGGGAGAGAGAGAGAGGGCAGGGGCTCAATAATGGATAAAGAATTGCCTCCAAGTTGTCATAATCATCACCTAACTTGGGCATGAGCAAAAGTGGTCTTAAAAACAGTCATTCTTTCATGTTAGTGGCTGTCAAAGCTCCATCTAATCCATTCATTAACAAAATATCAGGTTAGCAAGCTTCTGTGGCCAGAAGACAATTAGTTTTCATTGTGAGGTGGCACATTCTGTAGCACGTTGGCATAATAACCCCATAAACTTCTATAATTTATTTAATTATAACTATTATAATTTATTTTTTTTCCCTATTAGTTCTTCAGCTGATTGTATTAAACACGCACTAACTATAAATACAGAGAGTTCTTTGACCAATCTCAAAAGTCTTAGCCTGGATAGCTATTACACAAGTAGTTCATGGGTGACTTGCCTTTAGGTCATTTAAACAAAGGCTGATAGAACAGCTGAGAGCAGACCATGCCAAAAAGGCATCCTCATTAGGTCTCATCTCCATCATCTACAAGTACTGAGTAAGGGTGCTATTGTGGCCCAGCACACACCACCTGGATTGTGCAATGGCTGTGCAGGAAAAGGACTGCTGCTGTTTTAAAACATCTTCACTAGGTCTGTCTTCTTGCCTTCACAAGAATGTACCCATCCAGGATGGGATTGGCTGGGCTAAAGTCAAGATAGCCCGATCCTTTTTCTGCAAAGTAATTTAAAAAGAAGCAGCTCAAAAAGGAAATTGTAAGATGTGGATAGTAGAAAACAATATTGTATTTCTGTTCCCATGAAAATGAACAGGTTTCTAGGAGGCTCTACAGCATGCTACTCCAGCCAGTTTTATGGCAGCTAGGTTAAGGTATTTTATTCCTTCTATCAAAGACATGACCTTGTTCTGATTCTAGGAAACTCTGTATCAGAACTACCTTCTGCAGTCAGTTAGTTCATGGGTTAATTATGTGGTCTCATGTATGATGTCTTTTGATTTTCTTGCCTCTCCCTTGACATGTGAGCACAGGGAAGATTTTCATTGGTACTATCCCTCTCCCCTGGTACCACACTTTATCACATGATTTTTTAATTCATGTGCTATCACTACTAGAGGCCTCATCAGTTCTCACAGGGGAATATTCAGGGGAATTTCTTGTTGCTCTTCTCTGTACTTCTGCAAACTCTTCTTGCGGAGTGCTCAGCAAACATGGAAGATTATACAAACCACGTGGGAGGAACCAGTCTTCAAACAGTAGTGTACTTCTAATAAATGCAAGCCTTTCTTAATGACGCCTGACAGATGTTTACATACAATATTTCACATTGATATGTAAATAAAACCACTTGGCAGAAATCTTAACAAAAGGTCATCAAAATACTCAAGCAATTTCTTTCACTCCTTAACATATGGTTTCACTGAATTTCATTTACCATTGTGCTGCCTTGTTGTTTGGCTTCATGAGATATTGTTAATGGTCACTACTCCTTCCTTTTCTGTCTTTATCAGGACTCTTTATTTGCATATCTCCCCCAAAATTGTCCAGCTTAACCAGTGATTTCCCTTTTGAATTCAAAACGTTCGAGAGGGTCTGACATTGTATTAGCAGAAAGGAATGGGAACTATTTTGGAGCATAATAAGTTACTTTTTCTGGAAAAAGCAACTGATATCACACTTCAGTGAAACTACCTCTGAGAAAGGAGATAACACTACACATGTTTGAAACACAGGATGCCCAAATGCAATTGTTTGGATATGGATCTTCATTCAATGCTATCCACCAAACAGTGTTTTGAATCCTGTTACAATGCACTGCTTGTTCTTTTCTTCTTGCCACTGCTCCATCTGATCCATTCCACTTGAAAAGGAAAAAAAATATTAAATAACACGTTGGGTGAACACACAGTGAAGATATAGTTATCTTTTCCATGGGTAATGAAGAGTTTGTGACTTGCTGCTCACAAGTACTTCAAAGAAAATTGGTCAGTAACCAGCATGCAATAGCAAGAAGAAATGATGCAGGAGAAAAAACCACTCATCATCTACAAGACTGTAAGGTAAGTAGAATTTATTCATGCAGTATTTTAATGGGCCCCTATCCAAGGGCTAGCAGCACAGAAATAACAAAACAGAGCTGAAGACTCAGCAAAAGAACAGGGCATTAAGAAGAAAGTAAGTGATGTTTACCAGTAGGAAGTCATCCGTCTAATGAAAATTTAACAAGCACTAGTGTAGGCAGCAGAAAAAAAAAATAAAAATAAATTACTGTTTCCCTAAATGAAAATAGCAATCAAAGTTTTTGATTGCTTATCAGCTTTGAAATGCTAATCATTATGGTAACTGTGTTGCTGAAGGTAAGGAATTACTTAAAGTGTGTTATTTTCTTCTTTTAGTTTTTTTTTTTTTTAATCACTGCTGCTCTACAACTGCACATGCTCAAGGAAACAAAACTCTATGGATAATCACCCCCACGGAAGCAATCCAAAAGTTCACAAAGTAAAAACTCCTTCCACCTTAAAGATCAAGGTTTTAAATTAGGAAAGTACTTAAGTCTCCAGCTGATAAAGATGTTTGACCTGCTGGGCAAAGGTAATGGCCAGGGACTTAATTCAGGACTCTGACAGCACACAACACAGAGGGGATCTCCAGCACAGTAGTTTGGAACAGAAAGTTGCTACTTAGAGCAACAAGAAAAACAAGCACTGCAATTTTACAGATATTAATAAAAAATAAGAGAAGCTTTTAGCTTCTTCCCTAAGAACTCCTCATTCCTTTTCCTTCAGAACCCTTTTCCAAACACTGGCAGAGGTGTCCCAGTCAGCCCCTTGTCAAGCTCACGTCAGGGAAAGTAACAGGTTTTCCTCTTCTTGATTAGATTTTGACTTCATTTTCAAATACAGTTCCTGCAGGACTAGAAGGAAACTTCTGAGACTGCTGTCATGCCCACGGTAAGACCTTCAACAAACTTAAAAGAAAGAGGAGTTCTGTCAAGACAAACCTGGCCATTAGCAATCCTGCACTGCATGGAAAGGCCATCACGATTGCAAAGCTCAACCACAGAAAAGCAAAGTGGTAAGGAAGTGAAATCTAATCATATCAGCTAATTCCCTGTTTCCATCAACCAGTAAAAGTCACTTGGATCAATTCCTATCTTCCCTAATGCCTAAATCTCAACTTCCTATGAAAAAATAAGCAGAGAAAAATTACACTGCACTTAGAAGTATAGGAGATTTTGATTATATCATTAATCATCAGAGGGCAAGTGTTTTTATATGAGAGAGATATACCAACATATCACAGCACTTTAATATAAGCCTCCATTTCCCCTCAAAGCCAAGCAAACTCCTGGATGCCTCATTGAACTTAATGAAATAGCAATGAAAAAATGCAAAAGAACATAAAGCAAAATGCACAAGGTATTTTTCTTCATTGCTCTTTTTGATCACACCACAAAATACTATTCAGCCACGTAGACCTATTACTGTAGCATCTAGTTAGTAAACAGCTTCTACCTACAAACAGGATTATCTGCAAAGAACACAACTAAGAGCTCACGTGGACAGTACAGTAGCTCAGTTGACACTGGATAATGAATTAAGGTATGGTAACTTAATTCAGACCAAAGCAGGGTTTCAGAATCTAAGAGCTCACAATTTAATCAAATGGTGTAGTATTCTATTCATAAGGAATATTATTCCAAGGATGTAGCATACAGCAAGATGCACACAAGTATTTCAGACCTTGGAAGCCTACATGCCCCCAAATGTTTGCCACAATTTCAGCTAGTGACACATACAAAATTAAAACAGACGTCCAATAGCAGCATGGGGGAGCAAAACTAGCACTGGGAATATTTTCTCTAATGAAAAACATATAAAGAAATACTGGATGTAGAAGACAAGGCTTAATGTTTGTTTTCTTTGAACAGCAAAGAACTAATGCTGGGGGCAGTGTATGGAGCAGGGGGAGCCCACAGTGTGAGATCTGTGATCTATTCTTCTCTTTTTACATCTTACCTATCTCCACGTGTGTGGAAACAAAACTGCAATATGAACTTAGAAAATTCTTATATGAAGAACTTAAAAATACAAAACAAACAAGCAAACAAAACCCGAAAGCAATTGATGACTTCATCTTGAGGAGCATGGGCTAGCTGCTCTGCTAGAAACCAAGCAAATGCCCAAATGTGGCTCTCTGTAACAGAGAAAGTGTCAGGCAAGACAAGCAACAGCACACTCTTTACTCCAACACTCTGATGGGTACTGGCACGAAGGCACTTTCCTGTCTGAATACTAACCAGCATCCAGAACTACACAGGGTGGCAGATATGTGAAAGTGTCATGACAAGCACTATAAGGGACATTAGATACATGGAAGTTGCTAGAAAATTTCCTCCTCCCATCCCAGGGTTTCAGCATCTGCTCTCTTTCTA
>JAWWMU010000106.1:82119026-82134313 GCA_035048155.1 Cinnycerthia olivascens | reverse complement strand
AGGGACATTAGATACATGGAAGTTGCTAGAAAATTTCCTCCTCCCATCCCAGGGTTTCAGCATCTGCTCTCTTTCTACCAGCACAGTAAGCACGTTCATTTTTCTGCTCCTGAGGCTGACACAGAACATTTTAAGAAGCCAGGCAGCTGTGACACGTGGAAGTTCTGACCACCATGAGGAACCGGTGGCTTGTTTCCCACACTCACCTGGGACTGTCACCACTAAACAACAGTTTGGGGCACATCATCATTGGCTTTTGCTTCAACTTACAGTAAAATGACAATCCCTGCAAGCAGCTGCCATTTACAGCAGAATTTAGCATTGATATATGACTTAAACCTGCAGTATCAAGTAAGAGGCAAAAAACTGAATGCTTTGCAGGCTCACTGTAACAGCCTGGAATGAAAAAATATTGCGAAGTGAGTTCTGGAAACTTTATAGGATACACTGCTTTTATAGTTTAGTAGGCTCTTCTACATCCTTCTACTTAAGTATAAAGTACCACATTAAATACCAAGGTTAGTATAATTTCTGATTGTCCTCATATGTCTGAACAAAATGATAGGATATTATATACTCAGGGGTAGTTACAGCTGCCTCTTGACAGCAGAACTCCCAGCTGAGAGCATTTTGGCCTCTGGAAGGAAAAAATATGCACGCAATATTTATTTGCAATAAATACATGCACACTCATATAGAAGGATTTATCTTTGTAACAGATCTAGGATGAGTATAACTGGATACTCTTACCATACCTTCATGTTCTAATGGGTTTCTATACTTGGGAAAATATGCATACCCTGGAAGGCAACATAACTTGTATGCTAAATAAACACTCATGGAGAAAATAACAGCACCTACCACTACTTAGCCAGCTGAACGCGAGCAATGCCAACAGTGGATGGCATATCCAGGGACACGCACACACATGGATGTGAGCTGGAAATGATAAGGCCTGTATGGTTTTGGCATAAGGTTCTGCTCAGCCCGCTTTGCAGGGCTGATCCATGTGCATTGGATGTAAAAGTGGCAAAAGAATAAAATTCTGTGACTCCTGCATGGGAAGCACACGTGGCCTATGCAGCCACCAGCTTTCCTACAGCAGAGAGAGAAAGTGAGCAGAGAGATGAAATGAGTTTAAAGAACTCCTTGAATTAAGACAACATAGATCAAACTTCCTCTCACCTTCAGCAACAACAGAAACCAAGAATAAAAACTACTGCAACTAGTTTACCAACTTCACCTCCAGATTTGGAAGTCACTTTAAACACCCAAGGCAGGTTAAAAGAAGAAAGACTCTCGTTTTCAATACATGGCTGCCAAAATACCTGCTACAGTTTTTCAACCTACCTGCATAATCGCTAGGCAATTTTAATCAGATACAGCTGTTCATGCAACTTAAATGTGTTTTTCTCCCTGAAACATTCATTCCCCCTAGAACATTAATATTTCTTGTTAAGAGTCCCATATTATACATCATTTTGTGAAATACAGCCTATTAAAGGGGAGAGTCCATGCAAAAGTTTTTGCTAAGCGACTCATGCACAAAGGAACATGGAGCAAATGTTATCCTGCATACAAAAGCATTCAAGTGACTCAAGTAAACACATTAGAAGGGAACAAATCACACTGGTGCATACTGTGTGGGTGGAACTGGGATTAGTTTGAAATGATTTCTTGTTCATTAGGTTATTACTTTTTAATGTACATTCAATTTTTTAATAAATGAAATACTGTTTAAATCAGAATTTACAATTATTTTATGGTACCTATATTTTACATCTAGAAGAGGCCACCATGTCCACCTGATTTGATCCCCTCCCCATACTGCAGACTGAAGAAACCACTCTCAGGCTTTAAAACTTCTGGATCTCATTTGCTATATATAAATTAGCTGCCAAAGCATGACTGAAAAACATATTAAAAGTGACAATAGAAAGAGGAAGACAGGACAATCAAAGGCCCTGGATCACTCAGATTTTACAGAGGTTACATTCCTATGTTTGCAATAGTCCTGCCTTGACCTCTATTGGGCACCAGCATGATGATACTTTCTTAATTGCTGAGATTAAGGCATCTATGGTCAAGGTCATATCATATTTTATTTAAACACATTTCAGAAGGATATGAAATTTTACAGGTCAGAGACACCATGGTACTTGAGCAAAGCTGGGGCTGCAGGGCAGAGCAAACAGCAAACTCACATGAGAGCTGCCAAGGTGCAACATCCTTTTGTGAGCCCAGAATAAATATCCTCATCTTTCTTATGCCCAGACAGGTCTCTCAGCCCAACACAGCCTCTCTCCAACTGGATCTTAGAGGGATGACAGGGGCAACAGCACCACATCCAACCAGCACCACAGCGATTTGAGCCCCAAAGTGAGACAAAGTCCTGTTCTATGAACAGTAGCAAAATGACACAGCAGCTCTGCCAGCTGTTACCAGGCCTTTGCTCCCTTGAAAGGTCCTTCAGTCAGATGGAGGTCCTTCCTTCCCATTTGGAAGCACTTTTAAGTCACCTTGGGCCTAAACACTGTAATTGTACAGAAAGGTACTAAAGCAAGTTTCAGCGAGTAAACCTCACAGCAGAGGGATATAAAAACACCACCACGCACCCTCCCTGGCCACAGCACATTACACCTGCACCTCCCTAGCAGCAATCATTCTAACCAAATGATGCATGTATTTCAACTGTAGCTATGAACACAAATATCAAATAACTCATTCCACCTAAGGCACTTGAAATGACTGCAACCAGTAAAGTCTCCCTATTGCACAGCTGGTAAGAATAGACATCTCCTGCAAATGTTACAGCCCTGAGAAGACACTTGACCCTCCAGGCATCAGTGTTTTCATTTTTGACTGTACAGCTATGAGCCTTTGCCAAAAGGAGAAGCTCAGCTCTCCCTGCTGTACACAGAGAAACAACACTGACACACAGATAGATGAATGTTAGGAAGGCAAGAGGATCCGCTTCATTTTATCTGGGGCAATCTTTCAGCCATATAATGAAATAAAAATCTCTTGGGGACTTTAGATCAGAACGTTTTTTGGTCTAGCAACTACGACTCTCCCTCAGGCTCCACGTGGGTTATGGTTTTAATCTCATCTTCCTGCAAGCACAGCGGCAGGAGTGGGGCCACCCTTGACTCCATCGGCTGCTCCATGGCTGCAGGCTTAGGCGAAGCAGAATTCAGCTGTGTATGCCTATCAGGGCTCTAACGCTGGGAATAGAACTGGAACACACAACCAACGTAATTTAATCTAGAGCAAAATAATTCACTACCAGTATTACCCCCCTTCCACAGCCCCAAAAGCATCAGTGACAAGTACCCAGACTTTTCCCAATAAAAGTGTGACTGTACGCCCATGACCTTTACTCTTAACACTGCACAAACTGTAGAAATGTCTGTACCTGCATCTAAGGTTATTGATATCGCTGTGAACAGGGACATCTTCCACAAAAGTAACCACAATGCTAATATTGTACAGCAGCATGGAGATCTGAACTGGGCACCTGTTACTTAATTCAACTTTCTGAAATCAGGTTTAATTTTCTGGATGGTTTTTTCTTGTGGCTGGTGCTAATGGTTACCAAAAGCATGAAGTTTACCATGTCAATCCACATGGGAAGGAAGTCTCTCCTCCACCCCCCTCTGTCCTCACCCTGTTTCCTTTCAGGGCATTTACGTAAGATAAACACAAAACTGCCCCCTCAGTTGCAGTGACTTGAGACATAAAAAGTTGGAAAATTCCCCTAATCTCAAAATCTTCTCAGTGAGGTGTTATCTTTTGTCTCTTCTATAAACTGCTTTTCCAGATGTTCTTTTAAAGCACTCCTTGTCCCTGCTCACAAAGGAGAAAATAATATCTTCAGCTACGGAAGTATCCAGGCTTCTTCTGGGAAGTCAGGATGTGACATAGAAGATTATTAAATACTACACATACAACTATTCTTTAATTCCACAAGTCTTCCATTCACCACTGCTTACAACCAAAGCAAGTCTGTACTTACACACGTGCACAGTTGTGTAAGCCCAATGTGCAGTTACACATCTGTCCCTCCTTGTAAGGGCTGCCAGCAAATTTGTGAAAACAGAGAAGTCAAATACATACCTGCCTTCCTACAAGAGACAAGGTACAGGGTCACACCTATCAGGACACTGAATTCATTAATTTCAAATAATCAAAGGCTTTTACTAGATCTCCTCCATACTTCCTCAGTGCATTTGTATCCATTCTTACCAGTGACAGAGGCAGTCCCTGGGCTTTCACTGTTGGGTCACTGCCAGCAATCTCCCACCAGGCAAGTTGGGAAGGTGTGGTATGTTAAGAAGTGGCAGGAAAGGAAGGGAAATCAGTTTGACTGTGTGCATTTTCAACACACAAATGCTAGTAAATGTAGAGAATCCAAGCTTCACCTCCCATCCCTTCTTGCTCTACAGCAGACCATGACAGCAGTTATCTCACTTGGATGCTTTCTACAGCCTCACCTTTCCCACCATTCAGGTTAAAGGGCTGAGCTCCCTGTACATCACCTAAAGCTCTTCTATGTCACTAACATGATGTCCTCACTGTAAAAATCAACCCTGAACACAACACAATAATTGTTTCTCCAACTCACATTCACAGCACATTTGTTCCAGCAGGCTTGAGAATGAGAAGATGAGGCAGGCTAGGTTTTCCTGCTCAGTAGGTTTTTTGCTCCAATCTAATTAAAAACATTCAGCAATTCACTGAAGTTCCTAGAGAACTGCACGTTTACCATACTTTAAAATAAGCTCTAAAAGCAAACAGTCCTTTTTTTTTAAATGCACTCCCCAGATGGAGAGGCTTTCTCAAAAGTTTCTTCATGATATTATACTGAAACTGCTGAACCAGGAAAGCTTAGCTGTTTCTGAGCTATCTTGGTCTTGTTGTTATTGCTGATAGTTTTCTTCTTCATCTAAAAGCTAACAAGAAAAGCCATTGCTGGTTCTCTGACATGCTGAGAAGTGACAGTACAGCTCACTAGAAACAGGCAGCTGTGGTCACCTTGGTCTAAAACTGGGTCAGAGATGCCAGCTCCTGGTTATATGGGAGAAATATGCAAGTAATATTGGGGATTCAGAGGCTAAGAACAAGATCATCCTTTTCTTGCTGGCAGAACACAGGTAATACAGCTTTAACATCTCTGAAAAGGCAGCTTCCTCACAACAAGAGGTATGATTGGTGTAGAATTTTTGGTAACTTTTCCTCATTTCTGGGAAAAGTGTCAGGGAATCTGTGGGAACAGCCAAGCCAAGCCCTGCACTGCTAGACCACCTTAATCCAAAAGAGAGCCATCCACAGGAGATTGCCACTACTGTGCATTATGTTGCTGCTTGTGAGAGAATGTGTGCTGATGGAGGGTCAACATAGCTCCAAACACTGTTAAGATCACTAGACAAATTCAGTGGGAAAGACTACAGAGTTTTAACGTATTCTGCTTGTAACTCCATCCCTGATACTGAAAACAGACCTTCTGCCAGCTAAAGTCACTTCAACCTGGGGGACTGAGCATGTCACACACAATGTCAGCAATGTTCTTGCCATCAAACAAGCGCTAAAGGATCCCTCAGACTAGCTAGCTATGACATCACCAGCTTCCAAATTCAGACTTTCTCAGAAACTGTCCCTAAATGCCTCGAAAAATGCCTGTCCTCATCTCCAGAAACAAGAGTGCCCTTAAGCTGTATAGCTGAGAATAAATTCCTTCAGGGTTCTAACAACCAATTAAGGGATGTGAAGCAATTACTTTTATAGCCATACAAATGAAACTCCTTCAATGCAATTAACAATCCCTTATCATCTACTGTTGAATTTGTGGAAACCATATGCTGTACACTCTCTCCTCCCCAAACTTTCCTACAATTTTAAACAGTTTGTTTTAGCTAATGTAATGAAACCTACCTATTCAAAAGAAATAATAGATGTGTGCACATTATCTGAGTATTTTTAAATGTCTTTTTTACTTTTAAATATAATTCCATTTGAGATTTTGCAGCTTTCATTTCTATTAATAAATTATCATTTCTTCTTTATAAGTGATGAGCTAGTATGTCATGTAATTTCTTTCCTCTAAATAGACTAAGACTTTGATCTAACGCAAGCCTTTGCTTGGAGTAGAGAGACTTTCTATCTAATTTAGTTACAAAAAATATTCAATTAAACTTGGGAGTTTAATTCATTTAGTTATGATAATTAGATGAGCTCAATAAGGTACATTTGATTGCCTTAAGAAAAAAAAAAACCAAAAAAAGGAGAAGAATATCTGAAAGGGAAACAAATATGAATGGAGAACAAAAGTAGCTTTTCCTGCTCATTTTGAAAGGTGGATAATATGAAGAGCCTGAGTTCCATTTTGTGTGTCTATATAAAACACAGCCACAATGAGTTTGTGCAAATTATATATCCAAGAGATATATGAACAGCTGGTATTAACATCCTAATTGTCTCCTGGGTAACAAAAATCCCTGTAGGTCATAATTGAGTCCACCCCAGTGGACCCAGATCTGATTCCTCACAATAGGATTACATCATTCACACACAATTATTCTCCATCTCCATTTAAGGAAAACGAAAAATATCTGAATTATTTTTCAAAAGCAGAACAGAGCAATATGGATCTCTCCAACAGAGGCCTCCTGCTCGTTTTGCAGCCACCACTCACCATTTTTGCAGATGGGGCAGCACTGGTCAGGCTCGTACACAGGATCCACACACTCAGTCTGGGGACAGGCTGAGACTGTGCACAGCACCTCACCGTTGGCTTCACAGCGACACCGCTCACACGGAGAAACCTGAAACAAAACCAAAAATCAACACACAAAACAAAAATTAACTCAGTCACTTCATGCACTCCTGCAGTGTGCAGTGCCCATCTTCTCTTCTGCAATGTTCTCTCCTTCACATCTTTTTCCTCTCCACTCTAAAACAAACGGGTTCTGTGGCCTAAATAATGCAGAGAGCAAGACTGGGCTCCTGCAAAATTACAGATCCACAGCAGGAAAAGAAAACCAAAACAAAACAGGTTCTTCTTTGAACTTACACACCAAGTGGGAAAGTCAGAGGGATGCTGTAAACAAGAACAGTGAAGATTTTTAATACAAATAAAACAAAAATTACCTTACTGAATTTCTAATGAACTTCCTGAAAATTAAGTTACTAATCTTGCTTAGTTCTATAAGAGGTTCAAAAAATAATTTAGAGAAAAAAGAATGTATTTTAAGAAGAAAAGTTTTGCTAAATGAAGTTTGAAACTTCTTTTAATGGAAATCCTTACTGTAATTTTTCAGGTTTGAAAGTATTTTAGTAGCAGGAAGCTACATTTTATTGAAAATTATATTTTTCAAAGGGAAGTCAGGAAAAAACCTCATCCTTTTGAACTCAGGTATTTCCCACAGGTTAATTGGTTTTGGTCAATTCTTCTAATACTTGTAACTTTCTGAAAGGAAGTTGAAATTCAAAGAAAGGGGTGAAGGAAAATACAGGTTAATTGTTTTTGGTCAATTCTTCTAATACTTGTAACTTTCTGAAAGGAAGTTGAAATTCAAAGAAAGGGGTGAAGGAAAATACAGGTAATCCTTTATACCTAGTGAAATGTTACTGGGTTTGAAGAACTCTTACAGAATAGGAATACCATGGGACAGTTACTTGAAAGACCTACTTCAAAGAAATTAATTCCCAACAAAAGAGTAGCAAGATTCTCTTTACTAAAAAATGAAATGTCTGCATTTGCCACATGTACAATTCCAGCTGTCCTCCTCAGCATTCCTGACCAGGCTCATCACACTTGCATTGCTGACATCCTCATACCACACAAGATAGAGAGAAGCAAGGATGTGAAGAGCAATAAATGCTATACTGTAAATCTCATTGCTGTACTCCAAAAAACCACATGGGTACCCACGCTCAGAACACAGAATGAAAATGCAGCTGAACGTTATTATTAGTGATCCTCTAAATCTATAATCTGTGCAGATTACTGATTTACTTAAGGAGGAGGCTGTTCTTTTTATGGACCCTTTTGCATTCCAGATTCCAAGATGCCAGATGCAAACAATCCCCCATTGCACTTCTCCAATAAGAGCGGTAAAAAAACCGAAGTCTAAAAAAGAAAATAATTATTCGCTATGAAGAATCACCCAGATGTCTGACTTGCAGATCATCTGCTTCTTCTCCCTATTTTTTAGGCAGTTTATCACATTTTTTCCCCAAATCCATTCTCTGCTTGCTTGCCTCTCACATCCTTCTCACTTCCAAAGTTCAAACATGCTGATGCTTGCAAAGCATCATCTACAACTAAATGCTCATTCATGTTTTGCTACTTCCCTTCCCACCTGCCAAGGCTGTTATTTGCTTATGCACTCACACATCCTTCACGTCCTCCCCTCTGCTTAGAAAGCCTTAATAGAGTCTCCTGCTGTGTTGCTTTCTGCTTTTATTACTATTATTTATTTCAGGTTTCCTTTCCTAGTTACTCACTTCATGTTTTCTCTTTGCTTCACACTCCACCAAGGATAACACTACGGCATAAGTTTATGAAATCCCACAGGGAGGCTGACAGCCCAGTGCAAGAAGATCTTTGTTACAGACTTTGGGACAACTTTGTCCTAGAATTGTTTTTAAACTGTCACGGTCACTTCCAGAGCTGGAATGTCAGCAGATGAGGAAGTTTCTGATCCAGTGCTCAGAGCTGAAAGCCTCAGGTATTTCAAGTAACCACTTGAAAGTTTCATCACATGTGAAGTTTTGAGTTTCAGCAAACCTGAGCTCCTAAGTATTAAATTAGTAATAAGAATCCTTCCTTCTAGAGTTATTTCTAGAAATAGTACTAAATTATAAAAACATGCTTTTTTAAGGAGGACTGATTTTTTAGATATTATTTTTAATATAAAAATATCATACAGTATAGAATCCTACTTTGAAAAAAGATACCACCACTCAGTTCCAAGGATCAGGATCAACAAGACAAACCTACAGCTTTCAATCAAATTTAACACTGTCTGCTGTGACTTGGAGAAGATGTCAATTTGCCAACCATCAAAGTTGAACGAGATCAGTAGCTACCACAACAGACATTCCTTATTCCAGGACACTGCTCAGTAGCTGTGTCATTCAATACTGGAAGTGGTGTAAAAACTGGAGTATCTAATGACAGTTACAAAACAAGGCAGCACACAGATGTTATTCCTAAAATATCTCTTCTGTAAAATTTAAGCATATTCTAATTATATAGGTTTAGTAGATTTCCAAATTTGGAAAAGGCTGAAATTCTCAGAAAAGTAAGTCATTTACTATTGATTGAGAAACAAAACTCATCTAATTCTTAAGAATAATGATGATTCATGATACATACTTCTGTCCTATACAGCACATACACCTGAAGACTACATCTTTCATGAACAGAGTGCCCTGTTAATGTGATACTGCAGTAATGAAGACACTTCTAGTAAAATAGATCATGAGATTTCAAGGGAATACTTACAGTACACCCTTGGTAAGTAGTCATCTGTACAACCCACTGACCTGAGTAATGCAGCAGCAATAAGGAAGGTCTCCACAAGCTTATTTCTACACAGTTCTTTTCAGGCATACAAGTAAACCACAGTGGCTGCTAAAATGGTATCAGTATCAGCCATTATCTGCCCATCTTGGGACTAAACAATAGCACATTGCTTTTCACTGATCATCAGGATACAGCAGGAACTGTAGAAAGGCCCCTCTTTCTACATCTTAACAGCAGCTCAATACTTGGAGACATAATTATCACTAGAGAGAGACACAGTAGGACAGCGCCTGTATGTAACAGCAGCTAAATAAATCAGAATGAAAAGACACATTTGGTCCTTTATTTGCCTTCTCTACTCGTGCAATGCAAGCTCATTCCCTGCTGTTAAGTTCCTGGTGGCAGCCAACACAAGGAACATCCCACTTGTTCCTGTGAGGAGCAACCAGCCCAGCAGCACCCATTGCTCAGCACTTCTGACATAACTGGATCATGGACTGGATGTAACACCACCTATCAATCTCTCTCTGATAACTAATGATACCACGTCTCCATGGTCTACAGATGAAGCTGTTAACTCTATAGCAGCAGCAGTTCTGCCTATGAAAAAACTGCAGGAAGACAAAGAGAGGCAACAGAAGTCTTGTGTATTCACCAGGCAGCCATAAAACCTGCAGAAAATAGACTACAGATGGAAAAAAACCTAGTTCTTTAGAATTGCTTAAAAGGAAGTTTATGAGCAGAGGTATAGGAGTTGCAGGCACTGTAAAAGAGCAAACACACTACTGTGTAAATGGCTAAGTTTTCCTATAGTGGGTTGTGAAGAAAGCTGTAGCTTAGTAAGGGTAGTAGGTCCATCCAGCAGCTTAATGCTGGGCTATCCAGCAGCTTAATGTAAATTGTCATAATTGAGAAGTGACAAATCACTTGTAGTCCGAAGTAATTTGAGCTTTCCCCTACCACATGTCCAACTTTAATCAGAAACCAAAGAGACATCAAAACAAAATCAACAAAAAAGCTGGATTAATAACAGATGTACAATCTATATTTGGTTCCTTAAGCCTTGAAAACACCTTTATTAAAAAAAAAAAAAAATAGTCATAATCTCAAATTTATTTTCTTTTGTGCTGGAATATTTACTAACATTTTCTTGCCATTGACACAACTCAGGAGAACATGAATGGGGTTACACTAACAATAATAAACACACCAGCCATGCTTTTACTCCCCTTTGCCTTCAAAATACCACAGATCTTTCAAAACTCATTCCAGATTTCCAGGTAACTTACTCAGTGTGGTAGTAGCAAGGAAATTCTAAAAGACATAAAGCAACAGCTTTCAAAATTAAAGGTCTTTTCCAAAACATTGCACTTCTGAAGATAATTCTTGGTTCTTTATACATCAGCCTTCATTTTCAAATTTTACTTGGATGATTTGGACCACCTGCTTTAGAAATCTCCAGCTTCAGAGCAGAACCTTAACACCCATTGCATTTCACCAAATAAAGATTTTGCTACCAGTTCCACTAACACGGATGTTGTGATCACACTGCTATTCTGGCTCACAATACCCACAGGTGACCAGAGTGCTGCTGATGGGAACAGCTTTATGAGATCTCATCCTTTCCCTGCACCCAAGTTGTGTTTTGTGCTGACATCCATGTCCTTTTTGAAAACACAGAACTGCAATACATACATGCACATACAAACAAAGCCTGAAGGACAGACTGCAAATCAAAGAAGAAACATATCAAACAAAAATTCCCTGGCACACTCAGCTTCTGGCTCCAGTCAAGGAAATTTTTTGCCATGCCAAGCCATTATAAGAATTTCATACAAGCAGACTCACAAATTTGCATGCATAACTATGTACCTACACATAAATGTTTGAGCAAAGAATTTAATGTTAGGAGGTCACCTTTTTCTTCCTCCAGTGATGTCTGGTACTCTTTGCCACAAACAGTAGGTGCAGACCCAGAGAAAAATCACGTCACTATCCATTTATAACTCCTTCTCTGTTCTTCATCAAGAGATAGCATATTAGTAACCTCTCTAAGACCATCAACTTTAATCTCACAAAACTACCTTTGAAACCGTGTAGTTGCTTGCATTTTGCAATTGCCTCCAGTGAGCAGCAGGAACTTGACTACATCTGCACTTGTGTTGCCAGACAGCCCCACTGATTGCAGTGGCCTGGGCAAACAGCTGCATTTACAGCTTGTGCTCACAATATTGGAACCAACATCGGAGCTCAACTAAAAAACAAGGTTCTCACACAGGAAAATAATCAGGCTGCAGTTCCACTGCCTAATTGCATCAATAACTTTCCTTGCTTATGCAGAGCAGATATCTCTTCTCACTTGTGTTCCCAAAGCTGGGTAAAACAAAGCAGTAAAGGAACCAATGTTTCATTAGAGGAAGATATGAAGACAAGCACTAAAAGCTGAATAGAGTTAAAAAGAAAGTTGAAACCCAAAATCCTTTCAGAACAGTTCTGTAAATGTCACTGTTCAACACTCCATTTTTACCAAGGCTGTCAGCCATATTCAAATGGACCAGCGAACATTAAGGTTCTATGCTCACTACACATTTAACGCAGTATTTTAGGCTTGCTCTGTAGCCATTAATACAACACCACTACAGAAAGAGGCTAAGAAATGGAACCCTGTAGAAGAGTGTGAATGAAAAGCAGGGAGAAGCCTTTAAAACGCTGACCTATGGAGACACTTCATCTTTTGGCCACCCTTCAAGAATTAAGTTTGCTGGGAAAGAAAGGATCTCACAAGTCATCTCTGGAAAAGGTCACACCAACTAGCTGCTCCCTGTTAAGTAGAAAACTGCCACCCTGAAGTTGAATGCAACCCTTGAGGGTGACATGGAAAAAGGGAGGATGGTATTTTCTGCCATATCTTGTAATTCAACAGTGCTCTGTACCTTACTGCCTAAGAAGAGCAAATGACAACACTCTTATTATGGAGAAAGTAGTACTGCTCTGTTATTTATTTTCTTTTAAACTGAAGAACATGGAAAGACATTATGAACCAAAGTTAAGTTTTCAGGAACACGTAAATATCAGGGAGCAAAGGTGACAACTTTCAGCCTTCAAAAATACATTTTCTTTTTCTCCATCCTGAGAGGGGCTCAGCTTCCAGACCCTTGAATTTTATTTCATACTCCCCTCAATATAGTCAGCATGAAGCTCTCTGGTGTATTCAGAAACGGGTTTTGGAACAGCCTGTATCTAACAGTCATTAATGAGAAAATTCACAAGCCATTCTTAGAGCCTGTTCACAGGTCTCAACCACAATAAAATATTAAATGGAGAAAGACAAGCTAAAGAACCAGAAAACTGGCCCCAACTCCAAAACTTTTGAGTGCACTGTAACATCTTGCACTTTCAATGATAACAACCTTGCACAGCAAATTAGTCTTCTAGGGTCTAAGAGTTCCCTGAACATGAAGCTCTTCAAGTCCTTTCTTTAGGTATCACTGCAATCTAGACTGTAAATCATGCTATTATTAAAAGGAAGGCCTGTGGTCATTCAGAGAAAGCAAACATTATGCAACCTTGGCATCATTACTTTAAATAGTTAAAAAGGAAAAAGAAATTACTATTAAAAAAGAAGGGATCATCATGGACTGATTACTAGGAACAGAAGTCAGCCCACAAAACCCTGCTTTATCCCTGAAAGGCAGAATTTTAACAGTTAATAGTTAAATAAGGAAACAAACACATTGCTGAAAATTTTCACAAAATCCTTAACACCACTGAGTAGCATCCATCCAAGTAGCATTTTTTACTGTAAATACCAAAGGAATTAATGAAGATCAGCACCCTCATTTAAAAATGTTAGAGTACCATAGAGCAAGAAAGGTCATGTTTAAGGGGAATATTTCACAGGACTGCAGAAGTAATATTAACACCAAAATGAAAAGAGGAGGGGGAGACCCGGAACACCCTCTGAGAAAGCAGTTAAAGACCATAATACCACTTTAAACAAGAGAAGAACCCACAAAATTACTTTTGGCTTCATTCCTTACCATGAACTCCTCTAGGGTCTGGTAGGTTTTCCCTCGGAACTCGCAGTAGTTCTTCCTCTCCTTGCACTGCGGGCAGCACTGCGTGGTGTCCACATGGATGCAGCGAGGGTGGAGCCTGGGGCACTCGGGCTGGATACATAGCGGGCCCTCCTCAGTGCAGAGGCAGGGGCAGGCGGAGGGGCCCGGCGCGAACTTCTCGCCGATGGCGTACACGAAGCCGCTCTCGTCCACGCAGCCTTTGCCCCGGTAGTCCGGATAGGCGTACTCCTCCGGAGGCTCGGGAGTGACGCTCGCAACAGAGGCTGGGAGAGATGAATCTTCAGCCACCTGAGGTTCCTCAGGAGCAGCATCCCTTTGCTCTTGCACTTGAATGCTCCCAGATTTACTGCCTGTCCCCTGGCTGTTCCAAGCCTGCTTCTGCTTAGTCCAAGACTCCTTGTTCGAGTAGTTCCTGTTTCCTTTGCTCTTCCAGTCCCTGTTACCCTCCTCCCTCCCGCTCCTGCCGATCTCATTCATTTTCCCTGGACCTGTCTGGCTGTCCCTTGTAGACGTGTGATCCCTCTTTTCCTGGCTCGCCTTTATCTCCTGTTTATCTTGAGCCTTGGCCAGTTTTTGTACGGGTACTGTAGAGCTACAGAGGGCAACCATGAGGCAGCAGGTTACGAGAAGAGAACTAGAGAGAGCTCCAATTGCCATTGCAGTAGAGCTGGGCATCACCTACTGCATCCCACAGGGGACACTGCATTCACATCGGAGGGAAGCGCTTCATAAAGCCACAGTCCCTAGGAAAAGAAGGATTAGGAATACTTCAGCTTCTGCACTTCTTCCCCCTCGCACCCCGCCTCGCCTCCACCGATGCAACATCTCAAACAATATGCAACCTGCCTCGGTAGTTTATGCAAAAGGCAAACAGCCTGCTGCTGCATCCCTCCTCCTCCTCCCCCGCTCTGCCGAGTCTTATAAATAGCAGGGCTCCGGACACGGACCGGGCGTCTTCGGCTCCAAGAGAGCACCACGCAGAACTCCGGGGAGTCAGCGTTTGCAAAGGCAGACGCAGGCAAAACTCAGAGCGCTCGGGGGGTTATTTTTAACTTTCAAATGACAACATGTGAAGAGGACGGACGCCCGATGAATTAAACGGAGCTCCCCAAAATCCATCAGAGTCCGGAATAGAAATTACCCAGTTGAGTGCTGTTCACTGTCTGCACACACGATGATTTTCATTAACCTCTTACTCACCCTGAAGTACGTTGGTTTGGGTTTTGTTTAAATACCTACCAGCCAACACGTTTCTGTTACAGACAACTAAAATCAAACACACTAAAGAGAGCAGAGACAAACTACCTCCCTTCCGAACTACCCAAACCAGCACACAACAGCACCTCTTCCTCACCCGTGTTGGAAAGACAAGGTAGAGCCGCTCCGAGTTCCCGCAGCCGAGGCTCATTTAACCCACATCCTCCAGGAGTTCGGCAGCGCTCCCGGCTCCTCTCCCTGACACACTGCACGCCAAATCGGAAAAAAAATCCAACAAAACCCAAACCAAAATACCTACACTACTCCAGCCACGACAAGCAATGCCGCTACAGCCTCCCGGCACGACCCCAGCTCCGCGGTACCGCTCCCCAAAGCCATTTAAAGACGTCTCTCTCTACCCGCCCGCCGGCCCGGCCCTCGGCGATGGCACCGCGGGGCACCGCGCTCCGCCTGCCCGGCAG
>JAWWMU010000106.1:82077755-82118265 GCA_035048155.1 Cinnycerthia olivascens | reverse complement strand
GGCGATGGGCGCTCTCGCCGCGGTGCGGGACGCGGCCCCGCTGCCGGGGCCGGGCGGGCACCGCCGCGCACACCTGCGGAGCCGGTGTCGGACCCGCCCCGGGCGCGGCAGGGCCGGCTGAGCGGCGTTCGGTCGGGACGGGCGGGCTGTGCCCGTCTGTGGCTGCCCGCGCCGCAGCATCACGCAGTCCTGTGCGTTAGCGCTCCCCTGCCAGCCTGCTCCAGCAGCGAACGGCTACGTGGTTTACTAGTTGAAATACTTGTGCTTTCGCATGTTTGATGGACAGTTCTGAAGTTAAATATAGTTGCAATTTTCTCCTTTATACTTTTTTGATGCAAAAAGAAAAAAAGGACAGGATGATGTGTTATGAAATGACTGCTGAAGGAGTGTTGGGACAGAAACGCACAAGAAAAGCTAGAGGTACTTTTGTTCAGGATCTAAGCAAGGGCTTGGAGCCCAAAAGGTTATTTATTTATGTAGTTATTTATTTTTAAGCTGCATTAGATGACATACCAGTATAATCTTCTTTTCTGAATTTTGCTTTACAGATGTTCCAGAGCAGTCCCAGCTGCACTAACCCTCTGCCGCGGTAGCACTTTAACATCTGCTCTGCCCTACTCATGACTAGGGCTGGATTTCCCAATGTATTCGGCACTGTGTCTGAAATTTTAGGCTAGGTATAATTTTCAGGTTTGTTTTAGGTTTTTTTGGTTTTTTTACCATTGAAATGGTAGCGCTGCAATATCAGTACTCAAGAGAGCAATGAAAATCTGCTGGATACTAATGTTTCATTGTTAAGTACCTTCATGAGTGCCTGGTATTTGTGAGAATCCAGATACTTAAATTCCTCCCCAGGAGGATGCAGGTGCTAAACTCTTCTGGCTGCTGGCTTGTTGCTATTAAAAAGTATTGGTTCCTGTCTAATTTTCAAAAATATTTCTCTTGAAACCACCTCTTGTCTTCCCGTCTGATGTTCACCAGCTAAATAATGTTTTAATTCTCTGAAACTTTAAAATACAAGACTTAAGTTTTGAAGGATATGAAGAAGTCAAGTTTTTCCATAGGTTGCACTAATAAAATTAAATTCCATATCGCTAGGGGGTTTCTAACGAGTTTCTAAATTTCTAAGGAGTTAAGATAGACTTTTCTCCTTATCTGACTAATAATAAAGTACTTCCTTTCAAATTACCGTCTCATTACCTTCTGAGAAAAGAATTTAATTTGCTGTATCTAAACCTGAATATTTTTTACACCTTATATAGTTTAAACCCTGACTTGGGATGAGCAACCAGTACACCCCATTGCTAATTGTAGAACAGCTTGAATGACAAACTTACCTTTGAGCTCAAAAGCCTGAGAGCATTGCTGTTCAGCAGCAGCTGCTTGTGGCTAGGGCAAGGCAGAAGAAAATAAGGGCCTTGGGAAGGCAATGCTTTGTCTGTGATAAAGAGCAGAGAGAAGCCAATTTATGGTTCTGACATTTTCATGTGTTCCCAGCTGAAACTCTGGAACAAAATCTGAGATCTTCAGCATCCAGGGCTCTCTTTGTAGGAGCTCTGCCTGTCCCACCCCTAGTTACATAGCACACAGATCATCAGCTGGAGCTGATGGTTCAAGACACTGCTCTTTAGCAAGAAGGGCAGAGACTCAGAGCACTTTCACAACACACTGCAGCTCATCCTAGCCTACTGGGCAAAGTAAGAAGTAAAAACCCTCATTTATTTTTATAAAGGATTTTTCATTGGACTTCAGTCTCTGTTTATTCAGATTTGTAGGTGTATTAAGTGATGAATTGTATCTGACATTAGGACCCTTGCAGAACTGACACTTGACCATTAGTGTTATAGAATCAAATTACAATATATTATAGTCCAAATGGTTAAATAGCAGATAGGTAAGAAATATTTGGTGTTTTCTTCAGTGGAGTGAAGTCTGAACTAGGAAAGTAAATAACAAAAATCTGCCATCTGAAGGCAGCTTCTAACAATGAGAAATTGTATACTTATGCTGTAACATGTAAGGTCCTGGAGACTGAAATCCTGCTTATTCACAGAAAAAACTCAGTATAAAAATACAACTCCATGTTTCCCTACTCTGCTCCCCTCCAGTCAATAGTAGCGAGGACAACTCTCTATCTGGATGAGAATCAAATTCTGCATCCCATTCAAGACTTTCCATTCCTCTGGGTCTTATCTGCATGATGAAAACTTATTATTAGCTAAGTAATAGCTATCATGTGCACAAAACAGTTCTTGCTGTTTTAGCTTAGTTTTGCTAAGAATTAGCCTAATTTTATAGGATGCTGTTGAATGGAAAACAAAAGGGAACACCGTAGTTGACATGAAAATTGTTCTGGCAAGGCATAACTTAAGCTGACCATCTCCATTAGACCAGACTCAAGACAGTGAGAGTGGACATCCATGCTGTAGAGAGCCAGCTATTAGTCAAAAATACTTCATTAAACATTTACTCCTGTAGATTGGGAGGACTGAAATTTTGATTAATATTTTTTAAGAGTGACCTTTGTATGAACAACGAAAATTGAAATGTAGGATCTTTTGCCAAGTTAAAATTGGTTCTCTGACTGGGTAATTACAACATAAACTCAAAATCTCGCAGCTAGGCAGACATGGTCTGGACATCTGAGAGTACTGAAGACAACCACTTTTAGCCTAATATATGGATAAAGTCTTGGAAATGCACGTACTCCAGTGTAGACATGCAACTCTGCACTCCAGGGAATCGCCTGAAACATCCAATCCCTTCACAGTTCCCATGCAGGGACCATTTTATTGAAGGAAATGTCCCCTGCCTCCAGTGAGGAGACAGGGAGAGAAAAGAGGGGGAAGCCCCATGGGACACTGGAAAGCTGGGCAGGGCAGGGGGAGCAGAAGGGGGTCCCCAGTGCCAATGGGGAGGGGGTGTGAGGGTTGGAAACCCCCACACAATGGCGAGGTTGGCTTTGGTGACAGATATCTGCAGAGGACAGGGCATGCTCGGGGGGAGCAGTGCCGCAGCAGCCGTGTGCTGCAGTGCCCACGTCGGTGCAGCTGCTCTGAAACTCTGGAAGGTGACAGGGGAAATGTTCCCAAAGCATGACTCCTCTGGGGAAAGGGATGGTTGTGCTCTTTTGTTTTGCTTTCTGTCATTATTCCTCCTGAAAGGAAGAGAGTTGTTATATGAAACGTATTTTTTATTGTGGTGCTAAAGTGGCAGTTGTTCGGGCAAGTTGAAATCACAGCCTTCAAAAGGTGGCAATTTGTGCAATAGCATTAGTCCAGCCATATAAAATAAGGCCTTTAAATAGCAGTAGGTCTGAAGACAGAAAGAGAGAGACAAACCTGAAGTACATATTACTCCAACAAATCATGTGTATTTGAAAGGCTCAATTATAAATAAGCAGTTTCAACAACTCTTAAAAAACAAATAAAGAAAAGCAAGCTTCCATAACTGTTTTTAAAGTAGGTTAGCTTTCATAGTTTCATTTTTATTTCTTGTTTTCTTTATGCCACTTGTCAAAAGATACTCAAGACACATTTCTGTTCATTCTTTTTTCACTTTTCTGATGCCTCTTTTAGTTCTGATAAGTAATTATTGAAGAAGTATTACACAGTATTGCACAATTTGTACTTAAAATTGTCTTCATTAATTGTTTTTAAATTATTTCGTTTTTTGCAAATATTGATGTAATATTATTTTTTTTGCTTTGTGTTTATGAAAACTTAATACTTCCCTTTGTCATTTAGAGTTTAGGATCTTCAGAAGTCTCCTACACTTCTGTAAATCAGTTTGCATGCTGGGAAATAAATAATAATGAATTTTTGGTTTAAGTTTTGCTTATTACCTGTAATACCAAAAGAAAAAAAAGAATCTCTGTAGACCAAGGGGTAATTTGAACTTTAGAAGTCATAGGTTTAGAAAATATCTTTTAGTCAAGATTTTTGCTGCTATTGGTTTATGTTCTAAGAACTCATCTTTAGCTTATCATTTGTCCCATTAAGCAAAATACGAATCTAATGTTGTGCTGGTTTTGACTGGCGTGGAGTTAATTTGCTTCACAGTAGGCAGTTTTGATTTGTAGTGAAAACGGTGTTGAGAATTCAGGGAAGTTTTTGTTGTAGCTGAGCAGTGCTTGCACAGATCCAAGACCTTTTCTGTTTCTCACCCCACCAGCAAGGAGGACGGGGGTGCACAGGAACTGGGAGGGGACAAGCCAGGTCATAATACATGGCATCATGGCTAGGGTGTAAAGCTGAGGGAAGAATAATGAACTGTGATGAAGATTAAGTCTGGAGTGATGGTGTTTGTCTCCCCAAGTCACCATTACGTGTGATGGAGCCGTGCTTCCATGGGGATGGCTGAACACCTGCCTGCCTGCCCATGGGAAGGGGTGAATGAATTCCTTGTTTTACTTTACTTATGTGTGCTGCTTTTGTTTTACCTATTAAACTGTCTTTATCTCAAGCCATGAATTTTGTCACTTTTACTCTTCCAATTCTCCTCACCACTCCACCAGTGAGTGAAGAAGCGACTGTGTGGGGCTGAGATTACAACCAGAGTTAAACGATGACAAATAGAAATAAAAAATTTAATGTAACATATCCTAATTAAAGGTATCTATAATTAAGCTTGTTCCAAATGTTGGAAAGAAGACTGGGTTTGTTTAAAAAAGCTATGAAAATCTCCCTTTGAAAATATCCATTTCTTTGCCCTGCAAACTCTGCAGAGATTTTGATGCACATATTTCGCCTTACAGGGAAGTAGAGGTTGCCTTTTTGTGTATGAGATGTGTACAAGTTTTAATAATGTGTTTACTAATTTTAATAATTTTTCTATTTTTACATGATGGTTGCATCTCTAATAGGTATTTTGGAAATATAAACTTCAGAGAAGTGTTATTACCATCTTAATCATAATAGTTAAATAATATTTAATATTGCATAGTATAGCCTTTGGAGAGCGAGGAGGATTCAGTTCAGGACCTGTGCATATGGGCTTATTCTGAGAAAAAAATAACTTTCTATTCAAAGTGCAGTGTTTTGTGCTTGTAATTACAGGACATAAGAAACATTGTTAAATTAATTTTGATGCCCCTATTTTAACTATAATTTCAGTAGCCTAGGGTAAATGGATGTTAGTCACAGCTCAGAAGATTTTTTATATTGTTGGTTTTTTGCTCAAAGAGAGATAAAACATATTTGCATGTTCATACACATGAACATGCACAAAATAGCATGAAACATTTAAATACACAATCTTTTGTATAAACAAGTCTTAATATTTTACCTTGTTCTTCTATTTTGCAAAGCCAAAGGCTGCACTACCAATGTGCTTAATTTTTACATTGTCGTTGTTTTGGAAAAGTGAACAAAGTTTCTTGGGCTCTTGTTTAGGTCTCTTCACAGAGAATATGAAATTCAGCTAAATTTACAGGTTATTATTATTACTTTTCCCTTTATTATTTGTGATTAAATTATTGTTTTATTTATTTATAATATTTAAGTTTCTCTAGATCCAATTTTGTTCATAGTAAAGTCGTTCAATAAAGGCAATATCAACTATCACAAGGTTTATAAAAAAAATTGGTTCCTATGTTGTTTCACATTTTAAGTTAATAGAGCTCATCCTTCCATTGCTCTTTAGTATTATTAGAGAAAAACAACCCCCTAAAATCAAAAACCCAGCTTTGTTCTCTCTCCAGTTCTCTCAGGATTCCTTGACTTTTATTGTATTAAACATTGACCTAAACTTAATGAACAAATGGAATTGAAGGAAAAAAATAAACAAAAAACCCAAACAACTTATGTACCTTACAGGAAGACAGGGAAAAATAAAAACTACTATTGGCACAATTGATTTAGCACTGTAAATCACACCAATATTTATTTCCATTCTCTTTCTTTGGAACTTCAATAACATGAATTTTACTATTTAGTATTTGTTTTCCATTGAACTATTTGAAAAACAATGTAGGTGTTTTCTGAAATACGTATGTATATGTAATAAAAATGTGTTTAAACATGTTATTTAAATACTTTGTTAATATTGTTTGTGTAGAGTAAAACCATTTATTATATGGTTGTTCGTTATAAACGCTTGTCTTCTACCAAGACAAATCCTTAAAAATAATAAAATCGTTTTCCTATTCCTAACTGGAAATATAAGGAATTCATAATATCTGTGCAAAAGCCTCCCTTCTCCCCATAGTTTATAGGAATGGAGTATAACCTCCAGGCACTTGATCCTGTAATTAAAAAAAAAAATAAAAAAAAAATCCAGAATCTTAACAGTCTGCAGACTCAGAGAACCATCATGGAGCTTAAGTGATCTTCTCCAAAACTGACTGAGCATAAACCCCTAGATACAAAGGCCTCAGACATGCTTTTCAGAAGACTTCTTCAAACTTTTCCTATTCTTTGCTGCTTTTTTTCTCATTATCACTATCCAGTTTGTGAAAATTGAAGCTTTTGCAATGGCGCTTCATGCATAGGGCATGTACATCAGATCCTACTACCCTTACTTTTTGAACCTGCTAAGCTCAACCAAACTTGAAGGAGTTGCTTTTTCAAAGTTTCACAAAAAGAGGTGAATTGATAGCAAAGAGCAGCATGACACTGATTGTCCCCAAAATGTGCCTTGTTATACCTGCCAGTGGCCACAGGAGACAGTATCCATGGAAGTGCCCAGGCCACATTAGGCATGTAGAGCTTGCACCTTGGGTGCTGGAATTAACAGATTTAAAATTAACAAACTGTAAGAGAATTCCGCTAATTATTTTGTTCAAATACTTTTCCTTTCCTGTCATTATCCTTCCCTATATTACTGTAGAAGTCCCTGTGTCCCTTAGCAAGTACCTGTGATATGGCACCAGGTGAGAAATGGATTATTTTGTTGCTCTTCTTAAATTAAAGACTCAATGAGGCCTTTAAATTAATTCATATACATGTATATGTCATATACATATTAAATATACATTTAATAATGTCATCATTTAAAAAGCTGGGTAAATTATGATTTGTAACGTATTGAAAGTTTCATGAATTGCAGATTCCCAAGTGTTCTGTCCTTAGATCTAATTACTGGAGATGATTACATTCAGGACCTTCTGAAATCACAGGGGCTGGTGATACATTTTTCTCTCTAATGAAAAGAATTATATAGCTCAAAATTCATGATTTAGGCTTCAAGCTGATAGAACAGAGCAAAAAAAAATCAGTGTAGACAGTCTTTGGGCTAGAACTTCAATTAGGAAACAAACAGAAGGCTTATTAATTGCTGTGTTTGCACTAAGGACTGAGACACTCCAGAGGCGAGCTGTGTTTCCATATCCAGGCATTGCAAAAATGCTTAATAAATTGGTTGGGATCCCTAGAACTGTACATCCTTCAGTGACCAAGGAAGAAGGAAAAGGACAGAAAGGTATGGCCTGAAGTCATACAGCAGGTCTGAGCTGAGAAGTCTGTGTAAAACTCCTGCTCCTCTCTCATCTTCTCTTTCTGTTTCACCTTTCCCAGTCCATGTTGCCTCTCTTCCCTAGTAGAATATTGACTGCACTACTGCATAGCTGGTGTACTACATCCCTTATATATGTACGAACATTTAGCTCATTTGTGCAAAAATCTTGGTGCTTTTTGTTTGCTTGTTACCACCAGGCCTTGATGTACTGATGTCCTTAAGTCAAGTGTAGTGAGCAGAGTACTCTTGCACCGTGGTACAGTCTAATATGGAATAAATATGGAGGTATTCTGTAATTGTAATAATGAATGCAAGCTTGTCATGCTGGTTGAGTTTACTATTTGTTGGAAGAAGATAACAGAGAACAACACAATGTCCCTTGCTGCTCACAGCACTGCTTGAGAGTTATTACAGACAGGACTTGGTAAGTCATTCACTTTTCAGATTAGATCCTTGCCAAATCAGTGAAGAAACTGACAGCCTAGATGCTTGCAAAATCCCTGCCCCTGTGACACTAGTGACAATGAATCAGGGACCAAAAACCAGACAGAACTACAAGTTTCTTCCCTCCCCCACCTGAGGATATTCAATTCCATAGACCTACCTTCTCTAACCACCAGGCTACTGGCAACTGATTACTCACTTAATACTGCTCTGCTTTAAATAGTTTCCTGGAGAAAGAGTGACCAAGACGCAGTCATCCCCACTGTCAAGGCAACCAACTTCTGCAGGAAAAGGTGAGCAAACCTCATTTAATGCCCATCTGCAACTCTGCTCAGAGTTTAGAGCCAGATTGAGTTCAACATGGGATCCTAGAGGTCTTTTCAAACTTAGTAATTATGTGATTCTATGTGTTTTCTTCTAATAATTCTAACCTTAATCAGAAAATATTCTGTAAGCATGACCCCAATAAATTTTCATGTGAACAGACCTTGTACTTTAATTTGTCAATCTCTACTTTGGCACTGCCTGTTCTTCAACTTGGGTAAAGCAGAAGCCATAGACCAAGAACTGACAAAAAAGTCTGGCTAAAAAAAAAAAGAAGTTAAATCTTGCTCTAGGGGTAAAATGGTGTTGGAGAACTATAAGGATATTAAATCAGCCATGAATTGGTTTGCCTGAAACAACCACCTCTAACTTGGTAATCCTCACAGTGTTAAACTCTTGCCTTTTAAGACTTTCAATATGCATCCTTCCTTCCTCCCCCCACTATTAAAATTAATTCAGATTTAACACAGTTACTCATTTCTAAAGCAGATTCAGGCTACTGGCCCAATGCAGTAATTCCATACAAAGCTATACCTCAGCTTCTGCCTAAGATCAGCTGTGGCAGCAACAAAAGACAAGAAGGAAGATCAATGCATGTGGTACCTTCGAGACACAGGAAGGATTTGGCTAGCCGGGATTTTTGACAGGCCAAGCAAATAGCTACAAAAACAAGGAGCTTGATGGTCAAAGATCCTCAGCCCGCTGGGCAGCAGCCTGCTCTGAAGAGTTATGCAATCATAGAATGGCCTAGGTTGGAGAAGGGTCCTTAAAGATCATCTAATTCTAACTCCGCTGTGCTGTGAGTAAGGACATCTGTCCCAGAGAAAAGAAAACAATCAACTGTCACAGTGTTCTTTTGTTCCACTTTGGGCTTAAAATAATTTTACATTCCTATCTTTGAAAACAGTCTCAAAACTCCATGAAAAAAATATTTCCAAAACATTTTTGCTAAATAATAGCTTAACTGATATCACATGCTAATTTTGCAAGCAGTCGAGGTGTATAATTTGGCACATGACAGAAAAAACACTCAAGATATAAATAGTAGAAAACAGTGTGTCCATACCCTCTTGAGAAATCAGCAGTAATGTCACAATTAGTTTTACAGAAGAAACAAATGAATGTCCAGGACTTCTGAAAATCTAGTTCTTAGCATGTCCTATAAGCACTGGCTTGTTTTTTAACTCAGCTTCTAACCACCGTTGAGCCCCCACCATCATTGTCCCCAAAATAGCTACCTGCTGAGAAAGTAATGTAGGTGTTGACATTGAAATGAACTTTATTTTGCTAGCTGTTTGATTTCTGAAATTTAGGTTTCTTTTGCTTCATGTCATCTTTTGCCTTTCTTTTCTTACAAGGGTCCATTTAAGTTCCTTTCCCCTGATAGATTCAAGAACAGGTGCTTATGTGCATATATACAATTTTCTTTTACTATTGGAATGAATTCTAAATACTTCATTCAAAAAAGTAATTTTTGTTTTAAACCAGTAACTGCTACATAAAGATCATTCAAGAAATGAGGAGCCTATGTTATTCCTGAGTGCTACAGCTGTTATACTATTTGTATTATGCCTGACAGTCCATTGAAGTTTTCATTTTCCTCCTGTATATTTTGGAATCAATCACTTCCAGTTGTGAGGATGTTTTGTTCTGGAGTTTATTTGATTGGTGGGTTGGTTGGTTGTTTTTTTTTTAAAGTAACAGCTGATATGAGTTGAAGCCACAAAAGGAGATGCTCTTGCCATTACTCCATCAAACTCTAGCTCGGGCCTTTGGAGAGATCCTTGCATAGCAGCTTGCAACCACCCCAAGCAGTCATATTTCTCTCTGTAAATTAAATTTCTTTAAAAAGTCTCATTTTATCCTGAGGCTGAAATTCTGTTCCAGTAAATTCTGATCTACAGAGACATCTACTTCCCATTGAAGTTGATGAGAGCTGCAGGTGACCGGTGCCTCCATAGCTCAGACCCTTAGGCTGGATTTCTCCCAGAGTACGAATATGTTATTAATAAGAGCTAGCTATCTTTGGCTGAAAGCCTGGTGAAAAACCCTTCTGTGCTTTAAACAGAAGTGAGATGGTTGATTATGGCACAAACTCTCAACTCTCCTCAAAAGTTTTTGCCTGAATTTATTTTAAAACAATTTTTTTTCAAGCCAAGCCTTAAGTATAAGAACAGGCTCCCAGAACTTTTCTACTTTTTTGATTAAACAGAATGGAATGAGATAAATGGGGGAAAAGCAACCTTCTTCTATCTCCAATGCTTTTTTTTTTTCGCTTAGGATTAATTTTTCTTTAGAAAGATAGAGGTTATAACTGATTTTGGAAAAAGAAAATATCAAGCACACCTGAGATTTTAAACAAACAGTTCCTGCTGTTCAACAAATCCATGGTGATTTGTAGATGGAAGAAAAATCCCTGAAGCAGAGGCAAATAATCCAGTAGTAGTTCATTGGATCTGTATCTAGGCTCTTTGGTACTAATGGGATTTCTTTGATATGTTGACTCAAGCTTTTGATAGAGGCAAGATTTAGTGCAAAAACGTTCACAGCTTCCTTTGCTGCCTTAGTTCATATGTTTGGTTTCCAAGTTTGGTGTTTACATTCCTTTTTAGAGTCTACATTGCACAGATCACATCTGTAATTTAATTTCACTGGGTTTTTTTTGTGCTGCAGCGCACAGATTATTGAAGAGAAAGTTACTCTGTTTTGATATGTAGCTGACAGATTAATTTGCCAGGAAACGGGTTCAAATTAAGGAATAACTTTTTGCCCTTATTCTTAGAAAATCAAGTTTGCTGAACACAACACAAGACAAAAGAAAATGTGTAGATAGGTGTTAACTCTGTTTACTTGCTAGCTGTCATCTGGACAGTCAAGGGCTCTTAAATTGTAAGAAATGTTTTATTTGTTTGTCGATCTGTGGCACATGGGGCCCCCAATCCTCCTTCATCCTAAACAGAGGTTTCAGTAGATGATTCAGGAAGAAACCTGCTTCAGATTATCCATTAAGTTCTTGCCTAGAGGGGAGAAATTGAGTCTTGTGCTGGTGTGGGGAGCCCTCGGTCCCCAGGGTTAATTGACACGATGGAAAGAGCTGCCCAAGCCAAACAGACAGTTATATCAAGGCTGCAGGAGCCTGATGACAAACCTTGGGTCTAATCCCTCAGCCCAGATACATACCACATTTTGTCAGTTGCATTCATAATGCATCAGGGAGAGAAGCAGTAATACAGGCAAAGCTGGAGCATCACAACTTGGATTTTTTGTACTCAGAATAGAACTAGAATAAAGAAATAATTAATTATTTTACCTCTAGTCATCTAAGAGGAATTTGGAAAATAGACCTGAAAATGTCATCCCAGAATTGTGTATCTTAAATGTTAAAACTAAACCAAATCCCACAAGCCCCACAAAAACCAAAACAAAATATCCTCTGCCTTCCCCTGATCTTTTCGCTCCCTGCACAATAAAGCCTCACTGGACAAGAAAATAAAAGATGTCAACTCTGTGTGTAGAATTGCTCTGGCAATGCAGCAAGTGGCCTGCCTGAGAGGAAGGCAGGGAAGCGAGAAGACAGCAGAGGACCAGAGAGCACATTTAACTGGGAGGGCTGGGCTGGAACATCATCACACTCTGTTTGCAAAATCCTTTGATTTTTGACAAGTATGTAAATTCAGATAAAAGTGTGGTTAGAAAGTTTAATGAACTAACCCAGTCTTCTGGTTTACTGTCTCTATTTAAAGTTTTCTTTGAGACCATCACAGCATAAAAGGCAGAACAAGGAAGGATGTGTTCAGGAGGGAGAATACATCTGAGAAAAATTTCTGTGGTGTTTCTGGATCGCTGATGTATAAAAAGTAAAGTGATTTTCAATTCTTTTTAAGAAGTCGGAACTTGGATTGTGATCAAATTAAATAATTCATATTAAATTTTGTTTGATGGTGAAGAGCTACATAGCATTCCAGAATATCTAGTTTTCATTCGCAGAAGTCACAGTTCAGTAACACTCTCAGTGCTGCATTTTCATATTGTCCAGACCCACATCTATGATTTATAGATATCAACATTCTCTCTCCCTATCAAGGATTATTTACTTGAATGTGGAGAAAGAAATTCATGAATCAAAGTTCACCCAATGGGACTGACTCTCTTGCAACTTGCATGGACAGTAAAGGATAAACATAAAGATTTCCTGCATCCTGTGCAATTTCCACAACCCCTGAGTGAAACTTATTTTAGTGGCACCCAAATACCTTCTGATGAAAATCCCAGTGAAGCAGCTACAATTCCATAGCTGTATTCAGTCTGACTCAATCAATCAGAACCGTTTGACAAAACATCACATTAAAAAGTCTTCATCCGGCAGAGTGCAGAACTCTATTCCAAGGCTTTCATTTGTGGCAGAAAAGAATTTCTTCAGTTTCTTGCTCAAGATAGACTTTTCTCCTTCACTGAGTATTCTTCTCTAAGTGTCTGGACTTAGCTGCAATACTGATTTTATTCAAGTGCCTCACCAGATTTACTCCTGTGCATGTATAAAGTAAGAATAGAATGAAACTTCACATCTTTCCCATTTTATGCCATACCCTTCTCCTGCACAGTGTCCCAAATGTAGGTACAACACAAGCATGCATATATGTTCTTGGTACTGACCATAACAAGGTAACCCCCCAATATATTCTATTCCTTGATTCCTCTCACTGGGGAATAATATATTTTAGTTTTGCAGTGGAAATGGAAGCCTAGGATCTTTTTGAAACAAACTACATCAGAAGCTCTTAGAGGAAATGAGGCCATAACAGAGAAGCTAATTTAATTTTTTGTGTCTGTTCACTGTGAAGGAATCTTTTTTTACAGGGACACAGGTTGTATCTCAAACAAATCTTTGTTTCAGAACAAAGTTGATAAAAAGTACAAGAATCATTTCTCAGGATTCAGCCAAGAGTTTTAGCCCAATACTGAACTTAAACAGCAATGTGCCGTTTCTCACATTAGCCTTCATATCAGAAGATGGTAATGCTAACTCTAAGGGTTTCATGGAGTCCCAGAGATATCACTTACCAGAAAAGCCTGACATGATATGAAAATCTCTAGAAGAATTTGTATAATGTATAATGGATAATGTACTGGCTAAACCAATATTGAAGAATAAAAATAGTAGGCATATAAGTAAAATAACACACTATGGGAAAGTCAAGGTATTTATGCCTCACAATCTCTTGGCATTGTTTGAAGAAACTGAGAAGAGGGTACATGAATATGATCCAGCTAATGACACTAATCTGGAGGGGCTATGGCTTTAAAAGTCTATTCCAAAGACTTTAACTGAAATGGGTAAAAAGGAAGGCATTCTCATGAACTAATAATGGACTAATAATGGACATAAGAGGAAAAAAATAAAGAGGCATGAATAAAGTATTAGTTTCCAAAATGAAAAGAAATAGATATTTATGCTGGGGTATCTTCACTCTAGTGCATTCAAAAGTGATTCAGAAAGTGATTAGATACAAAGAAAATGGTGTGAAGGGTAAAGAGAAGCTGATTGAAAGCCACTGCAGAGGATTTCTTATAATAAAAAAAGATTGCCAATGAAAAAGCAGACTAAATTCTGTTTTAGTAAAGGAAAGTAATGAGGGAAAACATTTTCCAGAAAGTCCCTAATGATGAGCTGTAAAGCAGCTGCTACCACTCAGGAAAGAGATTTTGGAATTATAATAGATAGATCTAAGGCAGTATCAGGTTGATGCTAATCAAACTGGGACTAGGATGTTAAGCATCCTCCTGAAAAATATAGGGAACTTTCATACATGCAGTTTTGATTCCCATCATCTCCTAATGAATACAGTTGACTGAGGAAAGAAACAGAAAAATGTGACCAGCAGGAACCATCTGCTCAACCAACAAGGAGACGCTGTACGTACCAAGATTGCTCAACTTATAAAAGACACGACCCTGTGAAAACATGATAGTCAGGAGAGACATAAAGAAGTTGAATACAGTATGATGATTCAATATTTTCATAATATCAGGACTGGAAGGAAGCAAATGAACATATATTTTGACTGTACCTTCCATACTGAACAGTGAAATTGATTGTCAAAAGACCTTGCAGATAGAGATGAGTTCAGGAAACAAACTTGCTTAGACAACAGTAAAGTGTGCCGGCTCTACTCTCCCCTTGTTGCTAACTGCTGTCACCCTTCAGAGGGAAAATACCCAGCTTTGGAGTTTTAATCTAGCACACAACAGCTGGTTTTGCAAGTTTTTAATGCCCTGTCCAGGAATTGTGCATCCTCATCTCCTACAGAAGATCAATGAAGTAGTCCAAGAATTATTCTACATGTTCTGAATTTTTTTCCCCAGAAGTACCTAGTTCCTCTGAAGTTAAACCTATGTTCAGAGTGGTGGGAGATTTTTGGTTGCAATGCAATTTCTGGCAATATGCAGTACTTCACCTCCAATTTTCTTCAATATACAGTCTTGTCATATTTTCCATAATCAGTGATTTTAGGATTGTCTCAGATAGGCTTACCTTGTTCAGCCATGTGGTAATGTCTACCATTGTGCTGGGAGAAAAGGATGAAAACTGAAAGTTTTGTCAAGGAGGTTTCATTCAAGGTGACCTTGCAGTTGGGATTGCTAAAAATGGCAGTGTGGGAAGACTCCATTTATTACACCTAGTGTTGCCTGTTTTTAGAGGAAGAATTCCAGTGGAGATAGCACGCAACACAATCACAGAAACTCCCAAAGCCTTTTGTTCCAGTGAGGCAGGCAGTGCACTCCCTCCTCTGTAGGATGAACCAAGGCAAAGAGAGTCCATGTCCCTGTGTGTCTGTGCCACCCAGCTGTTAGTGAGGTAACCAGATAAATCTACTCCTTGCATTTCAGGGGTTGCCCTTGGTTTCCTGGATATGTTGATTCACGCATTTTGCAATTTTTCTAACCGTTTTTGAAAGCTAGACTAGTGCTTCTGACCAACTTTGGCCTAGCTAAATCTGGAGAGAGATTATGATAGATCTCCAAGAAGAATGATATGCTTTTTAGGACTGGTTTTCCTAAATACAGAAAAGGGATAAAACCCAAAGTAGAATGGAGCAAAAAAATTCAGTTAAAATATTAAAGAGTCAGGAGACTTTGATAATACAGAATCATTGCATATTAAAATTCCATACCTAGATGTAATCGATATATATTAAATTTTCTACATAAGGTATAACTGACCACTCAACCAGGACAGTGATAAAGACTGCGTAGTGCTGAAAACTATTACATATACTGTAAGTATAGGATAGTCAATAGTAGTAGAACTCATTTATTCTCAGTGGCAATTTTTTGGATATATTTTAAAAGAAAAAGTGATGGAGAGACTTAATTTGTTTTACACTACAATGGCATTATGTTAGACTGTTGGAGCAATAAGAATTTACAAAGGCAAAATTTAATCCCAAGCTACAAAGAATCTGTAAATGTGTAACAGACAATGATGCACCTTGTTACCATAGTTAAAAAGCCAAAATATCTCTACATAACATTTAGATTCAAAAAAGGGAATTACATAATAAAGCTATGAGACAGGAAAGGGTAAAATATTTTTTACTGTCAGGATGACTGTTTAGAGACCCCTTTTTGATGGGCCAGACTAAGTCAAGATTACCTCTCAAGAAGAAATTACTAGAAAGACAAGAAAAGATGGCATACATTAATAGCTTTTAATACTTTTAATAAAGGAGGTTGACAGAATTAGTAGATTCTTCAATGTCTGAAAATGTGTTCAAATGGAGAGAATATGAAACTGTTGGTGTTTATATAGAACTTCAATAAAATCTAAAATAAATTCTATTCAATACAGAATGTTTTTAGGGGTATGTTAACAAAATATATTTATATAATATACATAGAGGTGTTACAAAATATGAAACCATCATGTTAAATGTAAACCTAGAACAGGACAGACAAAAAAAAAGGATTTTTGAGGAACACTCAAGAAAACAATTCAAATGTCCAAGGATATTTTTCAAAACAGTTGAATAAAGAAAACTATTAAAATGCCAAACAGAAAATGAGATACAATGGCAGTAGTTAGAAATCTACTTAGGTAGATTTCTGTGCCACAATCTTTCTTTACAGGATGCTAGTTTATGAAACTATGACCCAAACTGAAGCATAAGCAAAACAGCCTTTGAAACGAATATATAAAATTCTTAATAAGAATTAATTCAGAACAGAGTTCTAAGATTTCCAATGGAATTCCATGAATTCCAGAAGAATTGAAATGTGAAATTGCTATAAATTAAGTACTGTATTCAGTATACCACTTATGTTGGTCTTGCTGTTAGAGAAATAGAAGATATTTTAGAATGTCAGATACATATTTTTTAAACAGTATCCAAAAGTATTTATGGATAAGCAATTTTGGTATTTCTGACATTTAAATTATCGGAGGTCTTAATGCATATATGGATGTGTAAACAGGTATGTTCTAACAAGGAATAAATCATGCCTCACAAATCTCTTAAAATTCTAAAAAAGAAAAACAAGTCCATGAAATACGGTAAAGAATAATCTAGCTAGTGAAGTAGACTAAACTGCAGTTTTCCAGAAAAGCTTAGACAAAATTCTTTGCCAGAAGGTGCTAAAAATTAAAGTGTGGTACAGGAGAAAGGTCTGCTTGTCTACAGGAAATTAACTAAAAGGCAGACAGGGGTGGAAGCATTCTCTAGGGCTAACTAATGTCTCTTTTTCACCGTAATATGAGAGATCTGGAGAAGAGGTGAAAGAAGGAGTGACAAAATTTCATATAATGTGACAAGCTACATTAAAACAAAGGGCAAACTAGCGATGGACTCAACTTGTGGTATATTATCATTTACGGACTCCTGAGGCACTGTTGGTTGGTATTTAAAATCTACTGTACAAAGCCCACTGGCAGTCAAAAAGAAGAAAAGAGAAATATTAGGAACTGTTAGGAAGAAAGAGAAAATAAAGAGAAATTAACCTTATGACACAGCATAAATTCATACCTCAAATATCATTGTGGTACAAAAAGTACCTAAAAACATAAGAGAAAAATTATTTTTAGAGTTATTGAATAATTTATATTTCAGATAAAATAAATATCAAAGGCCACAACAGTTTAACAGAGAAATAACTTTTGGGTACAGGGAACAAGGGGAAACAGTAATCTGTTGGATAACCTAGACGAATCAGAGGGCTGGGCAACCAGCAGCTATATTTAATAAGGGTAAGTATGGATTCTGCACCTGGCGTGGGACAACTCTGGATGCATGGAATGAGATGCAGGAAAGCAGTGCCAGGGAAAGGGACCTGGGGGGGTGGCAAGTTGACCATGAGCCAGCAGTGCCCTGGGAGCCAGGAGGGCCAACCCTGTCCTGGGGAGCATCAGGCACAGCATGACCAGCCGGGAAAGGGAGGGGATTGTCCTGCTCTGCTCTGAGCTGGGACAGCCTCACCTCCAGTGCTGGGGGCAGGTTTGGGTGCCACAGTATAAAAAAGGCATTAAACTATTACAGAGAGTGTCCAAAGGACGGCAACAAAGATGGAAAAGGGCCTTGAGAGGAAGCTGTGTGAGGAGTGACTGAGGTCACTTGGTCTGTTCAGCCTGGAGGAGACTGAGGGGATACTTCACTGCAGTCACAGCTTCCTCCTCAGGAGGGGAAGAGGAGGGGCAGGCACTGATCTCTGCTCTGTGGTGACAGTGACAGGACCTAAGGGAAGGGCCTGAAGTTGTGTCAGGGGAGATTTAGGTTGGGTATTAGAGTAGATTTTTCACCAAGAGGGTGTTTGGGCACTGGAACAGGCTCCCCAGGGAAGTGGTTACAGCACCAAGCCTGAGAGAGTTCGCGAAGCGTTCGGACAACGCTGTCAGGCAGAGGATGTAATTATTGGGGTGTCCTGTGCAGGGCCAGGGGTTGGACCTCAATGATCCTTGTGGGTCCCCTTCAACTCAGCTTATCCTGTGATTCTGTGATTCTGTGAACTGCAAAACTAATTGAGGAAGGAGTTAGGGGACCAATTTTTCAGCATTTGTTATGCTATAGAAAGTAGGGGTACTCACTGAAAAGTAAATAAGTTTAAAGCAAAACAAACCCACTGATTTTTAATATTATACATGCTTAAAGAGTGGTTTTCTAGTTTTCTGGTTTTTTTTGTTTTTTTGTTTTTTTTTTAATCAGGGTATTGTCTTTAAAGAACAGTTTAAAATAATAAAATAATGTCAGAGACTATTAAATAGGATGTCCTGATGCAGCCTCTGGGTCAGGGTGTCTCTAAACTGCAGACTGCCAAGAGCAAGGGTCAACATCATGAAAACTTTATTCCATTTTTGGCCTGTTTTTACATTTTTCCCTTAGCAATCCTTTATATGCTACTGTAAGATACAGAAAAACAAAAGTAGAAATGGACCTCTGGCAGTTCTCTTAGGTAAACCTGTCTGGTGCATTTTGGGATTACATGTAGCCTTTCATTTACTGCACGTTTGTTTTTCAATTTTATTTTTAACACATTTTCTTCAGTTTTCATATATACAATGCTGCTGACTGCCATTTTAACTTAAAATAAAAAAACTGAACCCAAAAACAACTTAAGTATCTTCTTGATATTTCTTCCTTTTCACAACTTTGAACCTCTGGATTTCACTCACGTTTTTGGTTACAAAATGGTAGCTCTAGACAAACGTTCTCTAAAAGGACACTGGCAACTTGTATCAAATAGTTTTAATTCCCTCTAACTATTCCCCATAGCCCAAAACATTTTCTGAGATCCTAGGAAACACCATTTCTTTCCTCATTGATTTTTTCTTTACTATAAAACAAAGCATTGATTTTCTTCCTTCTGTCTTGTGTTTCTAATGGTACGTAAATTACCAGGGTTCATTTGTATGCCACCTTTCCAGGACTCCTTGTCAGACCAGCATCACCAATAATAGAATGTAGGACCCTCCACTTAATCAGGAACCTGATAAATGCTGCACCAGCTGACAAGAGCAACGGTTGGGTTTGGTCTATCTCTATGCCCTTGAGCAAGATACGTAATCTAGCCTTCCTTTTAATTCTACGTGTGCAACATAGGGAAACTGTTTATTTATGCCATACATGTTTGAAGATGATTCAGGCTCGTTAGTGAATGTTACATGGGCTCAAACACCTCTCACAGAGGCAGAACACACAATTCCATTATTTGGATTCAGAAGAATAAACATATCACAGTTTCACCAGCGCAACCTCTCTCGTTGCTGCAGTAATCAATACATTCTTGAAGCTGTGCTATTCATCCTCTCTTGCTGGAAAGTCTTCTACTTTACAGGTGTTATTCAGCAGCACTAAATAAAACTTGATTTTACAGAATAAGCAGGATTCTTAAACTCAAAAAGAATTTGTTACCACTTACTTTGATTCTTATGAATTTCTTGTGGCTTCCTTGCTGTGTAACAGCTGATAAATAGACCAACATTGCCATTATGCCTTATTAGATATGCTCATGTTTTATTATGTACTCATGGCCTCTTTGTTTAACATTTCTGTGACTCCTCAATACAAAGCAATGTTTAACTAGCATTTATTAATTTGCTCCATTATATTTACCTGGAGCATGTTGAGGTTTTTTGAAGAGCTTTTTGTTTGTTTTGTTTTGGCTTTTTTCTCTCCCCTTCCTTAATTTACAAATGCTGATGCTGGTGTATCCAGATGCAGAGCAAGCCAAAAGAGCACAAATGTGAGGGGTTTTGAAACAGTTGAAAAGACTACCCATGGCTCAGGCATTTGGCAATAAAATAAGGACGTTTTATATCTCAGGACAGTGTTCCTCAAACAAACAAGTCAGAACTGCGAGGTGGAAGAGACGTTTACAATAAACAAAGTTCTGTTCCTGCCAATACAAGCCCTGCCAAAAGAAAACATCTGCAGAGCTGGATTTGCCCCCAGCCAACGCTTAGAATCTGAATGAAGACCTAGTGTTATAGTATATATTCATTCAGCACAACTCAAAGCCACATGGGAAGTGCATGAAGAAATAAAATCTGTTGACCGTGGCATTGGAGATCTCCCCTTTAAAAAGACTAGTTTCTTTGCTGAGGGAAGACAGGTGTAGAACTACACGGTCTAGTTATAACAGCACTTGGAAATATATTGGCAAGCAGGACCTCTGTCAAGCACCACTGGCCTGAAAATATTCCTAAGCAAAATGCCAGGACCAGATTTTACAGACAAGTCTCCTGTAAATAACTTACTTAAAATTATCTGTTCTTAAATGTTTCTTGAGCTGCATTTTCCTTATGCTCATGTTGTGCAATACTGCTATGGCTGATGTTCCTAAGAGTAGGGGTGAGAAGAGAATCCCATCCTTATGGATGAGATATGAAGACAATTTAATGCTCTACATGATAGAAGAATGCTTGTTATTATTTTTCTGTCATTAAATTATGTAAAAATTCAAAAAGTAAAATGTTTAAGTGAATATGACAAAGTAAACCACATACAAGAAATCAATATTAGAAGTAAACTGATCCATTCAGACAAATTTACAACACAAGGAATTTTGTACATCCAGGTAGTATCTTGTTTCAAAGACAACTTTGCCTGTAAAATTGAGCATCAGGAAAAATGAGTACCACACAGTAGAAAAATACAGTGTCAGTGAATCATTCATACTTGTCAGAATTTGCTGATTCTCAGAATGTCTTCTGAGCCTGAATTTTATTCTTAAAGAAATGAAAAGAATTCTTCAAAATGGCACTCTGATTGACAGACAACACATTATCTTTTTTTCCAAGCAATAAACAAAATGCTTAGAGCTCATTAAACACAAGTACTTATCAAACAGCTAATGAAAAAAGGCAGCCCTGAAAGTGAAAAAATATCACATGCAAGTGTTCCAGAGAGATGTGTGATCTTCAGCAGTACTGCCAAAGGAGGTGGGCAGCATGGAGTGAAATTCTTCTCAGGATGGGAACCATTCCACTGGAAAACTGTTTATTTAATTGCTTATACTTGATACTGAACAGGGAAACTTTTACAGACCTCTTAATTTTTCAAGAGTTGATTCAAACAGATGAAAAACCCTATTGATAAACTGTTGTGAAAGAGGTTGAAGAATTCCTTATAGTAATTAAAATGAAATAAACCACCATTCACACAAACCATCACTGACATTAACTGGCTAATCCCTAATTATATTGCTAGTAAAGCCAGTAGGAACCCAAATGACACTAAAAGCTGAACAATATTCACATTTTGTGTACCACAGCTTCATCCAGCCCGTCGAACATGGGGACATCCATGCAGGCATGTTCATCTGTTATGCAGTTTAACAGTATTTTTCCATATTAGTCTCAAATTTTGTACCAAGACTAAATTCCTGGCAATATTTAGTTAAAGGGAAGCCATATATGACAGCTTTGTTAATGGGCCATGAAGCACCTTTTACGAGTGATTCTGACTGCTGTGGATAAGCCCTAGGTTTCCAGGTGTTTGTAGCTACATAGAAACCAGCTGTGTTGATGAAAACCTCTCAGCTACAAATAGTGAAACCATTTGAAAACATACCACCTTGTGCCCACAATGAACAAAAAGCCAGATCTTTACCTGTTCACAGCAGCAAATTAAACACATCTCAGGACAGCAGTGTACAACCTAGACAGATAGTTGGGGGTGTAACATTAAAATGACAGAGGCAAAAAAGCAGATGAGTAAAGAAAGGTATATTCCACAGGTCAGCAAGCTTACCTAAGGAAGTCTCAGTCCTGGGAGTGGAGACAGTTCAGGTTAAATAATCTCCTCTGATCTTTCCCCAGCAAAATGAGTTTTCCCCCATTCGTACTACGGATAAACAACACACAATCACAACTTCAGTCTGGTTAAAATTGAAAGCAGTCAATTCATCTGAAATGAATGGAGTCCACTTGCAACAAACTTCCTGGGCTAAAGTGAGAGAATGATGTAACAGAGAGAAAGGATCAGATTGACATGGTAGAACTTTGTCATAAAAGCAAGAAAGCCAGCAGCTGGGAAGCCAGGCTGTGAAAAAGGGAAGGATCAACACTTTCTCATCTGAAAAAAAAAAAAAAAGGAAGTTATATAACACACTGCAGCAGCTTTGATTTTTTTCCTCTTCCTGGCCAGAAAATCCCTATGGGGACAAAAAAATCATAGTGAGCTTCATCCTGCTGTCCACAGGTAGGCAGAACAACAGGGCTCTGAAACTGAGATCAGGTCATTAAAATAGGGCATGAATACTTGAGCATTTCTCTCTGCCTTGGAGGCTGCACAACTCAGAGAGCACTGTGAATGTTTAAACTCCAGTCATCTCCCTGGGATTGTCCCATGTAAAACAGATTCACTCTAAAAATTTACAATCTTTGATACCTATCTCTCAGGTCCTACAATTATCATTTCCAAATTTAAGTTTGCTTGAAATACTCAAAGAACAACTCCATGACTGCTGTCTGCTGGGCATGGTCAGAATTGTTCCCCTGTTGCTATTGGCAGGGACATTTGAAGATCTTCATACCTTTTTTACACTTTGATTTTGTGTAAAGAGGTCAAAGCAAAGCTGTGGATTAGCATGGGAGCTCTAACAGAATGGTGTGTCCTTGAATTAGGTAGAGTGCATGTATTTGCATTAATGTTCAGCATAAAAGGCACATGCCTTGCTATGTGAATGTGTTTGCAAAATCAAATAACTTCCATCTGACTGACAAACCCTATCCCAAAGAAAGTGCTCTGAATAATCCATTACATAAAAGGAAACAAAAGTGCAGCATATAAAAAGTGGTGTATTTAAAGCTTGTTCATTTAAGACATGTTGGAACAAGAGCAGACATCTAATAGTCTAGCTTTATACCCAGTCAAAGGCATTTGTGCTTTACTGGTAGTAAACAATTTCAGGATGCTTTTGAAATGTCATTGATCTTGGTTTGTACTCTTCAGAATTGCAGCTGTCTTTTACTGCCTAGCTGGTGCTGGATGCTTGACTTCATTCACTTACATTTTCATTCCAGGTGCCCACCTTGTGGGTTTGCTGGGTAGAAATTGTGATGATACTATGCATGGAACAGCAAGTTGTAGCCATTCACCAGCAAGTCTTGAAGCAGACTAACAAAATTCTATTTTCCTCCAATACTCAGACTAAAACTTTGCATAATGGTGGGATATATCCTTTACTGAACTTTAGTTTAGCAACAATGGATTTTACAGTATAGTGCTTCCTGCTTCTGATAGCCTTAGAAGTCTCAGGGGAAATGCTTGTTTCCCTCATGTTTGTGATAGGTCCTCAGTCAGGAAGTTCAGAAGAAAAGAAATTAAATAATTACCAAAGTTAACCCAACTAGACAATAGTTTTATTCTTTCTTATTATTTGCAGGCTTCTGCTCTCCTAATAAAGTATGCAACAGCTCAGTTAGGGATTTTTAAGATGGCCTGATCTGTACCAATCACAGCAAACAGCAAAGCTGCACTTCATTCACTTTTTCAGTGCATAGAGGCACTAAATAATACCCTTTTCTTTTCTTGCTAAAATTTCTAGCTATCAAGTAGAAAATCCCTAGACTTTCAATAATATATCTTTACTTCTTGCATTCTGAAGTCCAAAAAATCACAATTTCAGCCACTGGTGGGCAAAAAGTGGAAGAGAAGTATTTCCTTTTGGTAAAAAAAAAAAGCCTCTTTTTGAGCAGTATCACAGACAAATCATGGCTTGCAGCCCAACCCTCATAAAGGTGAACATTTTTATTTCTGCAGAAGACCAATTTTTGACTTGAGAATTAGGATTTCATAAGAATTACTTGCTAATGATGCACAACAGATCAATATAGCCCCTTCTGCAAAATGCTTTGAAAGCATATGGCTTCCAAAAAGATGATGACAGTGTTTAGTACCCAAATCCAAACGCTGTCTTCCCCAATGAAATATCCAACTCCTTCAGCTTTCTTTGAAGGTACCCTTCCTGTGCTAGACACATATGTGTGACTTGCCTGTGTTTTGTGCTGCTCCTCTCCTCATTACAGCTGACACAGCCTAAGACTCAGAGGTGCATGTTCCAAAGCCATATGCTCATTTCCTGAAAATGCAGTGAAATGCGAGGACTTGGGGATTGTGTGTGTGAACCAAAACATTGTTGTTCTTCTCCCCATGGCCCCAAAAAACCCCAAACAGCCCAGCACTTCAGGCTGTATGCAGCATATGAGTTGGCACCAAAGTCACGTTTGGCAAGATTTTTCTGGATGCTACTTAAAATAAAGCTGGAAAAAAAGCTCAACCTCAACAGGCAAAGTTTTGCACAACCTGGTTGCACAATCTGCCGTAGAGGAACATATACCCTGAAGAAATTTTTATATATTTATTCACTTTCAAATCATCTTCCCTTCTGAAATAGATATCAACCCTGCGTAATCTTGTTCTCTACAGAGAAGTGCACCTAGATTTCTTTTATATCAAACTCCCCCGAATTTCCTGCACAAATCCTGCAGAAAGAGGGCAAAGGAGGCCTTGCTTTGTGGAAAAAATTGCTCTCCTGATGTCTAGCCAAAGCTTTGTTAAATGGAAGCACTGACAAATTATTTTCCTTGTCACTAGGGCTCGGAAGTCACTAAGGGAGAAGCGGTTTTCACCTTTTCTTTCTCTGCTGGGCAGAGGGCAGACAGGAAGCTCTGCTTCCTTCATCAGCACTGCTCCGTGGTGTAGTTCACGCAGCTTTTGGTACAGAGTTCATCTCCCTCTCCCTGCACCTGCAGGACAGCCTGGCTGCAATGTATGGCACAGGCATAAATCTCTCCTCTCCTGCCATCACAGCAAGGTTATCAGATTTGCTCTTCCAGGAATCCCAGTTTGTCTCTATGTTTTTAGTCTATCTGTGGTAGGCTAAAAAATCAAGCAGACTCAGGCCAGCATCTCCTCGATATGAGGAGCAGGAGGGTGCCAAGTATATCCTTGTGTGGCTTGGGGACTTGGACTAGAGGAGCAGAAAATAATACTGCTTAGCTCCTCGCTCCCAGCACAGCAAAGATTGTGCGTGAGGAAATCAGAAAACATCTATTTATGTACATGTAAAAACCCCTCTGTTCATTAAACAAAAAGCACTGTGAAAAGCAGAGCCTTGACTTTTTGATATAAGGAAAGGAAAAATGATAATTAATCTTTAAAATTGTGTGTATATATTTATGGAAATATTAAAAATCTGCACATATGATTGAGATTTCTACATACATAAATATTATGAATATCTGCATTAGATACATATAAATATATACACACAATTTTAAAGATTAATTATGAAGATGTTTCATTTCTTTAGACATACTAAACATTCTTTCTCTAATGAGTACTTTTGTGCAGGAGAAAGTTTTAAATAATGCAAATGAATAAATATGTCCCAATTCCAAACAAACACAAGACATGGAAATTATTCTATTCAAAACTAACCATGTTGTAGCTTCATTGATGTATGTAGATTGACATCTGTGCAATCTGTTTTAGAAAAAAATGACTGTGATTGTACCTACATTCCATCATCTGTTACAAGAACAGTGAGATAGATGATGTTTTAGGTGGTGAAAGAAAGCACAGTACAGTGACATTTATCCCCTGATAAAATAAATGGATGCTAGCAAATGTCTTTCAGGTCTTCACAGCCATGATTTCACTAAAATCCCAAAGTTTGTTTAAATCTCCTAGAGGCAACTGAGCTCCTCTTGTTCTTCAGCATGTGCTCTCAGAGACTTTGCAAGAAATTAGAATAAAGGGTTTCTGTCTCAGCAGCTGCAAGCTCAGAGCACACATGTATATTTCCTGACTCTGTTCAGCAGTGTTCAATGCATGAATCATAGAATCACAGAATCATTAAGACTGGAAAAAACCTCTAAGACCATTGAGTCCAGCTATTAACTCTGCACTACTGTGTCTATCACTTAACCCTGTCCCCAAGTGTCCCATCCACAAGTGTTTTGAACAATATTCCAGTGCATAACTGCCCTTTCAAGTGACAAATTTTTCCTACTATCTAATCTAAACTCCCCTGGTGTAACTTGAGGCCATGACTGATACCTTGAGCACTGTGTTCCTTCACCTGTCCCTGCTTTACCTCTCCCCTTCCACAGATTCTCACAGCCCCTCTAGTGATCCCCAGGCAACAAGGAATCTTAGCTCTGCATCCAAGGGAGAAAGTTTCCCCTCATGAGGCTTTCTGCTTAGGAAACACAGTTACCTGATATTTCTAGTAATTGCTTCACATCAGACATCCCACAGTGCATCCCATGGGACTAAGGGAGGTCTAAGCTGAGACTTTAGAATGCTGATTGTTTAGCTGGTCCTGCCTGTGACATCAGGGCAGCAATTTTGCAAGTGTTCAAAAAATGAAGAAGAAAAGGACATTTATGGATGTTTGGTCAATAATTGGCTCTGGGGCGATCTGTCGAGGAACACAGAGCTATCATGTTTCTTCACTTTGTGATTGAAATTTTATGAATAAATGGTTGATTCTCAGTAGCAGCTGAGTGTAATAAAAGAGATACCAGTGTTAATTGAAGCCACTGATCTGCTATATCACCTGGAAGAGCCTGCTTAGAGCTCATCATACTGCTATACCTATGGCAGTAATCAGTAATCATTAGAGTCTCTAATGACTATTGACAGAAGGAACACAAAGAGACAAATTCAAACACGATCAGCTATTAATTTTCAAGGGCCATGGTATTATCAAACCTTTAAGTGAATGACAAAAAATAGGTCTAACTGGTAACTCCAAATATATCACACTTTATTTATTTAGAGGCGGAGGTGCTTTATATATGCACACTCAAAGGGAAACTCAGAGCAAAACCAAGGTGATGAGTTGCTGCAGGATGCAGTGCCTAGGGCTAACAGGGCTGGGTAATTCTGATCTTTGTGCACAAGCCTCAGCTCTTGGGCTGTGTAGCTTGGATGCTCTGAGCTGCATGAGCTCTCACTCGACCATTCCAGGGCTGCACATCCTTCTTCAAACAGCCCCACCTTGTCCCCTTTGTTTCACTCCTCCTGAACTGGAAGTGAGCTGCACCACACTGCACCAATGCCATAGCAGCAGAGAACAGCCCCTTCACTTGGGCCTAGCCTGCAAGGAATGAGGGAAGGAAGGAGATTTTATCCTGATGAAGCTGTGAACCAGGGAAGAAAGCCAAGGTTTAAAGCAACAGCTGTCATGGCTGACCTGCCAGCCCAGAGCATCCATCTGCGACTGACCAGCTGCCACATACCCTGAGAACATGAACACAAAAACATGCTTCCCTACTTTTGCTATACTGTATCTTTTTCTATTGTGTCTGTTTTGTCAAATGTGAGAAAATTATCTCAAAGCACTCAATTTGAAAAGTCAATAGCACAGCCTTCTTTCCAGCTTTATTCTACAGCCTCAGAGACTGTCAGGCAGCCTCTTTGGGACAAAGGAGCATACAATAAGCTTCAGTAGCTGGTCTTGCATTGCTACTCAGCTTCAGTTTCAGAATTAATTGTGACTTGATTTTGGTTTTGCCTTTTTTGTGCATTGCACTTTAAATAGTTCCAAAAGGAATATGTGTTTTATGGTCTCTTCTAGTAGAAAAAGTAAATCGAAAAATTTATACTCAAAGGCTGAACCTTGTTGATTAATATATTAGGAAAAAAAAGATTTCACAATTTTAGCTCTCTATATCTTGTTTTTCCTTTGAAATTAATTCCTGATTAGTTTCTATGGTATCAAGGAACTGTCTGTTATGGAAGATGAAATTTCAAATTGCAGAAACACAGGAACTAGTTATATGAAAAATAAACAACACCACTTACCAGAAAAACTTTAGCAGCTGTTAACTCCTTCTTCCCCCTTTGCAATTTGGGTTTCAGTAGGTAAACATCCACTTGCCACATCATTTCCCCTTTGCCTTGTTTGATGATGTCTCCACCGACAGGTAATTCCTGTACAGTTACTCAGGAAAGGAGGCTTGCTCTACAAAGCTCATTGCATCAGAATAAAGCAGATGCAAAACCATGGTATATCCTGTGTGTGGGTAGGAAAGGTATGAAACCAAGCACGTAAAGAGAGGTCCATAGAGAGTTACTGATGAAAGGCATTTATTTTTTTACCTTTAGTTAGCTAATCAGTGCATTCAGATGGCCTCTATGTGTTCTCCAGGACCACAATAGTCTGCTCTCCAGACCTTAGGTGCCTTCCGGCCAAACTGTCTCCAGTCCCTAGGCTAGTCCAGAACTCATTGTTTCTTCATTCTTTAGTACCCAGTTAGGGAAGACCGTCCTTCAATATTGGGACAAAAAGACAATGGTGTTGCATGGTATTGAGTATTTTTGCACAGAGGCATCAACATCATGTGTTTTCTCATTTAGGGATAGAAGAACGAGACTGGAGTGCAGGAGGTACTGCTGGGAGTGTATTTCCTGCCAAAAATGGGATCCTTGTTTTGTACATCTTGTATATACCCAACTGTCATGGGAGGAATTGTGGATAGAAACCTTAGGTAAATGAAAGTTTTTATTTTTTTTAAGCTCAGCATTTCCCTTTCCAGTATCAGAGAATGCTGTGATTGCCTTTTCTTTGGAGAGTCAGTTTTTCTGGAGTTTTAGGTGAATATTTTGAGTACTTAAAGCAGCTCTGTTGTTGCTCTTTCCTTGTTGGCTAACATCACAAAGCAACAAGCTCCACACAGAGGGATTTGCTGAAGCTTAATAGCACATCACTTTATTTCATGGCTTTTCTTTCCTTCCCCCCACCCCCCCTTTTTTTTTTTTAAATAAGCCAAGATAGCTTATAAAATGTGTGAAGGACTGATATTAACGTAAGCTATGGGGATTAATAAAACTACAATTAATGAAAACTTCTTTAAAATTTTTTTGTTACTAGGTGCATATTTAGTGCTTGTGTGCTTCTATGGAGAAAACATACCATGCAATCAAAAGAAAACGGAAGGGATTTGCCGGGAAGAGATGCAAAAATGGAAGGGATGCCCTGCTCCTCTCCAAACAGTGTCAGCCCCTCTCCTGCTGCCGGTTTGAGGGGGCCGTGCTCACAGGGCAGTGCCATGGCACACAGGGGTGGCTGCTGGCAGATGCTGGCAGACACACACATCATTCCCCACCCTCGAAAGTACAGTCTCACCCTCATCTGTCCTCCACTGAGACCCTTTTCCATCAAACAGTGCTAGATGTTTAAGGCTTGCAGTACTGTTAATATGGAAAAGCCCATGGCACTTTCAAAAGAGTTCTTCTTGCTTGGGGAAATGTTTTATGGCTGGCAGAGACCAGAGACTGGAGCCCCTAGAAATGTAGCCCTCTTGTAGTAATGCTGCTGCAGCCTTTATGCTTTTCCATGGTTAAATGCAAATAGAGATCTAGACACTCAGGATCCATACTGGAAACTTTTACTTTGTTCTAACATGATTACAGACTTTTTTTTTTCCCCCAGTATTTTCATATAACCTGTAGCAAACTGATAAAATAGCTATAAAATGACAACATTTAACTACATGGTATGTTTGTCAGATAAGAAACCAAACCCATCCTAATCTGGTTTCTAGGTCTTTTGAACTAGAGTTGCCCAAGAAGGGTATTTCCCATACTGACGTCTACAACAGCTCTAATAACAGGAATTCACCTGTAAGTTATGTCATGTCAATTTTGGTCTAAGAAGATTTGGTTGATCCTAACTATTTTTTATTATAGACGGATTCATTAGTTATTTGATAACAATTTGTACAACTAGGAAAGAAGTTACAGTGTGTTAATTCTATTATTAATGAAGTTATTGACACAAGCTTTAGGTGAAATTTTTAGTCATTACTTATGTTGCATATCTTTTCCTGTTCATTGCAAATAAGATATTTCTAGAGGAGCGTGGTGACTCAGAAAGATCCTGCTTCTGGTTTATCTTAATTTTAATTCTTTCATAATCCTGTGTGTTCTCTCTGATAAACCTTAAACAAGACAGTTTGCACAGAGTCACCAGGGAGTCTAGTCAGCCCATTTTTCAAACTCCAATGTTTATGTATTTGAAAAGAGAGTGAATTAAAATAAGAAATAAAAATAATTATTTTGATAAAGCCCTAATAGAAGGCTAAGAAAATACAGAACAAATGAGAGCTGTTGGAAATGAATTATTAAACTTCTCAAGCTGAAAAGTTAGTCAGCCAGGATGTGGGGGACATTGTTTCAAATAGCTGTTTATTTCATTTTCTCAGTGACTGTTCATATTAAAGCAGTAATAGAAATGACACTAGAGGTTGATTAATAAGACATCTGAGAGAGTGAAAGCTCACATTCAAGTCCCTCTTTTTAAAGTATAAATTGCTTTTTCTTTTTGTCCTACTCCTTGAATTAAAACAAAAACATTTCCTATAACTGAAAATATTGAAATAAGTAGTCTATATTTCTATCTTTCTTAAAATGTGTGTGTGGTGTGTGAGCATTTGCATAGTTTATTGTACATGATTTTAACATTCATAGCAGTATTTAGGCCCAATATCAGTGCTGGCTCCACCAATGTAGGATGACCATAATCAATTTGTTTTCTCTTGCAGTTTTGATACAAACTTAATAACTTTAAAGTTCTGGGAAATCTGAGGATAAGAGACACTGTATTATATTTACAGTAATTGCATTGCAAGTGTTTGCTGAAAACTTGAGAATTCAGCATATCATCAAGGTAGAATACATAAGGAAAAAATATGGCCATAATCATCTAGATAGTAAAATAAATGTGTTCTGACAAGAGGAGTGGCCCATGGCCCTGTATTTGTTAGAAATACCAGATAAAGGATGACCCAACTAAAGCCATTTGCATTCCCTCTTAATACAAGCAATCCAATTGTAAAGTGGTAATAGAAATGAACTTGGAAGTGTGCTTAGCATTTTTTTTAGGACTTAATCAGGGTATAAACATTTAACAGGGAAGTTTTCTTCATCAATACTGCATAATACTCTCATACAAAATATTATATTTCCTCAGCTATCATGTTCTACGTGTATTATCTTCATGGTCTTCAGTAGCTACTGTTATTCCAAAACATACTGTTTTCCTCTGTGGGAACTCACTAATAGAATTTTCTTATTTTTGCCTGAGAGTCATGATTGTAGCATTGGTAATTTCAGGAAACTGTGAATACACTTTATGCACTAAAATTAGATGTGTGTTTATGTAAGTGCTTGGCATGTACAAATAACCAAGACATACTATTTTATCACTGGATAAAATCACAGTCTTCACTCAATATTACTGTCTGAGGACTCTGTCAAACTGAATGCATTTCTATGATTTTCTTTTGATAGAAATTCAAGCCTGTACTCTTTTGACAACAATTTCTAAGCATATAACTTTTAGAAGTAGTTCATAGCTGTAGAATATGAGAATTCTAAGGAAGACCTGGATATGTATTAAAATGAGATGACCATGTTCCAGCAAATATACTATATATTAGGCAGCTGTATAGCAAAGGGTTTAATTGATCTGTTCCAAAAAACATTTAGAGAATGTGAGAGTGAGGTGGAACACTTGTCTCTCTGGCTCAGGTGCAAGGCTTCATTTAAATTTTATTTAATGCAGAGGCATTCTCTTGTAGCTTCATAAATAACCTATATTAAACGTATTCTTTGCCTCCTTTGTTAATTATTATAGTTTTGAGACCATCTTCTGTGCCTGAAATTTTTTGCTTTAGAGTTCATGGCTCCCATATTCCCTTGTGCTGGGATTATGCTGTTTCACTGTGCAGCCGTGATGAGCTGAACTATTAATAGCTCTCTCCCTCATGCTGCACTTACTGGGAACTTGTGAACAGCCAGAAGAAATGCAGCGGCGCAGCGCTACGTGTCCTTCTGCTACGGCCTTTTATCTTTCCTCTGTGCTCAACGTGCTTGATTACACAGTGCAAAGCACATTCACTCTGCTCTTCCACACACCTGGTGGGCCCAAGAAGAGGCATGCCACCCAGAGGAGCACCTGTGGGAATTCAAAGCTCTGGTCCCACGTTTAGTAGCTATGCCTAGTGATATCAAACCGCTTCGTTTGCAAGAGTTGTTTACTTTTTCGTGCCTGCAACCATGGCTGCTTCCAAGCACATTCAGAACTGGCAGCAAGCTCTCAGGAGCAGCTAAACATGCAGAGCCTTCTTCTCCACAGTGCTCATGCACCCTACAAACCCAGAGCTGCTGCCGCTTTGCTCAGGTAAGGGATAGAAGCAGGACAGAGAATAGGATGGCAGCCTCACTCCAGTGCTTCCTAGCAGCAACCACAACCTCATGCTATCAGGAGATAAAGAAGGCTCATCTGCTCAAGATTTACCCCAAACCTGATTGTCCTGAGAAGTCTTGGCCTACTGCCATAGGAACCACCCAACCTTGGCCATCCCATCCAGCCCATCCTCTTCCCGCTCAGGTGGTGGTTGAATCTGTTCTGCAGCTAGAACTCCATGTTGCCCACCTGCCCCGAGCCTGGCCAGTGTCTGCTGCTGGCCCAGGTCCCTCTGAGTCTTCCCTCGTTGTTGTGCCAGCTCTGACTTTGCAGGCCAATGTACACACATAAAAAACTTGGTGAAATCCACCTTTTTTTCAGCCGTCTTGTTCAAGAAATTAGAATGTAGTTAAGCTCTTGCTAATTAACCTACTGGGCGTATCAGAATTCAGTTAACTATCCATCCCTCATTTTGCTGCAAAGCTGAAATTCAACTATAGGTCACCTGATAGGAGAACAGGTGATTTTAGAAGATGGGTACTGAGGGGTAGGTGCCCTTTAGCTTGCTCTCAGAAGGAGAGATACTTCCCTTCTGCAGTATTCTTGCTTCACATGCAGCTGGACAACAGGGAAATGGATTCACCAATTTGCCTCTTAAAATGGGGAAATCACATGGGAAAAGGTGCTAAAGGCTGCATAATCCTGGTGGGACAGCAGGAGCAGAATGTGGAGACTGCCCTCCCTTAATGGGGTATAACAAGCATAAACTGGAGAGTGGAAAAACCTCAGGTTTTCTCAATATGGTGAGCTGATGTATTGAAAGATTAAAAGGAATAACTTTGCAAGACTATTTTCTCAAGCATCTGAAGAAAAAAGCCCCCTTTAAAATAGAAGAAAAAATAAATCCATGATGGCATAGAGACTGAAGAAGAGGGATGTAGAGAGAAAAATTTCTCTTCAGCCATTTTAAGCCCTTCCCATGGTTATCTGTCAGCTCTGATTCCCTTGGTTTTTGTATGTCCTCACCACCCATTTTACTATTTATTTATTTATTTGGTTGATTTGCGTGCAGAGAGCTAGGGAGTATTCTGAAACTCAGGAAACACTTTGCTGAGGAATCCCAGGGAACAATACACCAGACCCTCCATTTTTTAGGAAAGTGCACCATGCTTTGAAGAAGCCAGGTGTGCATGGTAGCATCATTCAGCCGCTTTGTTGACATGTTTCCCTTTTTTTCTACTTTTTCCACAGACAAGTCAGGCAGGTTCTACTTTCAATAGCTGACTTTGAAGCTGTGGCTTTTTGTGCTTCATTTTCTGAGGCTGACCAGTGACTTCTGATGAGAAAGTAGGAGACGTGAGCTTTTGCAGTAGCCATCACTGTCAGGATAAGAATTTGGCAGACAAAGTCTTTCATCTGTCTCAAGCCAAAGCATCATTTCCCACACACATTGAGAGCTGAAATACAAGTTTTTGGTCCTTTCTCAAGTGAACCTGAGCATTCAGCCTTCTGTTGCTTTAGCAGGAATAATAGTTCCAGAAAAAAGAGTTTACAAATCACCTTTTGATGAATTCGAATTCCTATACCATCCACCAAGAAATAGGCAGAAATATTTAATGCCAGGTCTTAGTGCAGGCAGTAAATGATTCCTTGTTTTTGATCTCACAAATGTGAGAAATGAGGCACCAGTGAATATAACCAAACCAGACACCTTTTATAACTTACTTTAAATTAATATCTTTCTATCCTACCCCTCCTTCTCAAGTTAGGTCCTTACTGCAGTTCATTTACAATTTTCAGTGTTTGATAAATGTGATTAGCTTCAGAAAAAGAGCTGATGCTGCTCAGTGGAAGAAGAATATTCTTCATTTTGGGGAGAGAAAGGGAGTTAGTGTGTGGGACTGTGTGGAATATTCAGGGGTAGTTTCAAGACCGTTAATAATTTTTTCCTCTTCTTATTCAAAGCTTTTCTTTTCACACAGGTAATATTCAATTAGGTAACTCCTATGGTGCAGAGGGGGAACCCAGCAGGCAAGGAGTCAAAATCTCTGCAATCAGCACTGATAAAGGGCTGTTATTTTGACAAATGGGATAAAAATAAAAAGCATAAAAGGCTGCAGCAGGAGGCCTGAAACGGACGCTGAGCACTCTCCTTACTCAGCGAGGATGTGTTTGCCATGGTAAGCCACGCATGATTGTTGGAGGTGATATTCTTTGATTTGTTATTGCCTTTTATCTTATTAGCAGTTGCTGTAGTTTGAAATGAGTTAAGCAGAGCAACGCTCTATGTGTGTAACACTTTCAAGAGTTTGACTGCAGCATTTTGAATCATTTCACAGGCCTTCTGTGTTGAAAGAGTGACAAATGGCTCAGTGGTTTGTGTTTCGATGTCTTCTCAGGTCTGAAAGAACACAAAAACCAGGTACAGAGGATGTAGGCTCAGTTCGGCACATATTGACCGATGTTTCATGGGCCACATCTTTATTTGTTCAGTGCACCAGGGATCTACAGGGCATCATAGGTGACATTTGGCTCTCTACTCTTTACCACACTTCAGAGCCTCTGGGATAGCCAACAGGTTGCCCAAGGCAGTTTCCTGTGGCTCACTGAAGCATGGTGACTGGGAAAGCACACCTCTGGAATGTTACAAGCCCAGCACAATGGCTTTACAGCACTGGCCCTGCAACATGCAAACCTAGCACCATTTACCACAGAAGAGGAATTGTACATGCCCTGGGAGTTTTTATAAGGCATCCCAAACTAATACTGCATACACACAGAGAACAATGGAGAAAAGCCAGGAAGGTGGATGTAATAAACTACATCTGAGACACTTGCATCTGTTAGCATGCTGAAATAAACTGGATTAATTTTGCAGCCAAAAGTTCTCAAAAGTTGAGTCTGGACAATTAGATAGAATGCAGCTGCCTCCTAATCTAGATTTCTAGGAAAGCTATATACTTCTAATGGTTAGGACATCAGAGTGTCCTATACCTTCATTTCTTGCTGCACTTGTCCTGTGCTGCAATGTCTGATAAACCTGTTCAGCTCTCATTGTTGAGGCTTTTTATCTGTAAAGCAGGATTAAAATATTTACTACCATATCCTGAAGCACATGATGGATGCATGCACCTCAGGATGGAGACAGTGATGAATGGCCTTTGTGAGCCAATTTAGAACTGAAACATCTTTCTGTGGACTTACTATGTCCAGTAATATCAAATACAATCTAAGTCTGTCCTAATCTACAGAATCCAATTGTTTGGAAAACACTGGATTTTTCCACTCAGTGAGAATGCCTTTTAAAACTTCTCACATACATTTTAATCCTAAAGAAATAGTAGCATGTTGATACTAGTCTACTTAGCAGACTGTGATACAATATTCATTACAAAGTGATCAAAACCAATCATACAGATATAATCTACCGAGGAGACAAAAGCCCTGAAAAACAGTAAGATATTAGCAACTCTGCTATATATGGAGTATGATGATGACAAAAGCCAGCTAATTATTGCAGTTTTGCCTCAATAATTTATAAAGTCAGCCATTTCCCCAAAAGATCTATAGGTCTCTTTTGACTCCTCAAGGGAAGAATAAATGTATCAGAAATAAAAGTCTAGGTTTTGCACAAAGGGGTTTGATCAGCATGGTTAATGCTGATCTCCAGTCCTTTGAGAGAGTAAAATTTACTGAAAATTTACATGGCTGTTTGAATGAACATCCTGAATTTTAGGATATGCCTCTGGTCTCCAAAAAGGCTGACCATGGAAAACAGAATCTTTTGTGTCCCAGAATAGTTATCTCCAACCCACTTATAAGCCATACACAAAAATGATACTACCCTAATATTATAACCATACAAATATGGTGTGAAATTTGCAGAACTGTTTAGTGTTTAAATATCCAGATATCAAAGTTTAACTTTTCAGAAGGTCCTGACCCTTTGTTCCTGAAACCTTCTGTTCTTATCTGATATCTCCAGTTCTTCATATAAAATTATAAAATTATTACTTTTTTTTTCTTTTTTTTTTTAGTTAAAGGAAATCACAACCTAATTTGAAGGGTAATATAAAGATAAGCCAGTCTGTGAAATCTCGATGTTTAATATGGGTGCACGATTTCATTTCATACTAATCAGTCATCTTTGCTATCTTGGAAAGTATGTGAGAGGGTTCACTGAGCAGTTACCTACTTCAGCTTTTAGGAAAATACTGAAACAATTAAAATCATATACCAGTGAAATGTGTGTGCAGACATTCAGGTGAATGTGGATCAGGAAATTAAAGTGTTATAAAACCCCCAGAGACAAAGGCATTAGTTTACAACAATGTTTATAACAGAGTTGCTTCCAGGCTCCACATGGTGCCACATTAGGCTTTTTGTGTCTCATGTCGCTTGTGTGCAGTGGGCTGATACCTGAACATGCACGTGATGCTCCAAAGAGGCATCAGAAATGCAAAGAATGAGAATTTAGATAATTTCTCTGTGTGCAGGTAAGGCTGTCTTGCAGCAGTGGGTGGTTTGTTGTGGTGCTTCCTTCCTCTTTCCCATCACTGCCCTTCAGTGTGATAAAGAAAGGCCTCTATGGCCAGATTACACTTCTCTTCACCCTAGAGGGATCATAGGTTTATGCTGGAAAAGACCTTCAAGATCTCTGAGTCCAGCTGTTAATCCATATTTTCAAGTCCACAACTAAACCATATAACCCACTGCTACATCTGCATGTCTGACATCACCACTTCCCTGGGCAGCCTGTTCCAATTTTTAGACAACCCTTTCAGTGAAGAAATTTTTCCTTATGTCTAATCTAAATCTTGCCATTACAGCCCATTCACCACTGGTAAAGGGATTTATTAGGTTTGGATGAAGACACTTTCTCCAAAGCCGAGACTCACGTTTTCACTGAATTTATTGAAAAAACCCCACCTCTTTGGAGCCAAATCGTTGTAGAACACTATGAGTTTCAAATTGCCCATTTCCAGCTAAATTTCTCTTAGGAGATGGTGTCGTGGTTCAGGAATTGTACTTCCTAGTTTAGCATTCCCACTGAAACTACTGCAAACCACACGCCACTTTCTCACTCCCTGCCTCCTCTTCCTCCTGCACCCCTGCAGTGGGCTAGAGAGGAAAACTGGGGGCAATAAAGGTGAAGATCATGGGTTGATAGAAGAACAATTTAGTGGAAACAGCAATGAGATAAGAAAAGGAAGAGTGACAGCCACAATACGAATGACAGAGGGTGCAAGAAAAGAATTGTGATTGCTCACCACAGAAGCCCCTGACAACAGACAACACCCAACCACAGCCACACTATCCCGACAGCTCCCTCTGGTTTGGGACCAGCCTCATGCAAGCAGCCCCTTCTTCCCAGAAGAGCGCCCTTTCCCTCCCCTCCTCCCACGGCTCTCCCCACCTCCCCTTCAGCAGTGATGTGAGGTTGGACACAACAACCTCTGGGTCCCTGTCAGGCTCGCCCTCCACCCCCAGCTACTCCAAAAATTAACCCTACCCTGGCCAGAACCTCTCATGGAAGCCTACTCTTCCTTTCCGACAGCAGGGAGTAACAATTCAATTTCCTCTTTCAATTCTTGCAGCTAAGAAGTTACAAGAAAGTACACCTTTTTATCCTCTATTCTAGGAATACTATATTTACATGAGAGAAAATAAGACATAATTGCAGGTCTAGTTTTGTACAATATCTAGGAGTATATACATTATTGATTCCTCAAAGAATTCAAGTTACAAAAAAAATTGTCATGAGGGCTATGAGGTAGAATACAAACTAATAAAATATGTGTGATGGGTGGCAAAATATAGACATTAAGGCAGACAGCCTGAAAATTCAAAATTTTCAGCAAATGCAGCAATACATCCTATTAGTAACAGAACTCACTAGGAGCACAACTCTAGGTTATGGAAAGCACCCTCAGGTGAAATGAGCATCCAGAGATTTTCCTTTTTTCAGCTCTGCTACAGCTCTCTTTTGATAATTTATTCCCACCCAGTCTCCAGCACATTGTGCCCAGTCATCCGTACAAACATAAAGCAAACAAAAACCTGCAATAAATTAATCACGCCATTTCTCCTGTCTCCAAGGAAGAAGAAAGGGGACTAGCTGTTATCTCTATTTCAAAACACTTGGGTGACAGCCATATAAGTGTTTCAATGTAAATAAGTGAGGAGCAGCTTCATTAAAGGAATGAAATGCTATTGAAATGCATGGGTGCAGTCCAGAACTTTGCACACTAGGAAGGGTTTTATTCAAAGTTTGCTATCAGGAACTTTTGCAGCAGCTAGCACAGGCATGCTTACACATTACTTCTCTACTGTCACATTTAGCTGTCTCCTTCCTACCAAGTGCCATTAATTGTACTGATGTACCATCAGTAAAAGAAAGAGGGTAAGTTGCTGGTCCCTAAGGATGCCACACCATCTTGTAACTTGAAAATCAGCCTGAAGAAGCAGAAAATGCAATCAGGACAAGCACAAAATAAACTAATTTATGTTTTGGGCTTTATTATGCTGTAAAAATAACAAAAACAAAAAAACAAGCAAAAAAAAAAAGAATAAAAACAGCCCCCCAAAAAGAACCCCAGAAAACAGCAATCAAGAAAGGGAGATATAAGGGGCTCCAAATAATATTTGTCCCAAACTTTCAACTGAGCAAATTTTTACTTGTGGCACTAATGAGAGGACAAGTATGGCCAGAGTTGTGTCTTCACCTGGTTCTCAGGCATGCAAAAGCTCTGTTTTATGCCTGCAGCCTGTTTAGCCCCTGCAGAGGGAGCAGGAACACCTCATTACCAGAGATGGGAGATTTGCAAGCAGGAATCTTGGATGAGATGCACCTAATTAAACAAGACACTTTCCCTTCATCGTCCGAAAGTGAGAATGGACTCAAAGATTTTTAACATTGGTAATATGTTCTGAGTGGAAAGGTCCTAATGTGTATTTTACCGTAGCATATTCTGTAGGAAATGCATATGAAAGCCATTGCTGGCTGCCAGTCCTGCCTGTGCAGACATTGCATAATCAAGGCCAGGAGCCCTAGGGGACTGACAGTCAGTGGCTTTAAAAAAATCCCGCTGTTTCACTGCACTTTAGAGAAGATTTTTGTAACTTTTTGCTTTGATTACTTTCCTAAGGAAAATCCCCTATCATTTTTCCATTGTTCCTGATCTTGCTGGGTTTTTTTCAACTGAACAGGGTTTAGAAAGTAGACATTCATTTTAAATAATTCAATTACTCCTACTGCTGTGCAGTTTGCCTTAAACTCCATTTCTATGCCCAGAGCTATGCTCAGGGCAAGAGAAGATTTCTAATTATTTGGACAGTTTTGCTCTTTAATTATGGAAGATCTTTGGCTAGAATGACATTTTCAAGAAACGAGGAGAGGCTTTTTAAAGAAAGATAACAAAAGAACCCACAAAATCCAAAAGGCTGAAACCTTTATGTATTCCTTGTTTTAATACAATGCTACCCATTATGATAGTGTTGAAGCAGGTTTGAAGCCTGGGGTGTTGGAGGGAGAATAGATAACATGGTATGCTGGAGAGTGTGAGAAGTACTGCTACTGTCAACACTGATTTTTTCTATTCTCTGAGCTCAGTGTTAGGATATCCTAAGAACTGTTCTCTGTTTCTTTAATGTCCTTGCAGGTTTGGCTAAATCCTTAAAAAAATAGAATGATAGAGATCTGTGGAAATGGGATAGTGACTAATATATTTTACTGCTCTCTTATTTCTCATGCAAGGGGCTTTCTTTTCCCAGGAAGATTTCCTGCTGACTTACACTCTCCATCTATCTAAGTAGCATTTGGGCATCCTTCCCTTCTCTTTCCTTCTTACTCTCTTCAGTTTAACTCCCAGCAGCCTGCCATTGTCCATATTGCTCCACTTTCCAGCATCCTGCCTGCTGTAACTTCCTTCATATTGTGTCCATTCCAGGTCCTTTGCTTTGTTACTTCAGTTTGTTTCACAGGATGACATCACCATGCCTAAAAAAAAAAATGGTTCATTCCCTTTTGAATACAGATGCAGGAAGTACTTCCAACCTAAACTCAGAAATTCCAGCATCACAACATCTTCCTACT
>JAWWMU010000106.1:82062978-82075928 GCA_035048155.1 Cinnycerthia olivascens | reverse complement strand
GATCTCAGGTTTTCTTCTTACATCAAACTTAGCTCAGGAATTTAGTTCCTAACTTAATAGAAAGTTTTCTACTGAGATTCTGAAGCTTTTAAATCTAACATAATCTTTTAAGCAAAGACTAGGAAAAATAATTAGGAATGGGATGCAGTGAAGCAATTATGCCAAGATTCAGGATTAAAGAGGCTTTATTACTATTTCTCTCCTACATCCTCCCCCTCATCATCAGGTGGAGAAAGGATAGTAAAAGATGTGTGCAAGGGAAGAAGAGAAGGAAGAGGATAGTTTCTTTGCTCCTTCAGCCAAATTGGTACTTGCTAGTACAGGTCCTTGGGGATTACAACTGGATCAACTTCTCTGTTGCTTATTTTAGAGTCAGCTTTTGCCAAACTGCTGTGCTGTTTTCCCATTTTGCTGTTCTCCATAAAATCCTCACATTTTCCTTTCTCAGAGAACTGCTTTTGAAAAATCATGACTCAGCCAAAATGCTTTAGAAAATTAAAAATTAAGGACTTTGGAGTACTTTGACTAAGCCAAATGGGTCATCATGGAGCACCCTGCCCTAGCATGGCAGACCCCCTGCTCCCCCTCTTCTCCTCCCTCCATCCCTCATTTTAGTGTCATTCAGAGACTTGCAAAGCTACACAGATTATTAACACAGGCATTAAACAATGCTGGTCTCAGTGTTTGTCCCTGAGGGTTGTCACTTGTTACAGGGCACCAGCTGAATTTTGGGACACTAATGAAAACTGTTTGAACCTGATGGTTCAGCCTATTTTCCATCCACCTTATTGCCCACTTATCAAGAGAAGAATTCATCACTTGGGCTGTAGGGATCCTATGAAAGACCATGGCTTGCCTAAAGTCAAGGCATACAATAGCTAGGCAATATTTGCATTGCTCCTGGGTAGTCTGCCCCATCTTTCCACCTTCTCTGTACTTTCGTTTTGCATAAGAGCTCAGCAAGGTGTTCCTTATTTCAAACTATATAGCTTCTTGTTGAGAAAGGATGAGTTAACACTATGCCAAAGAGATTGAATTAGTCTCATAAAACATGCCAGAAGCACTCATACATTTCTCATGGGGTTAAAGGTACTACAGTTCCATGTACATGACTGAAAGGAAACCAATGCATCTTAAACTACTGGAAGAACAAATTGAGTCTTCAATTTCAACACTTGGCATGGATGTTTTGTTGCAGAAAGACTGTGTACTGATTTTGTGTATCATATGAGTTTATATATTGTACCTAGGTCTGGATGTCAAGCTACTTTTAGGGAGTATGACTTCCTTTTAAAATATCCTTTCAGCTTTCTCTGTTTTGCTTTAGGTTCTGGAATCAGCCTCATTTGGTTGGTGCACAACAGATTTTCAAACCAAACCTTCACCCAGCTTATGGAGACCCAGAGCAAGAAGGGGCAGAGACAGTGCCCCAGAAGCTTCACAGTATGGGAATACAAGGCCACAGGTAGAAGAGTGAGTCTCCTGCTTAAAACCCAACACACAACATGTTTTTCTCCAGAGTTAAAGACTATAGCTGCAACACTAGACATGGACTTTTATCACCTACATGCTTCTAGCCAAGAGAAAACCTCAAGAACTAAGCCACTGCTATATCAGTATTTGGTATTTGGAGAGAGTTGATTCACAAATGGAAGGGATAGTGAAAGGTTTAAAAAACAACCTGAAAATGGAACATGAGAAATGGAAGCCAAGATCTATCTGTTTATTAAGAAAATCCATGTTAGATCTGCAATTATTTCTCTAGAAGAGTTCAGCACACTACAGAACACCAAAACAAGAGCACTTTGTTGGCAGCTTCAGATGTGATAAAATGTAGGAAAGAGCTTTCTGTTGGAAGCTAATGACCTTGGACTGTGAAACACCCAGAGGAATGAAAGGTGGAATAGACCAACTCACTTGTTATAGCTTTTATGTAATATTGTTCCTTGTTGGCAACCATGAAGGTTCTGAACCTGATACTGCATGTAAGTCACAAGAATGTGAAGTTTTCTTACTGTCCCTTACAAGCAGACAATGTATGGAGATGGGGCTCCCTTATAGGTATGTCACTCATTTTTACAGAATGAGAGGAAGGCTCACAAGATTGTGAGGAGCCTGGGAGTTTACAGAGGTTAATGAGATTAAATCAGTATTCCTCTTCAGATCCTCTTTTGATTTCCTTTTGACTTTCCTAGTGCTCTCTGGTTCTAAAAAAGCCAGCCTCTCTCAGACATACAAAACTATAAACAAGGTCAAGTGCAGAGAAGTGCAATATATGTATTTTGTTATGTCCTAAAATACAGATGAGATTGATTTCTGTTTCACCTCAATATTTTAGCAGTGCTAATGTAAACCACAGAATACTTCAGTTATATCCAGAGAGACTTAAGAAATATCATGACTTGCAAGAAGGAGTTAATCCACTGTAACTATAACAGTAAGGTCAAAATTGCACCCATCAATTTAAGACTCCACATTTACCATTTCCAAGAAGTAAAATTTCATATTAAAACCTGTTTATTTGATTACTAAGGATCCAGTGGTCCTTACATGCTCTCCTGACTCACTGTTAAATTTTACCCACTAATATGATTCCTTCACAGGTGTGATATGATAGCCCTGAAATGAAGTATTGCCAGTACTTTGTGACAAGTTTGCAAGAACTCAGGACTGAGGCTTGTCATGTCTGTCTTGTTGGAAAGTTTCTTAACCTGCCTGTAGCTTTTTTATTTGTTTTAGCTCTGACAACAATTTTTTCTTATAGACCAGGTGTTTCTGGATAATTTGGTTTACTTTTGTTTTTTTTTTCTTTCTCTGTTACAGCCATCATTATATATAGGTAGCAGTAACAAGCAGTTACTCTATGCAGAATGAGATATTTACTATTCTGCAGTGGAATTCCCATGCTCAGTTTATATCCATTCCAGGTGATTATTTCATAATGCATGGATCCTTGGGATTCTTGGTTAACAGCAACATCTGCTATAGAGGTGCTTTAAAAACCTTGTTTTTCTGAATATAAAATCTCTATCTCAAGCATGTAAAGGGAGAAGGAATTTTTTTATTGTTGAAAAAGCAAATTTTAATTATAATCATATATTCTGTCTATAATCCTGAAACAAAGGACCCAATTCAGAATCCTGAATGTTTGTACAGACACTCTACTAAATTCCTTAGAGAACATTTGCATGAGAGCATGGTTTTCCATTAAATTAATATTAATCATGTTCACAGTCTGGAATTAAGCAGATAATTCTTTCCCATACTTGTACAACTCCCATCTATACAGAACAATTTGATAACTCTATTCAAAAAATGGAAGCAAACAATACATGGAATCAGCTTGAGATCAAATCAAGGTTCAGCTATGGGCACTTAATTCCATTTCCCAATCTGTGCTGTTTCAAATGAGGAGGGTGTGTGGAAGTAGATTCTGCTCTGAGCTCTTGTCCCAACAGTATCATCAATGAAATATCAATGACCATCTTTTAATCATTACACATCTAAAGGTTCAGTTCATGTGGTGGATACAAGAACTCTGTATTTTGTTTCATTCATGCTCTAAGAAGTACATTTCAGCAGACCACTTCTACTGAACTCACGGTGTCAACAGGCTGACATAGAAATAAAGAGTACGTATAGATAACTATATGTGCTTTTGTGAGGAGAAACATTGATTAAAGCTGATTCATAAATTAAGGTTTGCTAGTTTGTTTTGATCCAGCTTTACACCTTTCAAGATTCAATAATTCTGTATGCATTTACTATGTTGTTTGCCCTACTTTTCAGTGTGCCAGTATTAAAAATAAGAAAGATGTCCAATGCAATAGAGACAGTATAGCATGCTAACATTTGAAATCAAAATCATAGATATCACTTTCACCATTTCTACAAGATAAGTGGAAAAATTGTTTATTGTTATTGGTTTTGTGCTATGATTTCATTGACTCCGAGAAAGTGAAATACCTATGTACATATGTATAAAGAAAATCAGGAACATTAAAAATGGTTTAATGTGTGGAAAATAAAGAATTAAAATTATGAAAATACACTTAAGATGTTACCACTGTGATTTTGCTGAAACAATAATGAAAATAATGGTTAGACTCTACTGTCTTAGAGGTGTTTTCCAACCTAAGTGATTCTATAATTCTATGGAATCTGTCCCACAGCTAACAAAAGCAATGCAGAGAATTCTGGAAAAGAGTTGAGTTTTTATGCCAGAGCCATCAGCAGACCCTGTAATGCCAGTAAGAGTGAGCTGGGAGACCATGGCATACAAGAAAACTATGCCCTTTTCACCCTCTATGACCATACACAAAATTTAGCTTAAAAAAATTCATGCTGACAGCACCTCCACTGTAAGCACAGACGGAAGTATGTTCTTCCTGCAAGACTTAAAAAAAAAAGGTAGAAATCTCTGGTTGAAAAACTGGCCACAGAAACCTACAGATTTACTTCTGTGTGTCAAGATATGTTGTGTTGCCATCGGTTACTGCCATAAGGTAATGGGTCTTGTTACACATGAGATTAAATACTGACCACGACATGCAGCACATGCAATCTATAATCAGGCTTTCTTATGTTGTTTGAGTTTTGGAAATAGCCTATTAAATCTTGTGTATGCATTTCCATCCATGCAACATAGACCATAAATCACTCAAAACCAGCATTTTAACTGGAAAAATTTAACTCACCAGAGATTTTCATGTGTAGTGAACAGACAGGTTTTTTTGTTCTTATAAAGCACCAAAGTAGAAGAGAGAGCAAGTACATTTTAATGTGTGGAATGAATACATGGAGTTTTATACTACTGTAGGGCACTTGAAATATGTTTTTCTAAAGTGATGGGACCAAAACAACTCAAAAACTGGGGAGAGGAATGGGATATGATTTAGGAAAGGAATAGATATTTAAACCCCAAAAATGCTTTTCAAAGGAAAAATGCTTGTAATTTATAAAGAATTTAGAACTAAAATTCAGTTATACTCATTTTGAGAAGAATAAACATAGTGAGCAGAGACAGTTATCTCAAAAAAGATTTCCAAATACATAAGAACATACGATCTTCATTTTTGTCATGAAGTTTCACAGTAATGTTAGCTGCACTTCTGCAGACCTTCCCTTTATTGAGACTGTTGAATTTTATGTTTAGTTTATCATGAGACAAAACTGACACGGTCAGAAGCCACTCAATTTGATGAAATTACATAAAGCACTGCCTGCTAGGTCACAAGCAAAATCAGCCTACGGGCTTGGGAAATACAGTGTGCTACATCAAGATTTCCACTTTATTTCTCTGCAAGAGAAATTGCTTCTTGGCTAAGTGGTGTTTGTTTTCATGTTTACGTGGAATCAGTGCATAACACAGCACAGACCACGGAAACAGTGGGTTAAATGCTGCCTTTTGGAGGTTCAGGTTTAAAGCCTGGCAGAGACTGGTGCCCAAAGGAGCAGTCACAGCCACTGTGTCCTTCAGAGTCTTCTCTGTGTTCCCACGTGCCAGGGCTGGCTTTCATGCAGCTACACTTCTTCATGAATCAAAATCTTCTTCTGCAATCTTCTTCAGGAACCACATTCACCCCGAACTTCCCCCAGCTTAGCTTTCAACTTACACCATTTTCATCAATTCACTCTGAAGACATACGAACATTAGCTCCAGCATAAAACCAAGAGTAGAAATGACCTTTTCAGCAACAGCACAAACATATGACAGATTAAACTGACTGTGGAATTTAAGTCACTTATTCTGACATTTTCCAATTATTTTTAATGGTTTAATAAGTATATAATCCTCAATCCAAAAAGTCTGTAACTGGGCCTGTCCTAGGATGGTAAGTAGAATGCTGCCAAATAAAATTACGAGTTATACGTTTCTTGAAAATCAAGATTCACATTCATTTCAAAAAGAAAGTTACACTGGATTTCATAAAAATCCCACATCCTAATTATAGAATCTGTTACCAGAAGATTTATAAAGTAGCCTTTTTCTGCACATTTAGCACATGGAAAAAATATAGGGCATATATGTGCTTGCTACTGTCCATGTTGCTGAGTTTCTTTTTCTACATCCTTCTGACTGCTCAAATTGTACATATTACAGGGTATTTGTAAAGTAACAAAACCAAACACTATCAATGTTACATTAGGACAATAAATGAGAACCTGCCAGATCAAGACAAACCATGGCAATTAGATACAAGTCAATCTGGCAAATTCTACTAAACTGAAAGACAAAATACTAAGGAGATGCAGTCAATGACAGGAAAGAATCATATCAAACACATTTCATTTAATTCTACCATTACTTTTATATTGCACCAACACAGCTCAAAATTAAATATTCAGCCATCAGACTATAAATGCTTCCACAGTTTACTGAGAGCCACTTCTTTCAAGCAGATAGAGTATACGTCCTTATTTTGAATTTGTAGAAATTCAATACACAATATACAATATATTGTATATATCAATATACAGTGGCCTGTGGGCAGTGAAATACAGCCCCTCCACAGACAGGATCATGAGCTAACACGGAATTTCCTTTAACTAAAGGTAAATTATACATAATAAAATAAAGAACAAACATTCAACTGCAGATGAAGGCAAGAGAAACAGCATTACATCCACAGGTCAGAAGTCCATGCTACCTCCAGGGTAGCAGAGCCAAAGCAAGGCTTGGGGAAAACTTTTTCAAACTCATCCCATACTCATGGGAGTACCAAAGGCCTCAAACTACCTGACTGAAAAATTAATCCTTTTCCAAAACATTCCAGCAATTACATCAAAACAAAAGTAGTTAGCATTTAGGGAGGCAAGATCCAAGAAAAAACAACCAACAACAGCAGAAGTCCAGACATTTAGTGGTTTTGGAGAAAAGAAATGGCAGTCTCCACCACTAAATTGCAGTAATACATAACAGCTCCCTGGGGCTGCAGGTAGTTGGCTCTTGCAGGCTTAAAGACCTAGCAAATATAACTAAAAAGGAGCAGTGGAAAAGAAAGATCCAGTGGTAATCCATCAAAGGAAAGTGAGTGCTCTTTTATAAGTACTGTAATATCTGCTGGTGAAGAGAGTTGATATACTAGTACCATGAAAAACTACCAAACACGTTTGCTTTAACTTGGGTTGTGCTTATCCACTGTCTTGTAGGAGACATAGTTGGAGTTGTATCAAATTCAACAAAGTGGCTTTGAAAATCTATTTTAACTGTCTTAATATTATTAAAAATAATATTTTATATATACTTACATAGTTTGGACCATATTTTGGTGCTGCACCCCTTCAGTTTCATATGAATATACAGATATTAACTTTAAATTGGTTAGCTGTGCTTTTACAGAAAACTCAGATGAGTGTTTATTATTCACCTCACAAAAGGATTTCATAAATTATCCGAAATCCTAGAATTCCACCTCTGAACTGCTGACATCACCTGTGCTTTCCTGAGAAAAAGGACATCTATCCCTTTCTGCTTTGCAGGTTTACCTCTATTGGCCTTTCTTGCTAGAATGCTCAAGGGTAGTACGTGACCAGGACCTTGCTTTTAGGTGCACTTATGAAAAAGCGTATTTGTTGCAAAGTACATTAAGAAAATGTTGTTGTTATTGTTGCTTTTCCTGCAGGCATTTATAGTTACTATTCTCAGTAATCTCATTCAATTGAGCTCAATCAGTGTATTCACATTTTTAAAGGCTGTATCTTTGAAGAATTTGGTCTTATATAATAAAAAAACCATCTCTTAAAATAGATTATCAAAATAAAATAGGCAGACAGGTTTGAAACTTGGTATTCATGGAGTATACTAAAAAAATCCTTAAACTTTCAAGGAGCTTTAGAGTTTCATCTTGTAACAGTTTTCCAGGGGGCTCTAAGACAATTCAAGGCATTATTCAGAACACTGCTCTAAAAACAATAAAAGGGTTCCTCTTCGAGTCTGCTTCTCAGTGTTGTATGAAAAGACAAAGTAAACGACTGGTGGCAGGAATATATCAGCTACAATGGCATGAGTATTTAGCATGTACTCAAGCTATCCATTTCACTTCTTCAGAGCACTATGCATCTCAATAATTTTCAGATAATGTAGATTTTTATTAGAAATGCTCTAATATTTTATTTATTTTGCTTTTCTAAACAGGTAAACTCATAAGTGACCAAACATTTACATTTTAAAGAGGTAGCTCTACTAGCTGAAGGTTCTGTTTGAGCAGTTGCATTCACCTAATGAGTCCATTCTAAGGTTTTTTCACTTGTTAGAAAAACCATTATGCATTTAAATAGTTTGTATGGCAAGTTACAAGGCCTATCAGGTTTTAAGGACTCTATAGAGATTGGCAATGCTGCATCCTTTACACTACTTAGTCAATGCAACAATTTTTTCCCCACTGTTTTGTTTGGTTAAGAACAGCGATGCTTTTTATTCAGATGAGCTGACCATATAATTGTCTGTTCCATAGCTTTGGAAAGCATTCTTTTCTACTTGCATGTCACATTGTGTGTCTGTCTCATTATTTCAGTGGTTCACAAATGACCAAACATTGTAAATGCTACTTTCTGTAAAAGAACACAAGGACTGCAACTGCATTGAAAATCTTTCTCGGTTGCCGCAGTAAAGGATTCATTTTGATCTCACTAGAGACAAACATATTTTAAAATGGACTATTAGAAATCTTGTAAAAAAGGAAAAGCACCTATTTAGTAAAGCAAATGAAAACACTCCTATTGATTTAATTAAAATTGAAGTGGGCCCTCTTTTCTCATTATCAATTGGTAGTAGACCCTGTTGTTTGCATTGAATACTTCTGCAAACCACATGTACTTTTATTGGGATCTCTGTAGGACTATTTATGTGTGCAATAACCTACTCCTCATGAATAAAGGCATCAAAATTACCTTGATCATTTGATCAAAGGCAGTGTATACTTAGGGACATTCACAGAAGTTCTGGAACAAAGAATTTTTCATATTATTTTGAACCTAGTGACTGAATTTTAGGAGCTCTTACAACTTTGCAAACACTAATTACCAAAATGCCTTTTCATCCTCCCTCAAAAAAACTTTTTACTTCTATAAAGTGATTAAAAGTATGCCATTCTTAATAATTTAGACTCAAAACAAACAGAACTGTTGGGAGCTTGGTATTTCTTTTATAATCTGTGCAAGTTACAAAGAATATATTCAGGCTGCATTAGCCTGAAATATACAGTGATGTCACTGTAGCAGAGCTGTCTATGGTAACCCATTGTTCTCGTGGTCATTCTCTTTCTGTCACCAGAGGCCTCATGGACTGCTCAATGAAGATCTTTCAATGACGGGGTTCATGCCACAGTGCTGAAACCAGCAGCTGTGCATCTTAGTGCTTGTTGTATGGGCAACACTTCAAAGGAATAACCTTTCCTAGTTAAACTGATCATTATGTTAGGGATTTTGCTAGAAGTTTCTGAGAGTTGTGGAGATAAATCTCATTTCTAGATATGCCACATCATCCCTATCTCCCAGGTACCAATTGATAACTCAGTGGATTTTGCAGGTCCTCCTTAAATACTGTGATAGAGTGGGGCAAGAAGGCTATGTTTAAACTGATAGAAGTCTGCTTGTCATCTATCTTTAGAATTCTGTGCCTTTTCTCCAGCTATAGATAAAAGTATTTTGTTGTTTTTTTTTTTAAATCAGACTCAAACAGCACAATGAAAATATGTACTGATATAAAAATTTGAGGCTTCTTTGTAAAGAAATTATGTTATCAAACCACATGGAACAGTTCTAGACCTGAGAATAGGTTAGTACACAATGTGTTGTATTATCTTTGCTGATGATCATAAACAAGAAAATAAACAAGATCCAGAGAATACAACAAGTGGAAGAATATGTGTGTGCACATGCATGTGAATGTTTGTGTGTGTCTATGCATATACGTTTTATATCTATGTATAACCTCCTATGTCATTAAAGATAATTTGAGTATTTGACTTTCTCATTTTTTTTTTCTTGATAACTCCTATGTCTACATCCCTGTATCTACTACTCTACTTTCTGGCTGAAACCAATTGTTATTTTATTAATAGGCAGTATTTTTAATACAAATTCTTTGATCAGTTTCACTTTTCATGGGCAGGTTGCTAAAACAGTTGTTCCTGGAAATCAACCAGAGTTATAATTAATATATGAGAAATGCCCCAGGGTACTTTCTTATTTTTCTGCACTGCAAAAAAAAAAAAGCGTTTGATGGGGGTTTTTAAAAAAATATTCATGTCTCTGGGATCAGAATAGAATGTGGGAATAAGAGGAGAGGCTGCAGTGATTCATTTTGGGTGAGAAAAATTTAATACAGAAGAAGCCTAAACCTAAAAGGGAAAGGAATTTTTAAAGTTTGAGGTTTGAATGTTCTGGGAAAAAAGAAAAAAAATGTATCATTTCACTTCATTATTTGGTTAACCATTCTATGTCGTTCACTGAGAAAATGTGTTGCTAGATGGCCATGAGATAGTTCTCACACTATGTAAAATTTACAATGGTATTTTTTTAAAATTACTATTAATAGACAGAAATCAAGAAAATAGTAAAATATTGAAAAAAATTCTGGTAAGATTCAATTATGTTTCCTCTTTCTCTGGTGTAGTGGGTTGACCCTGGCTGCACAGAAGCCCTCCCTGTAGCTCCCCCTGCTACCAAAGCTGGGCCATGCAAACCAAAACACCAAGAATGACTACAAGAAATCAGTGAGAGCATTTTCACAATCTAGTGACAAATCTCTGATACTAAAGCTTAGCTGATAACTAAAGCTTTAGGGGGAGATTCAGAATTCCTTCAGTAATCAGTTACAGAGAAATATGCTTTAAGTTTACATTATTTCTATCTTTGAAGGTATTTCTCAAAAATATCTTCAAAATTAAAAGAATCTAATTCCAAATCTGATTCTGAAAGACATATTCTTTTATTAATTTAAATGCCTTTGAAAAATGAGAATAACATCAACTATGTCTTTGCTTAATATTCTATTTAGTTTCTGATCTCAATTATCTTTTGAGAATGAATTGAACAAGCAATGATATTTTCAGATATTTAGTGCACATCTATGACTATTCATACCTTTTTACTGTTACTGGGGCTTGAAAATGGATTCTTAGGAAATCCACAGCTTCTGGTAAGGTCTTTGTTATTATGGACAGGAAGAAACAAAGACTCAGTAGGAAATCTTACATAAATTTCATCTTACCTGCCTATGCATGCCATTCCTGTTCACATGGGATGGCAGGATGAAGGTAAATACATGTGTATGTATCTGTATGATTGTAGCTATATCTTTATCTGTCTACCTGTATCTATATGTCTCGATACCTATATGCACACCTCTCTTTTTTTCACATTCAGGGTTGTCAAACACTGTAAGAGATTACCTGAAATGATTGTGGAGTCTCTGTGGAGATATTTATAATGTGATGGGATATGGTCCTGGAAAACCTGCTCTAGCTGACCCTGCTTGAGTAGGTTACTTGACTGATTTCCAAAGATCACTTCAATTTAAACTCTCCTTTGATTCTCTGTGATTTATGTTAATGGATACTTTCTATAAATCAACTTGTCTAATTATTCAATCTTGATGCCATAATTTTGCTTCATAGAACAGTTTACTGAATGTCTTACATTTTATAGTTCTCACAGCTCACTTCTGAACACTCTTTATTTCTTTATCCTTTTCTGGATTGACTCTGAGGAGAGTTTTCCATTGATTTCCAATGGGATACTTGTGTCCTTTATATCCTATTCATTATCTGTCTTACCAAGTTTGCTTTCCTTAATTGCTGCTGTGAAGTGCAAAGTTCTCTTCAGTTTGAGCTGTCTGCAATGATAATTACTATTTATTCTTTCCATGAATCTTTACACATAAATACCTTAAAGCAATTTTCATGGAAATATGTCCTGAACATCAGCTTCTCCAATTTGAAGATTTCAAACTAGAAAGAAAAGGAGATCAAATGGTTTCATCATGTTGGTAGCACACGTCTAGGGCATGTCAGGATCTTTTATTTTATATTAAATATTTGGTTTTGTTCATTTCTGACTCAACCAAAAAGCAGAAAAATCTTAGAAACATACAGTTAAAGTATTGCTTCATTTATACTATATTTTATTCTTTTATACTGTATTTTATCCTCATGTTATTGTCCTCAAACCTGCTGAAATTCATGCATCTCAGTTAGTTTCAGAAAGTCTAGACCTGTCTGATTTGATTGTCTACTTATCAGGCAGAGACAGAAGAGATTCTGATTAACAAAACTTTGATGCCAAGCAAAGCCATCGTTACATAAATGAAAAATATTCTTGATACCTTAAAGGGTGCATTCTTAACATCACCAAAAGTGCCAAAAGAACTTTCATATACTAATTGAGGGCAGTATGAACTTACAACATGAAAAATACTTTGCAATCAAATTATACAGGAGGTTAGTACAGGATTATGTTTAGCTTTGAGCTCTTTTGCACTTTTTCCATTTGCACAAGGGTCACTTTGTGAGTGTGGCAGAGGCCTTAGCCTTCTTTGAGGAAGTCATTACCCAGGGCCTCTATTGAAGACTAATCACCTCTGAAACTGTACCAGGCAGCAGGAATATATTCAAATTGATGTTAAAAAGAGTATAAGCAGCCATGTGTATACATTGGCTCTAATGATGAAATCATGGAATCTTATAACATCCTTTATTTTGCAGAAGCCTTGTTGCTTAATGGACTGATTCTGCTCTGATGCTAAGTGCAACATAGACCTTAACAACAGCTGTAGGAATGCCTCCTACAAGATAGAACTGCACTGTAAATTTTGTAGTCTTTTCTGTGCTGCAAAAAAAGCTATATTTCTTTTTCTAAACCATTTCTAACTGTCGGTGCTAGCTCGGCCTGGCTTCCAAGAGCCTCAACCTGTCCAGGGAGTCTCCCAGGCGATCGGTGATGCCTGC
>JAWWMU010000106.1:82032110-82062878 GCA_035048155.1 Cinnycerthia olivascens | reverse complement strand
AATATATCAACTGAATATAACAGCGAAACCTTGATATAAAAGTATATAAATAATCATTGAACATACACACCACCACATCTAACATCAGTAAATTGGTTTGAATGCCTCCTGTGAAATAATAAAACTTAATCACTTTTATGTGAATTCACTGAAGGGTTGAACAAAAATTCAGAATTGGCCATCTTGGCCCCTAATCATCAACCAGTAAGGTTGAAATGATTGCTAAAAGTTGGCAAGTTCAGAATGATTGAAGAATACCATAGAAAATTCCATGGAGGGTTATTAAACAGACAGTTAAGGTGTCTTGCTGAAGAAATCCCTAAGCACAAATTTTGGAGGTTGCAGAGTATTTTCAAGAAGTATCACTGCTTATTTGTCCTGTTCTTATGCTTAACCTTATATATCTTGTGTTGACCATGGTCTTGGCTGTTCAGCTCAATAGATATTTGGTGTGATCTATTCTTATATTAGAAAAAAAGTATTGACAGTTTTCAAGAAAATTATTTGTATTGTCCTTCTTTTCTTCTTCTTCTTCAAAAAAAATCATAAAAACATTTCAATTGGTGGAAATCTCATGGCATATTTATTTCAAGAAATGCCAGAGAGAACAGGACCTGAGTTAGTGAGGTTACTAGCACAGAGTCCTCTCTAGTTTAATTAGTCTTCTTCTACTGTGAATTAAAGCCAAAACCTTGATACTACTCATTAGAAATAACTAAATGTTGGTATACTGCTAGAGATTTTTTTTTTTTAATTAGAATTGTCAGATTAGCCATCTGATCTATTTCATAGTAAGAATTTTACTCTTAAAAGAGTTTTTAGAGATTTAAGGCCTAGGCCTGTACTTAGCATGTTAGTTGAAATGATGGTTACCAAGGTTAAAAACTGAAGTGTCTAGGATATCATGAATTAGAATAAAAGCAGCATAGCTTCTGCAAAGGAAAATCTAATTTCTTAGTTTTTTATTTAAATTCTTCAAATAAATCTATAAAATAGTAGGTGGAGAAAAAATATTTCACATAATTTAGTAAAACTACTTAAGAGCCTCTGACATGATCCTGAGTAAGATTTTATAAAATAGACCAAAAGGACCAACTACATCCTGTGGCGCATCACACACTGCATTGCTCACTGGTTGAGGGAAGTGGTTGTCCCACTCTACATGCACTGGCCCAGCCTCACCTCCACCATTGTGTGCAGTTTTGGGTGCCTCAGTATAAGAAGGACTTCATGATACTGTAATGTGTCCAGAGCAGGTCAACCAAGATGATGAGAGGCCTCAAGGCCAAGGCCTACAAAGAACAGCTGAGGTAACTTGGTTTGTTCAACTTGAAGAAGAGGCTGAGGGTGGCCTCATTGCAGCCCTCAAGGGGGACAGTGACAGGGCAGGTGCTGATCTCCTCTCTCTGGTCACCAATGGCAGGACCCAAAAAAATAGACTGCAGCTCATGGGCAGTTCATACGTGACAGCAGGAAAAATTCTTCTCTAAGAGGGTGGTCAGCCACTGGAACAGGCTCACCAGTGATGTGGCCATGGCACCAGATCTGTCAGAGTTCAAGAAGTGTCTGGGTGATGCTCACAGTCATATCTTTTAGTTTTAGGATAGTTCAACAAGGAGTGGCTAGTTGTTGATCTTTATGGGTCCTCTCCAGCTTGAGTATTCTGTGATTCTATGAAATAAAAAATCTCACACGGAATTGTCATGAAGAAAACATTGTCATGAAGAATAGGCCAAAGAGCACAATGAAATGATGAGTTAAACCCAAACCAAAGTAATTAACTGAACACAACAAAGGCTTTATTGCACTCAAACTTTTATTGTTTCATGATGACCTACAGTTTTAAAAGAACTTTAGAACAGGACTGGTGCTACTTGTTGAAGTTCACGGATAATATGAAGTCATTTAGGTCAGGAAGGGTCTCAGAGATTGAAAGAAACTTTGGACATGCTTAATTCAATTAGTTTATCAACATAATAAATATTTGCTTTCACATTGAAAAGGAAATGTAATATTTTTCGAGCATCTCAGAGGACTCTAAATTTGTGGAAGCAACTCCTACAGCAGATCTGAAAATTAGAATAGATTCCTTGATGCAGATGTAGCTGGGAGCCTAACAACAGGTTATGTTACATAAAGAATAGTAGGGTAATTAATATTGCCATACAATGAATTTCTGTAATGAATGATACTGTCTCACTTGGAGTACACATTGCTGATTACTTATCCCAAAAGGGACATGGCATTACTTTGGTTAGCTCCTAGGTTATTGGAAAGTATAAAAAGTGGACTGGAAGTGTTTGCATATAAAAACAAACTGAGCAATTAGGACTGATCACTGAAGAAACAAAAACAGAGACATGAAAAAAGTAGATTATATAAGAAAATAATCAAAATTTAGAAATTCTGTTACTTGCCTCATACTGTAAATGCAAAGAAACATGATGACATGAAAAAGTTTTTAGTTTAAAACTTATTCAAGGAAATTTCCTTTCATTAACTGTGAACTCCAGTACTTATTTTCACATGAAATTGATGAAATCAAAAGTACAGGAAGAATTAAAAACAAATAATAAAAAAAATCAATTAATTTTATGATTGTCAGCAACAAATTTGATAAACTATCTGCATGGTTGCTAGATATAGGAGAATGATGGATTCACTGAACTTGGATGTCTCTTTTGCCTTATTTTCCTATCTCATTCTTACCAACACCCTGGAGTACAAGCCCTTGATTTTTACAGCATATATCACCTTCAAATACATAACAGGTGTAACATTACCTTTAACCAGCTGAGGGGGACATGCCCCACTTTATGAAAGGAATGAACTAGGTTACTCCAGAGAACAGTCTGGTTCCAAATTGTGCTCTACTCATTCCAGAAAACACTAAGGCTAGGTAAGACCTAGATTGTCTAGGCTTGAAAGCATAATTTTGCAAACATTACCTATTACTTTACTTTCCTATTAATTATCTAGCTTCTTTCTAACATATAAATTACATTCTCATTTTATAAGGTAGCGATGTAAATTCTTGCTCACTAGAAAAAGGACAATTGAGTGCGCAAAATAAAGAATAGGTACTGCATGAGTTGAGACTAACTGATCACCTCAAGGCTTTCAACCAAATTCAACTGCAAGACAAAGTGGGTTTTGTTGTAATATGCTCTGAACCAGTGTTTTCATAACATAAAGAAAAGTTACTGAGGATGGGAGCTCCTTTTCTACGTTTATAGCAAATATGACCAAAATCATTCCTCGCCCTTGAGATTAATTGGCACAGTGCAGCTCACACAATGGTCAATTCAACTCATTATTTCCTGGAGTAACTGGCCTGTTTTAACTCTGCTAATTGTCATTTGCCTTGGAACCTGCTTTCTACACATTTTAAGGGTATATATATATATTTCTTTCTTGCTTGTCCTGTTCAACACACATCTACCTGCATGTAAGGTTTAGAAAGCTCCCCTCTGAGAACCCTGCTCACTGTCACTGCCAACACACTCTAGAACACCTCTGGGTTCCTACTGCATCCTACTGCATCCATAACTGTGAGCACCACAATCCACTAGTTCATGCTTGTGCCAGCTTCAAAGCACATCTTCCAAAATGTGGAGTCACTTGTCTTCTTCAAACAAACAGCTAAGGAAATATTAGACTTTGACAGAACTGTATTGTTGTAAACTTCACAATGGAGACCCTACTTTCACTAAATTCATTACAAAATAAACAAGCCAACTTAATGCTATTATGACAAGTTTTCATTTCAAATATTTACAATGCTCATTTTAAGTAATTCAGAAGGTGGTTACAAAAAGTGTTAGAAGTTATTGGGTTTTTTTAATAGTAACTGCCTAATTTATTCTGTAGGTGAATATTAACCCAACAGTGGAAAAGCTTCATCAGTTATTCCATGATTTTTGACAGCTTAGCTGAGCTGCCTATTATCTACAGATTGCCATTGGCAACTCAACTCACTAAACAAACAGAACTGGAGTGAATTATTTTTTATTTTATATCATAAGACAAAAAACAAACAAAGAAATAAACGAAAAAGGGATTTATATTGCACTTGAGAGATTTGGCCAATGAATGAGAAGGAAGAACTGAAGTATTTGTACTAATCAAGGAGGAATTTGACTTAACTAACTCAAATACAGCATTTGCAATTTTCACTGAGTGACTCTCAAGTCTGTAGTTCACTTGAGTGCATCTTGCTGGATTTTGTGCTCTAAAATGTTTTACTAACAGTCCACTAAGTTGTGAAAGTACAATAAGTTCTTTCCGTGGGAGGAAAGGTACATTTCTTAAGAGTACAGCAGAACTAAAAATAGATTGCTGTTTCTCCCACAGGAAATATGCTACTCCATACAACAGGACTGAATTTATTTCTAGGTACCAAGGTGCTATCAACATTTCTTCATATCAGCTGTGCCACGCTTTTAGCACAAATGTAGTTTATAGAAAAAAACCAAAAGAATTGTTACCTCTCACTGTCAGATACACTTTAAGGAAGAATTCTATGTAATGCTTAATATACAATCTAAAATTAATAAGGAAGTAATCAACAACTATAGCTTTCATCTATTTCTTTTTTCCAATTTCTATCTCACTTTGAGAACTGATAATTTTCTGAGGTATGGTTTCATAATTATGATTATAAATTCTTTCCTTCTTTTTCTTTCTATACAATTGCTTTTCAGACTCTATTCAATTTTAGGCTAATAGTACTGTGCCTAAGGAATACCCATAGCTAATAATTTGCCTTTGTTTAGGTCAATGAAACCTTTCATGGATTGTTGACAAATATGTGATGCTGAATTGCACATCATTTCAACATCTTCTATTTTCAGTGAGGAAAGCAATATGGAAATTGACATCAAACTATGAAAACTGGCAAAATCTGAAGCTTTATATTTCATGTTCCATATTTCAAATGTTATTGTGAATAGGAGAGATTTGGATCTGTTTAAGCAATGGAAATAAGCGTATGTATATGTATTTTTGAATCATGAAATACTATGCATGGAATAGATGGAATTTTTTCCATCTATTCTTACCAGCAGCAGGTCATCTGGTTCAATGAACTGATTTTCAAAAGCCAAGCACATTTTGCTGAATAAATAATTTTTCTATGACTTCAGATAAGTAACAAATTGGAAACTAACACAAATTTTTGTTGTTTCAGTTAGAGCTCAGAGAACTTGTAGGAAGAATAGATGGAGACCAAAGCTGTCTGAGTGGCTTTAGCTGATTTTCTGAAACTAATAGTAAGAGGTATATTAAGAAGCTACCATTAACCTTCTTTCAATTTCTTGTAACATCATCACAGTACACTCGCTTAATTTTAAATTTTTAAATATGGTCTTTATCTGTTGTTCTCAAGCCTTACATAGTTTGATAAAAACCTGTTGTTTTTCCTAAACTAAGCTGAGTTACTAAGCAGTGGGAACATATGTTTCTGGCAATTTCAGGAATATCCGTCTTTTTTTTTTTTTTTTTAATAATTCCTTAGGAATAATTCCTTAGTTTTGCAATACTGGTGATATTGTGTGTGCTTCAACTCCCTGACTTGCAGATAGTATATGTACATCACACCAGTTAAATATTGAGGCTACATTAATCTTAAATTTCCAGCAGTAATATATAGTGGAGCTGACAGGTAGACAGTCCAAAGGCTGAAATACAGGAAGCCCTGTGATTGGTCAGGATCTGCAGGCAGCCCTACAGAAATTTTGGTGAAAACAGAAGCAAAAAAATATTCTCATTGGTGAATACACATTGGTGAATCTGAACAGCAATGTGATTTTTCTGGCAAAACCTAAAAATTGTGTCAGGATATGCACATAAACTCTAAAGACTGCAGCTGTTTGTGTTCTCTTGTAATACCCAAAGCATGCACAACTTCAAGCAGCAGGATTCATCTTCTTTCTCTAAGCTTTCTGCACCAACATTCTATTGCAACTGGGAAACAGACTTCATGAGTGGGATACTTTTTTTTTACTTTTTGAAGACCCACTAAAAGCCTTTTTAATGCACCTTCGGACCCGTTGCAGAGCAAATATCTCGCTCTTGTGCGTGGATTTTGGGTAGATGCAAAGTACCACAGAAACACCCAGGTAGCTGTATTGGGTTGATACTTTCTCCTACTGCCTGCGGATTGTCTGCAAAGCAGGTGCATCAATAAGAGGAAAATACAAAACATTAAATAGTCAGGAATCCATATCCACAGCTCTGATATTACCAGTGGTCCTGATCTACATGAATGAGGAACAAAATTGAAGAAACCCTTTCAAAATGTGCATTCTGCTTTTCCAGACAGTCTACCTCAAAAGTAGTGTGATCATATGCCCAGAAAAAAATCTGTAGGCTGTCAGTCAGAATGTTAAAAGTGAGAGGAGACAACACAGCAATAGCAAGGACTGGATGAGAAGAGAAGCATATATTTTCTATTTCCAGGACTTAGTTTTTACTCTGTATATTCTTTGCTGAATCAACTGTCTTGTTTCAGTTCACTCCTTCAAGGTGCCTTGTCCTCACATGAAGCCATTGACCAATTACTGCTCTTTTCCTCTGGTTTCTGCTGAAAGTAAAAAAAAAAATCCCCAAACTATCTAAGATAATGATAATTGAGTTAGATTTGCAGAACACTTTACTTTATGCTCTGTTCATATCTTAAACACCTTTCTCCATAACACATGCAGTACTTTCCATTTCAACTCCTATGAATGAAACAGTCAGTCTATGAACCTGAAGTGCCTAAAACCAGTGCTATCATAACACAACTGGAACTTGCTGGTAGTACATAATACGAATAATGGCAAAGTCACAATAATAAGATAGTAACATAACTATATTTTAAAATATTTCTTTTAAAGGTTAGAGAAGAATACAAAGCAGTAGAGCAAAACCCTGCATGGAAAAAATTCATATATCAAACTCTGTATGTCATCAACTCACTAAATTTCTCGTCCATCTCTTTTGGTCTAGGACTCCAAAGGAGCTTCATTACTTTCTACCCATCAAGAATCAGTTCTGTACATCCCTCCTTTTCCTTGGTTTCATCTCACAGCGACAAGTTTCAGATTACATGACTAATTCTTTCGCTGAATTGATTCTTTCACTGAATTGAAAGTTCCCTTTTCACTTGTTGTGAGTAACTTCCAGAAGATGGATTTCACATATTATTTTAGTTGACACTAAAGAAAATAGGCATTGATTTTTTTTGATATTCAGACTTTTTCCCTAGCTGTTACTTTGTAAGGTTTGCATGCATATATACCAGACTAAGTTAAAAACGAAAAAGGATCTCAAAGTTTAGGTTCTTTTGCGTATTTTGACCTTAATTGGAAGAGCATTGAGAAATTGTATAATTTTGTTTTAGCAGAGGGTGTTTACGATTTCGTTTTAGCAGACAGTGTAGTTTTCTCTTGTATAGGTGATGCTCTGAGACCTATGGAAATGTAATCTTTTAGAATAAAACTTCTACAGAACATACAGGTGTAAACAAAGCCTAAATCTGTCTCAATATTGTAAGATGAGAACAATCTAAGGAGAAGTAAATAAATAAATCATATTCAAAATTGCAAACTACCAACAATAATGAGAACAAAATTATTTATGCATCCAAGTCAGTTAATACATTTACATAAAGCAAGTGATCAAACATCTTCTCTACATGTTTGTGAAGATGGTGATTTAGCTGAACCACAGCCATTTCATGATGTGGTGATCTTTAAGAGCTCTGCTTCAGATTAAATTGTACGTAAAATTATGTGTTTTTATTTCTATTTATGCAAAAGTGCCAGGGGCTATACATAAAGAAGGTAAGCTATACCAGCCACAAGCCATGATCTGTGCTGGTGTACTTAGTAAGACTATTTTTCTACTACTTAAAATATTTAGATTAATGAGATCATATTTATGTTCTTATAATCAAAACTTCTCTTATTAGAGCATCTTTTTTGTTCTAAAATTATTTTTTACTACTTAGTAACTACTGAGAGGGAGAAATTGTTGCCGTTTTTAGTCATCAGATAGTCTGACAGACAGCACCCATTAGGGTCTAAGTTTGTATTCAAGTATGCTGCTGCTGCTGAGAGCAGAACTTGACCTTTTCAAAGTATATGTCTGTGGTTTTCTTCTGCTGATCTTAGTTTAAGAGTGAGAGAGGAAGACAGGAGTATATTGAACACTTGACAAGAAGCTGGTGTGATTTTGGATATGTAGAGAAGGTATCAGATTGAGAATATTAAAATTACATTTGAAATAGGAAATAGCTTGACTAGATTGCATGCAATAATTCTGTACCAAAGACTTAATATGAAAGTATGCTAGGATTAGGATAATTTCAGGGAAATGGTTCCACAAAGCACACTGATGTAGCCATGCATGTAGCTAGCATACAAATTGAAGAAAAACATCACATCTTAAGTTTGTTGCAGGATTGTTGCCAAATTTTGGGAACCCTCTAAACATGGACAAAGAGTCATGTTTACGAAAGGGACATCGTTTACTCAGCACAGGTATAAGGTGGAAGTTTTCCACAAATCAAACATACCAGAGAGCTAAAGGAAGAGAATTTGTAAATTGAAATTTACATAAACCCACCTATCTAATACATGGTTACCTCCTACCTAATGCATCTTCATTTAGTTTGTGTGACATTATGCAGTACTTGTTTACTGTATCTATGTGGGCCTCTTCTGCTGGTCTCAGGACATCAGATTGTGCAGCAAATAAGATGTGAACTGCAGCTCCAAACCTGTCTTAGACAATTGCTAAGCAGGATATAAAATACAAAAGCTTTCTATAAGCATTAAGCAACACCTGCTGAACACATTTGATAATATATATTTGCATTCAAAAGAGGGGATAAAGGTGTGAATGACACCATCAGCTCCCATCTACAACAATGGCCAAAGGTAGGGACAAAGAATTCTGCTTATAGACATCAGGATGAATCCAAAAGATAAACAGATCATATGTGGATTCATGCTAAAAGGAGCTATATTAAACACAACAAACACAGCTGATTGTCTATCTCACCAACTTGCAAACAGGCTGACTGTTAAAGTAATAAGCAGTCAACACTAGTTAGCTTGTTTGCTGTGGTCGTTTTGTTTATTTCTTTGGGGGTTTTGTTTGTTTCTTTGGGTTTTGGGGGCTTTTTTGTTGGTTTTCACTTCTAACTACAGGGGACTTTCAACCACTTCCTCAGAATATGAAAATTTTCTTTAGGTTAATCAGTTTGGTGAGAACCAGATGTTAAATGAGAGGCATATTGCTTCCTTCTCCTAACTTTGAGAAAATCCCATTTAATGCCATATTTCTAGATTGAGAAGAATCCAGTTCACTCCTTCAGTTTACCATTCTGGTTTATTTTTCCATTTTGTTATCTGTACTGAGAAAGGGATTCACATTTATATATATCAATACTATAAACTGATCATCTAATTAAAATTCTAACAATAGATAATATTTTAAGTAATATCCCTGTACACTTTTGGATTTATAGCTCTTTAAATACTGTAAATGATAAGAAAATACTTTAGAAATCAGCAATAGAATTTACATTTATTGAAAGATTGGAGGAATTTTAAAGGTATGTTTATGCTTTTGATGTATCTGAAAAGAAAAGATCTAGCTGCCAAATGGTCATCATAAAGTGCCTTCAATTAAGGCATATTTTTTCTGCCCTCTTTCTCACACAGAGGCCATTATTATTTCATATTATCAGATTTTGACTAGACTTATGCTAGACTAAGCCCACTTAATGACTGTAACTAAGTTGTTTTATATTACTGATGGTATGAGTGACAGCAGACTCTACACCAGCCTGGGCCTTTGGTACAGCAAACACGCTGCCTGTAGGAGGTGTAAAGGTATAAAGCAGCTGAGTTATGTCTTCTGTCTATAGATGGCATCAATGAAAGTGGGACATGTATAGTCTGTACAATTTTTTACAAGCCTGCTTTGCTTGATAAGAAATTATCTGGCAGAACACACCTGATAACCAAACCTCAAATGAAATCTTGCACATGTGGGGTAAAGTGTAATCCACTCTAAATTCCCATCGCTGCCCTTCTCCATTATTTTGCAGTTGCTATAACCACACATCCATTTGTGGCCTGTTTCCTCTGCCTCCATGGAGCAGACGTCATAGAGGGGCTATTCCACTGAGGTTGAGTTTAAAAATACATTAATATCTCAGGTCCTGAGATATATTTGATCCAGAATTTCCCAGTTAACCTGTGGGTCACATAAAAAGCCCACAATTTGGGTCCCCTGAGAATTGTATTAATCAAGTTGACTATCCCTTCCAGAAATGCTGCAAGGCTTAATTAATTAGTGATTATTAACTGCTCAGAGTCTTCAGATGAAGAGTACTGTATAATTACTTGGATTTACCATTGTGTTTTTTGATGCTAACTGTGTTTTCCTTCTCTCTCATGGGAGAGAAAACACAACTAATGATTTCAAACTGGAATTTCTGACTATGATGATTTTCTTTACTTCTTTTTCTATGAGACTTTCTTTACTTCTTTTTAATTTTCTTCTAACTTAAAGTTTAAAAATGTATTTTTCTTCACTGAGGACATATGAAAGATTTGATTCACAGGACAAGCAGGTGATTGGGCCCAGCCAACATGGGGTTAAGAAAGGCAGGTCTCACTTGACCAACCTTATCTTCTTTTATGACCAAGTGACCTGCTCTAGTGGATGAGAGAAAGGTTGTGGCTGTAGTCTTCGTGGATTTCAGAAAAGCCTTTTATACTGTCTCCCACAGCATTCTCCTGGAGCACCTGTGAGTCCACAGCTTGGTTAGATGTGCTTTTTGTTGGGTTAAAAACTGTCTGAATGGCTGAGCCTGGAGAATGGTGATGAGTGATAACACATCCAGTTGGCACCTGCTTACTAATGGGGTTCCTCAAGGTTGAGGTCAGCCTTGTTTAATATCTTTATCCATCATCAAGATGAGGGGATTGAGTACACCCTCAGTAAATCCGTGGATGACTCTTAGTTGGGTGGAAGCGTTGAATTCCTGGAGAGTTGGAAAGCTCTGCGGAAAGAGAGACCTGGACAGACTGGATCAATAGGGCTGTGGCCAATTGAATGAAGTTCACAAGGGCAAGTGCCAGGTCCTGAATTTCAATTACAGCATCACAGGCTGAGGAAAGGGGGGTCAGAAAGTGGCACAGGAGAAGGTCTTGGCGGTTCTGGTCAACAGCAGCTGAGCATGAGGCAGCACATGCCTGGGTGGCAAAGAAGCCTGGTGGCATCCTGTCTTGCACCAGGAATAATGTGGCCAGCAGGACCAGGGCAGGGATTGTCCCCCTGTACTTGGCAGTGGTGAGGCTGCGTCTCCAATCCTATGTTCAGTTTGGGGCCCCTCAGTACAAGAAAGATATTGAGCAACAGGACAGGAAGAAATGGTCTTAAACTGTGCTAGGAGAGGTTCAGGTTGGACATCAGGAAAAATTTCTTCACTCAAAGAGTGGTTAAGCGTTGGAACAAGCTGCCCAGGGAAGTGGTAGAATTACTTACTATGCCTGGAAATATTCAATAAAGACTGAACCACTGGCACTTAGTGGTATGGTTTAGTTGACATGGTGATGTTCAGTCAAAGCTTGGACTTGATGATCTTGCAGGTCTTCTCCAAACTTAATGCTTTTATTATTACTGATAGCTCACACACAGTAGCTTTCCTTTAATCATCTGAGCTGTCTATGCACTGTGGCAGTGAATACCCCAAAGTAGGCCGTCAAGAGCCCTGCAGCTCTATCAAAACCTGGTGACATAGCAACCTTGGCAGCTGAAAATGTAGAGATGTGTCTCCATCACAAGTCTGTAAATTTTGACTGCACTCCAACTGAACTGAGATCAGGAGTGCACCACATAAGAAGCAAATGAGTTGGAGGCTGTTCTTTATAACTTGGAAATCATATTTCAGTTTTATCGATGAAAGTTAAATTTTGTTCTATCATTGTGGTGGGTTGACCCTGGGTGAATGCCAGGTGCCCACCAAAGTCGCTCTATCATTCCGTTCCTCATTTTGGCAGGGGAGAGAAAATGCAATAAAAGTCTCATGGGTTAAACTAAGGGCAGAGAGATCACAATAAAAAAAGACTTGACTTGGGAGATTAGTTTAATTTATTACTAATAAAATCAGAGAAAGATAATGAGAAATAAAACTAAATCTTAAAAATATCTTCCTCCCACCCCTAATCTTCCTGGGCTCAACTTTACTCTCTATTTGCTCTTCCTCCTTCCCCCAAACATGGGGAATGGTGGATGGGGGCTGCAGTTGGTTCATCACAGGTTGTCTCTGATCCACCTTCCTCCTCAGTGGGAGGACGACTCACATCCTCCTCTGCTCCAGGTGGGGTGTCTTCTATAGGATGCAGTCCTTCAGGAACAGGCTGCCCCAGTGTAGGTCCCCTGTGGGGTCACAAGTCCTTCCAGCAAATCTGCTCCAGCATAGGCTACTCCCTGCTCTACAGATCTTGCCATGAGTCTGTTCCAACTCAGGCTTTCAATGGGATGACATCCTTCTTCAGGCATACACCTTCTCCAGTTTGGGTTCCTCCATGCTGCAGGGGGATCTCTGCTCCACCATGGACCTCCTTGGGCTGTAGAGGCTCAGCTGCCTCACTGTGATCTTCACTTTGTGCTTCAGAGGAATCTGCTCTGGTGCCTGGGGCATGTTTCTCCCCCACCTTGGTGCCTGCAGAGTTGTTCCTCTCACATATTCTCACTCCTCTCTCCAGATGCAGCTGAGCAATGTTTTTTTCCCCCTTCTTATACACATGACCCCAGAGGTGCCACCACCATTGCTGATGGTTTTGGTCCAGCCCAGTGGTGGGTCCACATTGGAACTGTCTGGCATTTGCTGTATTGGACATGGGGGGAGCTTCTGGCAGCTTCTCTCAGAAGGCACCCTGTAGCCCCTTAGTGCCAAAACCTTGTCATACAACCACAATACAATCACAAAACCAAAAAAAGATGCAAAATTACATTAGATTTTTTTTTTTTTTTAACTCCCAAACAACACTTTATGGAAAAACAGTTTGGCAGTCAGAGCCACCAAATAATTAAAATGAATCTGAAAACTTTTTAATAATTACTTTTAATAATTTTAATAATCCTTTTAAAATTCAACACTATATTCCTTGTCTCTAAGTATTGTTCCAAATAAAAGAAAAAAAAAATTCTTTGAAACACAAAAAGGAATTCCTTAGATAAAAGTAAGTATCCTTGATAGCCAGTTTGAGCTGAACAATATATTTAGTTTATGCTTTGTGATGTATACAGTTTATCAGTTTTTCCTACGGTCCGAACTAATTTGAGAAAGCATAATGAAAAGAATCATATTTTGAAATACCTTTTCTACCTATAAATGGACATTTAACCTTTTCTATAAGATTTTATATTTTATTAGCATGAAGTAAAACATCACATTAAAAGTCCATTTTTTTCCTAAAGATTTAATGCATGGACTAGCTAACTAATCTGCTTATTGCAGAATTTTGTGGCCGGTAATATTTTTATGGTTTCAAATTGAATGCTTAAGTTCATGAAAAAAATCCACTGAAAACTATTAAATAGAAAGATATCACCTTTGGCTCAAATAAGAGCTGCAAGTTTCTGGAGGCTGGGAGAATATCAGCATGTAGTTTACTTAAGTTTGTACTCTTCCCTAAATGTCTGAGGTTGGGTGCTGCCAGAGACTGTGAATTCTACTGGATTTTTCTTCCATAAGGCCAGTTTTTCTTCTGGCCTTTTGGTTAACCCAGACAGAGCCCATATAGTTACTTACTTTGCTACAGGAGAGAAAAACTTTAGTGCTCAGCATTGAAGATCTGTTCCAACAGATTTTTAACATGACTTTTAAGCTACCTGAACTGCCTGTCTCTAGCTTAGCCTAAACACAGCTATTCCTTAAAATGGCATCTCACCCCTCACTACTTTATTTTCTTAAAGGGAATATGAGGTCAGCTTAATTTGCTGGGCTCCATCTCGTGTAATGCTGTGCCAGCAGGTTTTGTGAAGTACTGTGCCATAGCCAGAAGTGGATATAAAGTTACAATATTTCAGTGTTAGTTCCCGGAGAAGATACACTTAAGTCTGGAAGAAGGAAATTTGAAAATCAATGTGCCATTTAATTGCTATTATTTCCTCAAATGATTGACCAATGAAAAAGCCATTTTGTTTTTAATGTGGGTCTTGGTGAGCCATATCCTGAAACAGAAAGAAAAAAATCACAGGCCTATAATTTTCTGTCCCTCTGGCTTTGTATTGCTCTGGGACTAATAAGTTTTGTAGTATCCAAATTGTCAAAGTGACTGTATGAAATGCAATATTTGAAACTTCTTAACTAGTTGTAAATTGCAGCTGTCCCATATTTTACAGTACATTTATTTAAGAAAATCATATGTATAGAGTATCTTTCAACCCAAATGACATAATAGAATTTTGCAAACCAGATTTGTTTCCATCAGCATCGAGATTCAGTCATCTCTGAGAGGTTTAGAAGCTGGCAAAACAGCTACTTCAGCTATCACTGGGGTAAACTTACACACTGGCTAGGACTGTTAAGACAAAATCCCCCATCAGAGCAATTGTCACATCATTTTCATCTGCTGAGAATGGGTTTTTTTCTGGTATCTTGGCTCTTTTTTTCCCTTATATCATAAGATCATACATACAATCTGTTCTATTTATCTAAAGCAGATAAAGTGATGATCTCCTTCCAAGCAAGTGAATTTGCCAAATTATTTTGTGACCTAGTGGCAAAGCTGAATCTTGGACAGCTTACCTCAGTCTTGTGCTTATCCTACTTCCTGCCACTGGATTTTTTTGAGATTTCCCAATTGAGGATCTTTCTGTGCACATGCATGGAATTCGTGTCTCATGTCTGTCACTTCTCTCCTGTTTGGGGTAAACAGAGCCAAATAGGACAACACACAGACCAAAACTGCCCCTTATCATAACATCAATTAAATTATATAAGTACAGACCGATTGATCGCAAAGCTTGCAACAAAGAACAAGGATAGACATGTCAAGCAGTTCATTCATCTTATTCTTTGATGTGAAAAAATAGAGTGGTTGTAAAGAATGAACTGTGATTAAAATAAAACGAAACTTGAGTTCACTATATATAGTCACATAAGTGCTTCCACTCATGCAGTGATTTTGCCTTGCTAAGTCCAGAATTTTTCAAGGTTAATAGCACAAATAATTTTTCATCCAGTAAATTTGGTATTGAAGAAGTGAATTACATTGTCTGATACTTGTCATTCAATATTTGTTGTTCTCCTGTTTAAGATATCTTAGTCTCTCTAATAAGAGAATAAACAAACTATCAGATTCGGAGGATCACACTGTGCATAGCAATTAGAGGAAATACCATATACAAAAAAATCATTGGCATTGCTTGTATGAAATACCTAACAAATGCAGTAACAGAAATCTGTGAATTTTTTCCTTGTTTTAACAATTCATGGGTTGTTAAAGACCACAAAATTACTCATACAATGGACTGCTGAAAAAATTGGCCCAAAACCTATGGTCATGCAACTTTTCAAAGACTGTCTATAATCCATACGATTGTAAGAATGTTTCAGATAAAGTGTAAGCTAGTAAGATAATTATGCCATTCAATCTAGTTTCTATGCATACACACCTGCACACCACTAAGCTAACATTTATTTCTGTGTCCTGATACTGCTAGGGGATTGTGTCAATTTAAGAAAGCTGATAGTATCCAGAACTGTTGAAAAGCTACTTTATGAGCAGGCCAGGTATGTGTTAGGAGATATTTAACACTACAGCTGAGAGACGACTTTCAAAAATTTTCTTGGTCTGGAGCACCAGCGAATGCAGACTCTCCAATTAAACCTCATTCTTGATGTTTATCAATATTGGTTTGCTTGGAAGCTCTTCCGTTGGGACTGAAGGACTCTAGATGTGACTTTCCTTAGGGGTGTTCAGGTGACAAACGCTTCTATGTTCTACTGAATCCTCACAGTCTTCTCTGGGTTGGATCTTCTGCGTGTTTCACATCATCCTGACCGCTTCAGTAACTTACTCTCCTGCATCCAGCCTTTAGGAGCTGATATTGAGCACTGCCTGCAAGCTGACACTGCATGGGATAGTGTCAGCTTGCCTTCTCCCAAGTCATTTGTAGGACTTCTGTCTTGGCTCTACTGCTTCTCAAGTTAAAGAAAAGTTTTAACCGTGGAATTACTTTGTTGCTCCTCATCCTGCACAGTGGGTGGTACCTCGATGACTTTTAAACTTTTAGACCACTGTCTGAAAACTAAGACTGCTATGGTTACTAAAAATATCTGTTTACTATTTTATGTAACCTAACATATGCCATAGAGCATCTTTCCTGTCACATATTGTAGGGTTCATTCTGTCTTTTAGAATAAATGTAAATGAAATGACTAAGTTCATATACTTTCCTATTTCAAATGAGTAAGGATTTATGCAATATTCTAGTGGAAGGCAACCCTGCCAGTGGCAGCGGGGTTGGAATTAGGACCTTTAAGGTCCTTTTGAACCCAAACCATTCTGTGATTATGCAGTAGTTTCTGCAGAAAATTTTCATTTTCTGTCAAGGTGCAATGCTTTTTCTCAGCACTTATACATTCAGGTTATTTTTTTCTAATACTTTTAGCATGTTCTTCCTCCTTGAGATGGTTGAATTTTCTAATAACAGAGATTTCTTAAAAATATTAATCCAGAGATGAACCCTTTTGGTAAAGATTGCTGTATCACTTGTAGTTGTGTACTTGCTCAGATTTCTTATGGGCTTGCTGTGAGTTTTTCTCTGCAGTGTCATCCATATTTTCTTATTTTCATCTATTAGCACTTTATAGTTCGGCATGTCTTTTACCTGATTTTTTCTATTGATTTTCTAAATCAGAGCACTGTTGAGTTTGTAGTCTTGCTTTCTGTCTGATGTTTGTTTCAATAAATTCTGTACACTCAGTGAAGAACATTTCTTTCAATGTAGCAATGTTTTTGATACCGTTGAGGATGTTTTCAAGTGTGGATCTTGTGATTAAATGTGTGAGCACAGGCACACAAATTTTTTGAACAGAGCATATTGTGAATATTTCAGGTGAAGCATAAAATATTTTCCGGTGCTTATGATATTATAATTAAATGCATTTATAATTTAGAAGAAAAAAATTTCTACAGAAAATATGCAGAAAGAGGTTTAAATTCATGAAGGAATTTAATAAGTAAGTGCAAGTCACACCATAAGATTTTCATTTGTTATGAGAATGATTTTCAGGCTTTTCTGTTTGCAGAAACCTAAATATCTTTCTGAAAAACACTTTTCATCATAAGGCTTATTGTTTTTATGTCAAAGATCTGATGGTTTTCAGCATTAGTTCACAAAAACTTTCCTTCCAGAGTGGCTTAACTTTTATTACTAATTTTCTAGTTCTTTTGTGAGAGAATAGTGCTGAGAGTATTGACATTTCTCATCCTATCTCCTCAGTTTTGATTTCCCTGACTTCTTCCTCTATTTCTGCTATGTTCAACGAATCAGTCGTAGGGTTGATGCTCAGCAGGAGAAAGGCTGACTTTGTGATGTGGGGCAGGAGTGCTGATGCTGTAAACAGAAGGAAGCTCTGTGGGCTACGGTTGTCACAAGGTTCTCTATTACCCTGATCAATGAGTCCATTTCCATGATGGGAAGATTTGCATGGAAAGACTCCTTCATTTTATTTGGATTTTTTTAAGTGGAATTTTGTGTTCACAGATTATATCAGGTAAAAAAGAAAGGGCCTGAGGTCCAGCCTCTTGCTGCAGTTGTAATCCTTTGTCTCTCTGTTAAAAATGCTGTTCAGGGTGTCAGCTATGACAAGGATATCTGTCTGCAAGGTACTACTTGGAAACCATCAAATGAGATGTGAGGCAGAGACCTTCAAAATGTCAGATTCTCTACTCTACCAGAATGCCAACAGACCTCTGTGCATCCAGTTGTGTGGGACTTACGTCACAGAGTGTCACAGGTTAGCATCAATGTGGACGAATGTGGAAATCAAAAACAGGTGACCATAATTTCCCTGAGGAAGAAAGAAAAAAGGCATTGAAAATATAATAAAAATCCTATTCCATATATCTGGGAGAACAGCACACCACTTGCAGTCGGGTGTGTTATCCTTGAACTGGTGGTTAGGAAAATAATTAAATCTGTCCTTTTGACTAATATTGCATCTGGAACAATATATTTGAGGCAAAAGCACAGCAGCTTTCTTTGTTACTTAACATTTTTGTGTGTATTTATTTCTGGCATATGGTACTAATCTGACAGTTTTTAGAAGATGATATCTTGTTCACAGGACCTTTCTGATATCACCTCTAACCTTTGAGAAAACAGCCACTGCATGTATCCTGTAATCCTCACCTTCTCAAATATGCAGACATTTCAGCAGGAGACAGTTATTGGAAAAAAGCATGACACAAAAGAAAATAAGCAATTTTTGTATCTTGTGTGTCTTTTGTTGTTCATCCAGTGATTTATGAAGGGCTATGCTTGATCTATCACAGTTCAATACGGAGGAGAATTACCCTCTCACTCCAGCCTCACTCTCAGGCTTCAGCCTTGCTCCTAAGCACAGCATTCTAACCAAGGTGGTGAGCCTTACTGTGAGGAGGCTGGACACCGTGCTGTGTGCCATGACAGCCTTCAGTCTTGATACCCTGAGCAGGTCTATTGTCTCAACATGTCTCTGTGTTTTCCAATTTCATCAGAACTTGACAGTCACTTCGTTCCTGCAACCCCCTGATCCTCTAGTTTTGTGATAAGCCTTAACTCCTCCTGCATAGTACATGAGCTCATTGACAAAATGAGAGAAGAACGAGGAGGATTATCCATTGTTCCCATTAAATGTAAATCCTTTCAATGATAGCTTAGCCGAAAAGCAGGATTACTTCACAGGGAAGTTTACTTTGGACAGATGTGCTTAAAAGGCTGCACTTTAACTATGCTGAACAATCCCATTTCCTTCTTTTCTCCTCTCTTTCCTGGTCATGCCTAAGGACCCTGTTTATCCTAAGGAAACCAGTAGTACTATGCTGGCTTTGCACTGTGCTGACTAAACCTGTCCAAACTGCCAAGGCTTTGCATTGGGAGAGGCAATTGACAGGCTTGGAAAAATATTCCGAGGGGATTGCATGACACTGACACAGGTACCAGTAACTCTACAACCGCTGTGTGATGGGCTGCACCCCCAGGAATGCCCCCAGGAGGAAATCAACCCTTGTGGTTCTGCTCTGTAAGTATGACAAGTACCCTGGTCATTCAGTTTGAAGTCATACTCCAGGAAGCACTTTTAAATCCATTTCCTGTTGGTCTTCGAAGCCCCCAGAATAAACCTGGTAGGAAAAGTGCATGATACCTGAAGAAAAGATGATTTCTCTCTGAAGCTGGAAAATCATGCACACATTAGCTAGAAAATGAGGTCAGAATTTTAAGATAGGGGTCCTACAAATCTTTGAAATTACTTTCATTATAGTTAGGAAAGAGTAACTACTGTATGATACATATGGACTTGCTTTGGTTACAGTTTTCTTCTTATTCTTCCAGACTATTTGTAAAGACAGTTGTCTTCTTTTTATTAGTCTTTCCCCTTGACATGAGCTGAACTGAGTGATCGAATGGTTTATTTCCATTTATGACTAATTCCATAACTAACAATTTGGTTTTGGGTAGGAAACTAAGGAGAACATCAGAAGATACCTCCACATAAAATCATAATATAATTTTATATTATAATAGTCATATATCAAGTGTAACATTGGAATGTTTTCAGAATAAATTTCTACTAGTGTATTTCAGGAGGACAGCTTGCTGGTTGATTGCAATTTAAAGCAGACCCAAATACTGACTGAGATGTAATGCTGTGCTTTCATTAGCAGGTGGGAGAGGAGGTTAATGGTAGTTGGTGCACTGGACTTGATTTCCTGACTCAGCTAAGGACTTCCTCTCTTGCTATATTACATAACCTCTCATCCTTATTTCCTACATCCTTTTAAAAAGTGGGCCAAAGGAATGCGTAATAAAAGCAGTAATTTCCTCTCTATTCAACGAGATTGACAGCTTTTGCAAAACTCTGTAATTATCAATATTTTGCTGTACCACGCTTGCTACCAAAGTTAAAACATTCTCCACCATCACCCTGTATTTCCATATCTGTTTCAAAACCCTGTGTAAATCTATGGTTAAAGAAATGGAAGGTGTAGCAGCTCTTACCTAAAGAAGGCTTTGCAAAATATTTCCTACAAGAAGCTAGAAATAGACCCAAGCTTGACTAATTTTCCAGGTTTGAAATATAGGGTGGAACAATCACAACTGACTTCTTCAGTTTATAAGTTTCACAACTTTCCCATGATTTGGGGGTTATTAAGGTGAACAACTGCAACTTTCTAGCCAATTTGCACATGGAATTGTGTAAGAGACACACACACTGACACCAGAGTGAAATGTGAAGCCGTGTAAAACTCATTGTATCACAGGTTTGAAGCACAAATCCATAATGATATTCATGAAAACAACTGCTTTGCTTGTTTCTTTGTGTGACCTTTTCCAAGTGGGATGATTTTCTAACATGCATCAAATGTCACAGTATTTTGAAAGACCAAAAATAGTTGTCATTCACAAAGGTACTAAAGCACACATCTTTAATGGGTCTGTGCACCTGCTTCAGGCTGTACATGTGCCTAAATACTGAATTGAATCCGGACCCTGAGGAGGAAAATAAATCCCAGCTGCCCAGACCCTAATTTTCTTTCTTTATTTTGAAAGTTGAGCAATTGAGAATGGATAAAGTAGCATTTAAAGAGAAAAGGCATGCGTATGATTTATAAGATTTTCTAGAAGATACATTAGAAAGCATTACGGGATGCAATTAATCAGTGCCTGGATTATTCAAGATACTAAATGCTTTTCTCTTTTCTACTTTCAGCAAGTAAGAGGATAGATCAGGTATAAGTATGTCACATTTTTCTAACTGATGGCATAATTTCCTAGCACCTTTCCTTGATTTATATTCCTGTGTTTATCCAATTTCCTTTATAACATCATCCAAAGCAGAAACATTAGGTACTTGTTATTTAACCTCTATGATACCTTCAGAAATTGGCAGAACAAAGTGGACTTATATTCTTATTGTTGCTTTAGATGACAATTTGGCAAAACTGAAGGACTGCAACATGCAATTTATTCAGTGTTGTTACCATAAAAATATGGACAGTACATTTTTTGTCTTAGAAGAAATATTTTCTTTACTAGCAAGAAAGGTCGCATGAAAAAGGCCTCTTGTTCCCAGTAAAATAAATAGGAATTTTGGCACTGACATGCAGTGTGAAAAACACTAGCTCCTAGTTAATGAATTTCTTGGTGTTGGACTGAGCTATGCAAGAGCCTGGGAACTGTTGGCCATTGTAGCTCGTAATTTATTTAGCAGACTATGGAAATTTATAATGGAGAAAGAAAATTCTATTCCCTAGCTGAAGCATTTCTGATTATCTCACAGCCAGCTCAGAGATAGTAATTTTTTCATAGTCTGTCCCTCACGAATTCAGTTTGAGATATAAACAAATAACCAACTGACTAAAAGCTCTCTGTGAACACTAAAGAGCTGGGCTTTCAGCAGGGTCAGCCAAATGCTCATGTTTGTTCTAAAAACTAATTTTTTTGCTTCCCTATCAGAGCAATATATTTGATGGCAATATTGCATAACACATATCATGTCAGAAATACCTTGCAATACTTGATCCATACCCACAACCTGTCCAGTTTCAAGGCTTGTCTTTGTTTTAAAGATGACTCTACTTACAGGTAGATGCATGCATGATGCATGCACCCTTTAAAATTTGTCTCTTTTACTTGGTGTGTTGGCCTGTTCAGGGACACAAGTTGAATTTTGATCTCACCATTGTTTAAAAAGGCTATAGCAAATGTCAATGCAGACGAAAGTTATCAAATTCCATTAGACTCCTAATGCCTTCTCACAACTCCCACATGTATCCAACAGGACAGAAAATTTTTGAACTGTCCTAGCACAAAGAAATTTCTAATGTTGAACGTGTTGTTGCAACAATAAAGACGATGAGCTGTGTCAGGTCTTACAGCTATAAGTGAACTAGTGACACCGCTTTGTACCTTTTAGTTTGAGTACTGTCCCACTCAGATGAGTTACCTGAACATAAAGCAGAAAAGAGAGAGCCTCAGAGACATATTTTGGGGAGGTAGAGTGTGTTGAATCTTGCTGTCTCATTTTACATCAGTGGTGACTCTACATCAACAGTACATAGGAAATACAGATGCGTTAAACCTGCCAGAGCTCAAAAGTAGGAATGATACAAAATTGTTATCTCTCACTCCCAATACCCTTATACACACATTTCCCAGAACCTGAGCCAAACACCACAGAAGTTAAGGAGTGTTCCTTTGATGCAAGGGAGGTGTGCATTTGGTCCAAAAGAAGCATTTCTGAGAATCCAATGTGATTGATATCTATTAGTTTTGAATATATTATTCTGTTCTATTATTTTCACAACTCGAATAAGAGTTACATTTTTTTTTTAAATTAAAAATGCAGTACTTTTTTTGCCTTTGGTACTTTGAGTGTATCTAGACTTTTTCTTCTGACTATGAGGGCTAAATCCAGCAATATTTGTAAGACCCCAAATAAAACTGACAACACTTGAATAGAAAATCTCCAATGAGAGTTACTCAAAGAAAGTAACAGAGATTTGGTGTACAGGTGGCCAGTATTTCAGACTGAACTATGGGAAATTCAGTTTTCTATTATTACTGAATACAGTGCTGGCAATCTTCTGGCTCTCAGAGTTAAGTAGTGCCACTGCTAGGGAATTCATAAAGGGTCTTTTAAACATGTTCTCAGATTCAAATTTGCAACAGCAGTTAAATATAATTTACTCAAAAACATGAATGAAACTTCAATATGAAAAAGGTAATATACTACACTTTACACCATTGGTGAGGAGGCTCACTAGGACAAGACATACAGGAAAGGAATAGTAAGATTATACACAGTGGGTAAGGTGTTATTCTGACTTAATGAATAGTTTTAGCAAATAGAAATTACTTGTTGACAGGACATAGCTGTACTTCACTGCAGGAGAACTTGCAGGGATATACCTTGGTTTTGTTTTTTTCCATGAAAAATTTTACAGCCTGAAAAATATTTTAATCTCAGTCTCAAAAGGATATTGATTAATTTAAGGGATTTATGCAAGTTAAGCCTGGCACAACAGTAACTAGCCTTGCAGGCATGGGAGGAAAATTAATAGACTTGTCCCTTCAAAGCTCTTGCTTCCTCATGAGAAAATTTAGGGTTGTGGATAAAACCTTATGCCAGATCTTTCCAATCATTCAAAAAATTCTAAAAAAAAGGAATTTAGCAGTCTTTGAAATATATGAGCATTACCAGAGAAATCCATAGCACACTTCTAGAAACAGGCCAATTCTTAGGTTCTGACAGACTTAGTTTCTCTGCTTCACTAGTCCAGGGGTGGATGAAATGAGAAAGGTTCATGCTCTCTGTGCCTGGGCTTGTCCAAGCTCTAGAAGCAGCTGAGCGTAACAGTAGGAGCAGCATATGATAATGTACATTTTTGTGATAGACTGTCTTTTGTCATGTTCTACATAGTGCAGAAGCAGAAATGCATCCTGCCTGGTTTATGTGCTTCTGTACCAGATTTGCTGGTGGAACTCGTGCAGCCAGGGGATGCAATTTTGCTACATCCCTAGTCTTATAGTGAAGGCAGCAATATCTTGTAATATATTTAACTTCAGGGAGCATTTTTTAATTTCCTGTTTTAGTATTTGGGTCTTTTCTTGGGTCAGAATGAAAGATATCCCTACCTCATTACTGCATTTCTTTGCAGAAAGAGAATCGTTCCCCTAGCAGGGATTACAAATATCCCTATAAAATGTAGTCCAGTGTTGTGAAAAGGTTTTTGTACTGAAAATTTTAGGTTACTGTGATACAACAAAAAATCATATTGCACGAATACTCAATAAATTATTGCATCTCTCATAGTACTCCTGTGATCATGATAAGCTATTTGTCTTACAATAACCTTCAAGCCATGCTCTTATAGCACTCTGTTATCAGAAGCCCAGAGTTTAGATTGATGTAATTTGACATGGTTCTGATGAGATTCTGGGAATCTAATGTGACAAACAGACATGAACAACACAACCCTTCCAGCTAACTAGGTTTGAAAAGACCTAACTAGAGAAAAGAAATATCTTGGAACATAAATGATACACTCAAAAAAGAAATAAACAACCTAGCTCAAAATCATCTCTATTTAAATAATGCATTAAAAAAAGTCTAAATTCAAAAATGCTAATGAGATTATATGAATCCTCTTAGCCATGACTATATCTTAGATACCTGGTTAATGAATGTAATATAAGAGTTAAGATCAAGTTAAAATACAAAGCTAACCGCATACTAGCTATGTAGGTATATAAACCCAGAATATTAACTTGTTTTGGTCAATAATACCAGACTTTGAAACTGCTATTTTCCTTTAAATAAATAAATATGTGATATATAAACTGTTTCATATAATAAATATCTACCCTTAGATGGAATCACTATTGCCAACTCTGAAAACATTCATTGAAAAGATCACTTGAGGGGAAGGGACTTAAACTACAATTTTGCACATATACACAGTAACATTACCCTTATTTAAATTATCACTTGTAAACCTAGTGGCAGAGTGAATTTCTCTGCTCCTAATCCACAGCAAAATAAATATTATGGTATTAAGTGTATCCTAGAGACTCTGTTTTCACTGAAGCAAAAATGTTCTTACTGCTTATGGTGACATAGATAACCTCAAAAATAAGAACTGGGTATAAACGATCACAGCATTTTCATGCAGAAAGAAGCCATTCATCTCAAGAAGTCATTAACTACAGATATATTGGTAGCGGTTTAGGTGTCTCTATTTTTAATTAAATATAGAAAGATTCAAATATAATGTGTTATTTTCTATCTACTGATATCTTTGTGCTTTCCAAATAATTTTTTGTATACTCACATATGATGAACGACTCCATTATTCTCAAAATTGCTCTCTTAGTATCTTTTGTATTGGTGTTATGCATTGCTAAAGAAAATCTGTAATACTTTTAAAATGGGAGACACTGGAATAAGAAATAGAGTGGAATAAAATATAGCAAAGAACAGAGTTCTGCTTCTGATATCTCTTCCTGTTTGAAGTCCTACATGGACTATGTATGTATATATTCACATCTACATCTATTCACACATGCATATACACGTATATATATATATATACACATAAGTATATATAGACAGTTGCAAGCAATGTTGTGTTATGATCCAATTATAAGAGATATTTCTGCCCAAATTATGGTGCAAACAAGACCATGTGCCAAAGTCAACAAGTACAGATTTTATTTAACAGTAAATGTGAAGTTGAGATATAGAAAGAAACAGGAAGAGAATGGTGAGGGGGAAGAGAAAGAGAACAAGAGAGAGAAAGAGATTAAGCTAAAGATGTCACCAGCACATGGATTCCTGCAGCACCCTGCAGGTCTTTCTTCACCCTGGTCTTCTTTGTGGCAGGGGTCCCCAAATCATTCCTCTGGAGGTACCATTTTTATACAGTCCAAGTCGTGGATATCCACAAGGCATAGATGCTGTTCCCATGATTTGAGATGTCATGTGAATGGACATTTGCTTCCTTCCCATGTCTCACTACCTGCCATGGTGGGAATTTTTGCCCAGATGCTAACCAGACCTTTACCTCCAATAGGTCAAGAATTATCTCCTACCTCCTGTGGCATCTGTACCTATCTCAAGTTCCGTTGTTGTGTCTTATCTTATAGGAACAATGTTTTGAGACATGTAACTGTGTTCTGTAAGACTTCACAGGTTATAACTCTAGAACTAAATGAAAGCTAAACAAACTGCCACAGAAGATCCATTGCACTGCAGCATAGCAAGCCTAGGACAGGGTTTAGACCTCAATTTATTCAGTCAAAAGGGTAAGGAATTGTGTAGCTCAATACACTTTGTGAAGAGATCTTTAGCTTCCCCTTCACTGCTGACTCCACATATTCTTGCAAGAGGGTGTATTGGGTCTGGCTGGGATGAGGTTAATTCTCCCCACAGCAGCCCTGCCAGTGCTGTGCCTGGCATTGGTAGCTGTAAAGGTGTTGATAACACCCCACTGGTTTGGGCACTGCTGAGCAGGGCTGGCACAGCTTTGCCAATGTCTCTCAAATATTCTGTCCCTCCATCCGTGGGCAAGATCTTGGGAGGGGATACCACTCGGCCAGATGACCCAAACTGACCAAAGGGGTATTCCATAGCATGTGACATCTGCTCAGATACAAAAGCTAGAGAAAAGAGGAAGCAGGGGGCATTTGTTATTTTACAATGTTTGCCTTCCAGAGCAACCACTACGTGTACTGAAGCTCTGCTTCCTGGGAAGTGGCCGGACATCGCTTGCTGATGAGAAGTGAAAAATATAATTATTGGCTTTTTCTCTTTGCTTGTGCACACACAAAATTCACTTTTGCTTTAGTAAACTGCCTTAACTCAACCTACAAGTCTTTTTCCACCTTACTTTCTCTCCCCTGACTAGCTAAGAAGAGGGGTGATAAAGCCTCTTTGTGGGCACCTGACATCTAGCCAGGGGCAACCCACCACTGTGGGACATGACTATCTTATTTTAAACAAATGAAGTGCAGCCTTTTGTGGCTTCACAGAATCATTCAGCCTCTGAATAGCCAAGGAAATGAGCAAAATAAAAAAATTTATTACCCATGTAATTAATTTTCTCATTTGGAATATAACTGATTTTTTTCAGGATTAAAGTTGCATTGAGAGGACAAGCAAAAAAATAGTGACATGGCTGGAAAAAGTAAATGGCAAACAATATTTATCCTCTCCAATAATCAGTCACTCATTTGATGGGATGAGGTGCAAGAATGAATAATAAAGGAGGAAAATGAAACAAAGGACTGCGAAAGACAGAAAGTCCAAATTAATGTTATTACAAGTGGCATTACCACTTCTCTATAAACTATAAAACATTTACTACAAGATTACAGATTTAAGTTTCTATTCCCTTGTATGTCACTTTTTTGCAACTGAGCATTTTTATTATATTTTGGAGTTCTATTCTCAAACAATTCTTCTTCAAAGACACTAAAAGGAATTAATGGCATATGTTCAATACATACAGACTGATGAAGTTCAGAAAATTTCATATTTGAAAGGGTGCACAATCATGCTTTAATTCTTCTTTCCTACTTAAGTTAGTAACAACCACTGGCAAAAAGAAAAGGTGTGGATAACAGTAAACTGAAGTTCAAATACTGGATATTTTTGGAGGGCTCAGAGTGAAGAAATTTCAAGATGTAAAAGTCACAATTGCTTTTATAACAACAGATAACTATTTAATATTAAGTTAAAGAAGGACTGTAGGTAGATTTAGAGGGGGTTTTGTTTGGTTTTTTTATGTGTTTTTTTTGGTTTTTTTTCTAAGTGGCAGCAAATCCTAGTTTTAAGATAGACTTTTTTCCTCTCACCACTTTTCTTTAAATGCTTTTGCCACAGCACTTGATATAGATGGTTATGCTTATAAAGATAAAATGAAAGTGGCCATCAGAATGTATAGTGTTGACAGGCAGAGAAGCCTAACAGGAATACTCTGCTGTAGAAGAAAAATTGTAATATTTCCAGTTGGCAAGCAACCGTCTTATTTGATACATTTTAAATAAGTCTGAAATGAGTTATCTTCTGTCAAGAGCACTTTGCATACAGTAAACTTCCAAAATTTCCATGAGTGTAGTACCTATAGGAAAAACATTTACTCAGAAATGATAGAATATATATATAAGCTTTAGAAGAAGCATAATAAAAACATTATGACTTTATAACATGCATTATTCAATAAAAAAATTACCAGCTCTCCAAATGGCAAAAATCTCCTGTCCACTCTGCAGCTGAAACACATTTAATTTACATGGTCAGTAAAGTTGTTAAAACATCTGGTTCTCTTATCAAAATTATATACTGCAGGTTAAAATATTTTCAGAAATTATTTTTAGAATACAGAAAGTAAGTTCTAAACTTGGGAATACTGCATACCTGTTGATAATAGAACAATTTGAAAAAAAATCTAAGGTGATGATGAGATTTTTCTTTTTTTTGCTTTTTTTTTTTTGCCTTGTGTGTGCACAAGCGGATGGAGAGCCAGTGCAAGGCTTCAGGATTATGAGATCAAATACAGTCTACTAGATGGGTACAATTCCACAAGAATTCTCCCTTTTCTCATTTTAATGATTCATACATTTCAATGCATGAACATGGAAGCAAATATTTCAAGGAAAAAAATACTTAATTATAAGGTATTATGTGGTTACAGAAACTTACCAGGCTACTTGATTTCATTATTACATTAGGACTGTCCTTGAACACTTTTAGTCCATTCTCTGACAGGGTGTTTCATGTTTATGATGCTCTGTTTATGCAACTCTCAGCATGAGCCTAGACTTAACCACCTATTCAACTCCACCTTCCGGGAAGGTTTTGCCTCAGGATGCAAAGTGCTGGAGTTCAGGGTTGGATTACTGTGTGAGAACAGTAGAGTATTCCTTGTTCAGATCATCTGTGGCTTGGTATCTAGGATAAGGTGATGGGTTAGTGCAGCAGATGTGAAGACTTTTAAACACAGATACATTTCTAAAGCTGCTGGTCAAATATAGTTCACCTCATAGATAACATATTGGTACCAGTAAGAATGATTTTGGAGTCAGTAGAAAATCACATATGTAAAAGAACCCAGTCGAAATCAGGCTCTTTAAAGCCGTCACAAATTACCTGTCTTAAATATGAAAACTACTTAAGTCTTCAGTTCACAGGATAATACTAAAAAGTCCTCTGAAATTAGGAAATCTGAAAGGGAAACAAATAGCATGGAAATACATGAATATTCACCAGCAAAAAACATGGAATATATTTGATTGTCTAGAGTTGAGGAGTAAAGCAAAACTCAGAATAAGGGACTGCTAGATAGCTGTTGGAGTGAAGAAACAGATCATAGCCAAAACTGATCAATAATGGTGATAGTAAAATTGTCTCTTGCTTTTCTAATGTTTCTCATGTCTGTGTTGCCATCAATTATATTTTTGACAAAATTAGAGCCATAAACACAAACATTTCTCGTAATAGACATTTCCTTTTAACTAGAGTTGTGAGATAAATAACATTACTATATAAAACGTATGTCCTAATAGCATTATTATGTAAGTACAACTTGAATGGAAAGTAATCAAGTACTCCAAATAGTTACACAACCTCAAGAAGAAAAAGAACCCAGAAAAGCACAATATTTTTGTTTATGTCTATATATTTAATTTAAAAATCAAATTGAAAAGAAACAATTTAGCTACATTTGTTGAAGAAGTCTTTATCATATGGGCAAGCTAATCAAAGATGAATTCTAGATTAACAAAGCCCCATCACTTACCTGTTGAAGACTTGGACTTTTCTGCATGTGGCAGTGGGCATAACAGGTATCTCTTTCAAGTTGTATTTTGCCTGCTGTCTCGGAAGACAATGTAGAAGTCCCTGAGACGAAATGCAAAAGCAACATTTCTTAGAATTTCCAACATTGAAAACCCATACCTAGACATGGAGAACAAGGAGAATGACTGGCTAAGTAAGCTGGAGTAGGAGCCCAGTGGATGAACCCTCAGAACGAGATGAAGGCTGAGTCTATCATGCAATTAAAGACAGCTTCTTATGTTATATGTATAAGGAGACAAATTCATATTGCTCTAAAAAATCTTTATTATGTCACTGCCAAACTCTGCCAAACACTACCAAACTACCAAGACTTATCCTCTGCTTGAGTTTTAAGTCTTATTGTTAAATGAAGAGTCTGAATAAACTGAGCTGATAATTTTGCATGACTGCAATTCTCAGCTGTCTGCACAGACAAAACCTTTTGTTTAGGGCTGAAGATGCCAAGTTAGCTGCTGATAACTGAGCTTGCAGGGGGCTGTGGAAATTGTCATTGATGCCAAGAAAGCCTAAAGTAACAGCAAGCTGCTGAAATTTCTGACAAGAACTGCAATGAAATGACTGCACATCAATGAGTTTATAACAATGAAATGGGCCACAAAAAAAACATTTCTCAGAAAGGAAAACTACCTTTTATTTAGGAATATCTAAAGTGGCACTGCTTGAAAACACATCTTGTGTTTTTAGTATGGAAATTTTATTGATAACAGATTTGTTTCTGCTGACAACTTAATTTTCTTTAAAAGATGGTAGTTCTTTGGTAGTTCTTACTTTTCATGCCATGGTGTTTCAGAAATACAAAGAATTCAGCTCAAGGCATTTTTTTAAAAATTTGACAGCTCTTCCAGATTTTATTTCTTTGACAATTTCTAAACTAGTGACCCAATAATAAGAGGGACTATGAAACAAGGCAGTTCTGACAAAATACACATGATGTTTGAATCTTCTGTAAAAGCCATTTTGAAATATGACATTGCTGCTGCACCTCATTTCAAAGCATTTTATTAGTGTATGTACAAATGCAGACCTTCATCTGACTTGTAAAAATCATATATAGTAGACTGCACAAATTAAGTTTCTCCTTTTTCTTGTCATTTGCTTGCTCATGAACTCAATACTGCAGAAAAACA
>JAWWMU010000106.1:81992184-82032010 GCA_035048155.1 Cinnycerthia olivascens | reverse complement strand
AATACTGCAGAAAAACATGTGAATGTAATTTATATTGAAACAATGATATTTTTCATATTTTGAAATTGAAATAAATAAGATATAAGTTTTCATTTGACCACTTTTCTCTTTGTTTTTCTCTTAAAAAGGCATTTTAGCTGTAATAAGGGTTATGAGATGACCTTGAGATTTATTTTTTTTTTTTAATATATGATTCTGCACCTGAGTTCTCATTTCCTGTGAAGAGGCACACGAAAGACTCTCAGTTAACAGGCTGCTCATCTTGGAGTAATCACTTTTTCCACCATTTCACCTTATGAATTTTGAGTAAATTGCTTTGATTGAAGTATGTGGTCCCAAAGTATGAACTAGTATTTTATCTATCCTCACAGCACAGAAATCCACTCCAATCAATCTTGGTATATAGACCTTGGATGCAGTTAAGATGGTCTTCAGTCTTTCTTGAAACTTACAGGGGTTGTGTAAGGGCAGGTGAAGAATAAACACATAGACAGATGAAGAATGTGAAGTAAAATTTGAGGACAGGTCACCGGAAAATGAATGACACTGCTTTCCAAATGAGAACTCTCTGGCAAAATGACTATGGAAATTTAAAACCCAGATCTTGCAAGGAAGCTCAAGCTAATACAGTGCTGCTAAAGCATCATGAGACAGTCTGTTCTATTCTTCCTAAAAAACCAAATTTTCATAGAATAATATAAGCACTGAATCACATCATTTGGAAAAGACTCCTAAAATCATTGAGTCCAACTGCTAAAGCAGAACTGCCAAGTTCCCCGGTAAACTATGTCCCCTGTGGCCACATGCACACATTTTCTACATGTGACTCCACCACTTCCCTGGACAACCCATTCCAAAGCTTAACAACCCTTGCAATGAAGAAATTCTTCCTGAGGTTCAACCTGAACCTCCTCCGGCACAGCCTGAGGCCATTTCCTCTTGTCCTGTCACTGATGGCCTGGGAAAAGGCACCCACCCCCACCTTGTCACAACCTTCTTTCAGGCAGTTGTAGAGAGCAATCAAGTCTCCTCCTTTCTTCGGGCTAAACAATCCCAGCTCAGCTTCATCACTTGTCCTCACAAGACTTGTGCTCCAGACCCTTCACCAACTTCATTGCCCTTCTCTGGTCTCGCTCCAGCACCTCAACATCTTTCTTGTAGTGAAGTCCCCAAAACTGAGCACAGGGTTTGAGGTATGGCCCTGCCAGTGCTGAGTACAGCAGGACAGTTACTGCCCTGGTCCTGCTGGCCACAGTATTTTCAATACAGACCACAATACCATTTGATTTCTTGGCCACCTGGGCACATGCTGTATCGTGTTCAACCACTGTCCAGCAGCACCCACAGGTTCTTTTCCACTGGGCCTCTTCCAAGCCACCCTGCCCCCAGCCTGCAGCGCTGCATGGGGCTGCATGGGGCTGTGACCAAAGGGAAAGACCTTTTTGAGGCTCATACAATTGGCCTCGGACTACGGATCCAGCCTGTCCAGATCCCTCTGAAGAGATTTCCTTATGTGGAGCAACACTCCCACACAGTTTGGTGCTGTGTGTGAACTTTTAGAGAGCACACTTGATGCTCCTGTTCAGGTAATCAGTAAAGATATTGAGCACAACTGAGCCCAGCACTGATCCCTGGGGATCAGTGAACCCCACCAGTGTCCAGACACCAAGTGGATGCAACACCATTCACCAACACTCTCCAGGCCCAGCCATCCAGACAATTCTTAACCCTGGGAAGAGTGTACCTGTCCAAGCCACTTCGCCCAGGAGAAAGTTTTGGAAAACAGAGTCCAACCTTTACTAAAGTCCAGGTAGAAAACAATCACAGCCTTTCCCTCATCCACTAACTGGATGACCTGGTCATAAAAAGAGATCAGGCTGGTCGAGTGGGACCTGCATTTCCTAAGCCAGTGCTGGCTGGCCCCAATGCCTGAGGTAGCAACAAGTATCATTTGATTCTTTAATGTCCTTCCTTTACAACAGTCGAAAACAAGGCATTAGACCCCAAAACATCAGCAAAAATGCTGCTCTTCAACTAGGGATGTACTTTAGCCTCCTAAATGTCTTTTTATGTCCCATTTGATGAGGATAAATAAATTCAACACTAGTCTGTGCTGTATTTGCTTGTAGCTCCAAAAATGATAAAAGCCCCATGCCCCAATAAAATTTAAAAATCTTATTTTTATTTTTTCACCAGTTGAAGAAAATCTGGAAATCCTTAGCTTTGGAGTATTTTCTCTCTGAGATTCTTAGTATTTTTATTCTGTGCTCTGAGAGAGCCTTATGGCTATTGCTTGTTTTCAAGCTTCTAGACTCATAGCTGTGTAATCCTCAAAGTTATCCAATTGACTGGGAGGCAAATACTGTATTTCCCTTAAAGTCCCTTAAAGCTGGTTTGCCTTTCCATGAGAAACACAGGTATCCACAGTCCTTTAGGTTACACAGGATCTGTTAGTCTTGAACACATAAAAAGATACAACAGAACGCCAATATTCTTTTAAATGTCATGGTTCATGTTATACCCTTTCCAGACAAACAATATTTATTCTGTGCCAGGACAAATTTTGACATCTTTTTTAGAACATTTCTTGGTTTCTGTGAAGGTTTTCATCTGTCCATTTATGTACACCAGCGTGATCTTTTTCCTTCATTCGATTTACTTGAACAAAAGGTGAAAGAATTTTAGAGATACGGAAGAAATAAAAGAGCAGGACTCTTACATAAAGGGATCAAATATATCTGCTTTCCAACAGTGGGGTATCAGTGGTATTTAGTGTCTCTATTTCAGTGAGTTTTGTAACTTTTTTGTTTGTTTTGTTTTTAAAAGTATCACTCTTGTCATTGAACAGCTAGGAAAAAACCCAAAAAATGACGGATTCAAGAACACATCACTTGTACCTGAGAAGTGGTTCTGATGCAGCTTAAAATTGATTCCACGTGAGCGCTTAGTATACATTCAATAGCCACTTTTTGGATGGCTTTGACAATGTTTTCCTGCAGATTTTTTATTAAAATGAATAGATGGGAGGCAACAAGAAAGTCCTTTGTGGGAAGACTATGTTGGTATTAGCAAACTATCATTTGGAAAAGAACAAGAACATTCTGTAACCTCCCTGCTGTCTCTCCACACTTCACATTTGGATGTTAAAGCTTTCTGAATACTAATATTTATTTCTTCTGCGACCCTTGACTGACAGGAATTCCTATAATTTTGCATTTGTTGTAGCTCATGTGTCAAGCCAAGAGTAAAATTATGTACATCACTTACATTTTCAACAATTCTAATGAAACGCCATAATTTCATTTTGGGAGAGACAGCATGGCAACAACATAGTTGGTAGCAATCTCTGTTGAATAAGAAGTCTGATTTCATACATCTACAAGAGCAAATAATGAAAAACACCGACATCAAGAAAAAAGTCCAATATCACCCTAAAGTCAAAAGATGTGAGACATCAATATTAAAAGATTTCTTCCTTTGTTCCTGCAAAGTACTTGAAGTAATTAAATTATTACAATAACCAATCTCAATAAATCATTCCACAGTTCAGAAGATAAAAATCATTCCATTATGTTCCCCACAGCGAATTCTTGTAACTATGAATTTGGAATTTAAATTCCATAACTTCATGATTTCTTCTTAGGCACAGGTTGTTTTACAAAATGGAATAAGAAACAAAATTATTTGCTAATATATCTCTAATAAATGACTACCAAAGAAACAACAGGAGGCTGACTGAAACTGAGTTTGATTGCTTTAAAATTACCCCTGAATATTCACAACAAACATCTTGCAGCATGTAACCAGCTCTCAAGATGACAATTAATTTTTCCCATTGTCACTTCCATAGTAAATATCATGTTGTATTGAACTAGTATGAAAAACAATATTTTCTCTTTTTTAATACTTTAAAATGAAGCAGCAGTGCTAATAGTTGCTTCTTAATGTTTTGGGGGTTTTTTAAGTAAGAAGAAAACTACAATAAATCTCAGATCAGGACTTTCATTTTGTCAGCTTCTCTTTAACTTCAGAAGTAGCTGGCTACAGACTTCAGATAGCTGCTCCGGCTATCAAGCAGAACTAGAAGAGAAACATATAAAACCACATACGATACCCACAAAAAAAAAAAAAAATTATATGAGGAGAAAACCAACACTGAGATTCTTCTTTCTGTTAATAAACAAACTGGTGAACAATATTATACAGATCTGTAAAATCATGGTTGGCTCAGGAATTACCTCTGATATCATAAAACACTATGACTCATAATAAGAAGTTGGAAGCACACTGGCCATCTTACCAGGTTCAGGACATGCATTTAACAGCAAAGGGACTTATATTTTCATACAGTTTGTTCTGTGTAACCCAGTGTTACAGAATATTTTAGAGGCAAAACAAAAAAAAAAAAAAAAAAGAGTTCAAAGGCTGGAAAAATTAAATTAAAGTTATTGGTGCTTTGAAATGCAGCAATCCAGCAGTGTTCTTTGATTCAGATGTCCTCATATTGATGCATCATAGAAGCTAGAAATAACATTACTTTGGAGAAGGCCTGAATATTAAACTCCTCAAACATCTGCTTCTCACTGCTGTTAGAGGAAACCTACTGATATTGGGAGGCCGGTGGAAGGGTAAAAAATGGTTAGACTTAAAAACGGAAAGCAGCATGCTCTTTTCCTGGCATAGGAATGGGTTTTAAGATGGTTTAGAATTATTTCTTAACAGAACATAAGAATTTTTAGCTTCCCTTGTGACAGGAGGGAACCAAACAGCTTGAATAGAAAAGATTTTGCTCTTTATTAGGCAATTTATATTCTTAATCCTTATCTTATCTAAAAATGTGACAGCAGCTGTACAAGGAATTTTGCTTCTTAAGCGGCCCAAGTCAATTATTAGTTCCTTGAGAAACCATTCATATAACCAATTCCTCCTCTAAGAACATAAAAAAACACTGCAAATTTATTCTTGCACCTCTTTTCATGCCGAAATCACTTGAAGAAGGACAGTGATGATACACGAGTTTTAAACTGTTTTTCATATCAGTTCAGCTTCTTTTCTTTGCCTGATGATAGAAATTTATTATATTACAATAAAGCTTTAGTGCTCCTACAACTTGCTCCTGTTGTAATTTGCTTGTTTCAATTTTGCTGCTTCTTTTAAGAGCGTCAAAAAAGCAATTTTTAATGCTAGGCAGCATAACCAACTACATAGTGAAGGAAAGTGCTTCCAGCCAAGAGGAAGGGTATGTGTGCTTATTGACTAGCATTCCTGAGAGGTGGGCTAAAGAGTGAAAATGCAGTGTTGTTGCCTGGTGCCAGCCAGTTACCTCAGGAAAATCATGATGGGGTAAAAATGGCATGTTTCAAGCAAGTTGTAACATTTATAAAATGTGCATGATCTCACTGCATTATTATGAATATCTTCTTGTACGCATGTAACAAAAGGAAATTTGTACAGAAATGTCTCAGCTTGGCATGGTTGAAGCTTTTAATGGTTTGGAATTTTTATCAACTAGTGAGCTTTAGAACTATGGGAATTTCAGCAGAATAAGGATTCCAAATCAAATGAGGGGGCTCCAAAATAACCTCATAGAGGGTTGTGTAAGCACCTATAACACATCACTAAGATGCCCTGGGGTGTTGTGCATGTGGTCAGTCACTGTAACTCCACTGGCAAAACAAAGGCTGGTCAAATCTTCCCTCATCCAAATACCTCTTACCACTTCCCTGATAGATTTAAGGTTTTTACATATATCTTATAAAACTGGATAAAAATTTATGCCTTAAATTAAATATTCAAAGAAAAACACAAAGAAGTATTACACTTCTGTTACCATGAGTTTGTTCAATGGCCTCAAAATCCTGCAGTCATTTTAAAATTTGCTGAAAAACTGATTAGCACCTAATTTTGGAGGCACAACCAACTCTCCACAATACATTGGTTTTTCAGGTTCACAGGGCAGATTTGACTTATTTTAATATCATACATATTGCAAATTACCTTATTAGGGTACACAACTGGAACAAAAACTGCATTGACTCTATTCAAGTTGTGGCTCCTGTCTTTAATATACAGCCATAGTCTTTTTGCAAGGTATCAGCTTATCGGTGATGGAATTAGAGTCAGGGGAGCTCAAGTCAGCAAAAATGCAAGAGAAATGTCTTAAAGCATTGAGTAAAATATTTAATTCCATAAAGGCCAATAAGAAACCATCCTCCGGATTTTCTATTCCCTAATGTTTTTAAAAAGATTATGCTGCTCAAAACAAAACTGGAGTTTTATAAACCAAATATATTCATTTTTGTGTTCCTAACAGATAATTATGTCTTTCTTCATAAGCATAGATCCATTTCCTCCTTCATATCAATTAAAGCTAAACTCAAGTGGCAGAACAGCAAGCATTTTCAAGAACCTATGGTCCAAGGTTAGTGGCTGGTGAGACTATAAACCAAAATGGAATAATACTTACCAGTTTGCCCCTCACATTAATTATATTAAAATAGGACTTCTCATGAGCACTATTTTCCAGTTGCCAAAACCTAAGCAAATCCCACAATCACAATTTACTTGTAGCTGAGGTAAATTACCACAATACCTGAACACTTGTGGTACGGCTGTATGTGTCTTTCTTAACATATATGTAACCCACCGAGAAATTTATCTTCAGCACTAACTGCAGGTTCCTTTTGAGTTCATAGATTTTTTTTACATGACACAAAAGCACAAAGATAGCCCCAGGTATAATTTGGAATACAGCACTGAATATATCTTTTCCTCTTGTTGTTGCATGTAAATGTTTTGCTATGTCAGAGATACTGACAAAGTTACCTGCAGATAACCTAGCCTTATTATTTTTTTTCCTAGTGGAAACATGGCAGTGAGGGTTCTGCACTGTTTGAACAAAGTTTAGCTTGTGCATATCAACCGCAAATCTCCTGTTGCAATGTTTTGATTAGAAAAACCTGAAAACAAAGAGATTAACTAGAGGCAAGGCCACAGAGACCATGCATTGAAAACCAAGCTACCACAGGGGACTGGACTTTTCTCCCTAAACCATTTTTATATAGTTTTCATCATTTAAAAACAAACAAATAAAAAACCTCACAAGAGACATTGCCACAGAATTTGATTATAGGTGGAGATTTACACAGAAAAAGCTGCGTGGCACCCTGCAATAGTAAAAAGATAATTGAAAACAAGCACTGCTGTTAAACAAAATGCAGGACTCCTCAGTAACATGTTATAGGAAGCAAAAATTGAGAGTGTGTGTGGAGGTACAGGAATAGAGTTAAATACATAATGTGAGCAATTCAATAAGGATGAACAGAAAGCAAAAACGGTTATGAACATAGTGCGAAAAAGGAAAAGAAAACAACCCAAACTGTAATGCTGTAACTAAAAATTCAGTGGAGAACTATGGGCTTTTTTTTCCCACAGCAGTCCTGATTCATCTTATCAACCATATCAATCACAGTATTTATGAAGTGGCTCTAACATGAGTGATAACTAAGCTCAATCAGAGCTGGTCCTTATCACCAAGTCATTAAAATCACCTGAAAGACAAGTTTTATTTAACAGTACCTGATTGTACATCTTTAATGGAAGGAAAGAGAAGAGTATTATCTAAACATCAAGCAATTTAGGAGAGAAAGAAAACGGTTGAAAAAAGGTGTTATTTAACTCATAAATATTTAAACCTCTAGTTTGACTAGTATCACTCAAATGAGAAAAAAATCATCTGTCTGCCATCAACTTAAATTTTGGATTAATGTAGTGTGATGCTTGGTAGAACTGGAATGCAAACAAAAAAAAAAATAGTATTTTACTCAAAACCCAAATTTGTGAGGGATGATTTTAGGTGTGCATAATATTTGCTCAGTGCCCAAACTTTTTAATTTGGGTACTACTGGGATAGCACAGTGCATCTTTAATAAAGAACTGCAACATTAAAAGGTGCAACTGACTTGAACCCCCAGTACAAAAGTATCAATTGTTAAAATAATCTCGAGTGCTAAGGAGATAGGGACACTTCAGTTCTGTGTGGAAGAGTAGAACAACCTGCATGACTACTGTGACCAATACATGACAAGTGGATTCTAAAGTGCTGTTACTGGGTTCTCCCTTTGTAGAAGAAAGATCAAGTCCTCGGCCACAGATGCCTTGATTCATTCTGTTTAACTTAAGGCCCTTCAAGAATGCCCTTATCTGTGGTTTCATTTATAATCAATGGTGAGAATCCAATACCTCCAGAGCAAAATGTTGTTCAATAAAAGATTTAAATCATCTTATGAAGGCATTTGTTCCATTTCATTTACTAAGGTGACTAAACTTCTGACTTAGATGCCTCAATTAAGTGCTTAAAATTAAGTAAATCTAGGTGGTAAAAGATCACAAAAAACTTTTCCACTGTGTTTTGTACAGCAAGTGCAAGAAATACTTCTGTTCATATTACTGATGCTCTTAGGAAGACATAAGTTTTGTTTTCCTGTAAAGATGTTTGCAGGAACATCTGTGAAACCCTGCATGGTGGGTTGACCTTGGCTAGCTGCCGGACACCTACCCAGACTCTCACTTCTTCACCTTTCTCAAACATGGGAGGGGGAGAAAATAACACGGAAGATAAAGATAGGAAGATTGATTGACCAGTTATTGTCATGAACAAAACAGACTTGACATGGTCTGTTCAGTCTGAGGGGAGACTCATTACAGCTACAGCTTCTTCATAAGGGAAAGAGCAGAGGCAGACACTGATCTCTTCTCTGTTGTGACCAGTGACAGGACCTTAGGGAATGGCCTGAAGCTGAGTCAGAAAAAGTTTAGGTTGGGTATTAGGAAAAGGTTCTTCCCCCAGAGGGTGGTTGGGCACTGGAACAGGCTCCCCTGGGAAGTGCTCACAGCCCCAGCCTGAGAAAGTTCAAAAAGCATTTGGACAAGGCTCTTGGGCACATGGTGTGATTCTTGGGGATGGTGCTATGCAGGACTGGGATTTGAAATCAATGATCATTGTGTTTCCCTTTTAACTCAGCACATTCAGTGATTCTGTGACTTGACGAAAATTAATTCAATTTATTGCCAATTAAAAAATATGTAGATGTTGAAAAACAAAAAATATTTAATCCATCTCCCTGCTTTCCAGGTTCAACATAATTCCTCCATTTCTGACTCCTTGTGTTCTCCCCACCCTGCCCAGAATTGCAGAGGCAATGGGGAACTGGGGGTGGCAATGATGACACTTCCTCTCTGCCGCTTCTTTCTCCTCACCCTTTTCCTCTGCTCCAGCATGGGTTTTCCATGGGCTGCCACTTTTCTCAGGACATGTACACCTGCTGCAGCGTTGGGTCCTCCATGGGGCTGCAGGGTGGATATTTGCTCCAGCATGGAGTATTTCCTCCTTTTCCTCTGACCCTGGTGTTCTACCTTGTTTCTCACTATTTTTGTTCTTTCATCCTCTGTCTGCAAAGCATTTTCTCCCTTTTCCTGGAGATGTTTTCATTGAGGGACCTAGCCATGGCTAGGGGCTCAGCTGTTCCCTGCAATGGGGTCTTACAGAGCTGACAGAAACTGGTTGTTTCTAACATGGCTCAGCCCTGGCTGCTCCTCTTGGAGGCCACAGCTCCCCACTGTCCTTGCCTTGCATGCAAATCCATGACATGCCCTTTTCCCAGGCAGACACATTTATAATTTCTGAGTCATTATGAGATTGCAGATAAAAACTTTGTATTATTCTAGAAAGGAAATTAATGAGTGAGGTGTAATACTTTTCCCATTAATCCTCTCATGAAAAGTTCAGTTTATTGTAGAGGTAAGAGTGTTCATTCTTGCAGGTGGGAGTTTTTAGTTCTGGATAAAATAACTATCAAATTTCCCCAAAGGACAGCTCTCAGGATGCAGCACTAAGCTGAGGGTACTCTCAGTGCTGTTAAACAGGCAATTACTTTCATCCCCTGCTTCCAGAACTGATGAGCTTGTTTCATTCAAGGAGCAGTTCAGATACTCCAGGGATTCAGTCAGCTGTGGATACTGAATGACAACTCCACCTAAATCTGCAATGTTCATGTATGAGTGTTTTTGACTACAGAACTACTAAATTTAATCTGGAGTGTGTCTGAAGTGTAGCCTAGGAAAGAAGAAGGTGCAGTATAAACTTTTGCATCCAATGACATGAAGTGCAAGTAAAATGACTGAAAAACGTTTTAGGAAATGAACTGAAATGTCTCAGGTAATTCATTTATATGGGGGGAAACAGGATAGGTGAGTTCCTCTCCAAGATAAAGTATGCAGCTATGCAGGTAAAGTATCAGCAAATCAACCTATTCCACAAATTACCAATGTTTTTGCCGTTGTTTCCTTTTCAATTTTTTCGGGTGGAGAGTTGGAAACAATTCCCTTACTCCTCCCTCCTATTAAGAGAAATAAATCAGTCAGCCTTTTTCCTCCTTCTCCAGAGTATCTTTTGGTCTCAAGACTTCAGGAAGAATCTAAAACTCGATGCCTTTCTTCCTGCTGATATGGACAAACTCTAGGTTCTTTTCCTCTTGCGCTTCTCAGTTTTCATGGTCCTTCTGAAGTTTCACAAGGCTCATTTTATCATACTAGAAAACAACCCTGATAATGTCTGCTCTACATACCCTGAAAGCTCAGACCAGCTGTAAAAGTGCTTATGAAAAGCCTTATACTCTTAAACTACTACTCTGCTAGTACTGACAACAGGACTTGACCTTTTTTTGCATTTGTGTGCTAACTCAGTCAGAAGAGTGAGATGAGACTAATGGAGCCTAATTTCAAAAAATGCTGATAGTTTAATTTATCCCTAGTTGTTACATAATATGTAATTAATGAAGCATAAGTGAAGAAATACTTCTAGGAAAGAGCCAGTTCTGGTTTGGCATGCAAGGTTTTTTGTGATCCTTAGCTAATTAAAAAGAAATTCCCCCTTCTATTATGAACTAATGTAGATGTAGATGCATGGATTTCACAGAGTAAGCAAATACTGTTCTCAAATGTTGCACTCTGTTAATGACTGAGCCTCTTTTACAAGAGCTAACTGCTTTCAAGTGCCTCAGTTGAAATATTTGGCTGTTAAGTTCCTGCTTTTAGATGCTGAATATGGTATGTTCTTAATATTTGAAACTGATAGAAACAATGGAAAATATGCATGTCAAAATGATTATATGCCTTTTTTTGTTTTCAAGTCTTTGAAAAACATGTGGATGTGGTACTTAAGGACAGGATTTAGTGACAGACCTGTCAGTGTTAGGTTAATGGTTGGACTTGATGATCTTAGAGGTATTTTCCAACCTCTATGATTTTCTATGATTGTCTAAGTAAATTGCAGCTCTGGTGCTCTGACTGTTACCTTCCTCAGAGTGGCCCTTGATTCTGCTAGTTTCTAACAGATGCAACAGGACCTGCCAGGAGATTTCTATTTCTGAAAACATTCAACTCTGACTTCTTTAGAGATCATAGATAGGTGAGAAGAATAATTAAGACTTTTTGTCTATCTAGGTTGCTGTTCATCTGACTATCACAGTCAGTTACGTTGATGTTAAATTCTTGGTAAAAATGATCTGATTTTACCCCCCTCTGGATGTTTATATTTAAACATAGGGGGGTTTTATTGCAGTGTTTTGCAATGGTTTCTTTGTGAGATTTTTCAGCATCCTGCAGAAGTCACTAGGCACCTGATGGTGATCCAAGGAAATTTTCTTCACACATATTCGTTCTGACTACCAGGTCTTTGAAGCACCAGACATTGGGATAGAAAACAGAACTATCTGGCATTCATTTCAGAAACCTGTGTACTGATGATGATAGAAAAATATAGATGGCAGAGTTCACTTTGCCAGCTGGGCTTGTAAGCAGGTAACAGACTTCTTGAATAAACAATGTTGAGAAAATCTGTGAACCAAATGTCCAAATAACCTGAGGCTCAGTTTGACCAATGACCAAAGATAAGTTCTGAAGCTTTGTTCTCAGTTGAAAGACAGAATGAAAGAGTTTTCCTGTGGCTTTATCCACCTGTGAGCATAGAATAAGCTTCTGTTAATTCCATTGACTGAAACAGAGTAATATCAGATTTATCAATGCTGTTCCTAAGAAAACAGCAGAGGAAAACAATTGAGAAGTGACTAAATCACCCAAGAGCAGTGACAAGTTTTTCTGAAGTAATCAGTTGCTAATCAGTTGTTGAAATAAGGCTCTATAGAGTCTGCTTTTGTAGGTATGCTCAACCAGTGAAAATAATTTTATGCAGATGCTTTAATTGCTTACTTATCTTTTGAAATATGATGCAGTGTACCAACCATGATAAGATAACAAGAGTACTTCTGGATTATTTTTCAATCTTAGTTATCCAGACAAAAATAATTTTATATATCTTTGTTATCTTTGTCACGGGGGGGGAGGGAAGGAAAAACAATCCTCCCCCCCCCCCAAAAAAAAAAAAAACAACCCTCAAACTAAATAAGGACAAATCAAAGCACCAAATGAAAAAACAATGAGAAAAAGTGCATATAATACCTAGGCTTTGTAATTCAATGTACCCTGGGTTTCTTCTCATGTTGCCAGAAGCAGCAAAAATGAACTGTTTAGCAAGAGTGATTATTCTCTGATTTATGGTTCTTGGGCAGAGAAGAGCAGGCAGACAGAATGTACATGCTACTTCAAAGGAAATGACTGATGAAAGTATTCAAAATTTCACTGGTGTCTGGTGAGTATTCACATAGGCAGATATTCAAAAGAGAAAGAATGTTTTTCCTTTAAACAGGCATCACTTTGGAAAACTAAGCCTCAACCTTGTTCTATTGTCTTGGGTTTCATTTTCAAACTAAAACCTTAGTAAGAAAAAAAATTATTTTCCTCTTGGATGTCAGAGTGATGATATTTCCCACTGTCACACAAAATACACTCTTCTGCAGCCTGAAGTCAGACCAAAGTAACAATTATATGCCATAGTGATTTATTTTCTTTAAGGCAGGATGCCTGACATTTGTGTACCCAACGTTTGTTACAGTATCTTGTATTTTGTGCTTCAAGACATTGCTGAATGCTTTAACAATACCTCAAGTCTTTACCAAATGAACAGTGCTTTCCCTCTTGGTTGCTTTTGACAGGGCAATATTACTGTATTTGACACTGAATAATAAAAAAAAGAGCACTTGTCCCTCAGCCTACTCTATCCATGATAGTAATTTTTTTTGAAGTGTTTTAATTATTATCTGGCTGTCCTAAAACAAAACCAGAACATCAAACCACCAACTTTTTGTATCTCAGGTCTTGTTGTTTTCATATGTGTATGTGTTTGGGTTTTGAATTTTTTTGAATGTAACTTCTAAGTTTTAGAAATCTCAGAGAGCTTTCCCAAAAAGCAAGAGACTCAGAAACAGATAGAAGAAAACAAGATGAAATAAGCAATGTTAAGAAGTTAAGCAGATTCTGTACAATGTACCAGAGTAGATGGCATTTGATTTTTACTTCAGAGAAACAATCTTCACAAAGCGTTGCTTCATCTTGAAAAAAATTCTGCTGCTCTGAAATCCAAGTTTGTTCTAAATAAAAAGTCTATCTAGAACTTGAACACTAGATAGATTCCTAGATGGGATTTCCCTGATAAGAGGGAAAAAAAATGTTTAAAAGACTGGAAAATTCTCATTTTCATAGAAATATGTAAAGATCTTTAAATGGTTGTTATCTAAATAATGATAACAAACCAAAGGAGAAGTTAGCAAGTCTACTCATGTCCAAAGTTCATTTTAGCCTACACATTAATGTGATTTTTTTATTACTACACAGATTATACTTAGATCTACATTACCATTGTTGTCTGAAATGTAGTTATTACCCTGAAGAAGAAAATCACAACTTTTTGAGCTAATAAATTGCAGCCATTCCTGGCAGACAAAGATGCAGCAATTTAGGTCGGTAGATATTTTAATAAATTTGCGTTCCTCTCAGAATTTTCTTTCCCCTCTCATTATTCAGATTTTGTGATGCCCCCAGAACAAGGCTTGCTCTTGGACTGATGCTTTTCAGATGTAACAATGCTTTTGCTTTTAAACAGAGAGACATTTAGCCAAAGAACTGAGATCAGTTTTGTTACTAAACGAGAACTCAAGACAAGGATCTAACATGCCAGATTCTCTCATATCAATTCTCAAGGTCAAAAATAAAGAGAGGTAATTTTTTATAATTATTGCTCAGCTATTGCACAGGTATTGTGCAGAAGTGCTGAATTGTAAATTACAGCTGATTTGGTGATGTTTGCATATGAGAAAAATTATTCTGGGAAATCAGATTATGAATATTATTGATCCCAAGGTCCCTAGAATAAGTCAGTGTTAAAATCACAGTGCAATGAACTGAACTTGTCATAAAATTTTGCCTAGTCTATCTTTTTCCCAGCAGAGTAGTCCTTTCCCTGTTTACTAAAATATGTCATTAACTGCAACACACTTTCTTGCATGTGCTATGAGCATCTTCTTATGATGTGAGACTCAAGTTTTCCCTAAGAAAAAAATTAATAATAACCCCCTGCAATTTTAAGGAAAAGCGTAAATGTCAATCATGAAAGAATTTGGCAAATATCTTTACATCCTGGAAACTTTTAGGGATAGAAGGGAAGAGGAATCACTTGGAGATCCTCCCAGCAGAGTCTTCTGAGTATATTGTGCATTGAAGCAACTGGAGAAAGGTGTTTTCTTCAGTCCCATCCAGAAGCAGCTTGGGAAAACACAAATAATTTGAAGTTACACATATCATAAAAATATATCATGCTCTTTCCTGAAGCAATCACCAGTCACAGCTTATCCTGTACTCAATTTTACACTGCAAAATTGATTGGTCTAATGTCAAAACTCTTGCCAAATCACTATCAAAATATTTGTATTTTCTCTCCAGAAAGCTGTCTGTGAAGTATATTTCAGCAGTTTAAGTGGAGACTGTCTGTTCAAAAATGAGAATATGGAGCACTAATAGGAAAGATGAATCCAGATCTAATTACTTTGTCTTGTTATTGTTATTCAAGAATTATGCTGCTCTTGTGACAAAATAAAGAGTAGAGAATAAAAAAGTGGTATTTCTATTTTCAAGCTGTGAACCGAATGCTTTCTCGCTTGTATTTTTTAGCACATAGTCACAAATGCTACCTCTTTTCCTGAGGATAGTGAAAGAACATCTTATTTCAATCAGGACATGCAAACTAAGAGAAGGGAGACTGTTTTGCTAGGAGTATATTTCAAAGAAAGGTAAAAAGTCTTGTTACAGTTTCTGGGGCAGTCTGAATTTAGTAATAAAAGAGAATTAGAGTCAAAAATTCCAAGTAAACAGAGTTTAGGTACCCATGGGATTTTCATTGTTGAATAAAACCAATGGATAACACCCTCAGCTCCCAATATAATTATTTTGTAAATATTTTTCATATGGACAGGATGAAGTAGGGTTATTCACGGCTGATGATCTTTCAGAGCTTGGAAGAAAGCTAGATTTCAATCTAATGTTTCAGGTAATACAAAGGTAATTATGGGTGCAGTATTGCATAATCTAAGTTCTCATATTAATCTAGCAAATTCACCTGCTATCTACAGATGCAGTGCCCTGATATGAAGGAAAAAAACCCAAACCTTCAGATATACTTTAAACAGGTGTAAAAGACTATTCAAAATGATGTTTAAGCAACTGAGCTTAAACTTTAAAGAAGTATGGTTTATGAAAGTATTACCTTAAATCCTCTTTCATAAAATGTTTTTTCAACCAAACCAGACACGCAATTCTATGCATAGACATTAAATAATTTTGCATCAATAGCCCTATAATAGCATTGTGTTAATTTATCAAATATATTTTTGATGATTCAGATACCACTTGTAAAGAGTATTAAAGTATTGGACCGCCACAATGTTAAAAAACTACAACCCCCAAAACATGAAAGGAAAATAAAACACCTTGGTAAGTAAAATGTTCATGCTGGAGAAGTTAATGATGCTAATTTCCTTGCTCTAGGTACTGCACTTAAGCATCTGTAAATTGTCTCAAGACTTCACTGCATAAAGGAGCGGCCAAGGTAGGTAGCTAAAGAGAAATCTTTAACATAATTGATACTAAGATTATTTTTAAGGGGAGTATGTGCAATACCTGTGCACTTGGTCTTAATCCATACCTTTTCCAACAGGTCTGTTTCTGCACACGCTGCAATCTGTGGCACAAGGGCTGAGCTGTCTGTGGCCCATGGCCCAGTTTTGCAAGGCACAGTTATGTGGCCTTGGCTCAGCTTTACTGAAAAATTCCTGATCTGTGAGCAGATGCAGGCTAAAGCCAAGATTTTCTTCTTGAGAAAAAAGAAACAAAGACAAAAGTGAAATTTTTGAAGTGGTAATGCCAACTTGGGGAACCAGAGAAAAACAGTGACATGGAAAGGACTGAAACGCTGGAAAGAACCAGTGAGTCAAAAAATGAGAACTCAGAAGGATCAAGAACAAAACTGTTCCAAGGACCAGACACTTTTCCACATCAATAATAATTATCTGGACAACGGAGACTCATCAGATGGTTGTACTGGTGATGCTGAGCACACTCATGTTTAGTCTAGTTAGTCCTAGCTACCTGCTCTGTGTATCTAGTCACTGAATAATTGCTGTACATTTAAAAACAGTAAATATACAAACTCTACTTATAGAGCCTCTGCACATGGTTAAAGAGAGGCAATAAATTAAGGCTTACATTTGCATGATAACTTGAATGTTCAATGAATATTGTGATTAGAAGAAGTACACTGGCTTCCGAAAGAAAACACCTGGTTTTTGTGTTAACAAATAGTGACAAAGTCAGAGGATTAATGTTACATGCAATTGAAATTTTGATTTTATACCCTAAACCTTGGTCTCTAAGCACTTTACTTGAAGGCTGTATATTGATATACGATATCCATTATTTGTAAGAATTTAATTGACATATAAATCTCAAACAAAAGTCAATTAATATCAAAAATTAATAAAAGTAGGGGAAAAAAGCAGCCAACTCCAAACCAATGCAACTATGACTGTATATTGAGATACACAAAAGTAAATTCCTACAAATGAAATGGTTGGAACTTGCAAATATCAGCTCATTCCTTCCAGGGAGCCTCCAGCAAGAATTCAGTAAGACACAAATTGGTTTAAGCAAAGGTCATTTTAAAACAGAGGAATGTCAAACAAATATACAGTAATTGAGTGAAGATTGCCTGGCCCTTTCAGAAGCCATTGTTAAGATGGCATAATGACGTGTTCTAACAGCTGCTAGTCATTAGGCCCAGCTCAATCTAGTGTCTTTGAGGCAGGAGTTCTGGGGTCCTGAACATAGGCTCCTCTGCCATCTCATCATTAGAAACTATAGTGGAAGGAACATAACTACATCTGCCACCTATTCCAGTCTTTGAACCAGTCTTTACAGGGTTTTGAAAGTCAAGTGGAAAGGAAGAGGGGTTTTTTTTCTCCATTACCTTTCTATATACAGTCACCTATAATTCACTACTAAACTCAGAATTGTTTATAAACACCATGAGACTCCCAAAAAAAATGTGACTCTCTGTTAGCAACTGTTTCGAGGTGGAAGAGGATTGCAGGATTGCATTGTTGGGATTTTTGGTATCGTGATCTGAGCTCTGAAAGCTGGACAGAAAGTGATTAATTTCAATGAAACAAAATTTTTGTCATCTTTACCTATACTAATGTTTAATAAAGACGTACAAGCAAATTAAGAAACATATTAAGTGGCTGATGCTTTGCCTGGTCAGAGAGCAACGATTTTACCATTATTTTTCCAAATGCAGGAACAAAGCTGTTGAATTCTGAGACTTTGTTTCCCCCTGAATGAATACAGCAAATCTGGTTTTTTTTCTATTTTTTTCTGGCATAATTTTGTGAGCAGCTATAATCAATATGCAGATTTGCTCAAGTTTTTTCTCTGACATTTATCAATCTGCAATAATCAGATAGGGCCAGAACAAGGTTCCTGGACCAACCTTGTGTGTTGTCTTCACCTTGGGCCCAGTAGGATACCATTATTTTGCTCCCTTCATTTCCATGCTAGGATCTTTCCTCATTTTAAGCACTGTTATTTTGTTATATATTTCTGTTATTTCTTCCAAGAAATTAAATCTTGCAGCTAGACCTTCAGAACCATTGCCAGTTTCCCTTTCTACAAGATTCCTAGAGACAAAAATACTAGTCCCCAAGTTTCAATTATGAATTCCTGGTTCCTTGTCTCGAAGACAGTCTTTGAACAGGTACCTAGGCTTAGGAAGATTTTGGGAAAAAATCACTTTATGATCTATAATGCATTTCTCTTCATTATGCTCCTCACTGTTCCTAAGTACCTTGAGTCTTGGTAAGGTTGCCTCAGGTCAAAATTAATTTGGGTCAGTTTCTTCCCTCTTTAAGAGAACAGAATGAAGTTTAATGACTCTCTAAATTTACTGCTAAAATGTCTCCCAAGACTTTTTTTCAACGCTAGACAGAATACCCAGTAAAAAAATTGAGGACTACTGAAGTTTCTCAAGAGCTGCTTAAAAGATAGTGTCTAGCCTTTTAAAACTGTTCCACTCCAGCCTATTTCATAAGACTCTGTGTACTAGCAACTGTTCATCTATTTATTGAACATTTAAAAATACAATTAGTATGAAGAATACGCCTATTTCAGAAGAGGAGGAAAAGAAAGCAGTATCTTTTATTATGAGCCTCTTGGGCTTTGCTGAAAATCTAAGGCTTCTTTGATACTATCAGATCAAACCTTTTTCATCTCATGTACATCAATAGTAATTTTATTTTTTTTAAATTTAAACAAGAACCTGAGCTCTCCAGCATCACTGATCTAAAAATTATACCATGGATTATGTTATGTTCTGTTTGGATTTTTTTGTAACATATGAAGCAGGCTATTATTTTGGTTTCTGTGTATATGGTGGGGAACATGGAAATATAATAAGAGTTATGAAAAAATATTTTTTCCTTGAGGCTAAACAGACAAAAATTCGTCATTACTGGGTTTCCCACATGTGGTTATGTTTCTTGGTAAACAAGATTTATTGCTTCATAACCTTTCTCTGAGATTGTGTCTTCTAATCTGTGGCAACACATATAGTCAGGTTTGTTTTGGGGGTTTTTTTGCATGTTTTAATTGACACTCCTTACCCCAAAAAGTATTTTGTCACTGCTGCTCAAAACCTCAGAGTTTTAGTCGGTCCTCAGGGAGAAACCATCTGTTACAAAAGCAACAGCAACGTGCCAAGACCCAAAGTTGCAAGACACAGTAATTCCAGTTAAATGCTTATAATAAGATGTATTGGCCTATAAAGACCTCATTTAAAAAAAAAATGCTGAGTAGCTACAATTCCCTTCCAAAATACAATATAAATGGTTAGCATTAACTACTCTTTGTAAGGAACTAATCCTTAACAGGAATGTGTTCTTGAATCATATGCATGTTATGGAACTATTCATGCCACACCAGAAAGAGAGGGGTGCAAGGCTCTATGTGATACATCACAGTACAGTAAAACACACATCATATAGCTGACAGCAATCTTAATTTATGTTGATTGAGCTGTCCTTACAAAAAAGGTCAGAAGTTGACCAATAACCAGCTGAAACATAAGAAGACACATTCATGCAAGAATATAAATCAAATATTATATTTCCTGCAGTTAGCCGTAAATCGTCCTTTCCAATCTTCCCACATTTGCTTGTATCTGAATTCACATCTGACAAACAATTAGTCCAACACTGCAAGCTGAGGAACATGGTCGTTAATAACTGTAGAGCACAGCTGGCCTTAAGAATTCAGAAAACACTGCTCACGTTGACTTTAGGTCATTTGAGATGAGCAGATTTATACACACTACTATGTTCCACAAGCTTACAATTATGTATTCAGAATCTAAATCAATTAGGTACTCAGATCCTGGCAAATAGGAGATCATGAGACCTATTCACTTAATTTTCCTCACTGCCACTTAGTGAGGAAATGACTCAAATCCTGTTCACATTGAAAGTACTGGGAAAACTCCTGCTCATACGAGAACAAATCCTGGCCTCATTAAAGAACTTTTCATTTAAAAGCTTCACAGGAAGCAAGTCACTGTTGCCATATTACTGCTTCTGGGTCATGTGGAAGAAGTTTGAATGCATTGATTTGGGAAAAATTTGCCTTCTTCCCTCTTCCAATTCCACCCCAAACTTGGAAGCATCCTTTATTAAAAAATATAAAAAATAAAAGAGATTAAAATGCACTATATTCTGCTAGTGCTTCTTTCAGTGAACCACAAGCATAACCTACCCTGAAGCGTGGGATGTGTCTTCTGTACCCAAGACTGACTATTATTGCCAATAACTTAAGGGCTTTTTACACCTTTCTTTGCTCTTGCCCCCCACAGTGTATTCAATGAATGTATAAAAGGTAGGTCTCTTTTTCATCCCTTTGAATTCTTCATGGGTCATGAAGTCTAAAAGATTATCTGATAAGTTACATATCCACTTGTACTAAACTTTATGTGCAAATTAGGTGCTCTGTGGTGACCTCTCTCTACATTTAGAGCTCCCCAAAATATAATTTTAAAGGTTCTTAATTTTGTTTGTTTTTGATATAAGAGACCATATCTGGTATCAATACAGGCTGGGGGATAAACAGACCAAGAGCAGCCCTGCCCAGAAGGACTGGGGGGTGCTGGTGGGTGATGACCCAGCCAGAAGCACTCACAGCCCAGAAAGGCAAACGTGTCCTGGGCTGCATCCAGAGCAGCGTGGGCAGCAGGGGAGGGAGGGGATTCTGCCCCTCTGCTCTGCTCTGCTCTGGTGAGACCCCACCTGCAGGGCTGTATCCAGCCCTGGGGGCCCAGCACATGAGGGAAAGAAGCTGTTGGAGGAGTCCAGAGGAGGCCACCAAGATTGGAGAGATGAAGCACCTCTCATATGAGTAAAGGCTGAGGGAATTGGGATTGCCTAGGCTGGAAAAGAAGAGGCTTTGGCGTGGCCTAATTGCAGCATTCCAGTACATAAAGAAGCCAACAAGAAAAACGGAGAGGGATTTTTTTCAAGAGCATGTAGTGACAGGACAAGAGAGGGGATAATTTCCAACAGAAAGAAAGTAAAAAAGAAATTTACTATCAGAGTGGTGAACCACCACAGCAGGTGGCCCAGAGAAGTTGTAGATGTCTTGCTCCTGGAACTGTTGGGGGAAGGTTGGATGGAGCTCTGAGGAACCTGATCTAGTGGGAGGTGTCCTTGCCTGAAGCAGAAGGATTTGGACAAGATGATCTTTAAGTTCCCTTTCAACCCAAGCCATTCTATTATATGAAAACTGACTTGATACCTGTCATGACTTAATGATAGGGGGTGTAATGTTTGTTATAAATTCTTGTCAGGCTGAACAAAGACACCAGACATGTGTTAGGCAACTCCTATATTTAATAAGAGTTCATGGTATTCAATAACTACAGCAACCAGCCCAAAATTTAGACTCAAAAGGTATTGGCTAACATTCCCTTAAATTCTTACAATAAACTTCTACAAGAGTGGAGGATAACAAGACCTTAATTTTGTACAGTACAATTCTCAAGTCGAACAACAAACTCCTAAAAGGTGCTGGTTCACAAGCCGAAACTCTTCCACAAGCTCGCCTCTCCCACAGCAAATTTCAATAAAGATTATGGGATAGAATACAATAGCCATGTTTTGGCTATTTTCCCAGGTAAATCAAGGGAAGAAAACAAGGACTATCACCAGTTCCTGGATCCCATGTTGGTGCTGCCATATGGATGGTCAAGAGCTGGGGTTACAAGACAAAGATAACAGAAAAGAGGAGATGAGAAGAGAGGAAAAGAATGGAGTGAGAAGGCCCAATCTCTGTCCAAGAGAGATGGAGGGGGACAAATCTACTTCCTTTTATAATTAACCTGGTGTGTGTTTCCCAATTAGAATTTTTGCACATTTTTTCCCATGCATCCAGAGGCAGCCCTCCTCCAGGAACCGAGCTGGGGGGAGGCTGAACACAAGTCTCAAAGTGGAGCAGGAAGCTGGCTCAACACAGCACTGCCCCACCTCTGCAGGACCTTCTCTTCCAAGCACAGGTTCCCTGTAGCAATTCTCAGAATATTTGAGACAAAGCATGCTTACGTCTCATCCCCTACAATACGCTCTGCTGCATTTACTCTTAGAGGTCCCTTAATAAAGATCCAGCAGCAAAACTTAATAAGCACTTTTAAAGAGAATATGAGAGAATACAAGGTATATGGTACACATAAGTCATAAAGGAAATGCACAGATAGATAAGGGTGTTTTAACCTTAATTAACCTTTTAAGTCTGGTCATGACATTTAAAGCATCCTAGTAGTTTAGCTGGGTTACTTAAAATTAACAGATTTTGTACTTTTAGAAATTGTTAACGGTACCATTGCAATAATTATTTTAAAATTTTCAATACAGTTTAAAATGTAAACAGTTAAATTATTTAATTTTGCCTACACTAATTTATTGATTTTTCAAAAGCAAAATAAAATGCTGTATTTTTTGATTAGATGAGACAGTGGCTGAACAATAGTACAGAAAATATTCATGTGATGGGGCTTGAAAAATCATAAAACTTTTTTCAAGGTCTCCCTCAGCTCATAATGTGGACAAACATAGACTGCTTTCATGTGGACTGTGAAGAAACACCTTATGAAGCAAAACACCAGTTTTATGAAGTACTTCATGAAGGAGTTGAATGTGAAATTTTTACATTCATAATGATGCATTATTTCTCAGATGCAAGACGATTCTAGAATTACTTGTTATGGTCATTTGTATGGGATGTGGAGAACTATTTAATGATGTAAATTTAGGTCTTGCTAACACTTAGGGGAAGGTAACAATGTGAAAAATTAATGTGGATATTGTTCTGACCATCTCTTACAGCAATTCACAATAAACTCAGCCACTACTATATTAATTTATCTTAGCAATGGAGATTGCTCCAAAAAATGTCAACAAATACTAAAAGACTTCTAAAGCAACGTTACAATTCATAATGTTAAACTGACTGAAGAGATACTTCAGCAATTGTTAATAAAACAAAACAATGCTATTAGAGGATTACAGAGCAAGCTCAAAAAATTTAATACCTGTCTGTTGATTCAGAACAAATTAAAAAGAAGATAAAAAACCCTAGAATTTTAACAATACATTGACATAATGAAACAATCTCCTTTTGTCATGTTTCTAGCATGTGGATTTTGGGGGAATGAATGTTGCAGAACTGGGAGAATGAATGTCACAGGATTGAACAAATGTGCAAAGCAGAATTAATGCTTTGTCACACTGATTAAAATAGAAATAGTACCCCAGAAAAATGCTGGTCATAAGATTGATCTTATCTAAATTAAACCAACAAGAAAAAAAAGCATCTTCAAGGTTATTGTGGAGTCTTGATTTTGTTAAATATACCTGAATTTTGAGAATTATGTTTGTACACATGTTCATTTTTTTCCAGCTCCCCATATTTGGACTGACATTGCAGCAGTGACCCAGAGTGAGCAGATGCAGGATAGGATGGATATAATTAAAGCAAGCTCAGCCATGTGATATTTTTCACTGAGAATGCAACATCCGTTAAGCAAACGAGATGGATCAGCATTATTGAATATAGCAACCTTTATGCAAATGAGATGGATCAGCATTATTTCCTTACTGGCCCTGCATTCAGAGTAATTCTCTTGAAGGACATAGGCTTGAGGGTCTCTTTAGCAGTGCCATGAGACAGCAAACAAAACTGTTTATTATACCCAGCTTGTATAAGGCCCTGCAAGTGTATTGTGGAAATACACAACGTTTCCATCTCTGCAGTGATGAAGGGCTCATCCACCACACTGAAACAATGAAGATGTCTCAGTGAGTACTCCCGCATGGCTGTAGCCCAGTATTTGTGAGCAATCCCAACAAGGGCATCTTGGAATTATGTGAAGCATATAGGTGCCACAAGATGCTTAATGAACAAGTAGTTGCAGCCCATCTAACCAAACACCTTCTGTTTGAATACTGCAAATGCTTTACCAATACAAATTTTGTCATTGTTCAGGTATGATCTATATATTTTTGTTTTCCCAAATAATGTACTGGGCAACAACAGACAAACTACATTGACACGATAGCGAATTTATCTAAGTCACTGTTTTGTTGTGCTTTATTAGTGGCCTGTTCAGACAAAAAGGCAATCCTGCAGCAGTTATGTCAAACCTGCAATGAAGATAAATCAGAAATAACATTAGTTTCAATGAAATTATGACTCACCTATAATAAGGTAACTAAATTTAAGAGTCTCTGCCGCTAAAGATCTTTATTACTATATGATAATTTCCACAAATGAAATACATCTTTGGATGATCAGTCTAGGATTTTTTTTAACCAGAGAAAGTAAAAATAGGCTTCCTTCTTATCAGGAACACAGTTACTTGTGCTTGTGGATGAGACAGAGTAAAGGATCCAGGGCTGTCAAGCAATGACAGTTTGTATGAAACATTTCAAAGAAATTGGAATGCAGAAAAATGTCTCAGGGACACAGATAAGTAAGTTATTTAAGAAACAACTTCCAATTCATGCAAAAATAAAAGCTTCTCCTGCCAAATGAATGAAACTTGTCAAGTCTACTAGATCTCTTAATTAAATGGGAACATGAAAGAAGCTCCCTTCGAGGTATTTGAGCTTGCAGGCATCATGGTTAGTTCTTTTAGCAGAGTATAAAGTGAACAATGCATTTATTAGGCTCATAAAGCAACTTGGATGAGCAGAAAATATAGATGACTAATCAGGGGAGAAATTAAATTATTCATAACGTGGAAACACACTGGAAGGAGGGAAGGGTTAAAAATAGTTGGCAAATTCACATTTTGAATATACTGAAGGGCATAGAAGGACTTGGATATGTACTATCCAACCCCCTCAAAATCCCTTTCTTTCAAAATTCACAAGCCTATACTATCTCTAACAGATCTTTATAAACATTTTTCATAGGAATCAGAAACCGTGGAATCTCATTAATAATAAAAAGAACAACTAACAGTTCTGCAGTTGATTTGACTCTCTTATAACAGCCCAATGCTGTTCCACATACCATTGAATTGGAAAACAATGACAGAAGGAAATACACTTCTAGAAGCATTAGTTTTTAATCTGTTGCAATTTGGGGGGATTATGTTGGATAAGCACATACAAACAAAAAAGCACAACTCCCTCACTAGGACATTACTTCTTCTGTCTTCTGCACCTGACAGAGACTGCTGACCAAAAAATATTGGCTTAAAAATAACAACCCCTCCACCCCTCCCCCCAAACAAGTTAGCAGCAATTCTACGTGCCATAATTTTGGCAACACATTTTTGTCCTTGAAAAAAATCCCCAGGGTTCACGTTTTCAGCACTTTCTGAAAAATGGGCTTCTTTTAAACCATTGATCTGGACACCTGAACTGCTAATCCGATCAAAATTACCAAGCTTGAAACATTCAATTCTCAGTGAGTGAAGGATTGGAAAGTAAGCCCGTCCCTGGATGAGATGCTTCTCCCAGTGGCAAGCACACAAGTAATCCTCAGTGTATTGCTGTTCCTCAGAGGAGCAAATGGCAATATCAGTGTGAGCAAGGACTGTTAAGAACAGACTCAATCAAGAGCAGACTCAAACACGAACAGAGAGTGCATGTTAACAACAGAGGCAATCAACAGAGTCAATCAAGGACAGAAGGTGCATGATAACAAGGTTTGTTTTGCTCTTTGTTTATCTTTCCCTTTTTTTTTTTTTTTTTCCAATTAATCTCAGTTCCCATACACACCAACTGTTAAATATTAACTGAAATATATTTACTAAAGAAAATGTTGCTCTGGGTCTTCTGGTCACCACCCAACCACCCCTCCAAAAAAAAACTGTAATTCAGGAAGTCTACACTGATATTTTAATTATATTTGTGTGCTTTAAAGACCTAGAACTGAAATCTACTTTTCTCTCCTCCCTGAAGTACAGCATTTTAAGTCACTACAGGGAACTTAATTCTAGACATCGAAAACTTTGTCATCATTCTTCTAATCCCTCTTTGTTTTCAAATGAAAAGAAAGATCTTGGAGAGCATGTGAGGGCCAAATGAGAGCAAAAAACTTTCAATTAAGTTATCTGAAGTTAAATCAGATGTTAGTTATCAAACAACATCCTCAGACATATTGTGTGATTTTGGGGTTCATCCTGTGCAGGCCCAGGAGTTGGACTGGAGGATCCTTGTGGGTCCCTTATAACTCAGGATATTCTGTGATTCTATGGTCGAATATGAGTAGCAAGCCAGCAAGGAATGGACCCTTGTCCAGGAGGCCATACTAAGTGTGGGAGTAGCTCTTAGCTTCAGTGTACTTCTCAATGCTCATGGATATTGCATATAAATAAACTGCATCAATTTACTATCAAATAAAAATCTGTGGAACAGCTAATGCTCCTGAAAATGGCTATAATTTGCTTCATGACTTTTATTGCTAGTGAAAAGTGAGACAGCAATTGGCTCACAGAGAAAACTAAAAATTTGAATATCACTATGTTGGTTTGCCTTTGTGTAAATTCTGCATCCACATTTGGGTCTGATCCAGCCCAGCCAGACAGTCTAGTGGGATTAAATCAGAGTTGTATTTTTTTTCTCCACAACTATGAGACTACTGCTTTAGGTTTATTAAATGTCACCTCTATACTGCAGTAGAGACAGGATAAGCAACACACATAGATGCCACACATCCCTGTGTTGGCTCACTCACTAACATCACTTTTAATTCACCTTTTTCTACATCAGGACTGCAGAAGCCATCAAAGAGCAATTAAACACAGCAGTTCTTGATCTGAACTTGTTTAGAAGCCTAAACTCCTGTAAGTATAAAGTATAGTAGGAGTTTCAATAGAATGAAAATGAAATAACGTGAATTATTTAAACTTGGGATATTTAGGCACACACACAAAAATTTCACAGCATTTAGTAACTGGACACAGCCACTTGCAAATGAACAAGTGAGAAGAATCTCACTTCCCAAGCTACAGAAGACTCATTGAATAAATGTCCATAAATGGCACGAATAAGATGTAAGTCTTTTAAAAACTGGCTGATCTTGTAGTTGTGGGGGATTTGGGGACTTCTATACATTTATGTATCATACTGATGTGGAATTTGTAGGTTTTATATCTCATTATTATTTATCAATGTTGTGTCTGCTTTTCCTCAGGACCCTTGCTAAATTCCTCTTTTAAAGACAGCTTGCCCTGAGCAAAATGTCATGAGAATTTTCCAGCTTATTTTCAATCAAAAAATGTCTTACCTTTAAAAAAATTCCTTAGCTCCATAGCAGCTCATATTGGATAAAGTCACATCTGTCACTGCATTATAGAAACTGCATTATTGACTCTGCTACCCCAGTGACTGCTCTTGCATGCAGCAAACCCATGGGTGTCAGGGAAAACTTGCTAAGCTAGACTTTCAGTGGCTCCATGCTCCACAGAGATTGAATCACCTGCAAGTCTTAATATTTTTGACTCGTGAGATGTTGTGACCTCCAGTATGGGCTATAATAACAAAGAATGGTTTCTGGTTTGACAGAAACTCCAAGTCTTTAATGCATTTTTTGTTTTCCTTTGTTTTTCCTTCCTTCCTTCAAGAACACGTGATATATTTCACAGACCTATTTAAATGGAAAAGGAAATTTTTGAGGATATCTTTGTTAATATAGAAACCAAATAACTTCTGCTCAGTGCTTGAATATCTGAAACTTAGGAAAAACATAGGAATTGCTATATCACAAGGCAAGAGCAGAGAGATTCGGAAGAAGATTCAAGAAGTGTTCAAAGATGTCCACCCATATCCCACAGGGAATCTAGGTACATAGCAAAGGACAAAGAAAAACAAACTGAACTTGATTATACAGAAAATTTGCAACATCATTATCTGAAGACTTCTAGATTTTTTCTCATTGCTCTCATACCTTAAAAATACTATACTCTTTGCCTCCAAATTCTTCATTTGCTTACATAAAACACATGCATTTAAAATATAATAGGAAAATTTGTATTTGGTTAAGATTACAGAACACATATCAAGACTAACAGCTTTTATCCAGTTCAGTGGCTGGGGCAGGAAATTCCTACCAACCAATTAAGGCATTTGAGAAAGCAGAAATTTTGGTCATTTTCTTTAGGTTTATGTCCCTTCAAAATTCGTTTTTTTCCAAATTGAGCTGTGACTTTAGGCCCCAATTCCTATGGAAGTGGAAACCCTGTGCCACTCGGGAAAAAGCCAGAATATTACAGTCTTGTTACAGCAACAGAAATTCTCATTAAAGAATGCTCCTTGCTGGAAGCAGCTTAGCTCAAAGAGGAATAGCTTCAAGCATGTGTCAACATCTTTTCTCGTAAAAGCTTCCCATTTCATAATCACAGAATTTGAGCTTGAACAGGTATCCAAAAGCTTCTAAGGGCTTATGCAAATTGAACCAAATCATTTAGTGCTTGTATATTATTGAAGCTCATCATTTAGAACAATTTTAATTACACATATTTAATTCAAATAAACAAGATAATACTATATTTTGCAGACATTTAAAGATCATTCAGGTCCCGAGGAAAAAAGGATCAACAGAACTAGGAAGACTTTTGGTGTCGCAAACTACAAGCATATCTGGTTCAGTAATAAGAAAGCATTTGGTGAAGGAAAAGAAAGGATTCACGTTTGATATCAAAATACGTTATCGTCCTGGTAGGTACAAATGGGAATTGTTGAATGAAAACAGAATAGCCCTTCCTGTATTCATTTCTGCAATTCATGTGTCAAGCATATTCATATTATTAAAAAAATACAACAAAACAGACAGAAATCATTTGATGGGACAAGTGCATGAGATTTTGCAAATCAGAAAGGATCTTTGCAGATTAAAGCACATGGAGAAAAACATAGATAAAAAATGTGTGTAGTTTTCATTTATATATAGGAAAAAAGAAAAGACGATGTTAACTAGCATACACAGAATTAATACATGGAATGGCAAGAGAGTTATTGAACAATTGGTAAAATGGTAGAGAAATTATGTACTTGTAAACAAGGAGATAAAGACTTTTGCTATGGTTTTAATAATGCAAGTCCAATAAAAATCATCTCAGGTTCTTGGGCTAGGCTTGATCACAGTTGGAAAATCATAAGTTAACGTAGTATAGTGCTAATACCCTTCATGAAACCAAATATGGATATATAAAACTACATAAGAGAAGCAATGGGCCAGATGGATTTAAGGTAAGCAAGTCTGGTTGGGCTTATGAAGGCACTGTAATAACATGCATCCTTTGGGATTCCTATTTTCTCAATATGGGTCAAAAAATAAAATAGCTCAGGTTCTAACACTAAAGACGTATTAGCAATGAGACAGATTCTGGCCATAAGGTAAAATAATTCATATACAATAACCCTGAAACATGAAATGTCCCTGGGGATATAAAGATGTATATAAGCAATACCAATACATATATCTAAAAATGTAAAGGTTAGAGTATAAACAAAAAAACCAATCATGTTGATATTGTGCCATTTCTGGAGGGCATGCTCCTAGCAAAAAATATCACAGGAGATGACAGAACCCTGAGAATTTTTGATTGCATACAAGATTCATGACAACATCTGGAAAGTTAAGAGGCTTGTCTGTAGTCTACAGCTTGCAAAAATTCTTCTAATTTTTATGGGCACAAGTCATTTAATTTCAGTACTTGTGGATGTTAATAAACGGATTATGATATAAACTCCTGTAATACACACCATAATGTCTTTGATTTTTAACCAGAAATACTGTAACTTGCCACCCATTTTGGGGGACAGTAGATTTCCTTCATGAAAGCATAGGGTGATCCTGATCTTACCGCAAAACTGTGAAGTTGAGATCTGGTACAATATGAATCCTAAAATTATATTCTTGACAAGATGTAATGATAAACAGTTATAAGAAAAACTTCTATCCCTCAGTTTTGTTCCAGTTTTTCCTACTTTTTCAAGCTTCAAACCTACCATCTATTCTTTCTCTCATTATCTTCTTAAACTCCAAGTTAATAATACCTTCCTCTTCTTTCAGAATCCAGCTCATGAGAGATGAACAAATTATACCCTCTTATCATGCATCTTCTGTTAGAAATCAGAAGGCAAACACTTAGTACATAGGAAGAATTTGAAACCATACATGGAAAACAGTAAAATTATGGGCAAGCAGCAGTACATAATTTAAATCCTGCTCAATTCATTTGAAGACTACTAGCAGAATCTCTTTGGTTCTTCCATCTGCAGGTCGCATTACTGTGATATTATTTTCTCTTGAATTTTACATATTTATTTATTTATTATTTTCATACTAGTACCCTTTTCTTTCTAGCTCCTTGGACCACATGAGGTTCATTTGAGGTATTTGAAGGAAACTTCCATACCTAACTTGCTTAACATTCTGCTACTAACAGCATGGGAGAAAAGCACAGAACACCAGACCAAATCAACCAGTGTTTTTTTTCATTTCCACTTTCCCAATCTGTTTACTGCTTTGGTTTGGTAGAACACAATGAGCAGACCTAGCGAACATCACTCTGGGAAAAACAATTTTAAATAATTACCTTTAAATATCTCTTTCTTCTTTAGTCATTCATTTCTCATGCATTTTATTAACTGTATTTAGTAATATATAATTGTGCATGTATCTGGACCATCATCTTTTACACCAACCATATTGTTTGACTTAAGTGAAATCTACTCTAGTTACACTTTTATTACAGTTTAACCTAATTTATCCTTATCAAAAAATTGATTTTGAAAAAAATGTTAGTATACACTTTCTACTCGCTATCCCATTTTCTCTTCTCATGCTATAATACTATTAGGAAGTAGCTATTATATATCAGCATATCCAGATATACATTTCAGTGAATGGAAAATCCTCAGGGCCTGATTTTCCTTGCTTGTACTTTTTACAAAACTAAAATTCTGTTGATATGCATAAGGATAACTAAAAATAATTGCCAGCTTGAAGAGAGGGAGCTGTACCTTGCAGAGCTGATAAAACCAATTTCAAATAGATCATTTTATTACAGACTCCTGTAAGCAGGGAATCAGGGAATCCATCCTGAGGAGCTCAGAAATTACCTGAATACCTACCCTGAAAACACTTACACATTTATTATATATATATATGCTCATTTTTGATTACAAATAAATTCAGTGAAGCTAAAGTGACTTCAATAGGCTAAAATAGGTATTCATATATGATTGGTTGTTTTCTTAATCCACTCATGATATCTGTCCCAATTTTATCTACTCTTCTAAAAGGAAGACTGAAAAGAGTAAATTTTAATTACCTTAAATGTACTATTTCTTTACAAGCTTCTGTTGTTTATGTCACTATAGATTATAGGTTATGCAATAAAATTTATATTATGCATTAAAAAAAAAATGTTCAAAGACTATCTGTTGCATATTGATCTACATGTTTGGTGGAAGTAAGGGAGAGAGTTACATTATAAATTCCTCCACATCCATTTTCATAGGACAAAAGCACTAAAAATCTGGTAATGAAAACACCCAGATTACATTCTTCACTGTACCTGGAACAAAAACTTACTGTAAACCAGTAAGTAAGGGTTACTCTGATTGCATCTTTCACCCATCTTCTCTGGAATATCACTCCTACAAAGGTTTTGAAATCAGCCTGAGAGGTTTTTTGAAGCCCTTTCATTGAGATATAAATTTTCAGGAACTGCATATTTCTGGGAACTACCCTTCAACAATATGCTTTTCTGTTATTATTTTTTTCAGAGAAACCTTGTCTGAAGTTGGAGCAGCTTTCTCAAACCATATCAAATTTAACAACAAAATCTGACCGAAAAACCATACCTCCTTTCTGCTTTTTTGGTACTGTACTGAAAGCTAATGGTCAAGGCATTTTTTAAACAAATATTTTAAAATATTTTTTCCAGGGTGCAAAATTATCTCAGATTAAACAAAAATATCAGGTTTTAATTTGAATATTTTGCATGAATAATACCTTTGAGATCACTCTAACTATTCACTGTCTAACTTTTCTTTTGCTATCAGTTAAAATAAAAAAAGTATTTCTTAGAGGTATATGTATCATGCTGGATCCAAGAGGAGTAAGGCTGCTGCTGGTCTGTGTGCCCAGATCTACCAGCATTGATGCTGAAGACGTGCTCCCAGGAGACACACCCACAGAAGCCCACATATGCCCTACATATACACATGTCAGTGTGTCTGTCCACACAGATTGGAGTACCCACAGGGATATAGATAGCCTCAGTGACCTCATCCTGCTTTCCTCTGAGGCTAGGCAGGACGGAGGCCCCCTTGTTACCATACTGTACATACACACATACATCTATACATCTGTATCTGTGCCTATACCTGTCTATATACACAGGCATCTGAGAGATGACTGGACTGCTGATCCCAATGACTTGTGGACACTGATTTCCCACCTGGTTGCTGGAGATGATGTCTCCCCTGGGACTGACCAGGGAGGTGCCTGGACAAGGTGGTCTTACTTTGGGAGACCTTCATTGGGTTCCTTGAGCTCTTTTGGGCTTCTGCAGGTGGGTTGATGGCCCATGTGTGGTCTGCCTGGGAGTAGCTTAGCAGGGGATTGTTTATGCTTTCCCTCCTACCATTGTCTGTCTGCCCATCTGTGAGCGTGTAGATAAGCTTTATCGCATAATCCTACAGTACTGGACTATATCCAAATGAAAAGCTCACTGTAAATCTAATTTTTTGATGTTTTTCTTCTTGTTGTGCTAGCAACCATAAACATTTTTTACATGTTGTGCCAGTTTTGGCTGGGGTAGAGTTGATTTTCTTCACAGTGGCTGGTAGGGGGCTGGGTTTTGGATTTGTGCTGAACACAGGGTTGATAATAAAGAGATGTTTTTGTTATTGCTGAGCAGGACTTGCTCAGAGCAAAAGACTTTTCTACTTTTTGTACTGCCATGCTGGCAGGGAAGTTGGGGGTACATGGGAGGTTGGAAGGAGACATAGGCAAGACAGGAGATCCAAACTGACCAAAGGGATATTTCAGATGATGTAAAACCATGCTCAGTATATAAGGTGGGAAGAAGAAGGAGGAAGTGGGGGGGCATTTGGAGTGATGGTCTTCCCAAAAAACTCTTTTGCATGCTGGGGCCCTGCTCTCCTGGAGATAGCTGAACAGCTGCCTGCCCATGGGAAGCAGTGAATGGATTCCTTGTTTTGACTTGCTTGGATTTGTGGCTTTTGCATTCCCTATTAAACCGTCTTTATCTCAACTCATGAGTTTTCTATTCTTACCCTTTGATTCTCTCCCTGATCCTGCTGGTGGGGGAGTGAGCAAGCAGCTGCCTGGGGCTTGGCACTTGGCTGGTGAAAAACATGACATGCTCATAACATTCTATAGCTATTGCTATATGATTGATTTCAATCCTTTCTTTAATTGTAACATGTATTTTTTGACTTTTACCCCAGAAGTTACCCAGTGTTTTTGATTTTTTTTTCTGTATCCAAAATTTTAGACTTCCTTCTGTCAGGTACTCCAATTTCCTTCTAACCATGTTTTATCATAACTTGCTAGGGAGGGAAGGGAAGCTCCTTTTCAGCAATGAAGATTTCTCTAAAGGTGATCATTGCTGCTTCAGTAAACAGTGAGACAAGAGCATAAAATAAGGGGAGTAGCTGCTGACCCCTTGTGTGCTGCCAGCTGGAGCAGTCAAAACAGCTTAGTGGATGCAGGAGGTAGAAAAGAGCAACAACAGCAAATGTGGAGCAGGATCCCTGGGGAGGAGTCTTGCATTAACTACCATTCCTTTACAGCTTTAGGAAGGATTATGTCTGAGATGTGATTAAGATCCAGTATTGCTAGTAGATTTGGAGTTTTGACAGAGTAATAAGAAATAAGTTCTTCAAGTTCATTCGATACTGACAAAGCCCACTGAATTTCAAAAATAAACATTGATAGTTGGAACTCTTAATAATGCAAGACAGCAAATAAATTCCATGCATTTTTTCAAGGCATTAACTAATCAATTCTCATATTTGATCTGGAAGAGGAAACTTAATATGAAAAGTTAGGTTATCTAAGATAGTTTCACACAAGATGCATAAGTTATTACATCATGAATAAAGCAGAGGCTAATTTCTGCAAATTTTTGCCTAATCCATTTCCTCTCTTAAGGTAAAACACTATTTCATATAATGAATTCCAAATAAATTTGCTGGTAAGTTTTTTTCCTAGGGAACTTCAAATTGAAGGGCAGAAATATGGAAACATACACAGAGTATATGTACCTGATCAGAGAAATCAGAGAGTGGTGAGGTGTATATGTGCGTGTGCGTGTATATATATATATATATATATATATATATGGCAAATATCAATAAATGACTGGCTGTCTCAGATTTCTCATTCTTTAAATTTCTTTCCATTGAAAGCATATTTAAATTTAGAGAAATAAACATAGTATTGTTACTTGCATCTGTAGTGAATGCCATTCAGAATACTTTCAGCTCCCACCTTGGATGATTTTTTATTTCGTGTTTAAAGCTTCTTTAAGAACAAAATTATGTTCTCTAGGCCTACGCTTCTTCTTTCATAGAGAATAATTTCCTTATCTTCCTATTAAGGAAATCCTTTCCAGAACTATTTCTAGAAGAGTGTGGTTATTTTATGCCTTTATAAACAGTAAATGCAAAGAGGTAGAGATACTCCATAGGGATTCTTTATTTAGAAAAAAATTTATCTATATATCCATTAGCTGTAGAGTCTGTACATTATAGCTCAGCTTGAGAAGTTCTGTAGAAGAAAAGAGCTAGTGCAGACATTCACTTCATTTGCATGTCAAAAGATTTTATTTTATGGTAGCTCTAATGTGATGTCAAGTTAGACTACTCTTAATAGTTAGTGTAGCATTATGTGTGCATGTCCTAATTTAGTCACCTTAAAGGAATACAGCATGTATTGTATGGCAAAGCACAGCAAGCAGGGGAAATTGGAAAACTGGATCCAAAAGTAAGCTCCTGATCTGAGTTAAAAGGTTAATATAAACACATCCTATAGCATGTAAACCCCAACTTCAAGAAAAAATCACACTGTCTGGATTAGAATTTAAAAAAATAGGTGATGATCTACAGAGAGAAAACAAGTACATGATGGCCTCTACTCTCAGAATTTGGTTGGTTATAAAAATTTACCAAAGGCAATATTTCATGGAAGTTTGCTTTTCTCCTCTATATTTACATCTATCTTCCATGATACTTACATAGGTCTTTCTGGTAAATGTATAAAGGTTAAGGTGGAGACCTCTCTGTCTTATCCTGAACCCAAAATTACTAGGAAAGGCTTAATGATTTGGCAAAAACAATCTTACCATGGATTTCAAATGTTTTTTTGTTTTTTTTAACAACACTTAGATTAGTGTCTACAGAAAACAGAATAAAAGAAAAACAGGTCTAAAGATAGCTTTAGAAGAAATATGATTGCTCTGCAGTTACTCTAGAGATATTTTTATATGGATTATTTAAAATATACTGTTAAAAGGTTAAATTACGTATAACTCATATAATATGCCAAAGGCTCCAGATTCTTAACTAGGACAGTTCTGTCTTCTGTGAGTATCGGCAAATCTTGGGGCAATAGATGTTCCTTTACAAGTCACCTTATTTAAATCATGAAGTAGCTAAAAAAGTACCTCCCAAGGGCCTGTTTTTCAAAACTAATTTTGGAAAATGTTCTGTTTTGAGGCACAGTTGCCTCTAGCTAAACGCTTGTTGACTGGAATACCTCAGCTATAACTGCACAGTTAAGATACAGCTTTTCAGCTGGCTGGATTATGTCTTGTAATTGCTCTACTTGCATTATTTGAATTCATGTATGCATAATGTGAAACCTAATGTGAAATCTAGTTCCTTTGTGATGTCCCTGATTTCACATAGCCTTCAAAAACCCGGGAGCAATTTTATACATCACATGCTGTCCTGCTGCAAAACCAACTGAGGCAACACTAAATGTGGGCTTGGTGTTTGTAAAAAGCAATGTCTTCCCTCTTATCACCACTGTCATACTGCCTTCTTTTGACCTTCTATATCCCCTTTTGAGAATCAGAACTTTCCCTTTTTTTCGCATATGTTTTAGGACAAAGGATATTTCCTTTAGAAAGAGCACATTATCTAAAATAGTGGCTTCTAGATGCAAAAAACTATTGGGGTAAGAGTTATTCTTGGAATTAGAAGCTTTGAAGTGTTGTCTTAATTCCAATATATGGGATTAATTTTTTTTTTTCTTTAAAGACTTACAATCTCTTGGTTTAAGTCTACAAGTCTCCTCTCCTTGCTTCTCTTGGCTTAGACTCTCACAGACACAACCTTCCAAATGGTGGACAGTTCTTGACTATTTGATGTAACCGTGTTTGACACTTTAATCTGGTCTTTGGAAACAACACTGGTGAAGTAACCTGCAAGCTTTACTTCAGTGTAGTTTCTCACGAAGTAGAATTAAGCATATTTGTAAATCTTTAAGGTTGCTTCCTAGGTAATATGACCAATAGACAACATGCAAATATATATTGATATCTAAATAAAGATACAATTGTATTAATGTCAACTGCAGGAAAGGGAGCTTTCCTTTCAGGAATGATTATCAATTAAAAGTCTGGCTGATAGAAGTGTGGGTACATTTCTGCACAGACAGCTCAACCTAGAGCAACTGCAATATTTACAAATAATTAAAATATAGATTTTTGTTTAACTGCTGCTACATCATTTGATTGGACAATTATGTTTTTCCATCTTGCTTTCTAAGAAAACCTTCTTTCTCATCCTCTTGTCCACACCATGATCTTTTTCCCAGCTTCTGGAGCCCTCAGGCTCTAGCCCCCATAAACTTCCCAGCACTTAGGGGTGCTTACCTGATACTTCACATCTGCTGTTCCATTTCTTATTTTCATAATTCATATACAAGTCTTAAAAAAAACGCAATATTTAAGTTTGTATTTGATTTATTTTGGATCTTCATTCAGTTTGAAATACTATATGTATTCTTATTCTTTTGTTTCCATTTTCATAGACTGAGGACAGTTACTCTTTCACATACCCAAAATGGTATAGTTTGACATCTCTATCCGATGGTTTTGCACAAGTAGGTACTATGAGCGTGGTGGAGCTTTGGGCCTATCAGTTCAGATTAATTAGGACTCTTTCTGCAGTTTAGCTTAAATAAAATATCAAGGAAGAGAACATAAAGCATAAACATATGTTTTTAATATAAACAAACACATGAACATGTTTGATGTCAAGAAAGGACATTGGTAGGAGACAAAATTAGGCCTAACATGTGTCAAAGAAGAACTCTCATTAGATGCTGGACTTTAGTAGCCATAATGATTTTGAAGAACCAATAGTAAAGGTTGCCTGGGGAAATGTTGCTGTCTCCATCTCTGGAAGTCTTTACAAAAATATTAGAAAAGCACATCAGAAATGACACATCTATGAACAATTTCTCTAGGCAGGAGAATGGACTTGAAATTTTCTTTAAGATCCCATTTAACTGTGTGAGCACATAGATATTTAACTCCTTCCTGCCCTGATCAAGGAAATTGTAAAAGGGCACAAATGGGAATATTCCATTTGGAAGGGTTTTCAACATCACAGTGTATTAGACTTTATGCTGATGAACATGTAAGACTGAAGCATGTGGGAAAGAGACAGGAAAAGACAGGCACAAATGGACTTTTCATGACATCTGCTCTGGTATTCTAGTCTGGCAAGTTTTGTCTACATTTTTAAGTATGAATATTAGCACTTTTTCGGAACCTCATATTTCTACCACATTTATGACAATAGGTCTATTAGCCTCAAACCAAGTCTCATCCTTATAGCAAAGAACAGCAACAGTGTCTTGAGCTGCATTAGGAAACACATTTCCAGCAGTTTGAGGGAGGTGATTCACCTTCCTTGCTCAGTACTGGTGAGGCCACGCACAGGATACAGGGTCCGCTTCTGGGCTCCTCTCAACAGGAGACATGGACCTACTGGAGCCAGTCCAGCAAAGGGCCACAAAAATTGTTACAGGAAGAAGCATCTGCTGCATGAAGAGACCGAGAGAGCTGAGGCTGTTCAGCCTGGACAAAAGCAGACTTGAGGTCCTTATTTATCTGTATAAATGAAAGTTGTTAATGAGGAAGTGGAAGGTAGTATTTTCTTAACGGTGTTCAGTGACAGTACAAGCAGCACAGGTTTTTTAAAAAATTCATGAAAACATCAACACAGGAAATTCTATCTGAACATAACACCTCCACTCTTCTTACTTTGAAGGCAAACACAGGAACAAGTTTCTCAGAGAGGCTATGGAATCTCCAATCATGGGGATATTTAAAAATCAACCCCAATAGGTTTCCCCAAAACCTGGGCTAACCCAACAGTCCTGGGCAATCTACTCGAGCTGACCTGCTTTAAGCTCTAGGTGATTTCGAGATATCCCCTCCATGCTAAAATGCCCCATAATTCAGCTAGTAGTTATTATTTGTAACTATCTCCTGAACAGAGTTGGTGGTGCACATTTGCTGGCAAATATCTGAGAGGAGGACAGGGTCAGTGGCTTTATGTCCAGAGCAATGCTGTCAAGCACTCAGCTCCTCAGGGCACAGTGCTTTTGGCCTCCTCTCTTCAGTGCTGCTTGGTAAAGCCCCAAAGCAGCAGTTTAGGCCACTCCAGGATATTCAAGGGAGAACATCTGCTTAGATGAAGCTGCAGCCATCCTTGCACCCACAAACATTCTTCTTCACAGTTCACTGCATGACTGAAAATATATTTGCAGGAAAAGGTATAGAGAAAGCATTGCAAATACTGCAGCACTGACAGATATTTCTTTTACACTATGCATTGACATTCTATAAATAGCACCATAAAGCAGCAAGGAGGATGTTGACGCAAAGAGGGAAGAGTTGTAGGGATTAGGCTCAAAAATAACTAAAATCTGTAATTTCAGTACTTTCCATGAGAGATTACCTGTATAGCAAGGAAAAGAATTAATCTCCAACTACTCACAGATTAACATTCAATAAATGCTTTGTGAGATCGCTCAAAATTCTAAATGTTAATTTGAAACACAGTGTACTGCTATAAAAGAAAGTTTAACAAGGTTTAACAAGGAATAACAAGGCTGCATTGGTGAACTGTTTTATTCTCACATGAACGTAGAGAACTTTCAAGAGTAGTCATGCTGCAAGTGGCTTGTTTCAACTTAAAGCTAATTCCAGGTAATAAGACCTCAAAGAGCGTGACTTTTCCCTCAAATAGAACTCCCTCAGGGTGTCACTTATGATTGGAGGAGGTAAAAACTATGGCTATAAAAATGAACACAATGTAACTATCCTTGATTTCAACAGTATAGTATTTGGACCACTGTGTTTTCCCTTGCAGCTGACTGTCAAATCAACTTTACTCCAATGTTCAATGCAATGGCTTCATGCAATTCAGAACTCCAGGCATTGTGAAAGAAAAGAGTGTATATTCACACACAAGTCTTTGGAAGGTTTAAGAGGAAAAAGATTTCTTAATGTCCTGAAGATAGGCACTATTTCTATACTTATCTGCATAGAAGTACAAGTTCACATTATATCCACCAAGTTGGAAGCATCTTGGTAAACTTGAATTAAAGTCACTGTCCTGGGTTTATGCTAAATTGTATCTCCATTTGTCTGTTTAGCTCAGAAATAAGTGTTGTACCTTTAAAAATTGGATCTGAGAGTGAAGGAGGCACACTGGAA
>JAWWMU010000106.1:81961747-81992084 GCA_035048155.1 Cinnycerthia olivascens | reverse complement strand
ACATCTGCCCCTTCAGCCAGGTCATTGATGAAGAAGTTAAACAATACTGGGCCCAGTATTGACCCTCAGGTGACACCTCTAGTGACAAGCCTTCAACTAGACACCACGTCACTGATTATGACCCCCTGGGATCTATTACTCAGCCAGTTTTCAATCTCTTCCACTGTCCATTCATCCAACCCACACTTCTGCAGTTTGCTCAAGAGGATTTCTTCAGAGACAGTGTTGAAAGCCTTGCTGAAATCAAGGTAGACGATATCCATTGCTCTCCCTGGTCCGATTGATCTTAGAAATCCCAGTATATCCTTGCAAAGACATGGAACAATGAAAGTCTCTGTTCAGCTTCACAGCTTTTCACATAAAGTTTCCATCAGGCATCTAAATCCAAATACTTGTTTTAGGAACTGAAGCGTCAGGAATGTTAAATTTATTTCTTAATAAATCAAGAATTTACTGGTTCTTTGCAAAAGGTGAGCATTTAACTTGCAAAGATGAAGTTTGAAATAATATGGCTTATTAGGCTCAAAATTAGAGTTTAATTAAAAAATCTCTTACTTTGAGAGACATAATTTAAAGAATTTCCTTTTGTGAAAGGAAATGGAATCTTGAAATCAGAGAACAAAGTGAATCAAGCATTCTGGAAAGGAGAGATGAAAAAATCAAATGCAATTGGAAAAAAAACAAAAGGAAATTTGGAGGTGAAATAGATTGAGATGAAAAGAAGTGCAGTGAAAAGGACAGAAATTTGCCAATGTTATATTACTGAAATCCTCCAAACATGGAATGAAGTAAAACAAAGAGACAGGAGAAGAAATTGTTGTAATGAAATACCAAAAAAAAACCCAATTCTGCAACGAAGTGAAAACAAGATAATGGTATGGGATTACATGAAGTGCAGAGAAATGGAATGAACCTAACTGAATTGATCCCCACTGAAATCGCAAGATTTCATTTCCTTTCATGAAATGAAGGATTTCAAAGGAAATGAAATCTTGAAATCAGAGAACAAAGTGTAAGAAACACTCTGGAAAGAAGATATGATAAAATGAAATCCAATTTTAAAAAACAAAAGAAAATTTGGAAAGAAAGTTAATCCAATGAAACGGATTGAGATGAAACGAGGTGCAGAAAAAAGGACTGAAACTTCCCAAAATTATACACATGGAAATTTTGAAATCAGGGAACGAAGTCAAATGATGAAGAAAGAGAAAAAAATTGATGAAATGCTAATGCTTCCACTAAATGAAATCTTGAAATCAGAGAACAAAGCGTAACAAACACTCTGGAAAGGAAATATGATAAATAAATGCAAGTGGAAAAAAAGAAGATAATCTGGAAATGGAGTGAATTTGACAAAATTTATTGGGATGACATGAGGTACAGTGAAAAACACCGAAAGTTGCCAAAATTATACACGTGGAAATCTTGAAATCGGAGAATAAAGTCAAACAAAGAGATAGGAGGCAAAACTGATGAAATGAAATGCAAAAACATTTCTTCATTTCATGAAAGGGAATGAAATCTTGTGATTCCAATGAGGATCAATTTGGTAAGGTTTGGTCCATTTCCCTGCACTTCATGTCATCCCATTCTATTTTTTTGTTTTCATATCGTTTCAGAAAACCACAATAAACCTTTGTTTCAGAAACCACTAAGCCCAGATCTCCAAGGGCGCTGCAACTACAAAAGACATGCCAAGGGGAGCCAGGCACAGCCCCAACATTGTTCCCTCCACATCTTGCTTCTTGTCAGCACCCACATGCTGGGGCACCTCAGCCTCTTCAAAACCGTGATTTTACTGCTCTGCTTCGGGTTAGAATTGAGAAAACCACAAAGCTTAGAGCTCCAGGGACAGTGCAACTACAGAAGGCATGTCAAGGGGACCATGGCACTGCCCGAACATTGCTCCTTCCACGCCTTGCTGCTTGACACCACCCATGTGTGGAGGGAGTAATTTAATTTTTATTTATGCCATTATTAACACACGTGGAGGAATACATGAGGTGGAAACTCTCTAGGAGCTGTACATGGGATGGAGGCGATCCCAGTCCCGGGAGAGACTTTGTCTGGCAGCCCATCAGGGAAAGACAGCTCCCACCATCGGACTGCAAGAGACTGCCCCTCGTAGGTGGGGTAGAGCACCGATTGCCTGGGAAAAAATGTCCCTCAAATTGGGCTGTGGGAGGAGCCTTAGCACACGGAAACAGGCACGCCTGAGGATTATCTTTTCTACTTTCCTTTCAGGGAGCGCAGGCTCTCCTTGGGGGTCAGGTCTGCTCTCCCCCTCGTCTTTTTCTCCCTGTGGTGCTGCTTCTCCCCGTCTGTCTGTCCTGTCCGCTCCTGTCCGCACCTGTCCTGCCCTGCTTCGCCGCTTCCCCCAGACAGCCGCGCAAACCGAGGGCTCCGCTCTTTCCCCGGCGGGACAGAGGCCCGAGGGATTGCGGCGTTGCCCTGCGGCAGCCCCGGTAGCCCCGGCAGCCCCGGCAGCCCCCGTGCTGGCCAGCGCCGGGACGGGCTGCTCGCCGCCGCTCGGAAAACGCGCCCAGCCGGCCCCGAGATCGCTGCTCGCAGCACTCGGCTCCATCTGCCGGACCGACAAGAGCGGGGCGCCCTGAGGTGAAGCAGAAATGCTGTCCTTGTCTTCCAGTCCTGTCTCCGTCTCTCGTTTTCCTTCTCTGCGCTCCGTTCCATGCACCTTCAGTAGGAACCCTGATCTTTATCAAGACACTTCGTTCCACTTCATGTCATCCAATTCCACTTCATTCTCCTCACATCATACTTTTTTTTCTTTAATAGCATTTAATATAAATTTTTGTTTTTAAATGGCATTTGATTACATCAGTGTCTTCTGTCTCCTTGTTTCATTTTGTTCCTTGATTTGGGGATTTCAATGAGAATGGTTTCAGCAAGGTTTGGTCCATTTCACTGGACCAAGAAAGAACAAGAAAGAACTGGCAAGAAAGAAGACCCAAAGATTGCTCCCTCTAAACCTTTCTTGGCACAACCCACGTGCTGGGTACGTCAATAAAAGGCTGCTTTTACTGCTCTGTTTAGGTTTAGGCTTGAAAAAAAACAGAAAACTGAGAGCTCCAAGGACAGTGCAACTACAAGTGGTATGCCAAGGGGAGCACAGCACTGTCCCATCGTTACTCCTTCCATTGCTTGGTCCTTTGGAACTACCAGTGTGCAGAGCACCTCAGCCACAGCAAAAGGCTGCTTTTATTGCTCTGCTTAGGGTTAGGGTTATGCTTAGGGTTAGGGTTGAGAAAACCACAAAGCCCAGAGCTCTAGGCACCCTGACACTAAAACAGGGATGCCAAGGGCAGCATGGCACTCTTCCAACATTGTTCCCTGCACTCTTTTCTCCTTGACACCAGCCTAAGCAAAAGGCTGATTTCTCTTTTCCCCTTAGAATTGGGATTACACTTAGGGTTAGAATTGAGAAAACCAAAAAGCTGAGAGCTCCAGGGATGCTGCAGGTACAAAAGGCATGCCAAGGGGAGCATGACCCTACCCCGAATTTGCTCCTTCCACTCGTTTCTGCTCAGCACCTGCTTCAGGAAAAGGTGGCTTTTAGTGCTCCACTTAGGGTTAGGGTTCTGCTTAGGGTTCGGGTTGAGAAAAGGACAAAGCACAGAGCTCAAGGCACCCTCACGCTACAAAACACACGACAAGGGGAGCACAGCACTGCCCCAGCATTGCTTCCTCCACACCTTTCTGCTTGGCACCACCCATGTGCTTGGCACCTCAGCAAATAGCAGCTTTTGCTATTCTGCTTAGGGTTAGGCATTGGAAAACAACAAACTCCAGACCTCCAGGGACACTGAAACTACAAAAACTAAGCAGAAGAGGAACTCTTCATGTCATCTTATTACTTGTGATTACAATCACTTCATTTCTGAATTTTCTTTTATTTCTTTCCACGGAATTTAATTTCATTGGTAGTGCACTCTGCCAGTTTGGTTCATTTTGTTCTCTGATGTCAAGATTTCACTTCCTTTCACAAAAGGAAATTCTTCACCTCATGAAAGGAAATGAAATCTTGAAATTTCAATGATGATCAATTCAGCAAGGTTTAGTCCATTTCCCTGCACTTCATGCCATCCCATACCATTTTCTTGTTTTCACTTTGGAACAGAATTTTGTCTTTCTTTATTTCTTTTTTTTTAAGTATTTCACTTCACCAATATTTTTCCTTGTCTCTTAGTTTGACTTTGTTTACGTGTTTCCAGAGTTCAATTTGTATAATTTCAGCAAGATTTGGTCCTTTTCACTGCTCCTCATTTTTTTTTTCCAATCCTTGCAGTCGTAGTCACTTCATTTCCCAATTTCTGGGTTTTTTTTCCACTTGCATTTGATTTTATCATATCTCCTTTCCAGTGTGTTTCTTACACTTATCTATTTTCAAAATCTTGTCTCCTTTCATGAAAGCAAATTTTTCATTTCATGGAAGGAAATAAAGTCTTACAATTTCAGTGAGGATCAATTCAGCAAGGGTTTTGTCCATTTTCCTGCATTTCATGTAGTTTCATGCCCTTTTGCCATTTTATTGTTTTCACTTCAAAGCAGCATTTCCTTTTTTTTTTTTTTTTTAGCTATTAATTTAATTAATTATTTCTGCTGTGCCTTTGTTTGACTTTGTTTCCAGGAAGTATGATTTTGGCAAAATTTGGCCCTTTTCACTGCATCTCATTTCATCAGAATCCATTAGGTTACAGTCACTCCATTTCCCAATTTTCAGTGTTTTTCTGCATGAATTTCATTTTATCATATCTCCTTCCAGAGTGTTTCTTATACATTCTTCTCTGATTTGAAAATTTCGCTTCCTTTCATGAAACGAAATTCTTCACTTCATGAAGGGAAATGAATCTTGAGATTCCTGTGAGGATCAATTTGGCAAGGTTTGGTCCATTTCCATGCACTTTATGTTATCTTGTTCCATTTTATTATTTTCACTTTGTTTCAGATTTTTTTGTTTTGGCCTTTCATTTTATCAGTTTGTTTTCCTGTGTTTTCATTTCACTTTGTTCCTTGGTTTCGAGATTTCTGTGCGTATAGTTTTCACAAGTTTCACTGCACCTCATGCCATTCCAATCTATTTCATGGTATTCACTCTTTTTCCAATTTTTTTTTCTAATTGCATTTTATATGATCGTATCTCCTTTTCAGAGCGTTTATTGCACATCTCTGATTTCAAGATTTTTTTTCCTTTCATGGAATGGAATTGTTCATTTCAAGAGCTAGAGAATTTAAAATTTTTCCAGATTTCCTGATATTCTCTAGGAATGAACTCAGTTGTCTTGTATAATTATGTAACTTTAAATACAAGTATTATATATAAGAAAATACTAGCATGCTTTAGGTAAAGAAGCATCTGAACTATAACTGTACCTATTTTCTGGTCTATAGACCTACATCATATTGATTCTCTTAACAGTAGTGATTACTATTAGGCTTTGCCTGGAAAGTCTGAAATTATCTACTGAAACAAGCCTTTGAAATTCATGTTCAAATATTTTCTCTTCCACCGAGCACTTTTATTTCTAAGAAATTTCCCTCCACACCTTTTTTTGTTGCACACACATCTGTTTCTTAGATGGAGCATATATTAAATCTGTCATTTCTCAAAGGAGGTGGAAAAACTGTGATTCACACATATAAGAGGCAAGCAGAGATGGAATTTTTTTAATGCAGCTTCTAGAAGTTTTTCTGATGGCTCCCTAGATGGTTTTCATTATCTCCTTCATGAAACATTATCCCCCTTTTCCAAGATGAAACAGAAAGTGATAAAAATTCTATCACTTCAGAAAAATAAATCCACTGCAGGGACAACTACTTCCCTAGTGACCAAATGCCACTTGCCTTAAATGGGAGCTTTGTATCAGCATTTTATTGCACCTCCAACTTTATACTGTGCCTCTCAGGGTAATAGTTGAGCCCCTAGGTAACGGGTTGTTGTGACCTATGTGTTTTCAATCCTTCATGCCATCAGCTTTGTTCACACTGACAAAAGAAATATTTTTCAAGCACAGGGTGCCCTTGACAAGCACTTACGCTCCTTTTAAGACAATTTTTGTATTCTGCTCATATGAAAGAACTAAGAACATGGCAAGTTACATTAATTTAAAGTATCTGCTATAATGGTCCCAAGTTGCAATTCCATAATCTTTACTTTTAGAAGGATTTAGGTGAGAATTTAAACATACTTCCAGAAATTAGTGTGTTCCATATTGCTGAAGTTCACTGTGAGGGTGAAATAAAATTAATTCGCTCCAACCTCCCCTCAGCATGAAACTTCTGCAGTTGTGCAAGAATATGAATCAAACATTAATAAAATGGAAATAGGGTCTGCATTTACCTGTCATTTATCCTGGTGTTGCAAGATGGGATCAGATCATATCACTAGATCAGGTTAAGTTGGGTTCTGACTAATGTTGCTCTTCTATGGACAAAATCATACTTGGCAGGGTTCAATGGAATGGAAAGCACATCTAAATGGGCTGCCTGAACCTGAAAAGGAAGAGAAGAGTTGTTAGGTAAACATTATGGGACTGTTTATCGCTAGCCAGTAACCCTGAGAAGAGAGAATCAGTATGTTGTCAACATAGAAATAATACCTTTTGCAGTTGCTTTATTATAATTATGAAGTTATTTATGATGGAAGTGATCTTTAGAGTTCGTGTTGTCCAACACTACCACTCAGAGTAGATCTGGTTGCTGAGACTCTGAATACACCTAAGGAAAGAGCAGACAAGAAAATGAATATATGAACTTTATTTTTCTGCCAGCTCTTTACTCTCTGACCTCCATTCCTTTTGTCCAGACTCTTCTTCCTCCCCTTATGCCTTTTGCTGCAATCATAAATCAAATATGACCCTACTGATCCTTGTGTTCCTTTCACCGTCTCTCTCCCACATTACTTACATCACTAAAATTCATCTGTTTGGGATTTTCTATTTTCCTAATACACAAAATTGAGGAGTTTTTCTGCTTCTTAATGACAGAATAGACATGATTTACCTATATGAACCTGATTTGTAGGTACTTGCTCTCTTGCAAGATTTCCCCATTTTTCTTGTCCAGGCTATTATTCCCTGAATCTTGTTGAAAAGTCTAGAGACAGAAGGATATTGTAAATCCAGCTGAGCAATTATGGCTCAGGAAAACTTTCTGGAGTACAGACTGACACAGGCAGAGAAACTTCAGCTGTTATGAAGAGTGGGAGGACTCTTGAAAAGAAGCAAAAAGAGCAAAACTCATCTTCTCATTTCATCATCTCTTATTTCCAAGAAAGTGCCACTTCCAGCCCTCTCTGTCAGTTGGACAATTATGTTGTCTTTGATGAGTATCTGGGCCTGTTTATCTTTGCTTGTTTGTCCCCCACTTCCATATCTCCTTCTAAGTCCCATAAGTGCTGTGGCACGTTGTGAAAGACTCCTCCTTCCTTCCTGCCAAATCCATTGGCACCACTTAAGCCTTCTGCCACTTTTGTTCTCTATCCTACTGGAGCAATAAATGTAGTGTTTGTTTTGTAGGGAAAAAGCGATGAATATTCCCCAGATTTTCAATTTATGACTTGTTAATAACAGTTGAAGTTTCTACAGAATAAAAAAAGACATCAGTAATTTTTTTTATCTTTTTTTTCCCTCCTCACCAAATACTGAAAAGGACATTCCAGATTTTCCCTACAGCTTTGGCAAGTTGGTTTCTGCTTTAAGGTAAAGGTAAGGTTGTAGCCTACAGTATTGATCAGCTGAAAGAAGCATAAAGAAAAAGGAAGACATAAAAACTAGGTCCAAGGAATCTCAATTGTTCAGCAAGTCCAGTCTAGGCCAACATCATTTCTGGCAGACTGCTGTTAGAGACCTTGAGTGACAGGAGCTCTGTAATCTCTTAGAGAAGTAGTTCCTTGGTCTTCATTGTCCACATTTTGGAGGATCCCACCAAGCTAGTGCCTTACCTGCATGTCTTGGTGTGGCCAAAACCCATTGTTTCTTGCATGATCTACAACTAATAAAAAGGAGGCTCATCTTCACCTCTTTGCAGCAATCTTTTTGTAGTCCTTCCCGCCTTCAGTCATCTCCTTTTTGTGCCAAAAATGCAATGACTAAGCAATGATAGTCACTAAGTGACATCAGATGGAAGTAAAAGATGAGTTTGCTCTTCTTGAGACTCTATTCACACACAAAATAATGTCAACCCACCCCAAAACACTTTCTCCTCACTGTTTTTCTTTTCTTGAACACGTACTTGCATAAATATTCATAATTATACATCTTATAATAGTTTTATTTATTACAGTAATTTTTGAAGATGTTTATTACACTAATCCTTGAAAGATGGTTTCACATTTGTCTCTTAATGAGAGGATTAAACTTGCATATTCTTCTTTACCATCATAAAAAAGGGGTTGTTTACAGCTAAGTAGCATAATCAGATCTGGAAGTCAATATAATAATATTCTGTCAAGCTCAGTCTTTTTCTTCAGAAGTATTGATCTATTATACTATTTAGGTTTATTTGCCTAAGATGAACTAAAAGAATCAAAGTATAAAGGGAAACTGAGTCAAGACACGATTTGTGTTACTTAGGGAAAGGACTGTCACATTTGAGTCTAGTATTAAAGAAATTCCTTTCCACAAATCTTACAAGAAGAAAAATAAAAATCTACTACCAGAAGAATGCTGAATTACTCCTTGGAAAGTTGAAGATTTCTTGGAATTGCTCATGAGGAACCTAAACCCCAGAAACTTAAAATAAATGTTTATAAATCCTGTGAAGTTGATACTTTTGATTTCACAGAATAAGGCTTCTTTGTAAAAATACAAATCCATTTGGTTTCTGTAACTACTGTTGTGGCCTTTTTTTCCTCTCAATAGAAGTAACATTCTAAAATCTACTGTAGGATTACAAGTTGGACTGCTCAAGGCACAAAGACCAACATGTATCATATCTGGATTGCATGGCAATATTTGTAGAGAAAATTTGAGCTAAATACCTACTGATCCACTGCATGATGCTTTCAGGAAGCTGTGCTTCAGCAAGTTCAACAAGGTAAATCTGTTTTTATACTTTCCTCTGGAGCCTGTATCCTGTGAGATTCCAAGTGCTTTCAAGATATTGAAAAGTCAACAAAAACTCAAACCATTTTGTAACCAGTGGGATGTATGGAGAACATCACAGAGAAAAGCCCAAGGAGAATCAACCAAAAATAAGGCCATAATTTGTAAAGAAGGAGGGAAATGCAGTTTAATGAATATATAGGCATCATAGAAGCTAATAATGCATCCTAATTATCTCCTTCTCTGACAAAATTTTGCAACATGTCCAATTAGCATCAAGGAACCTGAACCTGTTACACTAGAAAATGGCTAGTTATTAGTATAATGACATGAGAGGGCATATAAAAAATTTAATAAAAATGCAAAAAAATAAAAAAGGAACAAATATCCTGTAGGTACAGCTCAGGCTTCGTAGAATCATACAATCATGGAATGGCCTGGGTTGGAAGGGAGCTTGAAGATCACCTAATTCCAATCCCCCTGATGCAGGCAGGGACGCCTTTCATTAGAACAGGTTTTTCAGAGCTCTGTCCAACCTGGCCTTAAGACTTACTGGGAGCTGGATTTTTAGCAGTAAGAGATATTCTACACACTTTGTGGGGTTTGTGGTAGGCAAAACAACCCAAAACCAGCAATTTAACACAATCTTTCTTTTATTTTATGAGTTCAGATTAACAGCTTTTCAAACCACTCAGAATTGGATTACTACTAAACTCAATCCTCATTAACATTTCTGAGAGCAATTAATCCCTAACAATAATTTTTCACTGAGGTAATCATCTTTATTTGTTGTTACATATTAGAGACAGATACTGTAATTTGTATCATTTTAGAGTTTACAGGAAAAAAAAGGAAAAGGAATTTTGTCAAGAGATTTAACTGCTCTGAACCTACCTTTCTTTAAGGGACCACTCCAGTAACAATTAGTTTAAACTCAAAGAAGTACATTTTTCTTTCTAGATTAGCTAATGACTTCCTATTGACTCCATTTAAGTACACAAGGTTGAGATTAGAGGCTATGATGGTCTCAGACTGATGTGACATTTACATGGGACCATCCAAAACCTTGACTGATATTTTGACACAATGCTATTATCTGGGATCAGTGAATTGTCTTCCTACCCTGTGCTCCCTGTCATCCTACTCCTGTCCACCACCTCTTTGGTGCTTGTCTGCCTTGCTCCTAGGAGAACTGATGAAGATATCATCTATTTAATTAATGGGAGACATTTGACTTCTTACCAATGCAGAGTACAGTAACTTGGAGCAAGGACTACATATTCTGAGCTGCACAGGAAGAGCCTATCTTACACAGAATAAATTAGACCACACTTGAGACAGAAGATGCAATCATGAGACACTGTAGGAGTCAAGACATCACACTCACTAAAGTTATGCTTGGAAAGGACAGAAATTCCTTTCACAGTCATCAGTTCTGACATGTTCAGTGCAACCTCACCATTCCTGCTTTATCCATAACTCTACAAAGAAAGGACAATGAAACTGGAAAAACATGCTTAAAATTTTAAATAAAATCAAGAACTCTTCAGTCCACTCCAAGCTTTTAAGATTTTATTGGTTTCCCTACTCTGTTTATGTGAACAAATAAACTGCCTCCTCTCCCTTAAATATCCGTGGTCCCTTTTTACTATCATGTTTGAAGCCAATAGGAGAATCTTCTGATGGTAGTAAAAACAAGATCAAGGACACACTTGTTTTCTTCATCCTCTATCATTTCTCCATTTGTCTCTGCTTCATGACAAGTATGAATTTCAGAGAACTCCTCAGAGCTGCAAATGAGCACTTTTACACAAGCACTGCTGCAGACTGACCAGGCACAAACTCGTGTGTTTACTCTCATTTCCTCAGTAGCCAGAAAAGGAGAGGTCTCTGTCCTTCAGCAATCTTTGCACAGCAGCTCTGCATTCACCACAGCTCTCATCCTTTTGCTGCTAAGGTGAAAAGTGCCCTAAAGGGGGCAAGACAGGATTGTTCAGGCAATTTTGGCAGACAACCTTTGAAGAAGAAACCATGCCTCAGCAGTTCCACACACGAGCCTGTAAACAATAACACCATGACATACATACTAAATGACACTGCTAATACATAACTTCTAATATGTACATATATACAAATATACACAGGCTGAAGCACTGTTACATTATTAATTAAATTTCCTTGCATTTAAAGAAACAATAATAATGTACAATTGGCAGGACAGGAAAACAGTGAGCTTGAAATGGGAGAAAGAACAAAAACATGCGTAGATAAGAGAATAGGGTAGTGATAGAAAAAGGTGCTGAAGAAGAAGAACATGAGGGAAAAGGGTGAGGGCAGATATAAAAGCAATGAAACAAAGAAAAGGTTTAAATGGGATATTCAGACAACCACAATGCTATCAAGATAAAAATAAAAAAATTAACAAAAATCCAAGCCTTATCCATATGTGAAAGAGCACCAAAGTTGAGTTCAAAGAAAGTAACAGTCCACAAGAAACTTGTAAACAGTGCTGAAGACAAGGCAGTGCTGCTTATTAAAAACAGTAGTAAGCTGTCCCCTAATCTTCCATGGTTTTTATTTAAAAAAAAGAAAGACATTGATTTTAAAAAAAAAAAGACATTTATTTTAAAAAAAAAGACATTAAACATCTCAGAAAATTTTTCTTCTGAGATGCTTACCCTGAATAACACAGAAACCAAAATATTAAATGAAGCTTTCCTGTTACCTTAGGCAGGTGCTTACCTGAAGTAGGGCAAGAACCTCCGTTTCAGCAAATATCCTGTCTTTCCTGAGAAAGACAAGAAAATAACAATTTCAGCCCATTATTTCCTTGATATCTTAAGGTTTCCTCATTATCTTTAGCTAACAGTGACTTATCAAATAAAATAATATCTTAGAGAAGGCTATGGAGTCTGTGGAAGCCTACCTTGCAAGCAGATACTTGTTGATGCTTTCATCCTTGCTTAGAGTCAACACAAGCAGAAGTTGCTCTTTTCCTCAGCTTCAAATGGAGTGACCATAACCCACCTGTGGAAACAAGAGATTTTTGGTGCTCACAGAAAGAGGACTCACAAGGACAATCAATTTAAAGCAAATAAAATGATAATTTTGAGCAGTGTTTTTGAATAAAAGCAGTAAAAAGTCATATAAACCTTACATATGGCAGTGATAAGATTAACAAGTTCACATTGTAGAAGACAAGAAATACATTGTGTAAAGCTTCTTGCTGTGGCCAGGGATAATTCTTTCTGACAGAAGCAGTGAGAGACAGTCCAAGGTCCAGTGGTAAATGAAAAATGAAAATGAAAATGGGCAAACTATGAGTATAGATTTTAATGACTGTTTTCATTAATGCTGTTACGGTCCACTGTATTATCTGTCCCTAGAATAATTTTCCTGTGAGTTTTCTGGGAATTAGGCATGCACAAGCACCTTTGGCTTGAATGGAAATTGTGCAGTGAAATCTTGTGCAACTCTGAAAAAGACATATATCCTTGCTATACAGAACTTTCTACCAGACCTCCTAATTTGCTTTATGTATTGTTGAATAAATGCATTTTACTAACCTTCAGCTTTTAAAGCCGTTTGCTGATATGAAATAAAATTGTTATGCACCTGAGACAATCATATAGAGCTCTTTCTGAGATCTGGGCCTCACCACATTGTGAAACATATCCTAAGCCTTCATTAAAACTGAACCTTTTCTTCCATGGACACCAAGCCCCTCTTGATTTTATTCTTACATCCAAAATTCACTGCCTCTATCTGAGTGCATTAGTCTCCATTTTGGCAGTAGTAGTTTTTAAGGGTTTATAAGATTATTCATTGAAATACCCATGAACCTAAACCTAAATAAAAAAGTAATTTAAGACCAACCCAGAATTGTTTGAAGGCCAGGCATCTCAGTGCTCAGTTTTCTCATAAATTAGGTGAGGCAAGTAAACCTGATCAGAGAGCAAAGCTATGGACGAGGGCAGGAGTCAGACTTTTGCTGCACAAATGTTCTGTGACACTTGGACACTGCACAGTCACATTTCAGACTGGGGAGTTACCACATAGCTGACAAAGAGAACGAAGAGTCTCTCCTGGTCTCCAGTCAGCATAAAGACATTGCAATCAACATATCCTGAGCAGCATTATAGAAAATCAAAAGTCATAAAAATTACTCGAGAAAATATTTTTATATGGATATTCTAGTTAGCACAGACAAAAAAAAATGTCAACAATGTGTTTTCTTTAAGAAATAATAGTAAAAAGAATTCCTACCCTATCTCATTTTAAATTGCAGTCATCTTCTATTAGCAAAATGGTTCTCCTACTCCCTTCCACGGAAAATGCTGGGGAAAAAAATAGTGAAGAAATAATAAATGTTACATTCACTATTTATTTTTCCTTTGTAAAAAGGAAAAACTGAGTGAGATTTGAATTAAAGAAAATTATTAACTTCTTGTTCCTAAACTTTTTCTTAGTCTCTTATCCTACAGGAATAAAAACATTCAGAGTACTCAGAGAAATGAAAAGAAAAACAAAAGTAGAAGAAAAAAGAATACCAGCATTTTCAAGACTTCATACTAAATATATGCGCTCTTCATTCATCTTTTTGTTTTTAATAAAAAATGTTGGATTGCCTTTCAAGGTGGTCATCTGCTTCTAAGAAATACAAAACTGTTGTTTTGAAACTGAGGTGCAGGCAGATTTATTAGTCCTAGATTCTTAATAACCTACTGCTCACCGTGTTTTTAATTCAAGCAACTCTTGTATATTGATGCAATACTTTGTAAAAAATGTGCTTAACAGAGCTCATAGCTAGAAAAGTAATAATGTCACTTAATACCACATTGACTTATATAAATGTTAGCACATCTGGAACTTTAATAAAAAGGAACAGTGGATGTTAGTTTTTGATATTAATGTTTTTCGAAGAATATATAATTTTAATTAAGCTAACTTTGTCTTAAAATAAGAGCTTAGATGTTTAACTACTAATTAGGAACTGAACATCAGGAAAATAACATGTTTCTGCCTGAATAAAACTGTTTGAAAATTACTTTTGTGTTCATGGACAATATTTCCAAATGTCAGGTTTCAGCAAATGACTTGAAGACATCTGCAAAGATCTTTTTATTAAAAAGAGACTAAAAAGTTTGACTTGTTTTCAACAGCAGGAAGGAAGAAGGAAGTGGTTGATTTTTCCATCTGACTCACATAATGTATATAAACAGGTCATGAATTTCAGATTTAAGGTGCTTTCAAATGTAGTTCAAAAAACCTTGGAGCTGTGAAGCCATGTGCCTTGTTATAGGCTTAGATTGATTTTGCCATGCACAGCGCTTCAGTCTATTCTTTCAGGTCATTCTCCCTATTATTTAATTTATTCTGCCTTACAGGACAGGCCACAAGCCTGTCAAAATCCCACACACTTGCTGGGTCTTGTTCTTCCTGACTGTCTGTTTTCTCCTAAAATTCATCATTACACTGAGAGTTGAACACTCCTAGCCTTTCTTTTGAAATTCAGCATCTATATATCAATACATATATATATATATATATAAATTTATATCTAATCAATACATGGATGTGCCCTCATCCCCAGAAATCAGCTGTTGATTTAGATGATTTACAAGGTAACGTAAATTTCTCAAAAATGAAGCATATTTTCCCCTCTCTTCTAACAGAAGAACAGAAGTCAGAACCTTGAAAAAGGTGTTGAAAAAGAGCTGAGTGGCTACTGCATATGAGAGAGACAGCAGGACTTTGACATGCACATGTAGTACGTCCCTTAGCGATTGGAAAGGCTGGCCACCTAGATTTTGAAACTGGGGCATGGTGACGCATCCCAGATGACAGGCCAAGCTGTGGTTCTAACTCATTTCTGTGCAGATCATGTTACAAAATGGTACAAAGTTCCCTCTTCAAAAATTGTACTAATATGTTGTCTGATATTGCAGCTTTGCAGGAATTCAGGACTTCAGAAATTATGCTGCAGTAGCATAATCTAAAAGGAGAGAGCAACAGCCAGAAGGTTTGGTTAACTGTTGGTGGTGAATCACTGTATTTTCAGTCAATAACCTGATCAACAACCATTTTTAAAAACTATTCCAGTATGGCAAATTCCTATAAAAGTATGGTTGGTTTCCACAGTCACTACTATTTTTTTTGTTTTGGTTAGGTTTGTTTTTTGGTTTTTTTTCATGGGACAGATAGGATTTATCTAAAGCATGTCTGCAATTGGCATCTCAGGTAGGCTTTTAGTTCATGCACTAAGAATAGCTGTTTTGACTTAACCATCAGATCGTCACAAACCCATGATTTTATTTTTTTTTTTCATTAGCATGCATGATTTTCTCCAAAGTCATAAGATTCATATTAAAACTATTACTGTGGAGTAATGAAGGAATGAGAAAATTGAAATGAGAGCAGTAGTAAGTGGATGAGAAATATTTTTCTCCTGTGGTAGCAGTTGAGTTGATATATTCTATAAATTAGTGGAGTTAAGGCTGTTTAATGAGAGGTTTTACCCCATTGTTCTTATTAGCAGATCTGATTTGTATGGGGGACTATGCCAAGGACTGTCCAAACTACAAAACCTTTAACATTTTACATTAGTACTTTAAAAAGGCATTGTTGTGGATTTGCACTGTGCTGCTGGAAATAGCAAAACACTGACATTTCAAACTAGAATAAGCATCTTAACCTTGTAAGAGCTGTAATACACTATTTACTGTTTGTTATTACTAGCCCTGAGGCAAACTCTAAAAAAAAGCCTAAAAAGCAGAAGCCTCAGTTACATTCTTGCAGGATGGAAGTAAATTGTTTGACCTGATTAAAAACAAAAATATAGGTAGCTGTAAGTGGGTAGGAAGGCCCTTTAAAGCACCACCTTTTTAGCATTCCATTGAGAAAACATCATTCTCCCAAGAGCAATTGAAAGAAAGGGTTCACTTCAGGGAAGTAGAATGTTCAGTACGTGTCTAGTGAATGTAAAACACAAACCATAACAGACGTGACTCTTGACCAAACAGCAGGACAGAAGGAAGCACTTATCCCACAGCTTCTACTCTGGAAGAGACAATATTTTCTTTTCTACGTACTATGGATTTGTGTTTAAAGAGGAGTAAATAGAGAGGGAAGAAGGCCAAAGACAAGAAAGGCCGGTTTTACCTCCCAAATGCAAAAGTACTCAACAGTAACAGCAGGCTTAACCCTCTCACCTTCCATGGCAATACAAGAAATTGGTGAACTGCAAGGAAGAGAAAACTACCTGCAAGGGATTAGTGACAGTAGAACCACTTTCTCCAGATGGTCTCATCAGGAAAAAAGGTCTGGTTTAGGTGTGAAAAGCAGAGAACCCACATCAGCACACACACACAAGTTCTGATCTCAGCTGTAAAATGTACCCATGTTGGACTGCATTTAAGAAGTATAAAACATTTGCTGCTGCAATTAAACTCTGGAAAGATGCTGAGGAGTCACCATGGGTTGTTCTCTGGAATGAGTATGTCCATGTGCAGCAGAAGCCAAGAGAAGATGACAAAATGTTGAGCATTGAAAGGAAAAGATCTTGAGAACAAGGTAGAGGGTTGTCTTTTGCCTCTGTAAAACCCATAGCACTCAGGCCTTGAATATTTAATGCAATACTGGTCTTCACATCTCAAGACAGATGTAGCATATTTGGAAGCAGAGAAGGGCAGCAAACACAATCAAGGGATGATATATCCCACATGTTTGAAGGGTTTGAACAGCCTGGGATCTTAAATTTGGTGAGGAGAAGGTGCATTGGCAGGTTGACTGAGGCTTACAGGATGATGAATATAGTGGATTGGGTGACTGCAGGATACTTTTCCACCCCACCATGCAGTATTAGGGATGCTTGTTAAAACTAGTGGGACATCACTTTAAACCAATGAATAAAATACCTTTTTACAGAGAAATTGATGAACTGTAGGAGCTGCTGCCACAGGATTTCACAGACGTAGAAGAATGAGTGGTTGCAAAAGATTCTGAACAAACTCCTGAACAGATTTATGGGCAGATTCTGAAGGGAATATGTATGCTTAATACAATGGCTGTGGAAGTTGGGAAAGACAGGTGAATGGATTTGTAAAATGATCCAGACTTATGCTTCCCCTTGCTGATGAACAGCTCTCTTTGCTACCGTCATGGTGGAATGCCTGGCTAGATGAATCATTGCAGTACCATCCAGTAGAGATTTTCTTGCTGATTTTAACTGACAAAAAATTAATGATGTTTTTTATTCTAGTAATTGCTTCGAGTATAAATTTGAAAGTTTATCTCATTTCAAAATCCTAGTAATATTTCCTTTGTTAGTATTTTCCTCTTTTAGCTAATTCATATAGTAAAGGACACAGGGTTTTTTTGTTGTTTTTTTTAAACTATAGACATATCCTTCAAAATAGAGGCAGGATGTAATTAGTCCATGCCTACAGTATCTCATATATATACTCATCTCCATAAGTACATTCATGAGCACACAGTTTTTTAAAGAGTGATTTTGAGGTGACAAGTTGGGCAGTGAAAAGCAGGTGAGTCTGTGAATTTCGTATCTGCCACAATTCTCTCTCTCTCTCTTTTGTCCAGTGTTTAACACCCCAGTTGTGCCTGTGTGGTTGCCTCTGTGCAACTCCAGAATGATGGAGCTGGATCTCCCTCATAGGGACAAGCTCTACAGGGTTCTCCCATGGCCACTGCCTCTTCAGAAAACTTGAGTGTCAAAGCTATAGCACACAGAAAAAGACAATTTCTGCAGTCCTTCCATATTGTGCCCTGCTTAAAGAGAAGCCTGACTTCCACAATATCACAGTCTTCATTTCTAGAAACCATGGTCATTAACAGATAAAATGAAAACACAATAGAACTAGTGATAGGATGTTAATAACATTTTGTTCTTATTATCTTTCCTGAAAGTCACAGCTTATGTGATGTTTCAAAACTCTTCTGTGAGATAAAGAGAAGGGATATTCATATTCTCATTTTACATGCAAATACACTACCATTAATTGTCTTGAGGCTGTATCATCTATCTAGATTGCAAAAGAGGTGATTGAATGAACTGGAACCTCAATTTACCAATTCTCTATACTCTTTTATATCCCCTGGTGGATGTTTTCACTGGAAATTGTGATAAAATAAAAAATTTCTTATGCTGAAACAATACTCCTACTGCTTTATGACTGCAGTCTGGCTATCTTTTGACTGTCCTCCCTCGTTATCATGTGAATGTCTGTTTTAATTTCTTTTGCTGTGAGTATATCTGCCTGGAAATTTCCATCCAGCTTGCTATAAAAACAAAGAGGACATTGCTCCCAGAAAATATGTTCTCTATACTGTTGGAAGAAGTTTTCCCTTGGTGTTAATGTGTCTATATACTCTACTTCCCACTTCTTTTTTAGCTTGATTGTATTCTATGCAGTTTCTTACACTGCAGCCAAGACTGTGGTGTCTGAATACCTTGTACAGCTAGGCACCCATCAAAATGAGCTGTGGTAACCAAGTCTCCACTCCATTCCCTCTCCTCACATAAAAGCATGTGTGAACATATTCCACAACTACTAATTGTTTTTGAGCTTCTGCGAACGAAATTAAGGTCAAAGAAATGAGCATTACAGTAATGCTTGAGTGTTGACAGTTTTGATTATTCTTAATCCTAATTTCAATGTTTCAGGCTCAGACATGAAACCAGAGGTAAAATTATGCATCCTGAACTCAGGAGTAGCACCCCTAAAATGAGAGAGTGCTCAAAAAGTACTACTGTCCTGATAGTAACTGAAAATTCCCAAAGATATGGCAGTGCTTGATCTTATTGTATTGAATTCTTATTTACAAAGACATGTCATAAATACTGATTATTATGATTTAATTCTGTGGCTGATTAGGTAAATTGCTGCTACCAGAAGAATGTCTCAGCTTTGGCTTTCTCTCCACAGAAGCACCACTGTGCACTGTTTTTTGGGTAGTATTTCTCCAATTAAGTTTGGAGACAATGACCTGCAAGCACTTGCGGATTTTATTATTTGTGACCATATAATATGACTTTTTATAGAAGACTTTGCAGTTATGAAATGTAATTGGGGGAATTTAGCAACATACACCACCAAACAAATGTCAGCCAGCAGGTCCTTACTAGGTTTACCACAAACTGCTGGAGCAATACTTTACTGCAGTCTGCTTACTGTGGTGTTGAGAAAAGATACTGTCATTTATGATGTCTGAAGAGCTATGTCTTCACCTGTAGCTTCAGTTGCTAGTGCTGCTGCACAAACAAAGTTGATGGAGCACATTATGGATTTTTCACTTGCCTGGAGGAGGAAAATCAATTTCCATCTAATAGAGCAGGAGGTCACTAAATATTACTAGCTGCTCTGTGTCATTGTGGACTTAAGCAGTTCTCATATGAGACAGAAAAGAGTAGGGAACAGGATCCTGGATTGAATTAGTACACAGATAAATAGAGAGAAAAATTAGACACTGAAAAAAATGATCTGAGAAAAGAGACTAAGCCACAATTTTTAAAAGAATATCAGGACATAAACACTGCACACAGAAGCTGGAACAACTCCATTTGAGTCAGACTTGCTACATAATTGTCTTATGATAGAGAGCTTGAACTTGCATGCACACAGTAAATCTAACACAGATGAGACTGTAGGTCATTCAGTGAAAGAGTGCTGCATCTCTGAGTGACATACAACGTTCTGCAATTGAAAGAAAATTTAAAACGATCTAGGCAGCTCAGTGCTGGAAGATATTTAGGAGACATAGATATGAATAAATAAACAAAGAAATAAAAGGAAGAAGAGAAGTTCTCTAGAAGTTCTCCAGAAGAGAACAAAGCTGTGCCAGTATTCTTGTGTTATATTGTCATTTTCCTGTTGGGGGAATGACCAAGACGCCTTGGTTGGTGGGACGCAAAATACCTACATACATCTGTGAATAAAAGCTGAATATACTTTCAAAATGTGATAAAATAATCAGTTTGTACTTGTGCAAAAAGAGATTTTGTTTTTTTTTGGTATGAGAACATGGCTGAATATCCTGTCCTTGTTTGTAACTGCCAGGTGACAAATACATTGTTTGGAAAAGCACACACCTGAGGTTTGGTGTTCAGACTGCTGTTCAAAATTTTGCTGCTGATAGGAGGATGTGTGCATTATCCTTTAAAGTGCTACAAACTGGGAGGAGGTCAGGCTGAAGCAGCCTGGTGAGCCTGATCACACAGGTTTTCCCTAAAGGGTGGTGATGACCATGTGTGTTGGGTGGCTGAAAGAGGAGCGACCCAAACCCAAATTGACTCTAGGAGGAAATAGCAATGCCTTAGGAAGAGTTCCTGTAGGATTTGTACCATCTAGAAGAGAAACACTACATTGGGAATTGCAGAAAGATACTGGAACACAGTAAGGAGAAGCTGGAGGGCTTTTGTTTGAAGGTGTAGGACAAGCAGTTAGTGTAGGGAGGCAGCTAACTAAGGCCAGAGGGTTGAGAAGAAAAGGGACTGGGGAGGTCAAAAAAACCCAAAACCCTAAGAAGTCATCACTCTCATCTCTCATTTATTTTCCAGAAATCCACAATGAAAAAAGTATGGATCACTTTACTCCATGGAAAAGCATGTATGAAAGTAAAGTATACATAAACCCAAGGTACCTTCTCAATTCAAACATTCCCGTATTGTGCAAATCACTCAGTAGACTTTAGGAAGGATATCACTTTCAGTGAATGATGTCAGAGTAAAGTCTTAAACAGATCATCAGTGAATAAAACAGAGTTATAGTGCTGTCATTCCAGCTCAGGATCAATTAGAACATGTCACAATTTCACTAGAAGGAGGTTACTCATTACCAGCACTTGCAGCAGTAGATTGTCACGGAAGCAAACACTTGCCAAAGCAGTCAGTAAATCAGAGAGATGTTCTTCAGGAAACAAGCGTGGGCTTTTTCTTTGTGGGTAGAAATATAACACAGTGACAAAAGAACTATTAAAAAAAAAAAAAGGAGAAAGAATACTCCCTTAATTTAATTGCATTTGCTCAGTACTTTAGAGAATTTATGAGAGTGACATATATATCTACCAAGCATCTATGCCATCTTGAATTATATTCTCTTGGGTCAAATTTTTGGAGTTTCACTGCACAGACAATGAAGCAAAGAATGGATCCAAATTGGTTTTAAATTAATCAAACTCACAGTTAAATAGCAGAGCATCATCACTTAGGTTAAATGTCAGTTGTTCATCTTCACTTTCATGTATTTTTTTGAACTTACCATAATTGACCTTTTCAAGTGTAGCACCCAGTTAAAACCTGGAGAAAATGACAATACAATAAGAGGACAATTTCAGTTATGACAAAGTCATTACATAGAAGATGAGATATGAAGATGTTAATTAATCTCTTCTCACCATTTTCCACAGTAGGGCAATTACACCTTTGGATAGATGTTAGTTGTAATGGATGTCATATCAGAGCTGAATTAAAGGTGGGCAAAGAAGGTACAAAAACGACTTTAAAAGGAGTGAGAAAAGCTTTGTTCAAAGCTACATAAGTGAGTGGGAAGATTATGATGGATTTCTCCGAGTTTTATATTGGACCTTTAGTGCAAAATTGGAAATTTCTTCAGGTTTTGTTAACTTGAATAAGATAGTTATCTTTTTGCCTACTGAATTGCCTTTGAATTTCCCTCTTTGATCCTCTTTTCTTCCAGTCAAAGACTGTTCCTTGTTAAAATAGCACAAACTTTCTTTGGGAAGAAGAATGAAAGCACCTTGTTTGGAGCATTCCTGAATAACTATGCCAGCCAAGGAAATTTCTTAGATGTCCCTCCTTGTCCATGTCACTGCAGTCTGACTCTTCTTGCTACTCTACTGAATACAATTAGCGTTTGGCAGCAGGCACATTTTTATCTGAGATTATGAGAAAATTCAGTTTTTTTCAGTCAGAAGTAAGCTCCAAATGTTTAGGACACAATAATAGCTTTTCTTGCTTTAGTGCACCGGAGCATATTGGAAAGTAAGCTGTGAGTCAGGAAGTGCATGCATGGGCAAGGTTTGTGCCAAGAAGGAACTGTTTCTTTTATTATTTGGCAGATTAACAATACCAGTGAGGTCAATGGGTCTATTCACAAACTTACACAGATTGGCAGTTTGGGGGAAGTCTCCTCAGTTGCTGGGCTGCAGAAACAGAGCTTTCACTTGCTTCAGTTAAACCACGATACAATAACCTCACTGGTTTTAGAGGGAAAAAACACAAATGAAAGATCCTAGATTGTCACAGTGAACGAAGTGTTCATCAGAAGTCTTATTCAGATGACTTATTTCCAACAATCTGTTGTTGGCTTAGGACCATGCAAGTTATTCTGAGATAGTTGTATTTCTAGCATAGACAATTTTCCTGTTGGTTTCATATGCCATTTTGGTGAAAGTAGTGTTGATTGAATATTAGTATGGTCACAACATTATCCCAGCTTTCCCCAATGAGCTATGTTATTGTTTTTTAACTGGCATTGTGTGTGTCAATCTTTTCGTCACATCTGCTACTTGAAAGATCTTCCTAGATCATTCATCATTTGTTCCTAAATCTTCAGTGTTTAATAAAATCCTTTGAACCAAATAATGACATTAGCACTACAAATAAACTGAGTCATTTAATTACACTTCACATATTTTATTTTGGTTTTCATTGTTATGAGAACCAAGCAGTTTGGTACATGTGGAAAACAAAACTAGTTTTATCTGGAAATTTATTTAATGTTTTATGAAACTAAAATAAATCTGTGTTTAGTAATGTGTTGACTCAAAATGGAACTATTCAGTTCTTCTTGGGGGTGAGAATACAGGCACTTTGAACAGAGAAAAACAATTAAAAAAAAAACAACCCTCCAAGCTGTAGACAAATCACACAGTTTGAAATCTCCTGTCTAATATAACATTTACAAATTAAGATATATAATGCAGAACTATACAAAGCCCACTAAGGGTGATGGAAATCAGTCCACTGATTTCAAACGAGTGCTGACTCAATACTTTTGAAGGCAATTAATAGTTTCATGAGAATATGCCATCGACAGAATTGGATTTAATCCCCAACCATGGCCAGAAGCACGACCTTCATCAACAGAATCCTTCACCCTGGGGCCATAATTATTCATATGGAAGATAGGAGAGACTTGAGCATGTAACCATTCTTGAACATGGCATGGGGCCAAGATAATCTTCCAAAATTTTATCATGCACCTCTATTTCATTTCACCTTTAATAGGAGATTACAGACAACTTCAGGTTGCAGATAAAGTGCCATGAATTTAGGCTACCAGACAGCTTATTATGCAAGAGGTTGTGTGGGAAGTCCAGAGTCCAGAACAGGCCAGTGCCACCTCCATTGGATGGTCCCAAATTCTCTTAGAATCCAAAGTTAAAGAGAAATGCTGTTGAGTTGGAAGCATGAGGGGTAGAATGTGACAAAAACCAAAAAACATTTGGCAGTTTTTCCAGATCAGCTCATTTTCGTTGGAATAAATAGAAACACAATTTTTTTCTCTCTTTGTAACTGTCAGAACTTACTTCAGTCACGGAAGAAGTAACTTGGCAATGAAGAAACAGCAAAAGATAAACGAAAACAGTAAAACTTCTGTACACATAGCAGAAAACAAGATGTATTTCCTATTCTCCAGTTTAATGAAAAAAAGACAGGAAAGACATGGAAACACCACATGAGAGTCAAAACAAGAAATATGTTCATATACAGGCTGGACTTCAGGATCAGGAAGGATAAAAATGAAAGCAAAGTCCTTTAGCCTTCTAATTAGAGCCCAGAATAAGAGGCTGGGAACTTCTCTGTTCTTCTGAAGATTGTGCCACGAGTTAAGTGTGGAAGGAATTTGATAAGCCTAATGCTCCTAAAATGAGTGAGAAAGCATAAAGATTCTCTTTTTAAAATGTCAATTCAGAAAGTAGAAGAAAGAATTAGATTACTATGATGAAGAACCAGGAACTCTTATGTTCATATATGCCTTGATCAGCAGAAATGAAGAAATAACTCATAAAAGGAAACATTTATGATTTGCTGATTGTATTATTGAGTAGACATAGAGTTCAGGCAAATTAATTCCATTGATAAATGTCAGGAACCCTGCGGCAGTGAGTCCACTTCAAAAGAGGAAAGTGATCAGAGGTTAGCTGAGTAGACACAGCTTATTTTTCTGTACTATGACGTGCTGTACTATAATACAGATGTACATAGATGACTTTTTTCCCCTTGCCTAACTTCACTTGGATGTGAAAGGGTCATGTTTATGATACTCAGAAGAATTTAAAGAGTAGATATTTTTTAGACTGATGTTCAATTTAATTTCCAGTGTTTACTTTTCTTTTTAAAAGTAATTGCATTCTCAAAATTTTAAACTTGTTTTTAAAGTTCATTTTCAAAAGATCAAAACGGAACATTTAGTGTTGGAGGTTTCATATTTATTTAAATTTCCTCAAATTTGGAACTTCCATATATAATTTTGCTCAGTCCATACTTGAAGTTTTCAATGTACAATATATTTCACCAACAATTTTTGAGAAAGAAAATAGAAAGCAAATAACTGCAATGAGATTGGCTCAAGAAAGAAAGTCATACCTGACTTGAGTTCTCCGTTGGGTCAGAAAGAAAATATAAAAGGGCTTGTAGTTACTGATGCTGAGAGATTGATGGATGTGAGGAAGACTAGGGACAACTGTAGGAAGTTTAGGATCCCAGTTACCAGAAAATATACTTTCCACTGGCCTGGAGACCAGCTGCTGTGTGACACAAGTGATAATTTAAAGTAACATCACAATCATGGATGAAAGCAGTTCTAATGTCAGGTCAATTCATGCTGTATACTGAAATCCACAGAGCAAAAAATTAGATCACCTTTAATTTGCAGCTGCTGTCTGGTAGAAATTCTATGTAAAGTTGAACAGTGAAGCTTTATAGGTAATGGAGTTGATTATAGTCCAGTACTTATCTCTCTCACACAGAGCTGTTTGAACTTTAATGTTTTCAAAGGGTTTCAAACAGCAGCTAAGAAAGTATTCTTTTTTGGGAGGTAAAGGCTTCTTGGATGCTTGGGAAATATGAAGTGATCATTTCCTCACTTAATACAGTGAAGTTCATTGAAAGAAATAACAGGAGAGAGACTACTCCCCACAAAATTCAAAATATTTATGGAAGCCTAGAAAATTGCTTTCACATACAGCATAGTGAAGTAAAAAGGCAGAATCAGATTGTCCAAGGTATAGCAATTGACTTGTAAATATAAAAAAATAAAGAAATGAAAATAAAGAAAGACTACATAGGGTGGTAATCTTTAGTATTAATCTATTATTTAGTATTAATCAAATCTCAACTAGACTAATTGGCAGAATTTAGGAAGCATCTATATAAGTTAGAGGTCGCCGATCTTCATCAGTTTTATACTGAACATCTGATCCAGAAGACCAAAATACCAGACCTAAGATAATGTTCTTTAATCATGCTTACTAAAAGGAAAGAAAACCACTTGAAGTCATTATATGTTATCAAAATGGACCGGTAAGAAATAAACCCTACATAGACAGTAATTTCAACATGACACCACCAAAAACATTAAGAAGGTCCTCCAAAATAAAATACCACCCAAAAAATGTATGGACAGATAATATGCCTGTAATCCCTGACACAGAATGAATATCTACAGAGTACATCCTATTTATTTTTTCCTTAAGAGAATGAAATGAATGTCAGTCAGCTATCAATTTAGTTTTTAAGAACAAAAATGAAGTTTCAATGAAAAATGTCTCCTACTCACATTTTATATCAAAATTAGGAGAATAACAGCACCCCACTGCTGATAAACTTTGCTTTCCGCTTATTCTTCTGGTCAGCTCTTTCACCTTGCATTTAACAGGCTTAACTTTGTGGCTTCCTTGTGTCTAATCTTGTATGCTTTTTCCTCCTTCCTTTCCAACATGTAGCAGTTTCCATGTAAAACATTGATGTCCCATATATAGAAGTGAGAGTTGCCACTCCAAGCTCAGCTGAAGCCAATTTACTTAACTGGAAGCAAAATGACTACATGTTATGGCACACTGCCCAGGGAACACTACTAACAGTGTTACAGTAGACTAGCTCAAGCATTCATGTGTGGTCTTGAACCTTAAATTTGTACCCCATCCCTTCTGAAATACATGCAAAAACTTCATTGATCATGTGCATTTTCAGTATAATTTCTCAACAGTGTTTTGAATCTGAAAGCAAATAACACTTTTTCTTTTTCTTTTTTTTTTTTTTTTTTAACCTGGCATGCTAGACAGGAAAGATTGTAAAATATCAAACTAAAACATGTATATTTCTCCATTAAGTATAATAATCACCTTTATGGCTCACACATAGAAAAACATGAGTCCTGAAATATACAAGCTTCTCCCTTTTGTTTGCTTACCTTATAATCAGTAGGGTTATACTGCTTCCACATTTCCAGGCTTTGAATTCATATTGATTATATTGTATATCTGTGATGGCTCTCACTATAGTTCCGCAAGAACTTCCTCTAAGAATTACTTTTCCTCAAAAGTATAAACAAACTTTTTTCTTTTACAATGGGAAGAATAGACTTCACGGTTTTAAGGATTTTTATCATTTTTAACTCCTCTCAAATCCGTGAAAAAATAAATCTTCAGATGACCATAACTGCAGTGGCAGTGAAAGAATTATACCAGACTTTAAGGATGTCTTGATGGCCTATCAGTTGGTGTCAGTTTTCTGTCTCTTGAGTGCTGTAGAGCGTGTAATCTGTTCAGATGGGCAGATGGATGTGTGAGTTTGATCTGCTGACACTTTACTAATAACCCCATTAGACCCAAAGATTAATGATGCATCATGCTTTGTGCTTGCCTGCCTTATCCATCACCTGGTTATAAGAGGCAGAAAAAAAAATACAACCTTTTGTATAATCAGTCAATACCTTTGTTAATCTAATTGCCAGTAATAACAGTCTAAAAAAGAAGAAAAGATTCCATTCACAAACACTCTACATTTTAAAATTATGTTCCTTCACATTTTTACTAGCTAGTACCCACAGAAATGCATATTTTAGTCTATTATTTCAAGCATTCACTTTTGCTATGAAGAGTTATTTTTTTCTACAAAAGCTCCTTCAAAACTTCACAGACACCAAATGATATGAACAGTGAGATAAAAGTCAAGAGCAAACCAAGTAATGGGAAGTCTAATCTTGGAGTTTTAGCTGGATCTCAGATGAAGTTACCAGAAAGACAATAAACCTTACGGCTGTGCTCCATTTTTAATAGTAGCACAATTTTGAATATTTTGAGATAAAATTTATTTTGTTACAAACCATTTATACAAGGTCCAATGAACCACACTAACATCACAAATGTCGTGACATGTACCTTAGGAGACCAAGAGGAAGATGGTGAACCTCGTGTAAAAGGAATGAGCTGTCATGGACAACATATACAGGCAATCAGCTTCTGTTCTGGTTAGGAGCCATCACCAGCATCACTTTGTTATTTGGTGGATAAGCAGTCACCAAATACAGTTAGGCAAGATTAAGCAATCTGGGCCAGGAATACAAACTATGTTTGTGAAATAAAATCTTATTCCAGCAAAAAACATGGTGAAAATGGTGGCTGTTTTCATCAGGGCAGCAATTCCATTTATAGATGTTAGTGCTGCAGAGAAACATTATTATCACTTGGATAAAAGCTCATGAATACTTGGCATAAAATTCCTTTGAACAAATCCTGAGTCCTGCCTAATGGTAATGTACTTAAAAGACATCACATCTCTTAGGAAGACAGGCAACTTAGATTTAAAGAATGCAGGAGCTGGGTGATCTGTCACATACTTCAAAATCTGTTACATTATTAGAGTAGTGTGAAAATCGTGCATGGGTTTTCATTTTAAGTTTTGTTCACTTTCATTTTATCCAACTTTCAGCTTACCTGCTAAACCAAAGTGCTGTCAAGAATGAGATGCTTCTCCCCTCACATATATCTGTAAACTGGGATCAAATCCCCTCTAAACTTTGCTAGGTGGAGCTCTCTTTGCTAGATTGAACTTTTCACATCTCAATGTGTTTTGCAGGTCTCCCACTCCTCCTTTGAGAAGTATACTTGTTTACAGTGGTAACTGACTGTTTGCAAGTCTTTATAGCATTGCCATTATTTATTTTTATTACAAGAGGTGCCAATTATTGCTGTTCAGTGACATTGAAGAAGCAAATATGGGTATCAGCTGAGGGAGCAGTTGGAGGGGGGCTGACGCTACCCTTCAGTAATTTTTGTTTGACGAAATTGAAGAGCTCAGCAGGATTTTCAGGTGGTGTCTAAACTCTTGGTTTAATCAGATGCCAAGCCATACAGAAGCGTGTTTGGCCTCCAATGCCTTTGTCCCAGCAGACGCCAGGTACAGTACCTTGCCACTGGGTTTGCATAAGGCTGCTCTCTGCCTCAGTGCTGTGTACACAGGATGCTGTCACGGATTGCAGGTCTCAGAAAACACTGCATACCTCAGAAAATATATATTGAGGTATATTTCTTCCCCCTCCTCCCTGTAAGTAGGTGAAAGATGATCCTGAAGAATTTTTTTTTATTCAGAAGCCAAATCTTTTTATTCATGTTTTAAAAACAATAAATCCATGATGGGGGGAAGCAATTGCATTAAACAAAATACTGTGAGAAGGAATACAGCTAGTTTCTTAGCTAATTTTAATAGTACCTTGGTAAAAAATACTTCAACACTATTTGAGTGAAAAAGGAAAAGAAATATTTTCAGCATTTAGTTAAATGAATATGCAAGCCTTGCACAAAATTTCATCTTATCTGTGCTTCCTTGTGCACTGAGATACATTATAGTTTTAATAAAGTTGCATCAGTAGAATTTAATGATTTCCACATTTACATTACTTTTCAATTGAGCTAAATTATAGCTGTATCTTTTAGCTAAACTTCGACCAGACACATTACCACTATTATATAAAGTCAAAGATTTAGTTAAGTAGAAAATGAGAAGGAGAGTTTTTAATTGCTAAAAATCAAAATAATTTGTCTTTTTGTGCAATCAGATAGAAATATATTGAATTCATAAACAGGAAACCTTACTGACAAATGGTCTAAAAAACTTTTCAGTATATTTTTGTATTTTATTTCATGCCTTGTTTTATATCTTGTTCCCTTCCTAAACCTGACACAATCAAATTTGTTAATACTTAAACGCAGAAGTATTATTTGCTTTCTTGAGCACTTTACACAAACTTATATCAAAACTCATTACGCTTTTACCTTTAATTTTTTTTTTGTTACACCTAAACAAGAAACAGAATTCCATCAAACCACTCAAACATAATTTTACAATAGTGCACGTTTATTTTCCCTTTAAAACCACTAGAAACCCTGATTAATGGGCAGCAGAACCAGTATCTATATTAGCCATTCTCATCATGCATGAAGCAAACTTCTTTGACAAGTCTGACTGTCTTGCTTAAATTTCTGCACAGCTATAGCACCCTAAGAGGATCAGTAAGATAGTAATTAGCAGTTATGTATTCCTTTCCAGTAAGCTCCATGCCTTCCACACTTGCCAGCACCTCTGCTGAGGGTAGTGTTAGATTAGGACTGCAGCACTCACAGGGTGGGCCTCTCTTAATCATGCAGGTGGCAGGAAACTGTTTGTCTCTCCTTGCAGTTGTGCAGTGCCTGACTCCAATGGAGCTGCCTCAATTTACCACACTCTAAGATGTGGCGATGTTTCTGAGCCCTGCTGCTCTCTCACTAATAGCTCCACTGAAGTCAGCCGCTGCATGTCTGTGGAGAAAAACATCAGCTGTGTCTCTATAACTACTTGTTTTCTTCATTTCATTGTGATCAATATTCTGGATTTTGAATCAAGTAATTTAATTCCTTCTTGATTAATACAGCTACATTTGGATGTTAAGTGGGCTTGGACCGGGTGCAGGAATTTGGAGGATGCAGTAAAGGCTGTGGATGCTGTGCTCCTGGACTTCAGCAAAGCCTCTGATACTGTCTCCCACAACAATCTCCTGGAAAAGCTGGCAGCCCTTGGCTTGGACAGGAGCACTCTGTGCTGGGTTAGGAACTGGCTGGATGGCCGGGCCCAGAGAGTGGTGGAGAGCAGTGCTGGATCCAGCTGGGGACAGTCACCAATGGTGTCCCCCAGGGGTCTGTGCTGGGGCCAGTCCTGTTCAACATTTTTATTGATGACATGGATGAGGGTATTGAGT
>JAWWMU010000106.1:81950842-81961341 GCA_035048155.1 Cinnycerthia olivascens | reverse complement strand
GAAGGACCTTGAGATGCTTGAGCACATTCAGAGGAGGCAAAGAGGCTGGTGAGGGGCTGGGAACACAAACCCTGTGAGGAACGACTGAGGGAGCTGGGGGTGTTTAACCTGGAGAAAAGGAGACTCAGAAGTGACCTTATCACTCTTTACAAATTCCTGAAAGGTGCGTGCAGTCAGGTGGTAGTAGTCCTTTTCCCAGAATGAGAGGATGCAGACTTAAGCTGCTCCAGGGGATGCTTAGATTAGATGTTAGAAAGAAATTCTTCACTGGAAGAGTGATTTGGCACTGGAATCATCTACCCAAGGAGATAGTGGAGTCACCATCCCTAGAGGTGTTTAAAAAAAGACTGGATGTGGCACATGGTTTAGTTGATGAGGAGGTGTTAGGTCATAGGTTGGACTTGATGATCTCAAAGGTCTTTTCCAACCTAACTCATTCTGTGATTAGAAAGCATTCAGTCCCCCAGGTGATTCCAGATGAAAGGCTTCAGAGAACTTGCCAAGGTTTTTGTATTTTCACTCAAAATCCTTCCAAAACTTCCAGCAACATCTAGCTTAACCTTTGAATGTTGACAGGTTTGGATTTTTCATATGAAGGATATCACCGTGTAGACTGTAAAACCTAAAAAAATACGAGTCTCTTTCCTTGTAATAATTGCTGCAAATAGGAAATGACTCATTCTCCTTCATTGCCCTTGCAATATCCCAAGAACATGATGTTATTTGTTACTACTTTTAATTCACGTAGTAAGTCTCTTTTTCCTGTTTTCTTCTGAGACAGCAGCACTTTTACTCATGGTAAATGACATTTGAGCAGTTCCTATTGTGATTATTTACACGGCTTCAAGAATCTCAAATGGGATTTGGCTGGTTGAGAAGCCTGCCTTTGGTCTGACATAAAGATATCTCTAAGCTGTTTTCTACAACTGTGTCCTTACACAGGGAGTCTGATTTCCTCTGAATCATGCATCCAGAGTTAAGTCTGTGTGAAAAATGCCTTGCTGGGTTGGAATAAAATGGTCATTTAGCATCTCAAAGAAGAAAAGCCAAAGAAGCAGTGCTGATGGTAGGCATCTTACTAGAAATGTCAGGGATTTTTCCCTGTCTTCTACTATCTTTGTTACCTGCTGCTGCTGTCATAAGAAACATGAGAACAGGGGCAGATATTCCCATTGGGGAGGCCTGAGGAGAGCTGGCAATGCAAGTACAGAGGCTAGCAGTGCAAATCCCAATGGCTCTTTAATGTACTGGCCCAAAAGGTGCAAAAAGCAACTTCATCATCCTGGATCATGCCAGGAAAAGAACTGTGACAATTGGAATCATCATTATTTCTGCTCTCTGTTCCCACCAGTGGGTAGTCACATGCTGTGAAATTGGCAATATCCAAAGTTCTGTCAAATGCAAAGTAAATGAATAGAAACAACAGAGATAAATATTTACTTCCGAACCCCTGGGAGTGAGAGGAGATTTACGTAACACCTTGTAATGGATTGAAGAATTGTTCAGGCTACTAAAAACCCTTTCCCAATATACACAAAAAAATCCTGCCCTCTTTAACTGTCCCTCATCCTAGGTCAGCTCCAGGGAGATCTAGGGACATTTCTTGTGACAACAGTGTAATTGTTAACTTTATACTGATTTTTTGCTGCCTCCTAGTGCTCCATGCTGCAAATGGGTCCAAAGCATGTGCTGTAAAGGAGAAGATGGAAGCAAACTGCTCCTTCGTCAAAGTTTTATTTCAGTCAAACTGCAAGAGTACAACAAAGAGATTACATGAAGGCAGAAAACTGAATAGTCTTTTTACTTGTTATTATATGGTCATACTTCTGGGGTTCATGATTTTACCCTGGAGGAAGAGATAACCCACAATGAGTTCCAGGCTACCATTTTCCAACAGAAATGGGAGACTCACTCTCCAAGTCTTTTGCAAACTCTGCTTACAGCTGTAAACCAGGGCATTCAGGTCTGTAAATGACATTTACAGAAAAAGACATTTTTATTTTATGGGTGACTGCTTTTGTAAATCCACTTTTTAGATATAGAAATGGATAGGGAGGGCAAATATTCATGTGTCTCAGCCAAAGAAGTGGGGATGATTTGTCTACGAGGCAATGAGAAGGGGATCTTTCTGATTCAGTTTTACTTTACTTTGCAAGTTTATCAGCTTGCAAAGATCACCATGGCAGTGTAGTCTGCAGGACATGGCATCTCCATACTGCCCATGGCAAATGCTCATTTAAGCATCTGAATGATTCAGGCTACATGGTGCAGTCAATATATGTGTACACAGTAACACCTGGCAAGCTACTGAAACTAAAACTGCTGACTGCTTTTTAAAGTATCTTTTATTGATTTTGTGTAAACCATAAAGAACAGATTTTGATTTTCTGGCAAATCCACCTTCTAATACTTTTACTTTCCAGTATAAGTTTGTAACTCTCACAGTTGAAATGAGCTTTGGATTTATTAGGCAGAAAAAAATCTCTTTGAAAGAAAAAGATAAAATATCCCATTGCTACTGACTTTTTCCAGAATCGTCATTTAATATTCTGGCTTCATACAAGGATGACTTTTCATCCCGATGAATAAAGTTGCCCTTCTGAAATTTTGGAAGGAATTTATCCCATATATTTCATTAACATTCGTAATGGATATTCACAAGTGATGTGTCTGCCTTTCAATAAACAAGCAGGTATTTGTTCACAATTTTGTTCTTGTCAATATCCCCAACAAAGGACCATCTCATTCTTAGACCAGCACCTTGCAAAAAGAACATCTTAAGTTGCTGTGCATTTGTATCTCAAAAATGTGTGAAAGATATTGAATCATGCCTTTCCTGTGCAGTTCTGTACAATATTTTCTTTAAAATAATCACATTTTTGTGTCCTCTGCAAAAAATGTTATATTTGATAGAAAAAATAAAGTGTTTTGCTTCTGCAGTTGGGGGGTTGAATGGGGGAGAAGTGGTGTCCTGTCCAAAAAACAGAGACCAAGTTAAGAAAGCACAGGCAAAGCCAAAGTATTTTCTGACCAGATGTAGCAAATACTTGTCCAGCTACTCTTCAATTTGAACTTGATGTTATAGAACATAGAGGTTCTGGCTGTGTTAAAAAAGTCACTCTGTTTCACAAGGTTGCTTAAGAAATTGTATAAAGGAATGTGTCATTTTTCTGAAATGTGTCATTCTCCTCAACTGAAAAATTTGAATTGAAAGGTCAGTAAAATAGGTTAGCTATAGTTCTACCCCTCCAATTTGGTTTCTTCTATTCCTACAGTTCTAAAATTTTGCAGTTTTCCCACTACAGTTCCACACCTTCTGATTTATATTTAATTCCCCTTCACCATTATTGTATGTTGATAACAGCTCTAGCTCTCCTTCCCTCCAGTGTTCTGCCTGGATCCTGAGAGCAGGCAGATATGGCAGAACCTCACCGATGTTCAAGGAGCAAGGTGTCACTACTATTGACCATATAGGACTGCAGAGGTTTGCAAAAAAAAACCAGGGTCTGTTTTTTTGTCTGAACTCTGAAACAGCAAAGAAAGGCAGTGACTTTGTTGGACAAGGAGCTGAACACCAGTGAATTTTCATCTGCTGTCACCTGCTTGACAAGGTGACTCAGGCTAAAGAGCACAGTTTGGGAAGATGAATTTGCTGTTTTGCTAAGAAATTTTGAATTGTCATCCTTGGGCACTGTATAAACTTACACAAATTCTTTCCAGACACTAACCTTAGAGCATGATATCCATCACACTAATAGGCCGTAATCCAGCTTTAACCCAGCCAGGCACAAAATCTTCTTAGCCACAAAATTTAGCCATGGTGTATACAGTGAATATATATAAAGAATTTGAGAAATAAAATGTGTAAAATCAAACTTTGTGTACATTCTGAACTAATTTTATTATTCTGAGGGATATATTTATTTGGTTACAACAGAAAAAAATGCTCAGGGTACTGTATAAAGCTGGTCTAGTGAACAACTGCATCCTCATAATGTTGTCACTGTTGGAATATCTCAGATTTGAAAATTAGCCATCCACATGTGCACATTCCAATGCATGTCTCCAAAACAGATTACATGCCTAATGTGTAATGCATGACTGAATTAAAAAGAAAAGCAGAATCACTATTTGCCATAAAGGATATTCAGAAAATAAATATACAAATAATATATTTAGTAAGGCTTGCTCTTGTTCTCCAGACATACACAGAGCAGGAACTGGTATTAAGACAGAAAAGTGTCTGTTTTGTGTTCTACATGAGCTTGAAGAAGCCAATCCTCCCCTAATTTTTCCAGGCCATTAAGTACCAGTTACAGCATAGAGCCACTGATGGCTGTGGTGATTCAGATTAGGTGACAGACAGAAGCAATAGTGCTGAATGAGTTTTACTGTGCCTTCAGGTAAAATTGTTCTGTCTCAGAATAAAGGCAGCTGCATTAACTGACATCTAAAAGTGTTACATCCCTTGCTGGCTCTGCTCTGCTCTGTTGCCTCCCTTGCTGCTGAAGATGTGAATGGACCACAGAATGCTCTCAAGCGCAGGTAGGGGCTGTGTTTGGTGACTTCTGAAACTTATTTTCAAAATTTCTCTTGCCTTCTAATCTGAGCCCTGTAACATCTCTTGTGCAGCTGTCTGGAGACTGAACTGCTTCCTGTGGGCATTGCTGCTTTCGTGGAAATATGGGAGATTGTTGTCATAAAATCAAGGGCGAGAAAACTGAGGTGGAAAATCCAAGGCTATTTTTTCCACTGTCTTTAAGATTTCTATCCCTATAGGTTGCACCTTTACTTCAGGATGCATTCACACACACATCAGAAGGCAGATTGTTGCCTAGGATCTTTCTGAGCAGTCTTTTATACCCAGGCTCTTTATGGATGTTGACGTCATAGAATCATAGAATGACCATAAAGACCATCTAGTTCCAACCCCACTGCCAATCTTCCACTTGACTTGGTTCCTCAAGGCCCCACCCAACCTGGCCTTGATTGGGCATCCACAGCTTCTGTGGACAGTCTGTTCCAGTGTCTCACCACCCTCATGGTTAAGAATTTCTTCCTAATATCTAATCTAAATTCACCCTAATTCACTTTAAAGCCATTACCCCTTGTCTGTCACTACAGGCCCTTATATAAAGTCCTTCTCTGGACTTCTTGTAGGTTTTCTTCAAGTACTGGAAGCTGCTGTGTCAGGTCTCCAGTCACTTTCACCCCTGATATCCTTTTCGTAACCTGGTAATGACTGCAACAATCCTTCTCTAACACTACTTAATGGAAAAAAAAAATCCTTAGATTTTCTAGATGAGGTGGAAAATAGAACACCTTAAATGTGGTGGTGTAAACCTGACACTGTTATTTTCTGGTTAGCAATTACTCTCGATTTATATACACGTAACAAGACTAGAATTTTTCTTCTGTGAGAGCAAACTCGTTTCCCAATCAGAAAGAAATCATCTTTGAGAATAATAAATCACTACTTACTTTTATTTTTATCAGTGTCTTCTCTAAAAAAGAAAAATCAGATGCTGGAATTAAATGCAATGCTTTTTTTCTGTAAGTTTCAACACATTCCCAACTATCATACTTTGTCTATTATTCTTTCTCTTTAGGATAGTTGCTTCTTATCCTTGCATCTGTTAGAAATAAGTGGATATAGCATATGTTCCTTAAATAGAGCCCCTGAATTATTCCTACATAACCTGCACTAGAGCTCTCCAGATTGTGTAGCTTTTTTTCTGGAAACCTGCCAAGGTCAAGGAAAGACAGAAGTAATTTCAAGCCTGGCGTAGTTCTTTGGAGATAAATATAATCCAAGGGATTTGAATTTTTGCTCATCAACGTGGAGTTTTCACCTAAGACTCTTCTTTTTATGAAGCTTCCTCGCCCTACTTAACTCATCTTGGAAACAAAAATGTTTACCCACTGTGACATTTTTTTTTTTTATTTAGTTTGTTTTTCTTTCCAAAGGAAGACATAAGTAAAAGGAAGAGAAAACTCACAGCTAAGGATCTGTAGGGCCTGTGAATCTCTTTGAGATTTGTCACACAAGTTTGTGCTTCACCCCTCTCAAGGTCTGAGGAGACTATGCAATAGAAAGGATCGTGGGTGACTCATTCACAGCCTGGATCTCGACACTGAAGTGTTGCAAAACTGGCTCTCAGGAATATCAGCTTTCTTGAAGGTCAATAGCATGCAAGGCTAAATCTGAATCCAGAACTTAGGCAGTCACGTTATTCGGTGCCTAGGAAAGCTTTACCTATTCCTAGAGACTGAAGAAATAAAAGAAAACCGGCATAACTGGTTTGGGCTCCTCTTACATTTCCATTTCTTACTGTGATTTTTGTGCCTATTAAATCACACCTTTTTCAAGGGGAAAGCAGCACAGAGAGGCAGTTAATGGTAAGTAACAAAGTCCTGATCAATGTCTACTGAAAATAAGCTGTAACCACCACAGTGAAGCAATGCAATAACACAACAGCCATCCTATTTTTCAGTCCATGACACTTCTGAAGCATGTACCCACAAGGCAGAGCATCAACTTTCCCAGTAATATTCCTGAGTCAAGAAAGCAGACATTCCAATTTAAACCTGTTACACTTGAAATCCCTTTTGCTTAACACTTGTTCACCCACCTTTTAAATATAGGGCTATCAGTTCCTGAAATAAGTCATGGGGAACTTCCTGCAGTTTGAACACAGCTTTTCCCTGGCCTGAACAGAAAACTCCTATAGATATCTGCAGCAGCACTGCAGGAGGACTACAGTGTGCAGTTGACCACACCATATGTGATTAAATTCAGGTACTGGGGAACTATGGTTAAAGCCTTAGAGCAAGCTCTGTGGCTACTGATTTGTATCAGCAGGTTATCACACCTTCCTCAGATGGACTAATTAACTGCAAGCAAGAATTACTGCTGCTGCCAGAACTAGGAGTTACGTCTGTCCCATCAAATGCTTACCCACTGAAGTAGCTGCTCTCAGGCCTGTTAAACAGCACTACCAGGTGGAAAAAACCATAGGGTTTTACCTTATCCCAGCCAGGTCCTGGCCGTTTTAAGGATTTTTTGCAGTTGAATTTGTCTTTTCAAAGAATGGATACTGTGCTCAAAATTTAAATGACTTTAAGGCTTTGGACTCATCTACATTTGTTAGGAACCAAGTCTAAATAATTGGTGTGTGCACATATGTAGTGTCAGGGGAATGGAGATGTGTACTTGTCAATCAACATTGCCCCTGCAAAAGCAGCATGGAAATCCTGCAGCCTGGTTGTTGCGTCCATGAAAATTAACTCAGTTTCACCAGACACAGAACAAGCATACATATTCATCTGAAATGGCTGAAAAACATAACTCCAAGAATATTTTGGTAGAATGAGGCTTTTTCTTGCATGAACTTGAAAGAAAGGCATTGCAGATACTATATTTAAACCTATATATTACTTTCACTATTCACACTGTGTGATATGTACAGCAAATATCTTTCTGTCTTCCTGTTCAGTGAACAAACCTAGCAACACTCCTGATAACCAGGTGGATTTTCCAAGGAATTTTTCTGATGTTTGTTTTACTTAAAGAGCTGATCTGTGCATACTTTCTGCTCCTTCTATAGTATTATAGACTCCATTTAAACAAAAATCTTACTGAATTAGCTTAAACAACAGATTTATTTTTCAGACAACACTTGTTCAGTAAAATGGAGGGGATTATGTGGCTATATACAGAGGATATTTTGGTTGCAGAAAAGTTGTTTTCACCACTGTAGTTGAGCACTTTTTGTTTCAGCTTGGTTTGGGCAGTTTCTTATTCTAATGCATGTGAAGAGCATGCAATTCAGATAGCTGACTTTTGGGGGAAAGCTCTATGAACAGATGAATAATGAAACAAATCCTACAAATTCTACGTAGGAGCACCTGATATTTTGACCCCATTGTTGTGAGTAATTAATTTCTCCACAGTATGAAAGAATTCCTCTAATCCTGTTTAAGATTCAATACCCTTTAGTTTTAGATAGTCCTTAGAGGGGCAGGGATCTGGAGTTGATGATTATGGGTTCATTCAAACTGGAGATATTCTATAATTTGGCAAAGACTTTGTATTCTTATTATTGCTATTTATTCCACAATGGTTACCAGGAAAGTTGGTTATTATTTTAATGTTTTAACTCCTACACTAGAAGTTAATTAAAAATTAAAATTTTCTAGATCTCCTGGTTATGAAACATAGAAATTAAATAATTATATGTAAATAATTAAACTCTTATTCATATTTTCAAGAGATTCTAATTTTTCTCCCTTTATTAATTGTGGATCTGAGGCCAGCCTTCAGTCTGGCTTTGGTTGAGGTCCAAGGTATCTTTTTTAGTTCTAGAAATTCTGGGATATCATAAACCAATGAAAACAAAATCGTCTGCAACCTGTGTCCCATATGTGTATCATGCAAATGCAGAATTATAACAGATTTATAGACAAGTGTTAGGTTATCCACTGCCATATCTTGCTTACTGTTCTGTATTTTTCAACTACAGAGAGCATATTTTAACAGATTAACTCAAATTATCTGCTGGAAAAAAATATTTTAGTTGCCATTTTGAATCAAGCTAATGCAGTGAAGAAAGAATGCCATTAAATTTAATATCTATGCTGAACTGGGTCAGCAGTTGTGATATGATTAAATTCCATGGTCTGTTTTTTTCACCAGCCTCATCACTTCATGTTACATAAACCCAGTGCATATAATGGCATAGAGTATTGCCTGGGACCACTCTTCTGCATAGCTGAACCAGAAATCATTCTGAATTGCATTTATCCTGGACTTTGTCACACACGAGAAACAAAAGTACTTCCATAACATTATTTCTTGTATCATTTACCATCAATTTCCTGTCTTATCAGGCTGATTTTTTTCTCTTTATTACTGATGTTGGATTGGAAGCTGGCCTTCAGAAGACCTACTCCTTATTCTGCTGCTAACTCACTTGTGTGACCTTTGGTGGGTTCATCAATCTATCTTTGTTTCAGTTTACTAGTCTCTGAAATTGCTGTGAAAAATATACGTTGTGTTTTGTTGAGCTGAATTTCAAGATATATTGACCCAATAATCAATAATTTACCAACTACTAATAAATCCTAATATTGAGTCAAGAAATCAGAGGGATTGCTCAGTGCACTCTTTTTACACTCAGAGGGACAACTTTGCTCAAAATCCATCCAAAGTCCAGAGGTATCTGGAGAGATGTTTTTAAGTTAGCACTAAGTCTGATGTATATGGACTTCACAAAATCATGGGTTAAAATCCTAACAACTTCAAATAAACTTTTTATCCTTTCAAGTGCCAATCAAGATAGGTTCATTTGCAAATACAGTCTAATTGTTTAACCTTTTTGCAGACCTTTGGGACCCAATTATCCTGCTGCTTGTAGGAGTGAAACCTAATTACCATTTTTTAAAAAAAAATAAGATTAAACAATATTTGTAATTGATGTCAGGAATTTAATTTCTTTAACAGATCTTTAGCTGGCACTTTTCTGCTGAACCAACAGCAGGCTGATGGTCACACACACATAACTTGAGGTGTTTTCCCGTTATTTTTCTCTGGTAAGGTTTTTTGATAGGAGATTTTTTTATTATTACAGATACAATTCTTAAAATAATAAGACTTTTTAGCTTCCACAGAGTGTGAGTTCAATTCCATTGAATTCACTAAATTATGCTGGTACAACCGAATATCAGGTTACTGCATGCTGCTGCACTGTGTACCTGAGCTAGCCCTAGCCAAGCCAGTTTGAGTACAGAGGATTTCTAGTCACCAGGAGCCAAGGTTTTGTGTTTTGTACACAAAGTAACTGGAGAGCCTGATTGAGTTAGCCCCCACACAATTCCATGTTTCCTCAACATAACTGTTTCTGTACTTCTGTTTGTTCTGTCTCTCTCCAAAATAAACCTTAGCAGTAAGTGAAGGCAGAGTTGAGTGTTACAACCCAGTTACAGTTCATGACTCCATTCTCCACCTCCTTCTCCAGAGATGAGCTGAACATTTAACTGTCAGAAGCCTTGGACAGAAATTGCCCTTGGGAAACTGCACAATCATTGACATTGCTCCTGATGCAGCATTCCCAACACTACATTAAGTCTGATCTCTTGTCCATCTTTCTGTTTGCTTATGAAGCTTCCTGAAACTCCAAAGTCAACCTCACATCCCCTCTGCACCAAGACAAAATCAGCTGTAACCGTGATATCCTTTTTAAATGTCTGTCTATGGTTTTCTGCCTCAGCCTTTAGTAATCAAGGATCTTAAGCCACACCAGCTACTTCATTATTTTAGAAGAGATTTTCCCCTTCTTCTTTGCATCAGTCCTTTGGTATTATGGTGTTCCTGCTGTAATCCTCCAAATAATGGGCTCCTTTTTGTGGTGGTGTATGTTCAAGGGTTATTTATATACTTTGATATCAAGGTTTCGCTGTTATATTCAGTTGATATATTCCTAGTTTCCCCCTCCCTCCGT
>JAWWMU010000106.1:81922412-81950742 GCA_035048155.1 Cinnycerthia olivascens | reverse complement strand
GGGACTCTGCCTGCGGGCATCTCTGATTGCCCTGAGAGATTCCCTGGACAGGAGGAGGCTCCGGGAAGCCAGGCTTGCGTCAGCGACACTTTTGCTTAAGCATGTCTTACTATGCCCAGGAGAAATCTGCAAGCAGAATATACTTCATGGAATGGGCTAGAAAAAGGTGTTTATGGTTGATATGGGCAGTTACCAAGTTAGGCATTGACAGCCTTTTCACACCTAATGTATCTGTGTAAGCTAGGCAGTTATATAATTCAGGATGGAAAATATTAACCTCCATTGGATGTTAATGGCTTCTTGGAACAGCCTGGATTCCTGTCTCCTAATTATCTACCTTTTCCCTAGGTTTATGTTGTTAGTTTTCACTTTGAGTCCTTCAGTTACTAATTATTACCATCTCAGCAGCTTCTGTACAGCCACATCTCTTGTCTTACATGGTTTTAACTAAATTACTTTCAAATGTCCTACTAAAACAGAATCAAAGTTAGCCAGACATGCTACGCAAAGCTAGACCTTGGGTCACATGGACCTGAATCACACTGTATCCCTCTCTCTTTTCTATCCCTTTTATTTCACTCTTTTCCCATAAGACCCATTTTCTAACCTCTGGTTAGTTTAGTTCCTGCCTTAACCGGAGCTGAGTAAAGCAGAAGGGTGAATTTCCAGTATTCCGGACGGTATTCCTGCTTATTTAAAAATTATCAATCCTGTGGTTTTTTTTACAGTAAATACCTGACATTGTTACTTTGTGCTGAAATTTGGGAAATAACCACATTTCTGATAAGAGACTCTTGGAATATCTTTTGCATCCTGCAATAAATGCAATTCCTTCTGTCTCACTATATATTCTAGAAGTGTGCATTGCTGAATTTAATTCTGTATTTCCAGACTATTTCTCTGATTTTGGCAAGATTCTTTTGAATTTTTGACCTGGTCTATAAAGTTTGTGCCACATGGAAATGAAACACGCTTTCTCAAGAGTGTAATTATGGAATTCCTAATGAAAATATCAATAACTTCATACTCACAGTAGATTTCCATGAAGCCCTACTTGACATATCCTCCCATGTTGGTATATCATTGATCCCCACACTTCAGTATAATTATTTAAGCGTATTTGTACCCTCAGAGAAGCACTCTGAAAGACATGCTTTGTAAGTACGTTTTGGAAATTATTATTTGAGACAGTATAAGACACCTAAATACAGTCAACCTGTATATGATTGAAACCTCTTTCTGCTCTGTGGAATGCCCCTGATAACATTTCATAGGTCATAGGCTGATCTGACATGACTTGGCACACACAGCTGCATTCTGACCACTGTGCCATATCCCTACTATTTTCCAAATTCTTGTGAACAGATCGATCGATTTGGCATTTTCCCAGAAGATGAAGTTAAGATGATTAGTCTACAATTCATCATGTTTTAGTTTCTTAAGAATAAGCACTCATAAAGATTGAAGTTAAAAATCCTGATTGGTTCTGACAGTTATCTAACAATCCTAGTGCCTTCAAAAATGCAAAAACTTGCCCTACATAACACCGTATAAAAATCCTTTATCCATGCCACCCACTCTCTCATTCTTGAATATATGCCCTGAATACATATTCAATCTGTTTCAAACCAGGTATTATCAATCCTAATGAAGTTCCTAATTAAACCAGGGTTTGTTCATCCTGGGAAATATAAATAAGGCAAAAAAAAATTAACTGTGACAGTTAATGCATTTAACACAGCCAGTAAAACTATGGATTCATATGATTTCCTATGTATTCATGAGGTAATTTCTTTAAATTCAGATCTTGATCCAAAACTAACTAAAACTTCTGGTGAACATCAATGAATTTGGAATCTAGATTCTTATATTATGTTCTAACACCAGTTAAAGATCAGTAGTAGAGCAGACAAGACAAAAACTGTAAAGAAACCTTTTGTGATACATGAATTTTCAAAGACTCTTAGTGCTGGATAGCAGAAAACAATAGCAAAAACCATTTCTGTCAGATAAAAAAGCAGAATTGGACTTTGGGTGGAAGGAAGTCACATAAGTTTGTTTCTCTCTTCCCTAAAGTCCTTCTAAAAAGGTCACAGTGATAAAAATAGAGCTGCCTTCTTTTACAGGGATTTTGCTTGAGAGCTCAATTTATTCAGAAATCAAGACAGATTGATGTTGTTCCCTGGGAATGCAGATAGGCATATTTTAGACAATAAACCAGGAGCCCTTATCTGCTGAATTTTGTCTTTTCAATGTATATATCCTATGCTAATTTTAGGACCGTATTCTCTATATCCTGCCATGTTTTGTTTTTCCTCCCATTGAGCTATGATTTCTCATTACAACGTGTCCTTTTAGCATATATTTTGTACTTGTGATGCATCTGTTCTCATTTTGCCCCTGCAAATGCCTAAACAAAAGCTAAATGCGTCTGTAAGGACAAGTGCTGAACAGGTGCAAAGCAAGACCACGAATAATAAAAGAAGAGGAAGAAATCAGAGACTAATTTTTGCTCTGTCAGGATTTGCCTAATATATATATAGTCATTACACAGCCAATACAAAAGTTTCATTTTCACAATTCTTTATCATTTTTTTAAAAAAAGGATCTTTCTGGAGTTCATTTAGTGCAAGAAATTTTGATAGAAGAAGATACTCCTTCTCTACTGCGGCCTTGACAGAAATTCTGTAACATAGCTTAAGGAATTTTACAGGATATCCAGCTCTTCATTGTTAGTAAACAAAACATGGACAATACTTTTAGGCACATGATGTGATTCTTGGGGTGTCCTGGGCAGGCCAGGAATTAAATCAATGATCCTGATATTTGCCTTCCAACTCAGCATCTTCTATGATTCTAAAAAAGAAAAAAAAAGAAAGCATGAATTGTAGGTACATTATTTGAAAACTAATCAAATGTTTATCTTACAGTTTCAAAAGAAATTTTGTCTGTTGCTCTTGAGAAGAGTTTGTGCAGACATATTAATTTCACATATTACATAAAGCAGTATATTTTTACTCACTCTAATCTCAGTAATACAGACTGGGTAACTGAGCAACACTCTGTTCTTTTTGTATTGTTTCAGCAACACAAAATGTCGATTGACTATCAGCCTTTTCTCAGTGTTATAGCTTTGAATTCACTCTGAGTTCAGCCTCCAGGACAGCAGGACTTTCAGGACTGTGGCTACATTTCAGTAATTCCTTTTGAGAAGAGGCCAAAATCTCTGTTGTCCAGCAGCCAAATGATAGGCTGGAGAAAAGAATGGAGGTCAGTTCACATAAACAAAATCTGACTACTTTTTTTTTGCTGAAAAGAAACCTTCAGAAAAAAAGAATAATACATTTTGAGTAGAACAGACTCACAGAATCATTTAAATTGGAAAAGAGATCATCAAGTCCAACCCATGACCGAACATCACCTTGTCAACCATACCATGACTCTAAGGGCCACGTCCAGTCTTTCTTTAAACCCCTCTGGGGATGGTGACTCCACCACCTTCCTGGGCAGCTCATTCCAATGCCCAATCACCCCTTCTGTGGAGAAATTCTTCCTAATGTTGGACCTAAACCTCCCCTGGCAGAGCTTAAGACTTCAGAACAAACTTTTTGAGACCTTTTTCATGCACTTCTTACAGGAAGTACAAATAACCTAAGACATCAGGTTGCAAATTACAGAGACACCAATAATTTTCTGCCTCATAGCCCAGTAAGCTGGGTACTTCACCTACATAAGAGAGAGAGAGAGTTCTCTGTCTGAGATAATTTCTCAAGACCCATCTCGCAGAAGCATGTCCAAATCATTGTGTTATGGGCTGCCCACTCTTCCTAGCTGCATGGGAGGTCTGTTTGATCTGCCTCTGAGTCATGTGCAGCTCAAGACTGAAAGTTGGGCTACCGTGCATAGGAGTCCCTGCACTAATCTCAGGCCCTCTGGATGATGTTGCACTTTTTATTTTAAAGAGCTACGTGGCCATTGGAAGCAAGGCAAATCTTCTAACCTCTTGTCAAGAGAATCACTGAGTCAGAATCTGGCTTAATATTTCAGTTTATGAAGGAATATTTAGGTGTTTTGAACCAAGAGGTACTATCTGAAAAGCAGAAATATCTTCTCTCATCCTCCATCCTTGGCTATTAGGTAAATGCTTTGCAATTAACCACATAAGCAGTAATTTTATAAAAACTCATGTGGAAATACTTTTTTTCTTTTTCTTATCTTCCATAGACTTTTTGTAACAACAAAAAAAAAAATCAACATTTGCACATACTTTAGGACAAATTACATTGAATAAGAAACTCTTTGCCTCACGCTATCATGAATAATCAAAACAGAATTCACAGGATAAACTGAGAGAAGTTGTTGTGTGGCAGTTGAATAACAGAAGTTTTTCCTTAAATCATAATAATTGCTTCTGAACTTAAAAAATTCTAATAGCTGATGAAACCAGACTGAACCTGAGGGTACTTTAAACTGTATTGAAAACGACAGTCTGAGGTGCAAAGCTGCTCAGAGCTCTTCCCTACTTCTTGCACTTGGTTCATGAAATTATTCCCAGGGAGGAATGACCCACATCTTCCTTAATCATCACAAGATGTACATGAGAGCAGAGCCTGACGGCCTATTTTAAACAGGATTTGCTTGAAAGGTTTCCATGGTCTCCAAGCTCTTCTGTCTTTTTTGTTAGCATAGGAGGTAAAAAAAAGTCATGAGGGAAAATAAAAGGTATAGGCAATAACGCTTCTAGAAAGGCAGAATTTTTATTAAGATCATACCCTGAGTTAAGCAGCTCTGTATTTGACAACAGCCATACTGCTGCTCTTTGAAGGGCAAGAAGTTGAACTTTCAGGGAGCCAATTAGGATATGTTTCAGAAAGAGTGGCAGTGACAGCAGCCATCTGAGAGATTAACTGCAGTAAAGGGTCCCCAAAGCAGTGGCCTCCAACTATTTTCAGCACAGCTATTATCTTTCTTTTGCATTACTTAAAAGCTGCTTTTACAAAAAGAAAAGCAACAAGGTGACTTGAGGCTTTTTGTTGAGTCCCATAGCTTTACAAGTGAATAGTTCCATGGCAAACATCACTTACCAATGGCGCTTTACTTCAGAGAAAAATATGTTTCCTTAAGACAGGTAATAAATATCCTTCATATCATTGTGGCTGATAAGTCAAAGCAAGCCTGAAAGGTGCATTATGTTCTGCCTTTGCAGACTTTTTGCTTTTCAGAGTCAGAAAGGATTGATGTTTCTGTTGGGTCACTGCTGAAAACCTAGCTGTACAGAAATACTAAATTTTTGCTTGGCACTCAGAACAGTAAGGAAAAAACTAAATGGTAACAACAAGAATGAACTATCTTTACATGAAACTTTCTTTGATCCTCTAGTCCAAATAAAATATTAATGAGAAGAGAATAATAATAAGCTTCCGCTTATTATTATTATCACATTATACATGTGATCACACAAAAAAACAACCAAAATTCATAAATGTAATTATTTGATGCCTATCTTGTTATTATAAGACAAAGGTGCTCCTACTAGAAAAAATGGTGACATTCTTTCTCTTTCTGCACTGGGCTCAAATCTTGCTGTTCTCACTAGAACTCAGGTGAAAAATAATGTGTAAAAAATAACAATCATATTTCGAGAAATCTAGTATAATAGCTTACTTCTATAAATCTCAGTATAATTAAGAAGAATGAGACTCAAGGGATCATGATGTCTCATGTTAGAAAAGAAGTGCAGGCTGGTATTTTTAACAAGACTGTTGTTCATGATTAATGATATCTGTTTGTTAATGCACTTTAGATACATTCACTGCATCCTTACACTGTCTTGCACCTCTTGAGCAAGGGTGAACTTTAACAGGCACCTTCACTGGATAATGGCAGGATTTACTAATCAACACAGCTCTGTCATCCCCATATGCTGATTAAAAGTAGCCATCAGCATGTGGACATGCAACTTCTGACCCTGAGATGCTGTGCCAGGGCAAGAGACCTATCAGTAATTCTCCACAATACAGAGAGCACTGCTGCAGCAATGCTGAATGCTAAGAAGAGTGAAGCATTTTTTATAAAAGTGAATACTTATTTACTTGTTTTTGTAAAGTGTTAACTCTCATCGGCTGCATTCACAGAAATCCCGTGTTGTTTCAACTTAGTTCAATTAGATTTATTCCTGATTAACGTGCTCTTCTATATTCATTGCTGGAATATATATTTTTCCCATTTAGATACAATAAATCAGATATTATTCACTATTAGTGGTTTGCTACAGTTTTCATTTGCCTAGTATTCTATCTTATTTTGCAGTAGTATGCACATTTTAAAGTATGTCTCTATGTAATCTGCAGGATAGAAATTAAAATGATTGCACAACTTCTATATTATACGCTTTGAGAGACAGAAAAATTAAGATAAAATTTTCAATTTTCATACCTATTTTTATCACAGCCTTTTTAGATATACTGACTTTCCCAGAGTTTTCTGAAGTCAGCAGTTCTTCAGAAAGATTATCACCTTAAAAAAAAAAGATAGGTTAGTTATCTGTGTGTGCACTGTAAAATAATTTAAATGTACTAGACACTTTACTATGCCTTCCCTCTTTAAACACCTTTGTTTTGTTTATTTTTTATATGGGAGTCACTGCTGGAATGTTCTATTGGAAACTGCTTTATCATCTACAAGTCATAATTTGGCCATTTGATCACTGCTTAGCTTGTCCTAAACTGAATAGAAGTTCCAACTCCTGCCACGTTTCAGATTTTTCATTTTTCTGTGTCAGATCATTCAGATAACCTCAATACAAATTTCACTTACATGATTAAAACAAAGCCTTTGACTATTGAGCATGTTTTAAACTTAAATGTCACATAGTGATTTATGCATCTATGAATAGAAATATATCCATCATCTACCTGAAATATGGGTGTTATTTAATGAATATAATCTGGCAGCTGATTAAAAAAAAAAAAAAAATGTAAAGGAGAAATTCTTCTCCGTCTTGCTGGCCTACTCAGAGGGACATTTCTTCACAGGCCTTTTTTAGTGGAAAACCTGTCATCATTCACTTCTGTTGAAATGAATAGTCTATTATCTTTCCCCACATGGCTTTACCACAGTTAGGATTGTTTAATGATGAAATAATAATCTGCAGTATAGATATCCTCCTTACATAGTGTGGTAAAAGAAGGGGCTGCATGAAGTGAAAATACAAGTGTATGTTGCCAACAGACCTCACTATTCCACCCATACCCCTGAATGATATATAGGTTCTGGATATTTCATTGTGAAACACTAGGTTAAAGGATTCTTTTCATGTTAATAGTTATGGAGGTCTTTATTTAGTTTTCCAGACTGATCTTCACAAAAAAGACTGATGGTGGTCCATTGTAGCTTTGAAATCTAGCAGGTTTTTTCTGAAAGTGGAAAGGACTTCAGCTGATCTCCACAAGAATTTAGCTTGTTCACAAGGATACAATTTTGAACATCAAAACATGATGATTACTGCTGTCCTTAAGTCATGAACTTTCTGTGGACAATACTATAAGCATTTAAAAGTGGAATGGAATGGCCTTTTTTATTATATTCAAAGCAACACTTTGTTTTCCTTAATATAACAGTTTTATTACTATTTTGAAATTCATAAGACAGTAGAGTTCATCAACAGATTGTTTTCATGCTTGCTCATAACTTTTGCAGTAGTTCTGAATCTGCTTTTAAGGAATTTACTGCAGAAATTTACAATTTATAGAGCAGAAAGAATGTGAGGTTTAAATCAAGTTCAGTGGATAAATGCAGGAAGAGAAAATGGTTTTAAGAAATAATTGAAGCACAGAAGAATCTCAGCTTGCTGCATGGTGGCTGCGGAAGGGTGCTTCAAATGATCTTGAACCTCACTCTTCAAGATGTTTTACAGTTGCTGGTCAATATTTTAGACTTTGTTTCTTGTACCAGCTGTTTGTGACTGTGCTTAGCTTTGAACTAGGAGGCCAAACTCTAACAGGTAAGGAAATGTTATTATGCAGATTCTGTGGAAGATCAGTAAGTGACCTGCTGTGGTCCTTTCTCCTGGATTTCTCTAAGGTCAAACCTGGAATTCCTGTGATGAGACAAGCGAAAGGGAGATTGCATTTGCAGGCTGCAATAAAGCATCTCTCACTGTTTAGAGGACAATTTTTCAGCTGTTCAGCAGATGCAAAATCCAACAATTTTTTTAAAAACCTTTGCCTTGGATGATTGTGATGGACTTCTACTTCCAAATAATTTTAGCTTTCTTCAGTGGCTTGTATTAAAAGAATTGATGGGTCTAGTTAGATGAAGATTTGCTTTTAAAAAAACCCCACATACAACATGGAAACTTCACCTATATAGGCCTTGTGAGAGCAACACATGTTGGGCAGGGCGAGTGTTCAACTGCTGCTCCAGCTTTCACCTGAAAAATATAATTCTTTCACTGAAAATGAGGGAGTATTTGCACATACAACCAGATCTCTTTTTTTAAAGCGTTGTAGTAATAAATCAGATGAGACTCCAATTTCTTCATGCAGGAAAAGCCATTTCTTTATTCATGTAACTATTTTTATAAAGTTTTCACAGACATGTTGAACTCCAATTGGTTAACAGCTGTATTGCCAATTAGTCTTTGGGTTTCTAAAAGGTATTTTACTTGTCCATCAAATCTCTCTATTCTTGGTTAGTTTACATATTTATTCACTGATTCCCATGAGACAGATCTCTTGTTTATTGCAGGTGCAGTTGTTTTCCACCCAGGAATCATCTGTTTCGTTAACGAGCTCTCATTCCCAAGCTTGTTTTCACATGGGAACTTGCAAACTACCTAACTGCACGTAGAAGTGACAGGCCAGCTATTAATTCTATTTTAACAGAGCAAGGCCTGATTTTATGAGGGCTTTCTTTTATAATTCTTCTACCTGTCATACAGAAGAGTCACACTAATTTGAAGGCAACAGCTTTACAGATCTCTTGCTTTGTACAGGGTCTTTCTGCTAATGTCCCTGTCCCCAGCTTCATATTCGACCTCTACGGGTAAATTGTGGGAAACTTTCCAGCAACTTTGGACTTAGCTGCTTTCTAGGGCCAGCCCACCAAAACTGGGGACCAGGGTTTACCTGTTTGGGACCAGTGCTTGGCACAGGTGTAGAGAGGGGGCTGGGAAGAGGCCTTGCTGGAATTCTGAGTTGGTGGGCTGGGGCTCTGGAGGGAGATGCCCTGGTGTCACAGGGCCAACACATGGTGTGAGCTTAGAGCATCTCCAGTTGTAGGGTACCTTACAGCCCATTCCAATCCAGCTCCATCCCAGATATCTACCTCAGGCTCTGTCACTGCCCCTGGCAGGGCTGGCTGGTACTCCTCATCCATGCCAACCCCAAAACAAGTGTTTGAGGAAGGTGACAGAGCCCCTGGGAGCACACAGAGAAGGTCCTGACATGACCACTCCTTGCCCTATGTTACCATAGATTCAAGCATCCGTTCTTGAAAGCACAAATTATTCTCACAAATAAGAAACTAGAGCACCTTTGTAACACTCTTATCATCATGAGATGCCCCTAATATTAGGGTTGAAAGACTGTGATATTTAGAACAAGAATGTGCTGACTCTGGTTTGACTGATCAATAAATCCCCTCTGCCAGAACAGGTCTGCAACCTGTAGTTCCCATCTTTCCAGGCCACAAAGGGTGAAAATATGTATGGAGTATAAAAATATAAAATCATGCTCTCTGGTACATACTCTGTAGTTTCTATTATAAAATATAGCAGTTTAGATTACTTTGTTGAAATACTAAAGGATGATATTAAGAACAAAATTAATAATGTAACTCAAATATTTTCACCAGAAACACAACTAGTAGGTACCTTTTTTGCTGCTGAAGACACTGTATCTGAGAATTTCTACTGCATGGTTGTGACTACAGAATAATTTGGTAACTCACCTTTTGTTTTTATAAGAATCATGCAAAAAAAATCCTTGCTATATTCATTTTGCAGGGCTTTAAAAATGCTGTGTTACATAGAGAGCTTTATAAAAACAAGAGCGAACAAAACAAAAACTGCAGTCAGACTTTGGTACATAAAAATTTCCAGGTTCTTTTTGTGCTTGCAAATCACTTTTGTAAGGAGTTAGAAACCATAAATGGAGTTATTCTTTCAACAAGAGATTGGTAGAATCACCCTCCTTGTTAAACCCAGGTAATTAACACTGGGTTCTTAAATATAATCCAGGTGATTAACATTGGTTTCTTAAATCTACCTAGGTTCCTGAGTTACATTAAAAAAGTGCCACATTTAAAAGTGCAGGATGCTGAGGACTTTTGAGAATGAGTGATCATTTAAGTAATTAAATGTGGGATTTGAAGCTTATGGTTAGACATTCAAGTTTATAAATCTTGGCTTGTGATTAAATACATCCTAAATAATTTCATTGTTATTCACAAGTTATAAGTCCTTAAGATGGAGGTATTAAGCAAATTTCTATTGCCTATTCCTGAACAAGCTGAAGCTCTGGGAAGTGAAAATTATTTTTGGACAGTGTGTTTTCTGTCCACATGGAGATACGGTAACAGAAAACTGAGTCAATATAACAAAATCTGACAAAAAAGCAGTATGAGAAAGAGAAAAGAAGGGACTGATGGGAAAACAAATTCAGAGAGTGTGGGGAAAGGCAGGCAGTAGAAGATACAGAGTGAAATTCTGTCAAAAGGAAAATACATTGAGTATGTCTTTGGGTAGTGCTGTGTGTGCAGAGCTTTTGTCAGTAATAGAGGGCACAGACTTCCATTTCAAGTTTGATGCAGCCCTCAGAACTCTTTCCACTAACTTCGGTGAGCTTTGGATTAAGCACTTATGGGGAAGACTGGTTATGCTTAAATTGAATTTTTTTTTTTTTTAAGAAAGGAATCTAAATTATAGAAGAAAGTTTTAGTAAACTCAGAAAACCCACTGAACTCTCAAACCCTCCGAATCCCCAGAATTTAGTGTCACCTTTAGACCTTATGCTTAAAAAGGGAGAAAAGTAGCTTATCTTAGAATTTAAATGAGTTCAGTAATTGCTCAGGCTGCAGAATGTAACACAAGATGTATTACAAACAAGCCAGCGAAGCAGTTTATTACATCAAAAGCATGCAGGGGATGACCAAAAAATACAAGGGAATCCCTGACTCCTATTGTCCTTTGGGATTAATAATGCTCAAAAAAGAGTTGCTATGTTTTAATTGTAATTAAATTTCTGAGTCCAGAAAATCAGTATTTGAAATGCATTGCAGTTATAAGTTCTGCTGGAAATCCAAAAAAAAAAGTAAACAAGACTTTGAAGATAACAGGAATTTAAGAACATTTCAAAAAAATACTTTTCCCCTTTCTTTCTGTTTCTAGTGTTATAATTTTCTTTTATTTACCAACCTTTTAATGTGGGCAATTGGTGCTTCTGAGATTTCCAGCCATTGTTCTTAATTGTGCGATTCAGTCTCACTGCCTGAATGCATCCCATTTCCAATGGGGTCTTCAAGACCAGCTGGAACATTCTCTTATTTACCTATTGCTAATGGGCTTCTCATTCCATTCTCTTGCCACACTCTCCTACAGAGCTGTCACTTACTGCCTGCTTCTACTGGGTGTGGGTGTTGAGGTATTGGCAATGGGGAGAGGCCAGAGTTGCTTTGTTTGGGACACAGCTGATTCCTGTCAGCTCCTGTCGGACCCATTGTCAGACACAGCTGAAGCCCTTCAGCCATTTTTGGGGCACCTTTGGGAAAAACTATTTAGAAAGGTCAAAATTCTGTTGAGGAGTGAGTGAAAAAGTGTGAAAAATAGCCCTAAGGATTCTAGGAAGGACTAGGGAGGAGACGCTCCATATACTGGATCAGAGATTTCCCTGCAGCTCCTGGAGACACCCCAGTGGAGCAGGCAGTTCTCTGCAGCCAGTTGAGAGGAACATCCCAGAGAGGATATCCACACTTCAAGCCATGGAGTGCTGTGTAAAAACAGCTATTCACACTTCAGCATGTGGGAGATCCTGTTCCAGAGAAGGTGGCAGGCTCTAAAGAAAGCTGCAGTCTGGGGAGGGCCCATGCTGGAGCACTGAAAAACTGCATGGAGGAAGGAGCATCAGAGATGGACTGGCTGAACTTTATGAACTGACCACAGGTCCCATTTCCCATCCTCTCTTCACCATGTAGATGGAGTAAGGAATGGGAACAAAGGAAAGAATTTGAGCCTGGGAAAAAGAATTGACAGGTAGGTGGAAAACTGCTGTTTTAACTTTTCCTAATTTCTCACCATTCAGATCTATTTTAATTGGCAATAATTTTTTTTTCCCTAAATCACGTTTGTTTTGCCTGTGATGGTAAATGATAAGAGACCCCCTCTTTTTGTCCCGATCCATAAGCTTACTCATCTTATTTTCTCCCTTGCTGTTTCTCCCATCCTATTTTCTTGTCTTGTTGTGGGAGGGAGTGGGGGGAATGAATGCTGGGTGGGCATCTGGTAGTTGGTCAAGGTCAACCTAACACCCTATTTTACAATCAGATACACAAGCAACATATGTTGGAAAAAACCAAGGGTACGCGTATTGCAGGAGAACTTCTGTGCCCCATTTTAGTCATAGAAAAAGTGCAGGAGGTACAGATTTTAAAAAAAGAATACAAGTACAGATTGCAATGTCCATCAACAAAAGCTATGTGGCATGGGTTTTTGCAATGTGTCTCTCTGCTGCGTTGTCATGTAGCTGCCCACATTTACAGATAAAGGTCAGATCTGATATTGACAACAGTTGTGCTCCTCGAAGCCTCTTCTAAACTTGAGCATTCTTTAAACTTGAGCATACAGGCATTGCAGCTGCTCTTTCCTGCATCCAATGACCTCTGTGCAGTCATACTTTTCTAGTCATAATTTTTCTGCTGGCTCTTACAACATGGTCCCATGAGCTTACCAGTATTCAGCATTCATAATATTTCCCTCAATCAGAAAACAGTATTTTGCTATCTATGAGCTCCAGAGTCCCCAAGAATCAGTTTCCAGCACTCCAGTTCTTTCCTCATTTCTGCTGGGTATTTTCAGTTAATCACTTTTAACTACTACAGTGACTGAATACATGATTTTTCTCTTAAGGCATCAGATATTCCATTGCTCTTAAATACTCTTGTTTAACTGAAAAACTGTTCTGGCTGCTGAGTCTCAAATACTCCTCATCTGGAAAATACATGTCCAGCAGCCCCCATAGCAAAACCAGATTTCCTATCTTCTGAAATGCATGATGATATGGAAACTGTATTAAATGCAAACAAAATAAATAAATTTCTCAGTAAATGTAATTGTAAGAAATGTAATTTGCAGAAGCTCCTACTATCTTTAGAATGTTGCTACTTATCAGCAGGGATATGGTCATATTTAATGAGAACAGACAAACTAAATGACTTTGAATATTTGTTCTCTCTAACAGTGTCACAATAAAAATTAAAATATTTTAATGATTTAAAAGCCCCAAGATTTGTAGCTAGTTACAATAACTTGTTTAACGTATTCTATCTTTTGTCATATCCTAAGTAATTTCAAATTAAACACTATTTTCCAAAATATTCATGTTAAATGGCAGGTGAATAGGAAAGTTCAATAGTATTCCACTAAGTTTTGCCAGTTCATAATGGTTTGCTTTTGCAAGTTATTAGGATACACTCCATCAGTAGACTGAGTACGTCCATAACATCTCAGGATAATGTTTCCCAAAAATGCTGTAAATAATCCTAGTGCAAATATTCTGAATAATTTTTCCATAGCACTTAATTGGAAATGATCAAAACCTATGTTTTTGTGAAGGAAATTGCAGCTTCTTTACTCATGCCCCAGAATATCACTTGCCAACCCTGAGAAAATTCTCAGTTAGTAAAAATTTCAATATAGAAATGGCTAAATATTTGATCTTAAAGCTTTTATTTGAAATCAAAACTTTCTGCATTTGAACATTAAAACCTTTTATTTTAATGTATTGAGATGAACTCCGGTACAAGATAATTCACTCTCGAACTTAATTGTTATTGTGAGCTTTATCACTTCACTGGAATTCAGGTAGAGATTGGCTCTTACCTGATCCACTGACATCAATGAGCCTCTTATGATGGCAGTCAAGAGGAAACCTGAATTGCATCACAAGTAGTGCAGGCCTGACCTGACTGGAGAAAAGGGAAAGCCTGAACGATTATTATGTGGCACACTGAGAAAATTTAGTTTAACAGTCATCCAAACATTGAAAAAGTATTATTTCAATTTAGATAATAGGTTGTTGTGAGTTTTTTTATAAACTTGTATTTCTCACAAGTATAATTAAGAAATTCCTATAGAAAATGCTCAGCAGCCTATGTTATTTATGTTACTGTTCACCTAGATACTGAAAAGCTTAAAGCAGTATCAGAAGTTTTCTTCTGAAAATATGACAAATAGTAGCAATTAAGATCCCACAAAGAAATCCCTCTGCAAAACAAAAATTCTTTGGGATAACCTTGTAAAATAATATTTCTCATATGCCAGGTTCCTGGATCATATCTTGAAACATTTTTCTTTGGGAAATACAATATTTATTAGGGAACAAGAACTATCTATTTATTCTGTTAGATTCTTCAATCACAGTTTAGAGAATTTTTAAATTTAGTTCTCCACTAATGACGCCATTTGTCCCCTCTTGCTCCTCTATTTATGTGGTTCCAGTCAGTTTTTGTTGTCTTGGGTGAGCAGAGTCAGCAGTTTGGACCAGATAAACTCCACTGAAAGTGCTGCAAGGTCTTGAGAGCATTCCCATTTCTCATGGTATAAGAATTATAACTTGGATTTAGTATTGCCTTGGGAGGCCTTGCTGGAATCACTGTTTCTCTGTGAATTTTTACCCAAAAGCTCTCAGTCTTACATCACTGGTATCACAGTCAGACGTATCTCTCTATCATTTCATTGAAAATAAACCCCTGCACTTATACTACCGGTCCAAAAAGAAATCAGTATTGAATGGTTTCTCAAAGAGCACAGATACGATAATGGATCTGCAGTTGTCTCCCACAGTTTTCAACTGATGCGTTTTTCATATTATAAACTATCAATTTCTGTCATGCTTACAACTTGCTATAATAGTCAGCTTGCTTGCATATCATGCTTGCAAAATTATAGCTTTTCAGTCCAGAAAAGTGTTAAAGAACTTCATGTTGCAGAGTTTTATGATTTTAATTCTCCTAGTCTAAATGTTGCTGTCCTTTTGACCTACTTCCTAATTTCTTCAGATTTTCTTTCTATCTCTTTTTCTTCCAGTGTCAAAAGTTATTTACATTTCTCATCAGCTTCTGAAGTTTCAAAATCTGGATTCCTCAGTTCCTGGATTCTGTGTGAAAAATCTTTTACAATTACACCTCTATCAAGAATTTACATTTCTGCTATTAGATGATGTTATACTAAAAAAATAAGTATCCATCTAAGCAGAAACTGAAATAAAAAGTCCTTTTCAATCTGGAGGAAAATTGTTTAATCAGAAGTGAATTGTGCTTTGCCTAAAGCAACTCACTCTCATTCTCTCAAAACACTTTTCCACAGCTGATTTCTCAGAACGCACTAGGGAAAGAACACAGACATTTCTCTCAGACAATACTACGTAATTGCTGTAATTAATACCGTGATCTGGTATTAGCAAAAAGACAAAAGCGGTATGATCAAAATTTTAGGAAAGTACACAATCCCACAGAATCTGAGTAGGAAATAGCTTTACTCTTGGTATTTAAATATTTCCTCATACCTTTTGCATTTATACTACTCTAGCACAGATGTAAATATGACTCATAAAACCCTATAAAAAAAGTGATAAAAATCAGATCTAATTAACTTATAAGCCTTTGGGGCGGAGATTATTTTACAGTGTGACATGATAACTAGAGTAGAAAACAGGATCCTGTGTATTTTCCTTTGCAGATAAATGATGAGTCTGATTTTTTTTTTCCACATACGTAATAAAATACCTGCACTAATTCATCTTGACATACATTACTGGGAACAAACAAAAATCTTAATCTTGTGGGAAATGAGCAGACATAACTCACAGCATGTCTGCCAGCTTTAATCTAATTTGAATACCATCTTTGTTAATAGTCCCTTGGGGCACACAATTTCAAGCTATCCATTCTTGGTTAAAATGAATAGGGGTAGGTTTTGAATCATGTTCTTTGTTTTTCTGCTTGCTGCATATAGAGGAATATGTCTTAGAAATGAGTTTATGTAAGATAAATTTTTGAGAACACAGTTGTGAGTTCAGTTCTGGAAATAAAATACGAAGAACACATCCTATGAATAGTTTTGTCCCAAGGTGCAACTTCAGCTCATGCATATCTCTTTGCAACAAGCGACTCTAGCATTATACCTATGGAAAACAGCAGATGTCAGAATTATTTACTCTTTTGCAAAGCTTCCCAATACACGACTCCTGGACCTAGCCCACCCAGCTTTCAATGTCAAACCCAACATAGCAAGAAACTCAGGTCATTAGAGAAAATGGCAGAATATCAGAGAGTGGTAGAAGCACAATGTTGAAAATTACCTCAGGTGTTCCTTTTGCTCATCCTGTTACCCAAGACATAATCAACTCTGCCAGTATCACTCTCGGCAAATGCTCTTCTTGTCTCTTCTTAAAGACCTTCTCTGACCACAGCTTTCCCAGGCAATCCTGTGTGTGATAATGGCAGGAGGTCTTTCTTCCTGCACGCCTCACAGTAGCTAATTTGAATCGTTGCTGCGTTTCAACTCACTACTTTGTGGCCTACTGTGACCTCTGAGTTACCTCTGATTAGTACCCATCCATTTCCTGAAAGAGTGCTCCACTTCAGCTGAAGTGCTCTCAGTGATAAACAAAACAGAGTTGCTCTGTGCTCTGCTTTATACACCCTGATAATGTATTCGCCTTTTAAACAACACTGTGAAACACCTTCAGGTCATGATGCCCCACGAACACCCTCACACCCATTTCTGAGCAGGACTCCTCCATCTAGTTGGCTTCCATCCTACATCTATAACAGCTGATTGTTCCTGTTCAGGTGCTTTACTCTTTGTTCGCCTATATTGTTCTCCTTGATCATATCTTCATGCCATTTACAATTTTATGAGCACATTTTCTGTTGCAGCATTCAGATATTAATAAAACTTGAAGAGGAGATAAGCAGTAGGAGAATTCACATAGCTTCCCTTATCATATCCTTCCACACTATGCAGTGAACTGGTTTTGTACCTTCCTTTGTAAGAACTTCACCAAGACTATGTTTCTTGTATAATTTATGGGTAGGTCATGTGAGGATCTCAATACTATTATTAAAAGCAAGATGGAAGACCTCAGTGACTTCTTTCTTCAGGCCAGCCTGACATCCTATACAGAAGGAAATCAGATTAGATTGACAAAATTTATGCTTAGAAAAAAACCGAAACCTGTTGTCATGTCGGATGCCATCTGCATGTAACTTCTTCCTTATTTTCCAGATAGCTGCAAACATTTTATTTTATCATAAGAAATATTGTGGGAAGATACACCCTTAATTCTATTAGTCACTTGATCACAGATGGCTTATGGCTTCTTTAGTGGTAAAAAAAAGAGATGAAACAACTTCATGCTCAAATTCACCTACAAGCTATTTGAGTAAAGTAGACCTTGTTGTTCTTTCTTTTAAAATTAACAGAGAAAATGAAAAAACTGTTTCAAAGTCTTATACTAAGTCAATAATAGAATGAGTGCTTTTTATTCCCAAAGAAGTTGCTTGATAGTTGCGCCTCATTTCATGCTCTTTCTTTTTTAGTGTGGTTTTTTGATGTGCTTTTTTATGTGGTTGTTTGTTTGTTTTGGTTTTATTTTGTTTTATTCTTTCTTTGTTTTTTTCCCTTGTGTTTGCATATTCCTGTAACTTTTTAATTTTTTTTTTTTTGTATGATATCTACCATCCACCAATCTTTATAGTTCCTTCTTTTGGGTGAAGTCAATGAGAATTTTATACTTTAACCAACTTTATAACACTTCTTATGTCTCTGCCTAGGGTATATTATGATCCTTGTATTTTTCCTTTAGTCTTTGCTTTATTGCTTAATCCTTGTTCTCATTAGACACTGACTACAAATTCTCTCTCAGCATTGAAGTGTACCTATTTTTTACATAGCACTTCCTCTCCTTCGTTATTTCAATAGACACTGTTCTGAGGTCATTCTTAGTCCTTCTAAAAATTTGGGTTTTTTTATACAAGTTTTTCAGTCTCTTTTCCTGTATTCTGTTCATCAGCATACATAAATGAATAGTCTGACCTATAATTTCCTTTATCTTGTCTTTTGATCTTATTCTGAATAATCCTTATCTCCTCCCATTCAGGAAATCTTGATAATCTTACTCAAATTTCTCTTTGAATTCTTAATTATGAATTTCTGTTGCTCGCCCAGCCTTTTCCCCTCCAGTTTCTGTTTTAAGCTTTTCTTAATAGATAAGTAGTACCCTTAATAGTATTAGACTGTTTTCTCTCTTCATGAGGTTTCTATCCACATACAAGAGTATGTGCATTATCATCTCTATGGTCTCAGGAGACAAAGGTGCCCATGTGTCCTGAAATATGTTTATTTCTTCAGAATACTTAGATTCCTAAACCTTTGTAATATTTAACTAGGAAAACAAACACGTATTCCATACTAAACTCCTGCCTTCCCAGGCTGATACCTGTTTTTGATCTGAGACTGGTCCCTGAAAGTAACTATACAGCACAAATAGCAGGATTCATGGAGTTGTGATCACTGAGAGATGAACTTCACCCAATTTATAGTAATTTGTAAGAGTTGAGTCCTTTGGAATCAGCACACTCTAGATATCAGCTGGAGTAGGCAGATGAGACCTTTAGGAGGAAATTGCCAACCTCTTCTACTTTTTTTCTTTCTCTTTGGAATGGAGGCTGTGAATATTAAAGATCTGAGTGTCTTTTATTCCACTTCCAATGACATTTGCCCATCACTTTCTGCTAGAACACTGTCCTGTTCTTGACCTTGATAATGAGACAGCATCAGTTTCCAGCTGAGACCAGCAACCAGCTTGTCCCTGACAGAATGGCCATTTCATAGCTGGCCCTGAGCTGCAAATCTTCCATAGATTCTGATCCATGCTGTCATGGCATGGGTGGTCTCTGCATTTTAACAAACAAGCAAGAGATAAAAAAGATAACAAGAATGGATGAATAGCACAGCTGTGTGTGGGTTTCTTTGTTGTTGGGTTTTTTTTTATTCCCTAGAATTTTAATAAAAAAGGAAATCCAAAACCACAAAAGCTCCAACAGTGAAAGAATTAACTAACACCCCTCCCAACAAACACACACAAATTTCTGCATGTCTATTCCAATTGCTATTGAAAAGCAAATGACAAGCCTCTCTCTTATTCCATCTCTTCCAGGACATAAAATAGCAGTTTTAAGAATGGTCAGCTCCTCTCCATTTGAGTTGGTTGTTAGCCTTTGAGATTGCTGCAATGCTGACACAGAAGAAAAAAAAAGTAAAGGGAGAGAACCTGGACACTTAGTGAGGCTGAGTCCTTTGAGGAAGTGAGATACAAACTCCTGAAAAATGCTCTGGCTTTATTTGACGCCTTTGAGGGTCAGATCTTCTTGACTCAAAATCTTATGTGCACTAAAAAGTGTACCTGGGTCTCAGTGACAGATAGAATTTGATTTCTGAAGCTTCCGAGTTCAGTTGAAAATATAGAAGACAATGAGAACTATTCTAAATCAAGTGTCATATTTCAAATCTCAATATTTACATGCCTTTTTGAAAATCTTGATGAGGCTTAACCTTGTGGTTCTTGGCCTTTTATGAAAACTTACATGCTCAATTTAAAGAGACAACACAATTGGATGTTTTTCCAGTTGTGGCTATTATTAAAACAACTGTAAAAAAGTTAATTCCAGCAAAATTTCAGTCTGTCTTCTAAATAATATGAAATACCAGCTGTATATTGTGCAGTGTTATTCATCAGCCATGAGAATGATTTTGCCTTTGAACACTTTTTTCCCCATGAACTCCTCCTTTCAGAAATAGGGAAAAATCAGTACATGTGCAGAATGGACCATTGAAGAAGTATTCTAAAAATGAAAGAAAACATTAATTCCTAAGAAGAATGCATTTATGTCAATTTGACAATACATGGAGAGTCTAATAAAATCTTTTTCAGATTCTAAATTATTCTGTGGTAACAAATTGTAACATAAGCTGAAGTGAGTGAATTGCTATATAAAAGAAAATCCTCCCTCATTCTAATAATTTCCATAGATTCAGAATGATCGTTTGTTTCTTTGGTTTTAAGAATTTTTTTTTCTGTATTAGACGTATTTTTTTGAGTGAAATTATAAGAAGTCATATAAACTTACTGAAAATCTGCATCATTATGTCCTTTTGAGACTGATTTTTCTAGTACAAACTGGTCCAAAGTTTGAATGTTCTTTTTGGGCCTAATTTAATAACTATTATAATGAAATCATTGTAAGCACATCAACATTCATAAATATGAGAAAGATATCTTTTATTTGTTGCAGTAATAGCTGTAAGTGAACAAGATAACCTGCGTGGTTTTTTTCCTATTATAGCTGTCTCTCTCTCTCTCTCATTGGGTCAGACATAAAAGTTATATATGGCATGCATTTTTCAGATGAAGCATATATGTAATATTTAAAAGACCAAACATCTGTAGCTACAAAATCAGACATTATTAAGTTACTAGACTTGGTATACATAATCTAACTTTTCACTTCGGTCTCCATGATACAGAATTTCAGAATATTTCAGTCCTTCTACAATGAAAAAATCATAGCAAACTCAATGAAACTATGTATTTATTAAAACAGGTCACACTTCAAAACACAGTTACAGTACACAATGGATTTACCATGAAAAGACAATTTGCAACATTCAGCTTTCCAATCTTTATGTATTCAAGACAACTGTGAATGAAAATTAAGCACTTACTGTGTGTGATCTCGGAATTTGCATGAATTTATGCTTAAAAGCTGAACAGTAGCATCTCCAAGATGAAGCCTGTAATTTTAGAAGTATTAGTAGTGAGCTAATTTGAAACATGCCTTTCCCACAAAAGAATTTTCTAAGCTCTTGAGAGGCAAAATTAAATTTCTGGCCACTCTTTCATTTGCATTTCCATACTCTGACAGTTTGCATAATTGTGTTATTTCTAAAATAAAGAAGACAATTATATTTTATTTAAACAATGGGAAGTGGAAAGACTTATAAACGAAATACCTACTGTAGAAAGTCTACAGTAGCAAACTGAAAATAAAATCAGCTTTCAATTCCAAATTTTCTAATAAAATTCTCTGTAGATAAATATTGTCTGTTTAATGAAATTTACTTAAAAAGATGTTTACATTCTAGTAAAATTAATTTGGTTCAAGGCGTCTCATAGTGTTCAGCACTTCCAGGTCTTCTTCAAAGTACATGTCATGAAAAATGAAATGAACGACCAGAAAGCCATACCAGGGCATTTTGACATTTGGACCTCTTTGACCCACTGCACAACTAACTCCAACTGGTTTCTTTTATTCCCTTTGGTCAGTGGCTTGTGGCAGCCATCCTACAGCTCTGGATGTTTAAACAACTCCAGCACAGACAATCTTCAAGAGCTGGTTTCTCTTCACCACATTTTCACTGATTTCTGATAAAACAGAGTCTTTTGGCTCCTTCCATTTCCTTGTGCAGATCTGGATAAAAATCCAAGTCATGCAAGATGATTAGACCTATTTTGTGGTACTTTCTAAAAGAGCAATTATTTTTTTGAACTATAAATAGTTTTACAAATGGAAATATATTTAAAAAGAGAAGTGAATTGAGATAAAAGAAAAAATGAATGAAAACAAAAAAGAGAAGGTAAGTTTCACATTGGAGGGGATCACAGAGCACTTAACACCTAGCAGACTTTGAAGCTAGTCTCAATAATTTCTCCTTATAACCAGGAAAGAACAAAATACTCAAAGATATTTGCAGCATTCCAGAAAGGTCATAGCTAGTCTGATCTTAAAAGCCCTCAGCGACAGAAATCATAAACTCCTGATCTCACCTATTGTAGCTAGTAGTCTTACCACAATGGTGGCAAAATAGTTGCATTTTAGCTCTTGAATTTTCAAGTTCTGAGGACCATTGTAATTTAAATATTGTTTGAAATAAATTTAGTTGAACGAGAAACTTGATTTCTTTCTTTTCCTCATTAATTCTGTATGTTAAAATATGATCATACTAAATAATGCAGCAAGCTCGCTCTGACCAGAGGATATTCTGAAGGACTTTAGCTTGAGTGTGTCTGAAATTTGCATCTCCACATTCTACAGGAAATATATAGACTTATAAGGACTACTTATTTGAGAAAGGAGCACCTTGCTGACTATAATGACCCTTCCTGAGGTATAATTTGGAAATAAAAGGTATAGACTAGTATTTTCTCCAGAAGTTTATTATTAATTTCCATTATTAGCACAAACATAATGACTAAAAGAGGATGTTGTATTTTATTCTTGGCCTTCCCTCAGCCCTTCAATCTTTTACATGATCAGACCTTTTCTTGCTGATACTTTTGCAAGCAATACCGTGGTACTGGACAATCTTTTAAGCAGGAGACATAGTTGTAACATTAAGGGCTGGATTCTGTCCAGTTTCTCTGTGTTATAAACATATTTACATAATGTTATATCTTATAGGTGGGAGTCTCAACACTGCATTAGTCGTGACAGGAATGGCCAGCACTTCTGCCATAGTGAAGTATCACACCATCAGTTCTACCCTGGGGTTGCACTCAGCAGAAACACAAATATACTGTTGATCACAATGGACTGGGTGAATGGATGGATTTGATGGATTTTAAGGTGCACAGTCAAGCAGAGGATCACAGAAGAAACTGTTAAGAGCACATGGTGAATACATGCCACAAGAGAGGAAAGTGATCTAATGGGTAATGGTACGAGACAAATGAAATCTAAGTGATATGTAGATGGTAAATTTCAGCTATACTTATATGTTAGGAAATATACTGCAAAGAATTCTCACACCATGGCAGGTACAAAAAAATAATCTGTCATGCAATGATCCAGACTTCTTGGAATCAACATTGAATATTATGCCCTTTATCCCTTTGATATGAAGTCAATTGCTGTTGCACCCCATTCAACTACCTTGAATTTAGTTGAAGACAGTGAGTCAGTCTTAATCTGCTATAATTTTCTTTTTGCTTAAACTAAGTAAGCTTCTTGCTGTATAACATTTTCTCCAGCCCTTTTTCTTCTGTTTTTCATACAATTTCCTTTGATTTTTGAAAGTAGGAAAATTGGAAAAAAAATCCCTCAACAAACCAAACCAATAATACAGATTCCAAAAGCAGTTAGGAGAAAATTGAGTTGCTGTTCTACGTTAGTGAGCTGCAGTGTGACACTGCTAGGTGCACACAGCTATTTATGATGTCATTTTTGGAGAGAACAAGTTGACATTTCAATTCTGTTCTTCTAGTGTTGGGTCAGTTCCTGGATTCTCATATAAGTATTTGATAATGGAGAGGGACACAGGGAGAGAAGGGGTTACTGGCAGAAGTCCTCTCATAAGCATGTGCACACAGGCCTCTGCAGCATATGCTTATTGAGTGGGAGGTGCTGTCAACTGCAGATAACCCATGAGTTCTGGGTAAGAGAGAGGCTAAAAAAGCTAGTTCTGCTCCTCCATTCCTGAACTTTGAGGGTTGTATATTTTGTTTCTACTCATAAGATTTTTCTGGTCAGTCTCCTGAGGAAAATAATGAAAGTTAAGTGGAGCTGTCACTCTTTTAATGTCTTTTTCATCTCACTACAAAATTTATTTCTCCATTTTTAAATAATGAAAATCAAAGTTCTCAATAAGATATTTTTTTCAGGATTAATTTATTGATTTCAATGCTCAGATATGAAACCAGTTTTAAGTTAATATCTTGAAATTTTTTTTCTCATTTATAGCTTTGTCAAAATGTTCTTGTGAAAAAGTTACTTTGTCTCAGGGCACAATAATAAATCAATGAAAAATAATACAGGAATTACTATTTTAAAAAAAGGAGAGTAATAATGCTTTTTTCACATCTGCACCAATGATTTTATTATACCTCATTGCTATGCAATGTCATCCCTGCATGCTTTGGAAAATAATGCTGCTTGAAATATCCTTGATGTTAATCAAAACACTTGTCTTGTTCATGTCTCTTTCAGGAAGCATTCATGATTGGAAATAGCTTTAAATTTTTGACCATACTTATTATTCACCTCTTTATCTTCCTCTCTTCTCTTCCTGTCCATCTCAGTACACACACACCAAAAAGAATTACACTGGACTTTGAGATAAAAAGACAGAATCATGAGCAAACTGAATAAGAAAATTTCTATATATCATTTAAAAAGATGCAGCTATATTTGCAAAATGAATTACCTGTATTTGGATGTGTTTTGTCCAAACAAAACATGAATACAAGACACTTGGTACAAACATGACAGACCCAGTGAAATAATTAAGGAGATACATATGGAACTTACAGAACAGTCTGATGTTCAACTAGCATTTCAGAAGTAAGTAACTGCAATATAACTGATCTGATCAGCTTATTTAAATACTGCTTATGCTAATTAGCTGTTTGACATTATTTTCTGAGAGATACTGTGCCTACCAGTCACAGTACAGTGAAAAAAAACCCATGTAAACCTCCAGGGAAGCAACATATTGTCAAAAAGGAAAAAGGGCATATAGATAACATTAATTTCTTCTCATGGAAAGAGACATTAACTTTTCATTCCTACATCTCCTAAAAACAAAAACATAAAAGAGAAAATGTTCTGGGGTTTTTTTACTCTTGACTGATACTACTTATCTTCACTTTTGAAATACTATTTTATTACATTTCTATATGAAATGCCCTACACACTTTTTATAAAGAAAATGATGACTTTTTTGTGCCAATCTTTTGTTATCTTTACACCCTTCAGAGCTGTAATCTTATTAGTGATTGCTTATGGAAATTCTTTACAGCACTGCTCAGCAAAACAGGATGCACAACTAAAATGACTTATGGGGGAGATAAGAAAATCATAACTTGCTTGATGCAAGAAGTTATTGGCCTAATACAGTGTCCTACTGTTGACTTTTCTCTCATATTATGCTACCAGTGCTTTCCAAACCAAATGATATTGCCCTATGGGTACCAGACAGCAGAGGCTGTTGGTGAGACAGCATGGTAAAGCAAGATGTAGTTTTTCCTTTTAAAACATATCTTTCTGTAGTCAACATTCCAGTTTTGTGTAGCAGAAAAATCAATATGGGAACAAAACCCTTTAGCTTTATGGAAGATTCTCTTTCTTTGCAATTTTTGAAACATTTCTTAGAATGTCAATATTATATGGGATAGAAATGCCTTCTTCTGCCTGCTTCTAAATTCCCTCATTTATCATTCATCCAAAGCAAGGTGGTAGTAAGTGCAATCTTGTAGTTAGGGATCCAAAGAACGATATATTTTGAATCTAAATATACTGAAATGTGTGAAACACCTCTTAAGCTCTTTTTAGAGCTCTGCATATTCCACAGTGACTTGGAAAAAAAAAAAAAGAATATTCAGCAGGCTGTATTTATAGTGAGCCTATAGGAAAGCCATTCCTCCATTTCTTTCCAGTTATTCACTAAGAAAAGTGACCATAATCAGATGTCTTATATTTCAAAAATGTAGTTACTTGGCAGCTGTGACTGTGATTCTAGACTGCAGGATATTTGTGCATTTTAGGTGATTTCCCCAGGTGCTCAGCAATATGTTTTTATTTTCTGAGTGAGAATTGGGATTGCAAAAGCATTTCCTGTGGAAACAAATTCAATTCATCCCCGTTCTTCTGCCAAAGTATACCATAAATTGCTCATATAGTTATTGTGTTCTCAAGAGCAATATATGGAACAATACATGCAATATTTCAGTTTAAACGTGAGCTTAATACTAGAAGAGTTCTCACTGCTGTCTCTACTAGGGCAGAAAGTTACTGGCTGTTAAGTTGGAGTACTGATTAGGCACTGAATATGAAATTCAAAAAATCTTCTTCAGGAAATACTGTACCCTTGATTCTGCCACCCTTCCTCCACTGTGTTGTAACTTCTACAACACACAGCACCACTGAAGGATACAGATAAACTCTTTGGTGCATATATTATTCTATCTGTTTAAGAGGCAAAACTGTAACTTCAATAAATAGCAATGAATTATGAAACATAAATTTCTTTGTTCAAAAAAAATATAAATTCAGGTTTCTGTTTACTTTTGCTTTCTCCACTGAGCCTCTTTTATAAGATGTATTTGTGGCTTGGGAGTAGGATGGACACACTGTGCAGAGGTACTGTCAGAGTTCAGCTAACTCCAGCCCAGGCTGTAATTTTATTACTATAATAGGGCTGAAAGTCTTTTGCTAGACTTATTTACTGTAGGGTTTTTTAAATCGGTATAAAGCATTTAAGTACATTTTCATTATACCATTTATCTTCCCCCCTTTTATAAGGGATATGCAAGCAAAACAAAAGCATGACTACTTTGAAACCACATACATGTTCTTAATTTCATACAAAAAGGATCTGAAGGGGCACTTAAAATATTGAATGTCCAACAGGGTAGAAGGTAAACATGGTGCTTTTTCACCCCAGGATTAGTGCATTTCAAATGTTCCTAGTCAACAAGCTGTGAAGGAAAGGAACAGCAAGCCCTCTAAAAAACATCTCACTTACTGCCCTAATACATAGATAGACAAGCATCTCAGGAGAAATTATGGAAAAACACTTCTAGGAGTTTTTGATTTGCAGTAGAGTGGAGTGACTACTTAACTACTATTATTTGAGCATTGTATTTCAAGTTGCCCAAACACACAGTCCTCTTATATTGTCATATATTGTGTATATTATATATCACTGTAAAAGTACTAGTGTATATATCAGTGCTCTTTCTAAAACAAAGATCAGTCATAACATCCTAGTTAAAAACATGATCTATTTTGTGCAGGTAAATAACATATCTTTCACAGTTTAATCTTGGTGTTTACAAAATTTGTCACAGGGTTTGAGTGGTGTTTACTTACTTCCTATAAACTCTGATTTTTGCTAGTGGTCAAGGCCTATGTTTTAGAGTTTTGTTATATTTTTTGTCAAAATTTCTGTCATGGTCTTGTCCACATCAATTCACTCATTGAACTTCAGTTTTCTTGTCTGTAAAATATGTTCAAAAAACACTACAGTTTTTAAAGTTTATTCATAGCTTTGGAAGTACAGACAAGTGTAAAATTTTAATTTTTACTTACAAATTTTAAAGTTAAATCTGTGTTCAGCAATTCATAAAATGAGAAGGACCTAGCAGAACTTTGGTCTTAGCTCATATAACACAAGGCATAAGAATTTATCTAGTTACTTTTTGATCATGGTCCTTTGCTTAAATTTATCTACTTTGTCCTGTGCTGCTTTGAGTCTGTTAATCTACTTTTTTGTTTTATCATCTAGGGATTTTCTTGTCACATTTTTGCTCTACTGGCTTAAAGGGCTATTATGTTTCTGTATTTTCTCCCTGTAACTTATCTCATGTTTTGTATATAGAAGGTATTCTATTTGATAAACTGTCTGGAGGCAACCCTAATGTATTAAATTCCTCACCCCTCAGAGTTTTCAAGGCCGGGCTGGATGGGACTCTTAAGGAACCTGGTCTAGTGGAAGATGTCCCTGCCCATAGCAGAGGGTCGGAACTGGATGATCTTTAAGGTCTCTTCCAACTCAAATCATTCTATGGTTCTATTAATCCATGACAAAACACAAAATGGTTCATCATCTGCTATAATTTCAAGAGTTTTTTTGATGTGGTGTTGATCAGAGGGGCCAAACCAAGAGTTAGATAGATCAAGATGAGACAAGTTTGCCTGAAGTTTTTCCCTCATTCTATACTGCTTTCTTTCTATTCTGCCTGTGCTACTGCTCAGGGTAAAAAATTTTCTCAGACATGTTCAGACAAGGGTTTTTTCGGCTGGCTTATTATAGCTTATTTAGTTTCTTTGTGGTTTGAGGGTCTTTTTTTTTTTTTTAAGAATGGATGAATTTTTTTGTTTGTTTGTTTTGTTTTTTGGTTTTTTTTAATTATTATTAAAATAATTTCATTTATTTATTTGCTTGTAATGCTAGATGATTTTGTTTCCGTGGGTAAAATTGTTGCAAATAAACTGAAAAATAGAATAGTAGTGGTGCTTGCGCTGAGGCTTGTCAAGCCTAGCTAATGCTGTTAGA
>JAWWMU010000106.1:81883451-81922312 GCA_035048155.1 Cinnycerthia olivascens | reverse complement strand
AACATTCTTGAGAAAGTGCTAACGACCTTGTAGATAAGACATAATTGTCAGAGACCAGACCTTGTTTAAGAACAATGAAGAAAAAGAAACACAAAAAAGAAAATGAAGTGTATGCTAAAATTTGTGTCAAAATCTCAGGATAACAAGCGGACCAGGATTTTGCCAGGGAGTCTACTTGTGCGTAGTTCTGAGGGAACCTTAAGAACTAATACACACAAAACACCTCTAAAGTGACTTATCTTTAAATGTAGAAGGAATCAAAGTTACTGAGATATCTTCAGCATCAATCATGTAAAGAATGGATGCATTGCATGGATGCATATGTGTGTGTGTACACCTGTGTCTACACTCCTTTATATTTGACTGTCAGTCATTTGAGATGGAGGATGAAAACTTGGCTGGAGATGGATACGTTCCTCACTTTATAAAGATGACCTTTTATTAATGCAGAAAGGATGTCATGTAAAGAAGCCAATGCTGGAGCCAATTTCCTGTGGAGGGTGAAAAAGTTGATCAGTGTGTCAAAATGGTTCTTTACATCTGTGAAGCTAAATATTGTGAAATATCTCAAATTTGTTATCCATACTTCTAAAGTTCTGTGGGCAGCTGGCAAATTCATTAAAATGCAAAGCAGTAAAATGAAAATTTGGTGCAGATTTGATAGACATGGTGTGCAGCATACTCAAGGAACATTTCACCTTGCAGTATAATCATAACCCTCACCCCTCCCCAAATTATTTTCAGACAGAAGAATCAATTTTTCTTCTCTGTGGTAAAATACCCTTTTTTACGAGTATCTGAAACATAGGCAAGGTTGTCAGGCAGCACAGCATGATTCTGCAACATAGACAATGAAACTTTATAAATTCTGTACTGAGGTCTATAAAACCCTGGAAAGAATTGGAGGGGAGAAAGGTGGTAAAAAAATCTTTCAAAATAAAAGTGACATATTCAAGATGGGTTTTAATTTTTTGTTTTCATATTGTTTGTCAGATGGAAGACATTTTTTCTGGTTATAAGTATATAAATATAAACATGTAAATCCCACAGAGATGACCTCTCCTACACTACAGGAATATCCCTAGACTTCCTTATTTCTTAACCCTTCACTGCTGCCCATCACTCCTCATGACACTTTAAGTGTACATCTTTGTCCCACCACCTTTTCCTCAAAAGTTTAGGTAGTCAGATGTGCAAATCAACAGCATTATTTTTTTATGTGATATTTGTTGCAGTGTTCTTGAATCAATACACAGCATAAGAATGAAAAGCAGGATGGTTTATATAACTTGTGTTCACTGACACGACTTACAGTAATCTCTGTCACCTTTTTAGCCTTGATAATCCTGACCACACAAAATAAGTAGTAAATGGGTTTTATGTCCTACTAATGGGGCTATTTGATGGTTTCTTTCTGCTGCCATCATTCCTAATGATGCTGCATGGTTATTTTTCACTGGCAGAGGTTTATGAAAAGGCTGAGTGATCACACACAATTGGTTGGGTTTCCTGACCTCTGTTCTGGCCCCAGTTCTTACCTGTCTGTTTGAGATACCTGTCTCAAACAAATCCCACAGACACAGCCATAAAGAATATTGAAGGATGTAGTTCCTCCAAAAGGAGAAAAGCAGGCTTATTTAGGACATTTAAAGTTTTCACAAAGCAGGTATGCCAAATGCACAACAAACTAACCTGTCACTGTGCCAGACTCATTCCCTGTCAAGGCAATTTGTAAGGGAACTCTTGTGCAGAAACTTCTTGGGCTATCAGGTTTGTGGGACAATGGTAGCTGCAGATCTCATTTCAGTGGGCAAAAATAATTCCATTTATATTTATTGACATAAAGAATGTGTTGGATTTTCCACAGGAACTTATGTAACAAGACATTCTCCATTTACTTCTAATTATATACAGCTTTCCCCTAAATAAGAGATTTAAGTGCTAAATCTATTATTCAAGGACGTTATGTGAAATAGCAATGTTGTCTGGAGGTTTTTGGGCTCATAAAACCACACAAAAATACACTCTTCTATACTAGCTGTTTTCATTTGTGAAAAGTATGAAACCAACAATATTTTTGTCACTAAATAAATTACACAAATATAATTTATTGAAAGCTGCCAATAATCCAAAAATATTTAATTTACTTACATTTTTTAATGAATACTGTAAGAGAGGAAACTTAGAGAAAAAAAAGTAAATTACAAGTGCGCAGCGGATGCATTGGGAAGTCCTGTTGTTGCTGTATCCACTGTTCTTGAGTGTAGTGCTAGACTATGAAAAGGGAGAGCATACAGATTGTAGGTGAAAGTAGAAGAGAAAACAAGGTTGTAGAAAAAGCCTTACAAAAGAAGGTAAATAAGAGATACAGTTAAAGAAATGGCAATCTAAAGTAAATGCAATAGAAAAGCCATTAAATGGATTCAAATGCAGAATGGGAAGATAGGAGGGGAGAAAACAAAGGAAAATCTATGTACTCTATTCAGTTCCTCAGATGTTTTGGAACCAATAATACAATATCTTCTTTGACATAATTTTGCACCTGAACATGATGAAAGAAGAGGATAAAAGAACAAAGAAAAAAATTAATTTTGACAACCTTCCTTAATGACAACCCTGTCTTCTAAAATTGCAACACGCCTAATAAGGTTGTCAGCACTTTTCAACCAGTTTCTTGTCCATGATATTTTGTTTTCTTACCTACTGAAGTCTATTTTATTTTCTAGCATATTTTTGCTTGCTGTAACTTTCTTACTTTTGAGCCTTTTGCTGTAACTACCTTTCAGATTCAGTCAGCTAAGCACAGCTATTTTCAATAATTTCAATATATATTCACTATCAGACTTCTGTTTTAACTTGCACTCATGATATGAAAGTAAGAACTAGTATGCTGTTTAATCCAGTTTCTTCATTATATACATAAATAAGCTACTCATTTCCCATTATGATAGATCATCCACCTGGAAACAGAATTATTTTTCTCATAAGGAAGTTAAGAACTAGGTTCACCACCATACCTGTGTAAAAACATCTACTTTGAAAAATCTAACAAGGTCAACTTGTATAAGTATGGTTTGAAATTGTATCGTATAATGTTAAAGTTCCATTATTAATTCCTATCCATGGACAGCCAGCTTTCATAGAAAGAAACAGGGGAGGAGAAAAGGCAAAAAAGAGAAAGGGTCAGTAAGAAAGAGAAAAAAATACTAAGAGAAGGAAAAATAGGAGGAAGGGGAAAGAAATAAAACAAAAAAGATTTGTTTGAAACATCACAATTTTAGTCTCAGCCTCTTTGGTAGGCTAAAGTAGTTTATTTTATGCTGCCTGACAGATATGCTTTCTTGTTTATCAGCATATAATATTATTGTTTTACAAGAGTGTCTCTCTCCTATTACCTCTTAATCATTGGGTCTTATTTGGTGCTGCTTAGAAAGGTTTCAACGAAGCCAGAAAAAACAGTGGATTAAAAAACCCCAAAATTTTATTATGTGTACTTCATAAAATTTTAGATATTATTTATGATACTAGTATGTCAGAGCTAAAACCTAGACATTGATATACCTTCACAATAGATTCATAATTATTTACTAAAATAATGAGTTTTTACCTCTATGCTAGCTACTGGATTATTCTTTTTTCCTGAACTTTCTCTGCATTCCTACATCATAATGAAAAAAAAAGGTTGACCTCAGCAAGCAATAATTAGTTATTGCAAAACATCCTTTTGATGGCTTATTTATCCTAAATCTGCTTTAAAAATGCTACCACTACAGGCAGTCAGCAAAGTGATTTAAAATGTCAACCCACTGCAGCCAGATTCCGACACCACTCCTCCCTCTGAGTAAATATACTTTATCTAATGAATTATATTGTGGAAATTAATAGCAATATTCACAGAGCCGATAATTATTTAAGGTGAAGGCAATTAAAACCAGTTTCTACATTGTTACTATTATTTGCTTTACATGTCTGTATATTGCTTTACGTTACTGTTATTATAAATGTTAACTTCATTACTGTAGTTTTTTTCTTGGAATATTTTGAGATAAAACAAGGAGGACATTTTTCCCTGAAAAAATGTTTCTATTTTCCATTCAACTCTAATTTTTCACTATGTATCAGAGCACTCAAGTGGGAGCTCTATTTTACATTATGCTAGAAAACGGGTAAAAATAGTCAGCAAGAGAGTTTTTGAAGGTTTTGACTTGGCAAGACATTTAAGTGCATGCTTCATTTAAAATATGTAATTAGGCCCCTGGAAGCCCCAGATTTGTTGCAGGAACAGTCTGGAAAGCAACTGTGGCTTTAAATTTCTGTTCTGTGCATCATATATTTGTGGTACCCAGTTGCTTGGCATACATTAGAAAAATATAAAAATATCACAAAAAATTTTACGGTATGTGCATCAGTTGACAGCCACCAGCATTCAGCATATATTTGGTCCATGCAGGAAGAAAACACATATTAATTGAAGAGAATCACTTATGGAAAAGATACTTTTTAGATTTTATGCAGCTGAAATACCCCTTTAAACAGCTGAGCGTGTTGGAGATCTTTGGTAGGTACGAATCATGCTCAGATATGGTACATTCTATGCAGAGGGGAAAATAATCTGTTCTTTGTATACAGTGATTAAATCTAATCAAAACTATATCTATATCTGTCTCTACAAACATACTGATCTTTCACTACTGGTGTTCTGAAAATATTGCTGAAGGTAATTTTCACTATTCATGTCAGCTGAATTCAAGGGGCTTAGAATTCAGTAGGTATTGATTAAGGAAATCTTGTTTGTATGGCTGGAGTAATTGCCCTGAGTGGTACATGGATGCCTTTGAGGGACTAAGGTAAGCTGGAAGTCAATGGTTCTTCAACACCATTCAGGTTAAACCCTAGAGAGTAAAGTCAAAACTCCAGAGCCATCTCTTGGAGCACTGGTCCCTTGGAGCTCTCTGTTGGAGCCATCCCTTGGAGCACTGGTATGCACACTCTCGCCTTGTGGTCCGCAGCTACAGTGGTTGGTAGGGCTGGCTATTTCATGGACACCCAAGGGAGATATGGATAGGATGGCACAAATTCTGAGTTACAAGCTCCTTCCTGCTTTTGGAAGAACCTCAGCATTTGCTTCTCCCTCCCCTCCACTCCCTTCCTTCCCCCCTTCTGCAACTGAAGGCACAGCCTGTTCCTCCGCGTGAGTTACGATCTCCCTTGTGTCTCCCCATATGCATCCGCAGCAGCAAATAATCTGAAGAGACAAAGCAGCTCACTGCTAGTATCACATTCTAGTGCCCTCTTTAGGGAGCCTCAAGTGCAATCTTGCAGGCAGATTATTGAAGCATGCCTGTGGAAAGTTTATTGGCATGGATGAGTTTTCATTCCAGTGGGTGTTGGAGAGTTTCAGATTATTCTTGTGTAAAGGAATGGATGAATTGATGAGCAGCTTGTAAAGTCTCATAGCTTTAGTTTTCCCCTGGCTGTCCATGAATTCTGAAAAACAGCTGCTAGATTTCTGACAAGTGATTTACATCGTTGATATAATTTAGTTTGCCTGCCAAAATACTTTACTTTTAGTTTTCTATTTAATTGAATCACAGAGAGTCTGAAGTGTCTAACAGCTGAAAAGGGTAGGATGAGTCTTGTAAAAAATGTTTCTCAAGACTGTGAATAACTTACCTCACTAGTCTATTAACGCTGAAATAGGTTTTCAAATAGTTTTAAAAACTTCTGTTTGGCTACATTTCCACTCCTTTACTTTGCAAAAAGGCCTAACACAAATGGGCTATTCTCAGAAGTTAGAAGATAAAGGCAGTTTGCTTTCAGAGTCACCTAAATTCCTCCGAAGAAAGTATACTTTGGAGTATTTTCCTTTCTACAGAACTACAGGATCACAGGAACAGGTTGCTCATCTCTATTTTTTAATCTAAAAGTGTAAGTTACTGGAATTGTCTCCACTTAAACCCACTCAGTATTCATTGATGGTAAACAGACCTTGACAGTTCTCTTTTCCTCCGGTGTGACACCATTCATATTCTGAGAATTCTTTCTTCTGATGACTTCAGTGTATAAATACCTTCTATCCATAAGTAAGCACGGTTTATTGTGGGGTTTTTACCTTCTTATATCTTTTTATTTACTTTTGATCACTTACCTCCTAAATATATATATTTTTTTCTCTTCTATGTTGGGACAAAAGGTTGCACAAAATATGCAAGTAACACAGCTGTATCAGGGGCATTAGATAACCTCAAAGACACCTGTCAGAAAGCCTCTGCAGTTTGGTGTGCAATAGGCTCCATGTTAATCAAAAAACAATGTCGTGGTTATGGCAAGGAAAAACTACTGGGTGCAAAGATTCCTGTGCTACCCCTGGATATAGAATTCTTCTTAGAAATTCTTCTTAGAATTCCTTAGAATTATGGAATTATCACAGAATGGTTTGGGTTATAGGGGACCTTACAGATCATTTGTTCCAGCCTCCAGCCATGGGCAGGGACATCTTCCACTAGTCCAGGTTTCTCAGAACCCCATCCAGCCTGGCCCTGAACACTTCCAGGGGTGAGATATCCACAACTTCTCTGGGAAATCTGTTCCAGTGCAGTAAACTACAAGATATAACTTGCTATTTTCCCCACCAACACATCCTGATTACAATTTGGGAATTGTCACACAAAAAAAAGTATGTTAGAAAATAAACATTTTCAGGCTTTCCAGCTTCCCCACAGCAGTTTTGAAATAGTTGCTGAGAGTGGTGGTTCACTCACAGTTGTGATTTCTGCAAAACTGTATTGTGTTCCTTTATATTTGGAAAGTACAGGCCTCTTCTTCATGATTAACAGTTCAGCAGGGCAAATATTTTTTTTCATTTTTCTTTTTTGAGTTTTGAATTTCTTTTACCTTTTTACTTGTTTTAACAATTGGTTAGGAATATCTAGCAACACTGCTCTCAGATGAAGTTATTTTGCTGGAGGTACTGGGTGATTTGGACCAGCACGTCCTGCATGAAAGTTAACTGGTAGCTATGATAAATCTGGAGCTTTTTTTTTTTTTGTCACCCCAGCCTCAGTTTTATATTAAACAGAATTAATTCAGGTAGCTTGTCTTATCATAATTCCAGCCTTCTGGAAATTGAAGAGAATGATTAAAAAGTTATTTAGATTAAAATGTAACTCTTTGGTTATTTATCCAATCAGCCAAATAAACATCTTCTTTCTTTCAGGCATTATTTCAAGGAAATGGGATTTCTGGATACACAAATCTTTAAAGTTAGCAGAAGTGAGCCAAAGGTTACATGAACAAACACATTTCACATACAGTCACATAATAGGACATCTGTCAACCTTTCTCTGTATTTGCATCCAATAAATTATGCACACCACAGAGCTAATTCAAATGGCACCTTCCAGGCTGTAAGTGCTCCTCAGTCCTTCCCAGCTATTTCTGAGCTTGCAATATGTCCTCTGCTCCCGAGGGAGATCGTTTGCTTCCTACTGCTTCCTTTGTCTCTGGGGGACTCAGTGCAAAACCTATCAAGAAGGCAATGCAAAGCATCAGTGTAACTCAGGGAAACCATTCCCCAAAAGAAGCCTTGTCAAAGCTATTCAGCAGGCTTTGGTAAGTCTCAAACAAGAGAATTTTTTAAAAAAATAATAATTTGGCTTGCATATTGAAGAGAAGCAGGAATGCATGTCTGTCTAAAGTAGACCTATGAAGAAGTAAGGGAAAGTAGCACAGCTGCTATCTGGGGATGCTCTCCTCTTCATTCCCACCACCACTGCCCCTGTACCTATCGTGTTACTTCAGAAAGAGGCACTTCTTGACAGAAGTCTTGGAGCACATACCCTAGGAAGCAAACTTACTTTCATTTCTGATTTGGTAAGGAAAATCCATGGGTCCAGTTTCAGGTTGGTTTATTTTTTCTGTTTGTTTTTTTTTTTTATTTTTCACCACTCAAACTAGGAGATATGTTATTTTCCTTCTTGGGAAGTGATACCTACATTTCTATCTAGTGTTTCAGAATGAGGATCTTCTCTAAAGGCTGGTAGAACTGTGTAAACCATATCCATCTGCAGGGCAAAACTTCTCACTGTGCTGTTCACATTGTTTGGGTTGTTTGTTTTTAAAATAGCTAAGTTACTACAGGAAAACTGCAAGAAAATTGCAACAGGATTAAGTTGTCCCAACAGTAGCCATTTATTGTAATGTAATGCTTTCCATCAATATATAAAAAAATAAGAAGGATAAGAGAAGGGATTCAGCACCAATCTGAAAGTCATAAAATCCAAGCATTCCCATAGTTCCCTGTCAAGAGATTTAGTGTAAAGAAAGGGCAGCCAAAATAAATAGAGGTCCTTGCCCTATTAAAACAGAAGCTGGCTAAGTGAGCTGCTCTTTAAAGTATTAGTACTAATCCATAGAGAATCAGGACCTGCAGGAATAATCTGTATAAAAAGTATCACATTTTTAAATGAGCCAAGGATTCAAAACATAAACCTAGTGTATTCCTTCCTGCCAAACTGCAACTATAACCAAAGGGGAAAAAAAGAAAAAGAAATATTTTGAAGAAGGAAAATTAAGAGCAAGTGGGGTGGAGATGAGGACAATAATTAATGTGTGTAGCTTTTATTCCTCTTTTATTCTGTAGCATGGAGACATCTAATGTAGATCTCCAAACCAAAGCATAATTTATTTGGCATGCTGTATAGAAACGTGACTTCATTTGCATGTCTGTGATGAAAATGTGACCTAACAAAAATTATTTACTGGCCTTTATGACATTAAATACCAGGGTGTTTTTAACTGAAATTATTCACTTGGGTATAAGGGGTGTGGACCCCCCACACTGTTATCAACAGGGATAGGTCTCCAGAGTAGCACTGCCCATCTAAACTAAACACAGCCCAGGGCAGAAGCATTAATTAAGAGATCAAAATTGAGTTAAATTAACCTGTTTAAGGTGCCTAAGCTTAGAGTCAAGGCTTAGCCATTAGAAAGGAATAGGCTTCTCAGAGGGAGGGATTGCAGATCAAATTGAGCCCACTTGTCTATAAAGACAAGGAGGAAAGTTATTGGGCAGTTGTAGTGAATGGTTTTACAATATAATGATTTATTCTTTGTTTTACTTCCTTACTGGGAGAAATACTTCTCAGAATGAATTATAGCTATCAAATCTCTGAGTTGTGCTGCACAAATATCTCTGGAGGAGTTCCTATGGAATCAGAAGACTGAATACATGAAACTCAGATCTGACTTAGTGAAACAGTGTTTTCTTGACTTCCATATGCAAGAGATTTTACTTACCTTTCCTTTGTGATTGCATAAGTTCTGTCCTTAAAAAATAAGGTACCAAGCTCTTGGCATCATCAGAGGAAGATAAATCATGTTCACAGATAGGCTTTTCTCTGTATCCTTTTTCTACCTAAGGAGGCAAAATGATAAAATTGTACTCTATTGAAAGGTTAATGCTTTCTCCTTCAAGAAGGATATGTGAGAGCTGATTAACATGTTAGAGTCACATGTGATAAAGGAAAAGTTATAAACTCTTTGTCTGACATGTCCACTGAAAGCAATGTGAAAGGTTAAAGGAAGATTTTCTTACCACCAGATAGACTGAGGTTTTTACATTAAATTGTCATAAATAAAGCAATACAGTAGTGGGTAAGACCAGGCAGGAGTAGAAATATGACAGGTTTTTTCTATCTGTATGCTGAGGTGAGTTAGATGCATATCAAACTTAATTCAATTGTCCAAAGGACTCACCATAAGGAGGACAAAGAGGGTAACAAGAATGTCAAATATTAACTAATTTGATTAATTAGTTAAAAAAGAATATTTCATCCTTTTGAGCACCAGCAGTCATAATTACTTATTTAATATTGGTCCAAGATCATTAATGTAAAGATGTAGCTGTTTGCCAGATGACATATGATCTACTGAATGCTTTCCTAATAATGTGCACTTTACAGCCTCTCAACATACCTCTTCAATGCCTGTGAGAGTTATTTTATATTTGTATTTCATTACTACAACAAGGAATCATGCTGGGTTTGTGGCTCTTCAATGTACTCAGTAACAGGCTGGACTTGATTTTGGATGTCTTTTCCAACATTAATGATTCTATGATTTTATATGTGAAGAGGAATAAGCATGAAGCAGGCTGCTCCTCTAAGGGCAACACTTGCGGTGTGAGATGGATGGGAGAGAGGATAGATCCTTTGTACATGAACACTGATAGTGCAGGAGGAAGGATGCATAAAAATGCAAGTCTTACAAGAAGGATCAGCGCCTGATTTTGTTCTCAGTGTTTGTTCTGTGGAAAACAAATATATGGATATTTAAAAATATTTAAATTTCCTCTAGCATTAAAAATACAGTGCTTTTAATTGTCAGCTCCTAACTGTTGCAAATTGTTTTGAAATTATAGAAGAGAAATGCTGATTCACACCACCTAAGTACCCAATGAAATAAAAAGTTCTTACTTACATGCCTGCTACAGATGGCCTATGCAACTCTCTCTGGACAGAAAAGTGACAAGAATCATGTTTTGTCTCTGGCTTGAAGGCTCTTGGTTCAAAAGTTCAAAGCTAACCTATTATTGGATTACCTGTGCATTTAAGGTCACTTGTGGTAAAAAAGGAGAGCAGACAGCAAAAAAAAAAAAAAAAAGAGAACAAACCTGGCATGAAGATGCAAGGCAAGGTAAATGGATACAAAGAGGCTAAAAAGAGAACAGGAAAACGATGAAATAAAAACTAACAATAAAAACTCTAACCAACAATAGTGATAGACAAGATACCAACCAGGGCTTAGGAGGAAGTAGGACTTCATTTGATGAAAATGTGAAAGTATAGCCCTATATAAATATTACCATATTAAAAAATAAAATAATAAATAAACAATAAATATAAATTAATTAAAATATTAAAATATTAAAAAATAAGTGACTTACAAAAATAGATACACCATCACTGAGAGCCTCATCCAGTGTAAATTATTTTAGCTCTACACAAGTCAATCCATTCACTAAAGAAATAGAAATACCACCACTGAAGTTGCAGTGTGTCACTTTCTCATTATAAAATGGCCATTACTTGGAAACTGTTTAAGCTACTAAAGCGCAAAATCTTTTATTTTATTCCTCTCCATCTCACTGGAAATAAGCCACATGCAAGTTACACCCTAAAGAAAGTGTTGCTGGAGGACACTTTTTAATCATAATTTATCATGCACACTGATCACCAACAGCAGTGGAAAAGAAAATCTCTCTTGTCCTCATGAGATGAAGACTGACAAATCACACCATTTATTGTCGCAGCCCTCAGGACCTAAACCAAAAAGAAATTATTTTCCCATGGATACAGAAATGAAAGCTTACTTTGCCACAGGGGATCTTCCAGTAAGAAACACATCTACAGATCTCTATAGATCTGGTGTCCTATACTCTTTCCTAAGCAAGTGTTATGGTCAGATGGAGGATATTTCCTGAATCTTTTAGTCCAGCTTTGGCAGTTTTATGTTCTAACTCCTTAGAAAGGTGGCCCGACATTGCTCTGATACAGTATGGGAGAAAACTTCACAATATGTTAAAATGTAGCATTCGTTGTTTCTCACAGATGCCAGAATTAGGCAATTAGCAATCAAAGAAAAGCAGTCAGCAGGTTTGCAACAAAGGACAAGAAACATTTTCATAGGCTGTCTGTAATTTACCCAAAATTTAAATGCTGAAGGGTTTCAAATACTTCAGAGCAGATAAAGGCTTCAACTCACATTCATTTCCCATTTTTTCCTTATTTCAGTCGGGAGAACAGCTTTTCGAGACACAGCTTTTTCAACAAACTTGCAGGAGAAGATTCTCTTTTTGTTTTCCTGCTACTAGTGAGGGCAGAGGCCCCATTCTTGGGGTACAATCTGTTTCATATTCTTTCCCCTTTGGTGCATGGTCAAACACCTAGGACATTGACAGATAAAACACTAAAATGAAAATTTATTCTAGAAAAGGGGTCTTAAAAGAATAGAAAGGATCCATCCCTATGGCAGCTCATTATGAGACATACTACCACTTAATACTGTAAAAAAGTTTCACAATTTCATACAAAATAGGAATATAATTTATAAGTACAATTAGAATCCAGAAAAAGAATCACACTGAATTGCAACATCTTTAGAATTACGTTTTATGCCAGAAAATAACACACTTTCCATTTAACTATAATTTCAAATGCAAATACCAGTGTCCTTAGAATGAAGCAGATGTTGGGGTTTATTTCAGTAGAATGAGCAGTTGTTCATCTCTGAATCCTTGTCTTCTGGGGAAATATTTCAATGCCTTAATGAATGAAAATCAGACATTGCTGGGTTTTGTCACACGTTACCAGGCAAACCAATTTTAGCTCTGTCTTTGGTGCAATTATTGAAAAGTTGTAGACTGTTACAGTGATAATTCCGTATTAGCATCATGTTAAGGGAGGGTTTGTTTTTTTTTATTGTTCTGGGAGAAGGTTTTGCTACACTTGACTGTAAATTGTTCTGACAGTAAATAGAGGACAGGCAGATGCTTCCACGCATAAGTTGGAAGTTGCTTTGGCAAGGACCTGGAAAATAAAATCCTCTGGGTTCAAAAAACGTACTTTATTAATCCTACTGTAAAGGCAGCTACAACTGGTTGGGTTTTAGGTACCACTGAAGAAAGCAATACACAGCTGACAGAAAATGCAGATCTGGGTTTTCCATTCTCCCATACCCTGAAGCATAAACATGTATATATCTATATCTATATATAGATACATAGATACATATATATAGATATACATATATATATAGATATACATATATATAGATAGATATATAGATATATGGATAGATAGATAGATAGATAGATAGATAGATAGATAGATAGATAGATAGATAGATAGATAGATGATAGATAGATGGATATATAGATATATAGTTATACAGATATATAGATATATAGATGATACATTCTGCGACCCCAGCCACAGAGAAAAAACCAAGCAGGACCAGGGAGATGATAGTGGCAGGGTTTACATTAAAAATTAATGAAAATATTCAGGGGTTTGCATAGCATGGAGGGCCTGACATCCTGCTCTCTTTGTGATTTTGCAATTTAGATGGTTTTCCTTCCTAATATGCATTACAATTTGTTTTCTAAATAGTATTTTGTGATATGGCACATCTTTTTCACTGTGACGGCTGACACTTTAGGGCCAACACTGATGGGTTTTACCCTAGGAGATGTCACCAGTAGCATCCTGTGATGGACACAGCAGCCAGGGGAGGTGAGTTCCATGCTAGGGATAGCTTTGCCCCTGGGTAGCTTGGAGCAGCTGGAGCAGATCACAATTTCTGGAATGGAAAAGACACAGAGACAAAAAGCAACAACTGAATCACAAGGTTTTTTTGTAAGCACATCCAAGCAGTTATTTTTAAGGACTTTTCTTAGGGGTTAACAGGGACAGAGACTGCATGGACTGTGGCACAAAACCACAGGAGGTTCAAAGACTATTTGAGCTCTGCACAGGTGGACCAAGACTTCATACACAAGAATACATGGCAACAAGAGTACAGAGCTCCATTTAGGAGCTAATTCTGCTTCATTGAATGGCAATGGATTTTGTTGTCTTAGTTAGAGCTGATGGTCAGTGTCTGATATTTGATTATGATAAAATTGCTTTTCCCCCTCCTTTTTGATAATTTAGAAAATCAACACAGAAAAAGAAAGCTTAATTTTATCTTGCTCATATTCTCTTCTGAAATAAACTGGCACAGCATCACTTGAACCAGGGATTCTTTGTCTGTTTGAACTGTTGTATATATTGGATCAGTGAGTGTTAAAAGATTTCAAAAAGTTAAAAATAAAATCATAAATAATGATCAAGACATACATAATAAAAAAATAAGCCACTAGATTTATGCATAAGGGAAAGTATACTGTAAAATTAAGTTTAAAAACATAATATGTCTTGCAAAATCCTGCTAGATGAAATGAAAGGACACTTTATTCAACTGTTTTTTATAGAAATACTAAAAGCTGGACAAATGTACATTTAATGATTTTTTTTAATACAATATATAAACTATTTTTGAATTATATATCAGAATCTAAAGCCAAGTAAATATTAAAAGATATGAAATGAGAAAAAATTGCTTGCACCTTTTCGCTTTGATTACTTATTGATTACTCAATATGAGCGCCCAGATACTTGGCAACCAAGCCAAGATTTGGGAACGTCTCTTGAATATCTGTAAATTGAAAACACTATCTTGAGGCAGGGGACGTAGGCTGAATCCTAGACTTGGAATAAATTTAGTACTAGACTACATATCCTGGGCTTAAAATCAGATTCATATCGAAACTTCAAGCATTTAAAGAAATGCATTTCTTTTGCAGGTTTACAGGTGTGTTGTGTTTGCATGGCAAGGATCTATGGAGGTGGCTTCTGTGAGAAGTCACCAGAAGCTGTCCCCATGTCTAGCACAGTCAATGCCAGCTGACTCCAGGATGGACTCACCACTACTCAAATCTGAAGCCACAGCAGCAGTGGTTATGCCTCTGGGATATCATATTTAAAAAGCGAGAAAAGAAATTTGCAAGTTATGAGCAGTGTGAGAAAAACAGTCCTGCACTGCAGAAAGAGGGTGAAGAGGTGCTCCAGGCACTTGAGCAGAGATTCCCCTGCAGCCCATGGAGCAATGGTGAGGCAGCTGTTCTCCTACAGCTCATGGAGGTCCATGATGGAGCAGAGATCCACCTGCAGCCCATGGAGCAGGCAAGTGCCTGAAGGAAGCTATGACCCACTGGAGTAACATCCTGGCAAGACCTGTGACCCTGAAGAGAGAAAAAAATTCACGTTGGGGCAGGTTTAGTGGCAGGAATTGTAACCTCAAGGGGGATCCATGCTTGGGCAGCCTGTTTCTGAAGGACAGTATCCCATGGAAGCAACCCACACTGAAGCAGTTTGGGAAAAACTGCAACTTCTGGAAAGGACTCACATTGGAGAAGTTTGTGGAGGACTGTCTCACATGGGAAGAAGCCTATGCTGGAGCAGGGGAAGAGTGTGAGGAGTCCTCCCCCTGAGGAGGAAGGAGCTGCAGAGATGATGTGTTATGAACTGACCACAGACCCCATTCCCTGCCTCCTTAGGCAGCTGGCGGAGAGGAGGGAGAGAAAATTGGCAGGAATTAATTTGAAGAAGAAGGAAAGAGTAAAAGAAAGATGTTTTTAAGATTCAAGTTTTTTCCCTTACTCTGATTTATGATTTAAATTAAACTAGTTCCCACCAATCAAGTCAGTTTTGCCCATGATATTATGTGGTGAGAGATCTCCATGCCTTTATATTGACCCACAAGCCTTTTGCAGTATTTTCTCTTGCCTGCCCAGCCGAGGAGGAGACTGACAGAATGGTTTTGCTGGGTACTTAGCATCCAGCCAGGGTCAACCCAACACAACACATTGAGCAATGTGTTGTTGTATCTTTCTGGAATGTATCTTGAAGCTGTACAATGACAATGAATCTACACCTATCAGGTTTGCATGGCTGGATAAATTCATGTGCTTTCCCTGCCCAGTTTATAATCCAAAATTTTGATAGTCAACCAGTAGAAGATAGAAAAATTTAATTATTAACTCTAATGTTATGCAATTAAAAACCCTAATACCTAGGGCAAACCTTGGCTTCTGTATGACAAAATAATTTTAAAAAACTGGTGGACAAAAGTCCTGAACTGAAAATCTACTTTTAAACTTAAATTCACAGTAGCTATTTCAGTTGACCTTGATATACTGAGAGAGGATTTTTTGGTATTTTTTTCATTATTTCGCTGTAATATTATCCTTTTCTCCATGGTGTTTTGTAGCTGGTGTTTTTTATGAGAAATCATTCAAAATAACTGTATCCTTTCTCATCACACAATGTAAACCTATGAGTGACAGTCCCCATGGAAAGATAGGATTTCATGGGCAATACAATATAAATGAAATACATGAGTCAAGAATGCATTTCCATCTAATTACAGCAAGGATAAGCTTGAATGTACAGAGCAAGAACTTTAAATTCTTCATTCATGCAATAGCCCTAGTTCAGACTGGCTAGACACAAGGCCTGGGAAGAAGAATAAAATCAGGGGTCAAAACTCTCTTTTACCCCTTTTTGCTCTTGTTACCATCATGGCGGGAAATTATGAATATGATGCTGAGATACTTCCTGGGAAAAGAAATCACTATCTCCTAACCTGAAGGAAAACCCATGCATGAATCTTCTCTGCATTTATATCCTTGAAATTGCCTTACCACTTCCAAAGGGAATGATTTTGCTGCTCGTGTTGAACGCATGAACGCACATACGCTTGTGTCTGCCTGTGCAGCAGGCATTGGATCAGGGCTACACACTCAGAGTAACCTGATTTTCTTCATTGGACTGGAAAGTGGACCAGACGTCTCAGAAGACAGGAAAACTGAGCATGCTTAAGGCCAGACCTGCATAATGAGACAGGGCTGTGTTTCTTCCTGTTTGTTTTTTTTCCTCTTTACTCAGTTTTGACACAATACTATTTGGCACAATGTATGGAAAGAATTGAAAAGGAAAAAGCCCTCTTCAATAAAATCCTCAAAACAATCATAAAAATTGTAGTCAGTTAATGTCACTGAGAAAAATTTCCCTGTTTGTCTGTTTGCATAATTTAACCAAATAATTTTAACTCAGGGTGTGTATACTGCAACTTTTTATTTCCACATACCACATGATTTCTTAAGCCGATACTCAATGTGTATAACAGACAAGGGCACAATCACAGCCTTAAAGACACCAATGGCTAACTCATTTCACTGTATTGTGGGAAAATAGTTTTAACCATCTCTTCTGGAGAATTAACTGCTTTTATTCCCTGCATTTATTTTTCTAACCCATCATACTGATGCCAGAATGAGTTTTGCTTTTATATATATTTGTAGCTCTGTAGATTACTGTTGTACAGTTATATCGTTCCCAGCTAGTTCCAGTACTTTTCCTTATCTTTTCCCTATCCTGATAGGCAGAAAGACAGAATATATTCCAGAGGCTCCAAAACCCAGGGGACACAAGGCCCCTATCCTGTCTTGGTTCTTCCTGGAAGCCAAGGCTGAAGCCAGCTCTCTAAGTCACATTTTTATAAACAAAGTTTATTTCCTACCTAAAGGGAAGCTAGAGGAGAGGTGGAACCAAAAGGGGGAATTACTTTATAAATTGTGGTTCTAATTGGTGATTTTTGTCAGTTATGCTAATTTGCTAAACTTAAAAAACTGTACTCACACATGTAGAGGTGGGCATTTTAGGCATTTTTCCATATTTGTTCCTGGAGGCCTCCAGTAAAGACCAACCTTTATATTACCTCCTATACTAATATTGTCTCAAAAGAGTGTTGTTTTATTTCTAGGTCTTTCAAGTATCGCTATAGCTGACACCTGCCTTGTTTCATAATTTCAGATAAGGCATGTGACTTACCTTTCCTTGGCAGTCCACCCAGTGCCTTCTGCTCTTACCCTGTAATTACTTGAGGCATAAATACTAGCATTTCCATAGAGTTGTTCCTGTATTATATAGCATGATAAGGAATCATGTATCAGATCAAAACTGCTGTATTGATGGCCTCAAATACCCTTTTTTTCCAATCCATATTCTAATTTTATGACTTTCACACCTTCTAGCACAATAACCCCACTTTCAGCCTTTTGCCTATAAATTTTAATAAATTTTAGAGATGGGTCTGAAGATTTCCCATCTTCTTTGAGGTCTTCTGAAACACTGGGAGTACTTGACAGCTCTCATGCTTTTCATAAAATCCCTTAGCCCTCCATTATTCCTCATAATTATCATTTTTTGTGACCTGACAACATAGTATGAAGTCACTTTTTTTCCGCGGTGGAAAATTCAAACTTCATTTGAATAATATATTCACTCTGAAGACCCATGCATAATTCACCTCTTTCTCTTCCCCACAGTGGTGATGGCCAGGTTTTTTTGCGTTTTTTAGTTATTTCTTTTTTGTGTCTAGATAGTTGTTACACTGCACTCTTCATCATCATCCTTGGACTTGCAGATATATCCATCCCATATTTCTGAATCTCAGTCCTCAGCAGGAACTGCATCTCAGGCTTCCCAGACTTGTTCCCATGTTTATGTTTCTTTTGCTGCAGTAGCCTTTCATCTCAGCCTGCCAGGCTTTCCCAGGCTCAGTGCACTCTGCAGCTGCCTGTGAACACATCCACTTTTTCTAGCCAGCTACACATCCTTTTGGCAGCCAAGTTTCACCCTCCCCTTTTATAATTGCCTCCCTCCCCTCTCAGAGTGCAGCCAGCATTTGTCACACAAATGACTACATGAAGCACAAAAAGGGAGTTTTCTCATAGTGTTCTTTGTTTTAGCAAATTCAGAATGAAATTTACCCCCATTGTAACAGGGGTATAATGGGCGTGAATTGCATTTGAGTCCTAACAGGTCCTTGTCCCAGGGACTGAGATTATGATTTTCACAGTTACTTTGGTTTGTCTCAGGGCTGGGACCAGCAGGATGTCAGTGTTGACCCTTTGCTTCCTCTTGCCTTCCTCTTCTACTCTGTGCCATTCTGCTAACACACCAAAAGCACCAGTAATGCAGCTATGCACATTTCCTTTTTTAAAAAATTACTGACCCAGAAGCCAGTCAGTACTTAAGTTCAAACCTTTATTGTTCCTAATTAATTCAATAGGTTTTCTATGTTGTTTGACAGAATTTTAGCATAGGGAAAAATCTGCACAGGTCATACAGTTTAACCAAATTGGGATTGAAATGGTTTATTGGTTTAATAACTGCAGTGAAAGCATTTTATTTTTTTACAAGTTGTCCAGAGATGTGGTAGATGTTCCATTCTAGAAACATCAGGTTAGACACGGCTTTAACAAGCCTGATCTAGCAGAAGATGTCCCTGCTCATTGCAGTGGGGTTGGACTAGATGAGCTTTAAAGGTCCCTTCCAGTCCAACTCAATCTATGATTCTTTGATAATTAACTGGAAATCTGTGAAATATGAAATGCAAATAAACATCTGCAGTTCTTGAAACACCTTTCTAGCATCAATCACAAGAAGCTCTAATCCCATACACACACAGGTGCTTGCCCTGCCGTGGGCACACACCCCATCTGCTCTCACCCTCACCCACTTGCAGCTGTGGTGGTAAGTTCTCATCCTTGATTTGGGGAGGATGGGCTGCCCCATTTTTCCCCTCTCTCCCATGGCTGTTGTGGGCTCTCTGGTCCCACAGGTGACCCTACAGCTCCACACAGTCTGGATGAAGAGAAAATCTCCATGACTGTGTCGTGGGGTTAATTTGGTTTCCCAGCCAATGCACCAATTAATGTGGTAGGTTTATTTTCTGCTGTGAGATAGGACTAAAAGGAAATAAAGTAAAGCAAGTTCAAACTTGAAAACATACAAAGAAAACTTTATTAACAGAACTAAAGGGGAAAAACAATAATAAGAAAATCAGAATAAACCTTCAGAACACTTCTTTTCTTTCTCACTGACAATGTAAAGATAAAACTCATGACTTACAGTCAGTTGACTACTTTTAAAATAGTCTTTTTTTCAGTTTACTTAGGGAGAAGAGTTTCTCTTGCTATGCTTCCCACAGGAAAACGATTTTCTTGTGGCTTTGTCACAAACAAATTAGCTGCCTGGAATTCTATTTGGAATGTTAAAGTCTTTCCCTGCAGCTTTTACACAGTTGCTTTCATAGACCATATCAACTGTTGGGGTGTTTTTTTTAAAGAATGAGCTAGTTTAGTATGCAACAGTTTTCTTTGTCTATCTCTGGACACAAAGGTTTTTACTATTATCTTTCTCATCTGTCTCATTTTTCTCTGTTCAATTTTCTCATTAGTTCACAGCAATATCTATTTGTTTCAAATTCTAGTGTTTCAGCCTACAGTTATACTAAAATGCTACATCTCCCCAAAGCATTTTTATGAGTCACAGGGAAAAAAAAGCAAAGTTTGTTTTATCAAATATATATCTTTACTATAGCTTTACAAAAGAATCTTAATTCAAGCTCAAAGCATTCTCTTCAATGCCCTCATCTAGAATTAAACTTCTTCTTCACTGACCTCAAGAGTTAAGTTTTATCATCAATTGAAACAGTTTTGATAGAGTTTTATAGAGCCAAAAGGTTAATGTGGTCCGAGCTCTACATCAGGAACACGGCTCACCGTGCCTCTCTACTGGCCATGTGGTCTCTGCCAGCACCGTGAGAGCCATGCTGGCTTGGCTCTGCTGAGGCGCCGAAATCAAGAAAAAACTGCAGCTGATGCCCTTGCCTTTTTGTCTGCAGCAAAGCTAGCCTGAAGTGGCTGAGCAAATTATGTTCATTGTGAGCCCTGCCAAGGTGGCCATGGCTGCCTGGCACCATCCTGGCTGCTGCGATCCCTGTGGCCAATTTCAGTCTGGAGCAGCAGCCACCGCATGGCCTCTCCTGGCCTCAGGGCCTCCCCCGGCGCTGGTCTCCGCCACATGGTCACCTTTGGTGCCGATATGGCCTCTGACCAGCATAGTTCAGTGGCTCTGCTAGAAAAGAAAGAGTGGTGGGCTCTGCCGGGCAGAGGGCCCAGCCGCCCCCCAAGACATGGCTTGGCGAGCTCCCCGGTGGGGGGCTGAGTAGCCTCCTCACCCCTCTGGGAGCGGAAAATCTCAGCTGGGCCGGGAGACTGGAACCAGGCCTGGCCATGGGGGCCAAGCAGGGGCTGGCTCTGGCCGTAGCCTGACACCCCTCCAAGGCTGGAGGCCAAGAGAGACGCTTCTGACTTCTTCTGTCTTGAGAATATGTGTTCACAAAAGGGTAGCCACCTCCCATTGGCTCAATTAAAATAATGCCAATGAAATAGGACAGACCCCAAGCAACTTGGTGTTGGGATCCCCCAGGCTTCCCATGCTTCCAGCCATCCATGACATTCATAGCAAGGTTCCTTCATCAGGGTCTGTCGCCAGTCTAGATTTTCTTGCCTCATTCTTTTCATGCCTCTTTCTTTATTTCTTTTTAAGCTAACTCCACCTTTGTTTCAAAAGTTCCTTCTAATGCCCTGCAACTACCTCTGTGACGATGTTGGCCCGAAATAATCATGAATGTGTACTTGTGTAGTAACAGACCCATCTTTGCTCTAACACAACACTGATGTTTCTTTTTCAGACAGGTATAAAACTGATTTTGCTTCTCTGGTGCCAGGAAGCATTAATTATTGGTGCTCATCAAGTTGCTCTGGAAAGGAGTTTCCATTCTGTGTACCAAAACAATTTTTCATATAATTTCCAAGAGCTCGTCCCTGATGTTTACCAATCGTAGCTCCTAATAGTTCTTACAAGAGCCACAGGTTAAAGCATTTATGTTTTTTCTTTTCTGTTGATGGCAAGGGATCCACTTTTTTAATAGTCTAGAAAAATTGGGCCAAATATTGAATATTTCCCTTGGCTGTAATTCCTAATAAAATGTAAAGCCCAAAATGATAGGCAATTTGGCTGGAGAAAAAGCAGAAAAAAACAAAATTACCAGCTGCCATTCTGACAAGCAACAATTTTTCTATGCCTGGACATTGGTTTATTGGAGCAACCATTTTTTGTTTTCTCCAATTACTTCTATCTGTTTATGCTTCTATAGCATCTGTTTGATTATAATATTTAGGAATCTAACTTGAAATACCATGGCAAACTCCATACTTATTTATACACTGGATTGGCTAAATTGGAAGAGCCAGAATAAAATGCGCTTTGAAAGATACAGAGAACAATATTTTCCCATTTTTTTCAAGAATATTTCCCCTTTGTTTCTCTGGTAGCAAAATGAGGTACCTGAATATGAAACATGAGTGCTCACTCTCAGATTTTAATTTGGTATAATATTAATATTGAAAGTAGGGAGAAATTTAGGATTTCTTGTTTGCATAGTTTTATTAAAATTTCAGGTAAAATAGGAAAAAACCTAATGTCTCTTTAAAAGGTGATAATAAAGTTTCTGATATTAAAAGCTGCTGTCACTTGGACTCTAAATTTCCCAATTTAAATAAGTGTTTTATACTCCTGACAAGATACACTTGATACACTACAATCGAGAACATTATAATTATTGAAAGGAGTTGTCTCTTAATAGATGTTTTATGTCCTACCCCTCCTAGGCCATTTAGTTGTCCTTTCTGCACCTTCTCTTACTATAAATATCAAATGCAAGATTTGAGACAGAGTGCCTTGAGATTGTATACAGTGGAAAAATGATGGCCTCTCCCATTTTTTTCCTTATGCTGTCCTAAAGATGTCCACATTTTTTCTGGTTCTACTTTTGCACAATATCCTGAGGCAACCCCAGAAGTCTGAGCTGTATCTGCCATTAATGAGTTCAGCTGCAGGTAAGCAGAGTTTAGATTATTTTCCCTTTGCCTTACATTTGGCTACCCTGAAGCTCATCTGATACTCCTTTAGTGATGAAATCAAGTTTTACTGAAGAAGGATTTCATGCAGCCTTTTAGAAAGACTTTGTTTGTTTGAGAGATCTCTGCATCCTCTCAGATTTTGAGATTTCATTGTTGGTTTATTTTCCAGGTCAGTGGTGGTGTTTAAGTAATGGTGATTCAATAAATCCATTGCCAGCACTGATTCTTAAGGAATTCCATTGCTGATCCTTTATCACTGCAAAGATGGTCTTTAAGACCTACCGTTTGCTTCCTACCTATTAATAAACTTCATTCAATGAAACATTTTTTCTTCCAGTCTCATGGAATTATTTTCCCTTAATAACCCTTAATAAAAAAACATGTTCAAAAGTTTTTGAGAAGACAAATGTATTAAGTTCATCAGATCACCTTTTGTCTTCATGCTCAGTGATGTCTATCAGGACTCTGCCTGTGTGTGAGGGCTGCTAAATTTCTGGGGAAGAGAAGGAGAAGGGAAGAACCAAAGACCCTGACGGCTTCCTCCTGGGATTCCTGAAAGTTAGCCAGGCAGCATTTCTCTCTACAGAGACCTATGGACTCTTTCCTACCATACCATGTTTATCTATAATCTTAGTTCTTGGAGATAAACTGGATCTTATTACCAGGCTTGAAAATCAGGGTCATGTATAAATGTCTTTCTTCTGGATATCATGTTTAATAATTGACTTTCAAAATGCTCACAAAATAAAATGTCATTTTGGATTCAGCCTGCTCTAATGTGCATTTATCTCTATGACAAGCAATATATATTTTCCCTAAATATAGGAAAAAGGCAATCCCCTTGGGCACTTTCTAGAGACAGAATGACATGTCTAGGAGACAGTTTCTCAAGCCGTGCTTGAAGTTTGGTCTTTTTTTCCTCCCTGCTTTTTGCTAATGATACCCATTTTGATTAGAGCTTTCCAGAAGTGCATCTCTTACCTGATCATTTTAGGATTGGCTTTCTTAAGTTTATATATGTCTTAAATAATGTAGAGAGAGGTGTTTTTGGTCACAGTCTGAAGTCACTTTTTACTCGGTTTTATCATTCACCTTCATTAATAACAAATTTTTATGACTTATGATCAGGTGAACTAACTAACTTCTGCTACCCAGAATCTCAAATGCTGGGTAAGGAATCCAAATTTAGTATCAAAGCCTTGTTTTGAAAGGAACATGGAAGATCATCTCATTCTAACACCTCTGCAATGGTCAAGGACATCTTTCATCATACCAGGTTGCTCAAAGCCCCATGTAACCTGGCCTTTGTTTGTTTTTCTCATGGCAATGCTTTGAAAAAAAGATGTTTACAAATTTAGAACATGGACACTCCCGATGACTTGTTACCTCCACGTCTGAAATGTCTGTTTGCCATGCCTCTCACCCACAAACTGCTCCCAACACCACGAAAACATCACGCTTACAGCTTTGTCATATTTTGTTGCTGTATGTTATAAAATCTCTCTGGATCAAGGCTGACTCGTCTGAACCTAGAAGCTCATTTTCCATTCTTCCCCAGATATATCTCTGTCCGTATCACAAAACCAAGAAGTGAGGTTGGAGGCTCAGATATAGAGTAAACTTATTAGAAATTTGTGAGGATCAGCTGAAAGCAATGAAAATATACATAGTAACTTAGTAACTAAACTGGCGATGCTTTCTGGAACTGATTCCTATACTTCCAGCTGTTAAATGGTTCTTGTGACTCTCTGAACTTTGCCGCAACTCTGTACTCTCTGGATTGTTGCATTTCTTTAAATCACCTCATACCAAAGTCTATATTTGAGCAGAAAAAATTCCATTTGTCTCTCTCTTTCTTGTAATGGTGATATTTTTTTAAAGGTTTGAGTGGCAGATTCAGAATCACAGAACTCACACAGAATGACTAGATTGGACGAGACCTTCAAGATCGTTGAGTCAAACCACGCCCTAACATCTCAACTAAATCATGACACTAAGTGTCATAACAATCTTTTATTAAACACATCCAATGTTGGTGACTCCATCACCTCCCTAGGCAGGAAATTCTAGTACTTTATCACCCTTTCCATAAAAAAGTTTTTCCTAATATCCAATCTATATTTCCCTTGGTGCGTCTTGAGCCTATGACCTCTTGTTCTGTCAGTTGCTGCCTGGAGGAAGAGACCAACCCCCACCTGACTGCACCCACCCTTCAGGAAGTTGTAGAGAGTGATAAGGTCACTTCTGAGTCTCATTTTCTCCAGGCTAAACAGCCCCAGCTCCCTCAGCCGTACCTCACAGGGTTTGTGTTCCCAGCCCCTCACCAGCCTCGTTGCCTCCTCTGAATGTGCTCAAACATCTCAATGTCCTTCCCAAACTGAGGGCCCAGAACTGGACACAGCACTCAAAATGTGTCCTCACCAGTGCTGGGTACAGGGGAAGAATGACCTCCCTGCTCCTGCTGGCCACACCGTTCCTGATAATTGTGAGAGATGACTGTCATTTGTACCCCTCAAATGCTTCCTGTCATGGTTTTAGCAATGAAGTCCAACGTGTCCTGTCAGTATCTGGTCTGCAGTTGTGCATCCTTACATGTTACCAATAAGTAAAATTTTACAAAAGGAAGGTCTTGTGAAGTCATGGCTCCTGCCTGTTACTTTGGCTAAGTAGAAAAGGATTATGGGAAAGAGATTTAGCAGAATTAGAGGTAGAAAAATAACTTGTATAACCATTGCGTGTTCACATCATGGTGTACGGTGGTTGGCTGGATTATGTGTCTTATGATTTAAAACTATGAACCTGATAAAGGCCTAACTGCTTAAAAAGGCCTGGATTTTGCAATAAAGCAGCTCTTCTTTGCACCTGCCTGGGGACTCTGTGCCACTACAGACCCTCACTCACACTTGCACACCGAATACTGGGCTCCTCACTCATAACTGTTCCATCAGGTCACAATCCTTTCAGTGTGTTTGTAGCAGTAATTTTTGTTCCTGTTTTCCCACAATGAGGAATATAGATTCTGGTCTGTTTCGAACACACCACAGTGTGTCTACTTGCATGGAAGAGTGAGATGGGTTTTAATTAATAATTTTACTTTGCAGCTTTTCCCATTTTGGACAATCAAAATCTACACAAAGCATCTGTCTTGCCACTTTTTTCTCATTTTAATTTCCAACTTCCTTGACACATTCACAAAATCTTTCATTTCTAAGCACATAGTTCATTTCTACCTACAAAGCTCTCTTTTTATACATAATAAAAAAATCCCATTGCAAAAATACCTGAGGCAAACGAAGCAATGCAGTGACACTTCTTAGTAACTCGCACATTCATTCTTCCTCTGCAGTAAAGCTGATGGGCAAGCTGGTTAAATTGCTCGACTGCATCTCAGAGATGGAGTATGAGAAGATACAAAACTACAAAGAGAATAGAGAAAAATTTGGTTTTGGGGGGAAAAGCAACAAATTTCAGCTAGTATCAAATAGCACAGACATCCATAGGCAAAAATTTACATGCCATGGAATGCGGGGCTATTTTGTTTATTTTTCTTTCTAGACTAAAAATGCTATTATATCCATCCATAGTTCAGTGTCTGTTTTACTGATTGTATTCTTTCTGGAAAGGCATTTTATAGGTTTTAAATAGCAAAGGCAAAGTATTGCCTCCAGGAAAATCATCTCCTGAACCAAAAAAATCTATTATTCTGACTTTTGAGAACACTGAGTGAGCCAAAGCAAACAATGATAAAGGACTATAGTAACAGAAACTCTCCTGAAAAAAATAGGGGATTTTTTTCCTAGATGGAACTATATAATGGCTTGTCTAGTGCTACTTTAACCAGAAATAGAGTAATTATGAGTGAAATACATGCAAAGATTGGACAGTAGAGGGATATTTAACTTGTAACTTCCTAACGTGCACATGAAGTGGATTATTCTGTGACCCTGAGCAATTTCACACAATTCCCAGGCTAGATTATATTTCCATATAACTGATATAAAAATTAATGTATTGAATTCCTTCAACTGCTCTTCTCCTATCACTTCCAATTTGATGTATCATTTTACCTCTGGAAATCTGGCAGCGAGGCACAAGTGTCTTTAAAAATGTCTGGAGTTAAAAATAAGAAAGGATCTTTTCAAATAAGAATTTATCTTATAATGCATTGTCATTCTTGGGGAAAAAAAGTCCCACACTGCTGTCATACATTTAACCAGCTCACAGACCATATTATTAATACCTTGACTGGAATTCATGCAACTTGCTGACAATAGTCACAATCATGGGATTTTGCTTTTACATGGATAACCTATACCTGAAAACATATCCAGCAAAACAAATGGAAAAACCACATTAAAAAAAAAAAAAAAAAAGAAAAGAAAAAGAAAACATACTTTTCTTCAAGTCCAATTGTGACTTACCAAGGGACGTTAATGCACATTTTGTAGAAGTCTCTCTCGAAAGGCATGTGGTGGACATTATGGTGATGCACAGTGAAATTTTCCTTGAAAATGTACCAGAAGAATGGGAATAATTCCCTAAGGGGACAAGGGGCAGACTAAGCATCAAAATTGACCATGAAAGGTAATTTTGCTCAGCAGCCGATTACAGTTTATAAACAAGTCCTGAAATTCTGATGCACTATTGGGCTCACCTGTAAATCAACTTGGATCTTTCCATGAGCTAAAAGTGAGCTGGATCGCATCCCATGTGCTTTTATCTGTTGAGAATAAATCCAATAGAATGTTGAGTTTTAGCAAGCATACCAGCCACCATATTTTTAAACACATGTGTATACTTGCACACAGATTATTTAGCAGATGCAGTCTGATAGGTTTTTACAGTGATGACCCTCAGGGCTGTGAGAGACTATTCACAACTTCAGTGAATAGAATACAAGAGCCCTCAGCTGGAAGCCTTGGAGTAGGTGGCATTAGGTGTTTGGCTAGTAACTGCTGAAAAACTAGCAAATGCTTAGAAATGGGACCAAAGATGTCTTCTGCCTTCCTTCTTGGAAAGCTTCTGCTTCTGTCTTCCTGGTCCTGAATTAAGGGGAGATTTGTTGGTTTATAGTCATCCATCATCATTCAGATTTCCCACTCAAACCCTCCAGCTTCTCGACCTATTTTCTTCTCCAAAGGAAAAGCACAGAAATATGTTCCTCCTGCTTTATAGCCATTTTCTTACTGTTTCATCAAATTTCTCAGAGCTAGAATTCAGGTGTGGATTAAAAGATATTTTTTTAAATATCTCTGGAATATGTGAAGAATAATAAAATGCTTTTTTTGAATTTGCTGATCTTTGCACCAAGAAAGCAAGAATTTAGGGTCAAGCTATTTATTTCAGGAGCTACTGGGTTAGCTTGTGCCCTCAGATAAAGTATTCACTTCTAAGGGTCTAACTAGTAACTGCAGCATACAGCTGACCAGCAGTTAGATATGTGATGGTTATTCAGAAAAGTTCTGATTATTTGTTTTTGTTCTTTCTCAGGGTTTATAAGAAAGACTTACAAAACAGTCTCTATGAATCTCTTGTATGAGACACATTTCTGCCTAAAGGCAAGAATGGTTCTAGAAGCAGACATACCTAGGAGCTTTTATCTCTTTTAAAACCACTGAAGGTATTTTATCTCAAGTTTCACAAACATGGTTAATCTTTCTGGCTTTAAATATGTTCCAGCTGAGATTCTTCTTATGTCTTTAATGGATGTCAGTAAGTCTTTAATAGCTAACAACTTAGTCCCAAAGTAACACAGAAAGAAGATCAAGTAGTTCTGTAGTGGTCATACAGTTTGTAATGGTGCAGCACAGTGGAAATAACTTAAGCCTTCAACCTTAGTTAGGGAACAGAGGTACCAGCAGCTCTGCCATGCTGCCTTGCGTTTATGGATGTAGGAGGAGAAAAGAAGTAAATGTTTCATAGGATGTCAACATTTCTACGTACCTATCGAGCTTTTGTTTGTCTTCAAGACTGCTGCCTTTACAAGCCATTTTCATTCCTTCTTAAACCCTTTCTTCTAAATGGACTAGCAAATGGGATGTTATTCCACAATTATCTGTTGCAGTAAGATCACTTGTAGGGACAAACAAATACACCCTGAATAAGGCTAGCAGAAATTGGCCAGTGGGGTAGAAATTCCTGTGTAGAAATTTGCAGCCTCCTCTTTGAGAACTTTGACCTTGCTACTTCAGAATTCTGCTCCATAGACTCAAGTGTCATCGCAGTTATCTGTACATGTCTGTATAATAATTTTGAAGAAGAAAAAGGAAATTAATCTCATACTAATCTGATCATTCACTGTATTTGTGTCTTTGTTGGTCATCACTGATGCATCTAAACCCTTTAAAGCATTTGTCTTCACAAACCTTTTGTTTTACTTATATTTCACTTCTAGTGAATCACTTGGAAAATTAATGTACTGCAAAATTAAAATGTGACATCCTGAAAAATCCTAATGGAAAGCACATTGTGGGACGAAAGACCACAGAGAACCTCCAGAAACTTCCCTTGGTAAGCTGACATAAGACAAGACAGGATTTCAGACCCTACAAATGGTTACAGTTTTCGTGTTACTCTTCCTTGCCATCAGACTTAAAAAAGGAGGGGGCAGGAGCAGGCATTGGCTCTGCCTTCTCTCTCTTTATGGGTCTTGGCAGGCAGCAAAGCATAAATACCATGTGTGGGGCTCTCCAGACCCAGACAACTCTGTGTGGGACAAAACTCAGAAGGGTTAAGGCAGAAGGTCATTCAAATACTCCCAAAGGCATTCAAGAACTGCACAGGAGTGGAGCTCAACACCTCTGCCCAAATTCAAATTCAAATTGCTGCAGCTATGTATTGACAAAATAAAAGATGAAGGAAAGGAAAGGATGGCCTCTGGAAATCAGTAGAGTTAAGCACCTCACAAAGAACCCTGCTCTTGACTGACTAGAAGCACAGATATGTAATATATAGTTTTTGAAGTTTGAAATAAAGACACACCACCCAGTGTGGGGTCAGGGACATCGTGTGGCAGCTTACAGATTGGTGTCTCTGAACCACTATAGGACTGGAAACAGCAGAAGCAATTCTGGAAAGCAAATATTCATCTCCATAACAACAAAAATGAAAACTTTGCATGTTCAGGCAAGTCCTCATGCAACAAACCAGCAGTGAACTCAATAGGATATTGTTCAATGAAAACAGATTTCCTGTATGACTTCTGCTTTGTGGAACTGCTCATCTGTTTGTGTGACATTTCCTACTGATTCCAAGTGCACCAAGGCTACAGTCTTCCCATACTCCTCATCTCTTTCTTCAGTAGTTCTAAATCAAACAAACTAGTTCCAAACAACCTCTCAGAATGAATTACTGTGCAAAAGAAGAACAGCTCTTAGAAAAATCATTTTGGTACATGTGAATTAATAGGAGAGTATGTGAGTCCTTGCTGCCTAGCTCTGTAAAGAACCTCACTATCACAAATGATTCTCTCTGATGACTGAAAAGAAGAAAAACTCTTGAGCAATCAAGACTACTCTCTGTTTTTGCTGCAAGACTCCTGTCATCTCTTTAGTGACTCAGCAGCTGGAGTACCTGAATTCATTCTTTTCCTCTTCCTTTTCTGTGATCTGTTCTGATTTTCTGTTGATGAAATATTGTCCTTTAAATATTCCTCTAAATTATGTTTAACACAACTTCTCTGCCTAAACACCCAGATAAGGATGTTTCCTTTTCTTCAAATACCTGGGAAGAAAAATACATAACATCCTGAGACAGACTCGATCTAAAACACTCCAGCTAAAAATCAAAATTATTCCTCCTAGTTCTCTTTAAGGAGAGATAAAGCTGGTTTCTTATTTAAATTTGACATATGGCTACCAAATTTATTAGTAGTCAGATTTCTGATTCTTTTTTGGTTCTGAATATCACATGTGTGACATTCACAAAGCTACATCCATGTGAAATAATCCACAGAAAATGTGGTCTAATTTTTGAGAAGTTCCACACTGGGTTTATGTAGTAATTAGGAGTGACTGATCATTACTTGACAACATACTAGATTGCTATTGTAGCATTTGATAAATAAAATCTGAGTAGCTGGTTGAATCATGAAAGAAGTGCTAACTAGCACATCTGAGAAGCAATGGAATTTTTTTCTAAATGCATTATTCAAGAAGCAATTTTTCAGTCAGTATTAGAGGTGATATTGGGCAAAGTACAGGACAAAATGTTGTTCATTGTTAAGGCATAGTTTGGTATATTTGCTGTTTAGTAAATTTGTCATTCTGCTGTTCATTTGAAAAGTTTTGGGAACACAGCCTGAGGCCGTCAAACTTTGTTCTTTTGGAACTGATCATTTTTTATCCAGTCTGAAAATGGTTTATAATTCAAAAAAATTGCCAAGACTATTACAGTTTCAAAAAGGTTATTTGCACACAAGCTGCAGAGATACTGTGTGTTTTGCTTATGTCTGAAAACACTTTCAATATCAGGTAAGAAAAAACCAACCGTGAATGTTTTATGTTCATCCTGGTGTAAAATGTCAGAACAGAAGTCAAGAAGTGCAAGGTGCTCCCCTAACACATTCTGACATTAAAAATTTTTGATTTTATGAATATGTGCCCTATAGCTTATAGATTTTTTTCCTTTTCTTTACTTTCTTGTCCTTAGTCTTTTTTCTTATTTAGCGCTTATCCATGGGAAGCAGATTCCCTTTCTAGTCAATTTTGGCAGCTGTTTTCATCAGAGAACTTGATTCTTTGAAGTTCTGGAATTTATCTGGTGGTTGCTTAAAGAGCACTGTCCGATCTCCTGAAGATCAGAGATTGAACTAATTCTGATTCTTGATTCTAAATGCTGATAATCAGCATATTCCTGATTTAGTTGCTGGCAAAATCAGCTCTGAGCTTCTCAGCCAACAGTGACATTTTTCTGCTCAAGACCCTGACAACCATAAGATGTACGACATGCTGACTTCAAAGAAAGGGTAGAGTTTAAATGGAAAAGCATTCATGTCACTTTTACGACATTTAGGGGCACAGGGAAATGAAGGGAAAAGGGACACTAGATAAAATAGCCCAAGCAGTTACCAATGACCTAATTATTCCTTCCATAGTATTTTGGAAATGATAGCCATAGCTTCACTGGGTACCCTAGACTTCAATATGTTCAGGTAGTGGGAGAGCAGATACCTTTCTTCCCACAGTTGCACGTTCCCCATATCAAGAACCAGTGCTGTTCAGTGTTGAGGCTGAAATACCTGATTTGCAAGTGATGCCTTTCTTTTGTGGTACTACTCTGCCTTTGACAGTTACTAACCAGCATAGATAGTTTTGATCTTCTTCTGAATCTATAAACCCCTCTTATGTACCATCTTATTCCTAGCAGCCTTTGTTCCTTGATATATTATACCAGCTTTCTTGAGATCACTGCTGCATCAAGCCTCAGCTTGTAGTAGGAAACCTAAAAAAAGTGTCCTTTGAAAATATAATCAAAGTGATTAACTGTATACAAGTGACAGAAGAAGACGCAAACATTGAAAATAAGTGCTCAGCAGATAACAAACTTCAACTTCTCTCCGACAAATTATTTAACATGTTGTCTGAGTATTCACCAGTTTGAGTCAGCTCCTGCAATTTCCCTCTCCCAAGTTTCATCTCCTTCATATTAAAACAGTAGCTGATTCTGGACAGAGGATTTCTCTGCAAGGTCTGAGGCTTTTCACAAGGCAGAGGTATCACTTGGGACTTTTGGACTGTAATAGGAAGCATCCTTTAGATGTCAAGGAACCCATGTATCATTGTTTCCAGCACTCCTGGTGTCCCCTTCTTCATTTTGCTGAAGCACATTACCTCTTTACTAAATGCAATTTGAGAGGATTTAACAGATGAGGTTTATTTGTTCTAGTCAGGTCCACATATTTCTATTTTAAAGTATCCCTTCTCCTTCTAACATTGGTCAAAATCTTGAGGCTGAAATACCATACAGCCGAACAAAACCTGTTCTGTGGTTTTAACACATACAACCAGAATAGAATCAGAAATGCCACAGATTATAAATATCAAAAGGACACTTTTATAGTCAGTATAATTATTTACTATAATGTATTAGACATATATTCTTATATTATAATCAGAATAATGCAATAATGTAATGAGTATGTAATAATACAGTAATAATATTATAATTAAATATATTGCCAGAATAGTGACAGATTGATTTGACAACAGGATAAACAGCAGATTATACATAATATACACTCAGATTTCCTGCAAACATAAATAAAATTATAAGTTTTGATAAATTTTTGATATCTTAATCACACCTGGCTTTGCCTCACGTGACCAGTTAAAAAAAGCGAAACAGTTCCTTGTTGATTCCATAGCTATAAATATGCCAGCCTTAAATTTGCAGCTAGGTGGTACTACCATTTTGATTTGCTGATGCTCAGCAAGTCTCTACTTTGTATAAATAAAGCCAAAATAGAGATTATTTACAATGTTCTGACACACTACAATATCTAATGTAAAAATACATTGATTCTCAGTACACCTCCTTACATTTAAATACAAATATTATTACAACTATCAAAATACATGAAAAAAATTGTATTCATTTTTTTTTCATCAATCTGGTCCATCATTTAATTCAGAATATTAATTATTTACCACAATTTTTGGTTTTCTCATCCTAGAGTCTTATCAACAACAGTACTTGTTACTATAAACCAAGTTCATTCTAGTGAAACTTAATGTTTTTTGAAATGTCAGCTTCTTCTGCCATGCTAAGGAACAAAAGTCTTCATACTTAAAATTAACATTTCAGGTGTTTCTTGTTTCAAAGCAAAAAGTGTAAAATGAAGCCTAAATAAGTATATGAGTTTGTATATGAAAGTCATACCTTTTTTTTAATACTCCTTTATGAGATTTGAATGTTATGCCTAATGTAAGCCACACAACATGTTTTCCTAGTAATACCATATTCTCATTAAATTTGTATATATTTACTAGTGTTTTGTGAGTTCCATTTGTTTAACACAAAAACATATTCTTGTTTCAGTACAACTATTTTGTTTCATTATTCCAGTATGTTTGGTCATTAAAAAATTAAAAATTGATTTTCATGAGAGTATCTGAAACTTAATCATGTTTGCTTTCCTTTCCCTTCACCTTCTAAACACCCCTGTATCATCACTATTTGAAGCAGATTATTAAGAGGGATGAATGAGACTGGATACTTACCTTGAAAATTGACTCCAGCTGCTTTCCTGTGGTGACAACTTTTGTTATCTCTTTATGGTTGCTTGTTCAACCACCAGAAACAAATTGTTCAAATTCTTTCATTAGTACTTCCACTGCCACAGGCTTGGGAAACAAATGTTTAGTACTTCCATGGTAAATTTTTTATAGCAGCAATCTGCAGATTTTGCGCACAAATATAAAACTTCAACAATGTAAAATTGTTTGGAGAATTGAAGACACCAGCATCCAAGAAGAATAAGATTACTTCATTTCTGTCCACTTCTACTGTGTGCTGGCATTACAATGGCTAGAAATATTCTGATATTTGAGATGTGTGAAGTTTGATTCCTGTGTCTATACAAGGTGGAAAAAAAGCACAGCCAAAACAGGGCAAGACTTTGTGTGTAGCTGCTCACTAGATAAAATACCTGAATGCCATAGACCCTACAGCTCTTTCCTCTCCAATTACAGATTGGAGATGCATTTCCTTCTTTATTTGTAACCCCAAAAGCAGCTGAATAGCATCTGGGTGCATCAATCCTCTGAAGTAAGTGCAAGAGGAGCTGAGAGATCCTTGAAGGATCAAACACTCTGCCGCTTCTGGAACATGCAAGCTGAAGAATGGTTTTGACTCAGGGGTCATCCTAAACCACAGGTACTTATTAATTTGTATGCAATCCACATAATAACCATGCTGATGTTTCAGTTACTAATTCTGTACAATTGGTGAATAAAATTATGATGAGGTACTCTGGAAAATCTGCCCTATTTGCAGAGATGTTGGGTATCTCAGTATGAAGAAGTCATCAAGATAGCCACAGGGTTTTTTATGTTGTTCTATTTTTTATCCCGCTCACCCCTAGGTTAAACAAAAGTATTCAATTTAAAAGAATATACCTGGTCTGGAAATCTGTAATGCCATTAAATGCCTTGTGTCTTGACACAGTGCACAACAAATTGGCATAACTTTTTGTCCCATATTTGGGTGTATTTCATTCCCATCTGCTTATATTCTTTGATGTTCACAGTAATAACTGCCAGTCACTTGGGTCTCTTAGCTATCATCTGCACCAATAAAACCTGACACTGCTTTCATAAAATAATGTCAATACTATATCAAATTCTCCAACATATTCCCTGTACAGCTGCACCAAGTGACAGAAGTAAAACTGCCTTCAAACATAATTTATAAAATCATAAGAGAAGCTCCTTTTAAAAGCAAAGCTTAGCTAACTTGTAAACAAGATGACAAATCACGAGCAGGTTGGTTTAGGCTTTTTTTTCTAGAACAGAAAAGGTCATAAGAAACATTTTTTTTCTCGTCTGCCTCCTTACCAGAGGCAGCAATATAAAAAGTGAGAATAATCAGTGAAAAGACTTATCAAAACAAAAATAAGTTTTTATGCCTGTCACAATTTAGAAACAAAAACATAGGAGAAAAGGGAGAGAGAGATCCAAATGCTTTACAAATATGACAGGCTTTATTCTCCTTTCCATCTGATATCTGCCCTTGCTGGTTGAGTACAGACACAACTTAGGCATAGTCACAGTTGCATTTGGGATCTTCTAATGCTTAACATATGCTCCCTTACAGCTAGAGAACTGGCATATCAGTGTAGACTTTTTTCATTACTTTTTTGCCCAGCATAAGTTCTTGTTTTAGTAACAAAAAAAAACCCCAAAACACAAACAAGGCTACAAAAAAAAAAAAACAAACCCAAACCCCAGCACATCATTTGCTTTACTCCTATTTATTTTAGATAAAATACTGTCATGTAGTTGTTTATAGCAGATATTTTAGAATCAGCCTGACTTTTGTCAGTAAAGTGTCTTTTCTAAGACAAACTATTTTTTATATAAAAAAGATAAGAAATTTCTACACTTAACCCTTCTGAAGCAAATATAATTACAGAGGCCTTTATCAAAACACAATAATTATTTAAAGATCAATTATTTATTCCAAATTACCAGACTTTAAGTGAGCTATTTTGAAATCTAAGACATATTTTGATGTATGTAAACTGAAATAATTCTAAGCCATGAATGAGCTCACTGGAAAACATTAAATGCTCACCTAATTAACTCACTGGAAAACATTAAAGGCTTGGAAAATTTTGAAACTGGCACACTTTCAGCAAAGATGTTGCAGTAAAGATAAGCAACACAAGATCATTAGGATGATGGTCACTTGCTTCCTCTCGAACTTAAATTGTCAGCTATCAATAGGTATATTTTAAAGGAATCTGAGAAAACAAACTTTTCAAACACTTATTTATTACTAAATATCAAAATCCACAGTTTAATACAAAGTACTCACATACAGGCCAGCATCATTATGTGTTAGAAGTGGAAATAAGGGAGCAGAGCAGTGACTGCATCTTTCTGTAGCACTTCACTTGTAAAGTGAGGAAACATTATGATATTTTGGGTAAACCACTTGAAATGTCAATGCTTTTTGAAAGTTAACTGGGCATTTTTGTCTTGGAAAATACATTTAGCTGTTTAGAGACATACATTCTGTTTAGAAATATACATTTTACAAATTGCTAAAAAGATGTGGATCAGGACTCTAACAAATCAAGTAGCTACTCAAAGCAGTCTTGACTGTGGACCCCATAGTACAGCTATACCTAAATATTATTTATAATTTTTAACTGAAAATAAATTGCCTTCTTCTTTATGAGGCAACATTTTCTGAAAGACTAAGAAAGGATGTAGGATGACTGGAAGAATGTAGAATAAATCCTTCCTGTGGTCTCCTCACTGGCTTACAAAACCAGCTAAGAGCTGAGGAGACTGTCTTGCCCTCTCCTAAGGATCCGAAGATGTGGTGAAAATAACGTCCAGGAACAGAATGTAATATTCCTGGAATCTCCTAGAACATCCATGATGTGAAGGAGTTCTGGTCTGCCTCTTACACTATGATTTCACCAGTCATAATGAAACCCTGATCTTTGTTTGTAGTTTCCGTACCTCGCTGAGAAATAAATAATTAATAGGAATAATAACAATAGACAACTTCTTTACTGCTATTCATGAGAGAGACTTTGAATTTTAGTGAAAAAAAAATATGCCAGCAGCCCATATGGGAGCAATAAGCATCTCTCTTTTGATTTGTAAGGCATGATTACTTAAACTGCAGTGTGCCGTATTTGTGAAGTCAATGGTTAAGTGGTATTTACAGTGACTAATATAAGAGTTTAGAAAGAATGCTGTTCATAGAAGTGTCTTGCAATGTTAAGATGTACCAACAATTCAGAATTGTGAACACAAGGAAAATTAGTGAGCAGCCGTGATGAACTATTTCTGTATGAACTGACAATTACACAGAGATTTCAGCATGTGTTCCTTAGCTCTTAAAAAGTACTTCATGAGGTAGCATAACTGGGCTTGATTTTTTGTTGTTTTCTTTCTCCAAAACTGGGCAGAACACTGTTCATAAGCTCCATATTTCAAGTACAAACATGGCATGTTCTCAGTATGAATTGGGGGAATTGCAATGATCAATTTCCTTGGAGTAATCTACATCCTGAAGCCCAGAAGACAACATTAATCTTCATTGGTTGGCTCAGTTAGGGACTGTGACTCCAAAACTTATTACCTTTCCTCCCTTCAAGGGATGAAGTAATTTTACATCAATTTTGAGCTGATGGCATATTTTTTTTATATAGCCAGGGAGATTTGGCATTTGTTCTTTGCTTCTTTTTTTCTTCTCTTGAGGAAGAATAGGTATAAGAGTGTCGTGTTATTAATTTTGAATATACCATGAAAGCTGGAAAGGAAACCTATGAATTGAGTAGACAAAAAAATGCTTCTATAAAGCAGTGTAAAATGCTGCAGCTGCAGCTTTAAAATCTTTCTCTCTGAGCTGCAACTCATTTAGATCTTCTCCTGATTTTTATGGCACCTAATTGCAGCACATTGACACTGTGACATGGTGGTTAAACAACACCAAGATATTTCTTCTTTTCCACAGCACCTTAACAGTTTCAGCATCCTGTGGTCCATGGGAAGCTATCTCACTAAAGTTTGCTAGGACCTTTCTAAATTCTAGGACCTCTGCAAATGGGGTGGACAGGCTCCTGTCAAGCGTGGATGGCACATTCTGTATATGGGCAGAGGATGAAGGCTTTATGGCTCTCATTTCCAAGGGCCTCTGGCTAGTATGTTGCCATTTCTTAGATGGTGTGATGTGTCTTCATTGTTTATTCCTTAGGCTTTTGATAATCACAAATACCAGTAGAATTTTCTAAGTGACATTTGTTATGCCTACCTTCCTCAAGAAAGCAATAGCAGTTTTTGTGCATTTTTGAGGCAAGGAAAATAAAGACTGAAAATGTATATTAAGTGAACTACTGTCATTACAAATTAGATAGTTCATGAGAGCTGGGCAAGGTGTAGACCTCAGAAAAAGAAAAAGGCATGTGAGTACTACAGATTCACAGGTTAGGCAGTAAATGGTGTGAATTTAATTAATATCTAGCTGCTGGAACTGGCCATGATTAAAGAATGAATTAAAAGACCAATACAATAAAACTATCTTTTTAAGCTCTCAACATTTTTTAGTACAATCATTCTGCCAATGCCTTTCAATTGCAGCTCTTCCTAACACAATGTTTCTCTGTGCTATGTGAACTCTGTGGCTAGTCTTGAAAGGGTTTATTTTGAATAATTGCCAATTTAACACATGTCGTCATTATTATTTCCATCATTGTAAGTTCTAGCAGAGCTGCTGTTATTGTTTTCAAGCTCTCTTTTTCCCCATAACTTGTCAAACATGGCCTGATTTTGCAAAACAGCTGAATGTCATACACAGCCTCTGAGGGTTGAAAACTCCTTCTAGACACCCAGTTGCATGCTACAGAACACGATTTAGCCAGAAGCAGATTGACCTAGAAACAAATTACTATAAATCATAGAATACTCATTGAAGATGTTCACTGATAGGTTTATTGAAAACACAATCTAAGATTAAATACAGAATTAAACTCTAAAGATAACTTAGGTACTCTCCTAGAAAATAAAAGGGGAGAAAAAAAAAGTGAGAGAGAGAAAAAGAATAGATATTCAAGACATATTGTTTAGACATTGAGAATATCCACTATAGATTTATAAAACAAATTCTTTTTATCTCATGTAAAACAAGGCATCAAGGATGACTTGTAGCACAGCAGTATATCTCATACTGATATTTAGCTCTACCCTGG
>JAWWMU010000106.1:81816587-81878544 GCA_035048155.1 Cinnycerthia olivascens | reverse complement strand
GACATCCCTAGACTTGCACTATAGTTACTGTTGATGTATCTAGCTCAAAACTTCAGCTAAATTCCATATATAAGACAACTCCATAAAAAAGTTGAACTAAGAAGAAAATAGCAGTTAAAATCTGATAAATGCAGATGATTTAGGATAACTGTATTGGATTTGTAGGGCTAAACATTGGTAGCAGGGGCGGCTACAAGGGTGGCTTCTGTGAGAAGCAGCCAGAATCTTCTTCCATATCCAGCAGAGCCAATCCCTGGCAGCTCTAAAGAGAGAAGTGCTGCTGGTCAAGTCTAAGCCTATTAGAAATGGTGGTAACACCTCTGTGTTAACATACTTAAGAAGGAGAGGATAGAAAAATTTGTTGCACAATTGAAATTGTAGGGAGAGAAGAGCAGAGAGAGAACGTGAGATAAACAACTGCAGACACCAAGGTCAGTGGAGAAGGAGGGGCAGGAGGTGCTCCAGGTTCCAGAGCTGAGATTCCCCTCCAGATGGAGGTGAAGACTGTGGTGAAGCAACTGTGGCCCTGCAGCCCATGGAGTTCCATGGGGATCCAGAAATCCACCTGCAGCCTGTGCAGGAGCCCCATGCCAGAGCAGGTGGATGCCTGAAAGGAAGCTGTGATCCTGTGGGAGGTCTATAGAGAGAGAAACCCTGCTCCTATGCTGGAGCAGCCTGTCCTTGAAGAACTGCATCCCATGGAAGCGTGACCCATGCTGCAGCAGTTTTGGGAGGATGGTTGCTGCTAGGAGGGACTCACATTTCACACAGAGCAGTTCACACAGAACTGTTGCTCGTGAGCTGGACTCATAGTGGAGAAGTTCATGGAGGACTGTCTCCCGTGGGAGAGACCTCACGGTGCAGCAGGGGAAGGACCACTCTCCCTAAGCAGTGGGAGAAACAACCTGTGATGAACTGACCATAAACCCCCATTCCCTGTCTCCCTGTGCCGCTGGGGGAGGAGGTAGAGCTGAGAAGGAGGAAGTGAGTGGAAGGTATTTTTAAGCTTTGCTTTAATTCACATGATCCTGCTCTGATTTTATAAGTAATAAATTTAATTAAGGTCTCTAATTCAAGCCTGTTTTGCCTGCAATGGTATTTGGTGAGTGATCATTCCTGATTCTTAGCTCATGAAATCTTCCTTATCCTCTCTCTGACCTGCCCAGCTGCAGAGGAGCTTTGATGAGTGCCTGTAATCCAGCCAGGGTCAATACACTACAGTAACATATGAACAAGCTCATAAGAAGAAACTAAGGAACTTTTTTCTGCCTTGATTTTCTGTGGGCTGTTAATGCGGTGAGACTTATTGTGATTCGAATGACAAGTTAGATTTCGTGGAGCAATGCCTTCTAATCTTATGATTTTAAATTTGTAGCTTAACATCTCATCAACCTTTTCAAGATGTTCTTGTCCTCTGCCCATATGCAAAAAGCAGGAATAAAAAGCCACGTGTCTGGTCAAACCCACAGAATGCTTCACACTCCTACGTTATTCTGTTTTCTCCAATGCATGACCCGGTGGCTGCATCAGTATGCACAGCACAGGAGGATTGGTAGGAGTGACAGAAACGATCGTTCTGTCTTTCACACTTTCCCCTTTTAGCCCAAGCACTAAAGCAGGGCAGGTCACTGCAGGCTGCCTCCACAGGGACTTTTGTATCTTCCTGCCCCTCCAGGAACTGCAGCAGCTCTGACACACCATCTTGCAAAATAGTTACCTAAACAAGTTGTCAAGGTAAATCAAGAGCAAGCAGATGGATCACAGAAGGAATAGAAGTTACTTCAATCTCTTATAACACTTATTTCTGTTCAGTAGTAATTGATATTCTACTCCTTACATAACAAAATTAAAGTTGGTCCTTATTTAGGTATACAATTATATTTTATTTCAAGACATGACAGAGTAATTTGAATCAGTTTCCTAAAATTATTTTTCTATTTTCCAGGTGCAAGTAATTCAAGAAATTCTCCTACTTGGATTTTAGCATGCACAATGTACATTTCTTTAGCTCTTCTTGAAGAAGGGAACTGAAAAAATATTTTACATCCACTGACATCCCTTGCTTGATATAATTGAGCACTGTTTCATATGCATGACATATTCAATTTTTGCTAATTTTTTGGAATACATCAACAAAAATATTCATATGCATAAAAAAAATTAGGTACTGCTATCATCCAATTTTCTTACAGATATGAAAAGCAGAATTAGAAAAAAAAAACCAAAACAACAACACAAACCCTCCTAACTTTAGAACATACTTTAACATTCTTGCTTCTTAAACTGGAGATTTAAAGTCTCAAAACTACCATACTAGAGGTAAAATATTTCTTCTATTAAATCTGATACAAGGAGCAAACAAACAAAGTATGTATTCTTAACTGAAATTTAAATAAATATGTATAAACAAAAATTGTCCTGAGACTGTGCACAGTAATACTTACAAATGCTAAGAAGTGAAACCTTCCTCTCATGTGCCTCTTTTTTATTGAAAGGTAGCTCATAGTCATTAGCCCTTGAAAATTACAAATGCCAATCATTTGCTTTCAGCCTACATTATTTTGGTAGGTAGGGTTATTCTAATCTGATGGAGGTCAACAACAGTAGGTGAAAATAATTTAGTGAAAGAACATCCTGTCTCTTATCCCTGAAGGATACCTTAAGGGAAAAAAAGGCAATGTCAAAAATGTAGACATCAAATGCAATGGGAACATCAGTTTTTCCTTACATGTTAATGTTTTTGGGACTTCTCAATACAAGTATGCTGAAGAAACAGTCATTAAGGAAAACCAGGTAAACAACATTTTTCTTACTTGCGTATTTAAGAAAGCTTTTGCTATCTCTTTGTTATCAGCCAGCACAGGGAAGTGCCAATGGCAGTTCTGGATGGCTGTTGCTCCTTGACTTGTATTCTATTGCATGAAGCCAAAGCAGGTTAGGAAAAAAAAGGTCAGTCAAGAGAGAAGTAATCTTAGTACCTCTAAAATAATTCTCCATTGTTAAAATTTAAACTTGTCCCAATCAACCTGTCACTTCTTTGAAAGGATGTTGGTGCTGGCAGACATGAACAAAAGGTCAATAAACTCCAAATCCAGAAGAATCAAAGAGCTTTCAGCCTGGAATGAAGCAGGCCATGTAAAGATGAAAAAGCATAGGCTAACATAGTTGGAATTCCCACTCCTGTTTCTTTTGTCCAAAGTAAGAAATAACTTTACTGATTGTGCCACTAGAGATTGTTTCTTTATCTCCACTAATTCATCTGCAAAGTACCATTCTCACCTGCTTAAAAGAGGAAAAACAGACTCATTCAACCATTTTATTGCAAAATCAGTAGGCCTAAATATATGAGAAATGATGGCAATCGAGTGTCTCAGTAGAACAACCTGGAGGATTAAATAAGGCACAAAACAGGAGAGCTTCTAAAACCAGCCATGAGAAGTACTAGTCAGAGACTTAAATGGAATTTTTGTGAACTGAGTAGCCCAAATTCTCTTTTGCCATATCATATCACAATAGATCACATTTTCAAAACTGACTTTGACTGTTTTATGCTTTTCTCAGACTCATGCATCTGTGAATATTTAGAAGATTATTTAAGTAGAAGTTTGAGAGTTTGAGTTTCTGTTTAAAATATTTTCTTGATTAGTAAGTTTTAATATACAAGTAGTGGAAATGTTGAATTTTGCATGACATCATTTCTGTAACTCCAAGATAGACAGGACTTATTTGAAGCTGAAAAGACTTATTTCATTTGGGAAAAGATAAATACCCAAGAAAGTGCTGAGCTATCAAAACAATTCTGAGTTAGAAATTACATCCTGAGCTAATCATGCTCATTCACTGCCAAAAGCATCTTCCTTCCTTGCTTTCTTACAGTAGTAGAAATAGCAGCTGCTGTTGAAATCTCCCCTGGAGATTGTTAGAATCTCCACGAGGAAAAGCTTTGCACTGGAGGCCAATTTCAATGAATAACAGTAACTTTATTGTATGTGATAATTTTTTTACAATGGTGCAAAAATTGGCACTTATTTTCACACATGTCAGCCAAAGGAAGTCTTTCTAAATATACTGTAACTTCCCACCTATGGAGGCAAATTCTTGTGTGTTGTGCTTCTGCATTACTGGGAGGCTCCACGTCCTCTGCACTCACAGCTTAGTACATAAGGTGCTCACTGCAAGACATAAGGTATTGACTGTAAGACATTATCCTTACAGCAATATTGCTGAGGCCAAATATCCTTCTAGATGACTTTCAGAGACTTTTGTTTCCCAGCAAAGTAAAGGAGGAACTTTTAAAATTCTGATCTATTTATGTGATTGTTTATAAATACACATTGCCTTTCCCGAGTCCACAAAAACTGTGAAAATAGATTGCTGTGCAATGCACATAATCCTTGGATTTCAGAGGTTGAAGGAAAGATTTTTATTGCTGTAAGATTATGAAACCAATATTCACTTGCTGAATTAAGAGGAAAATCCATTTTAGATGCATTATAGCACAAAAAATAAAGGAAGTGCCGAGGTTTTCACTGAAAGCTGTTTTAGGGTGTCATAGCTATCTTGTAAAATCAGACACTTGATCAACAGTTTGGTAAAATGCTGCTCATGTTTATTTTGGTGCAACTAAGGTCAGAGCTACTCTAATCATTGTTTGTTTTAAACAGAACCTCCAAATAAATTTCTCTATGATAAATTAAATATTGACAAAGAATAAAGTATTTCTGAGCAAGCATCAGTAACAATAAGTGTGTTTAAACAATAAAATTAAAGGGTGTCCAATAGAAGAGCTTGAAGAAGTGTGTTGTTTTTAAAACCAGGTTATTAATGAAAATCCCTTTGCCTTGTTTATTGACTCTTATTATCTTGTATTGGCAGGTTTAATGAAGACTAATGACCAATTTTACATTTCTTACACTACTGATCTAAAATTTAAAAAAGGACAATAAAATCACTAAAAAATTCTCTATGGAAAGCACACTGTATTCTGAGAACATTATAGCTTCATTAACTTTTAATGAAGTTATTAATTATTAATATACTGGTTATTTCCCTCACTAGTACCTTGATTATTATGTGTTCTACATGGTCATCAATTGTTAAATTAGTGTATTGAGAAGAGGTACTAAAAATCTCTGAATTATGGAATACATAGGAAAATGTAGAATACTAATGCTGCTATATAAAGGGAAAATATTCATTACTGGAAGTTTGACATATTCAACACATGGAGAAATAGGCAATTTTCCACTTCTGTATTTATTCTTCAATACCATATTTTCTAATAAAAAATAGAAAAAATCATCATTGTGAATATAATTATAGTGAAATATTTTTTAAAAACCAAATAGAATCAATTACCTTGATATTAAAGCACTGGAGAATCTCCCACAGGTAGAATATGGAAAAAATAACTTTTTCTTCTCCAATTACTACATACTTTCTCTTACATAAGTCCTAATGTTTGGGTGAGAGCATGAACATCTGAAACTTCTCTTAAGGTATAGCTTCAGCTCAACTCAGTTAGTGTTGCCCTCTTATGCCCGTATCTCATGAGGGAGAACAGAAGTATGCTTCTGGGAATTAAGCTATTCAGATCTCTGTCCATTTGCATTGAAAATGATCTACTCCACTTTCACTCTCCAAGTATGCTGTTTGAAAAGCATGGTCACAGGCATCAGGATTTGCTGAGGAATAAGCTAAGTGTTTTTCCTGGGTACTCTGCTTGTACTGACTTAGTGAAAATATCCACTTTCCATCAAGCCCAATTCCTGCTTAGCTCTTAGCATAATCTTCCCCATATTAATAACATCTTGTTTGAGTCTGCTGCTCATCTCATGTTAGTCAAAATCTGGATCAAAGCCACATGAAGTTAACAGATTTACTCTAGTGTAAGCCCAGTGTAAAAGAAATTACTTTTCATGCAGATTGACTTGTCTCGCTTTTCAGATTTCTTTGCCCATGCATGTAAAGCAAACCACTTTATATGCTCAAGGAAAAAAACCCATCATGCAGAAATTGAAATTTACATCCAATTTCTTTTTTCCCAGTAGATGCTGTGTCAAAGAAAGTAAAACATAAACAGTTGGTATTTCTTCCCAGACAGATCTTTTGAGCTCTATACTCTTCTATGAAATTGTTTTGGTGTCTACTCCTCCAGGTGTCACCTTACTTGAAATTTTAGCTATACCTTTGTTACAAGTATAATGTTTTATCATATAGAGTAATAGGTAAACTTCTGTATTTTTGTAAGCTGTGTTTTCGCAATAAACAATGTCACCTGACACAGGAAATTAAAGGAAAATAAGTGCTACAAAGTTACACCACTACAATGGTATAATGTTCCTACAAAAGTTACATTAACATACATTTTTCAGACCTGTTCAAACTATTTGAATTGATTCACTGAAATTTTAAGGTAACAGAATTAGCAGTTGGGAAAAAAAAAAAAAAAGAAAAAAGAAAAGAGGGATGAATGATTGACCTTTTTTTTTACTTTTTCCAATAGGTACTATAAGCTTTCTAATCTCCTGCATAATTGTTTCACAAGAATTAGACCTGTGAAGTCGTAGGATTTAAGAAACTTGAAATAGTGTCTCCTTTCACATTCCACTTCATGACAATTTATGTATTTCTCTTATTAGTTATTTTGAAGGCAAGTATGGTACAGAACATGCAATTTCCATAGGCATTGTATCCTATCATGCATGATGTGACATGAAAAAAAATAAGTGCGATAAAGCAAGAATACTGAGAAAAATAACATTTTATATTTGATTAAAAAAAATATCCTTTATTTCCTGCCTGGAGCAGGTCTACTGAAAATCAGATATGATATAAAATATATAAGCAATTTTAGACTGCAAAAAATGTTGGATGTTGTAAAAATAAAGAAACAAAAAGAAGAAAGAAGGGAGGAAGAAGTGAAGCTAACAAATCGTTACAACTTGAAAGTCGGAACGGAAAAATCCAAGAATTTCTGTCCAAGTGTCGATTTCCACTAACTGATTTTGCAAACTTATCTGTGTAAGACATGTGATGCAACACTTAATTAGCTTGTACCATTGTTTAAACAATTTAAAGAGAAGGTTATTGATACCAAGTGATGCTTCTGCAGACCATTTCCCTGAGGGCAATGTTTGTTTATGCTATTGCACTGATTGTTCAATGCTACTCGTCCTCACTGCTATAAGGGTCTCAGCATTCTGGTAGCTCTTTCATATTGCTGTAGAAGATCATCAACAGTACTGTGCAACACTGCTGCTAATGAGGCTTGCTTCACATAAAATAAAATGAAGTTGTTTGTAGTCCAGATCAGATCCTCTATTGAACTTCTCGTGCATCACCATGAAACAAACAAATTGAAAAACCCAACTGGGCTGAGAAGAACAGAGATAGCAGGGGAAGGGTAGTAACAGATGACTGACAAAGATGGGGAGACAGGTGTGAATTGCTTTAATCCAGAATCACTTCAGAGGAAATGGTTCTGCTCTCCTAAACTGCAAGAAGTGGTAAATGGCACAAAACCACTGAAGCATAAGAGAAAGTCAAGACTGGGGAGATCAGAGACAGAGTGGATTTGTAAACAGAAAGTAAGTTTTGTGAGGAGGTGAAGCACAGAGCACTGTTCTTTCACAGTTTGTCTGCTGCTTGTGATTCAGGGAGTGGAGCAAAATCTGCAGCAACTCTGCAGAAGGAGTGTGGGATGAGTAAGCAGCTTATGCAAGCTCATAGGAGCAGATGCAAATTAGTAGGTCTGCAGGACAAATAAAGAAATAACCAGTCAAAGATCAAAGCCATAAATCACAGAGCAGGGTAAGGATTATAGGGTTAGTGGCTAGAATTAGATTCAACACAATGTGTAAAGGCAATAAGGCAAGGAAAATGTAATTCCAGGAAGTGAGAAGAGAAATGCTGAGCAACTTGCTGGATATTTATTCCTGACACTAAACAAGGGCACTAATGAGGCCATATTTGAAATGTCACATTGATTTTCTGTCTGATTCATTATCCTATATATGAATATGACTTTATGGAAAGAGTACAGTTTTGGCAGACAGCTGGCAACATACATATCTATGAAGTAAGCAAGACCAAGAAAGGAGCTTTAGCCTATCATATGAACATCCACACTTTAACCCTTTGCTTGCTTTCTGGGCACTGCACTGTCCAGGAGTTTGGCTCTCTAATTAAGGCCCAGCTTGACATATCATGTCCGTGGCACTTTGTTTCTCTGAGGAAACTGGTACAGACCTGTAAGAGAGTCCATAAATTAAAACAGAAGATAAAAACAAAAATATGGAAATGAAATTGTTTAAGTTGTGATGCTCATTTCCTCTTCTGAGGATCCATTTCAGCTTCCACCGATTCCAACTTAATCACTTTCTCCTAGTCTACATCCATGCCTGATTTCCTGGGCAGTCTTCTAGTTATGTACAGGTTCCTTTTTGGTATCTCAGATTCCTGTGAGGCCTTTACAAACCTTGTGAACATCTCCATGGGAAGCAGGGAATTAGCCTTCCTGCAGCAAAAGTGAAGTATTGCTTGACAACCACATTGTGAATAAATGTACTGGCATAAATTCCTGAACTATTGGTCCCATAATCAACAATAAATGACTGTAAAATGTACGGATACATTTATGGCTTTTAGAGTCAGAAGTGGGTTTGGACCAATACCTTTTAGAGAATGTGTCATGGCCTATGTTTGGACCAGGTATAAGAAGCTTGACCAGAAACTAACCAGACAAACTTCTCAATTGTATTAAATGAAAGACCATTATAAATACATTTGCTTTATGATCCAGACACATAAAGAAAGGACACATAAAAGTTTATTAATGGATCTATTAAAATAGGTCAGTTCTCTCTTCAGTATACATGAGTTATATTTCATATACACCATTATTCTGAGAAAAAAGAAAAAACAAACTAATTTGTTTTTTCAAATTTGAAAATGTGAGAGTCTGTGTGATGGCATTGTAATATAGATCTTAAGTGAGTGACATGGTCTAGCTGTAGTAAAACTGAAATACACAAAAATATTTCTCCATAGATCATTTAACAGTGAGCAGGTGTTTTTAAATGCCTTGTGACACTGAGGATAGGAATAATGTGGAGGTAGGGGAAACTGGAAAATAAACCTGAAATCACAATCTGGAACATCTGCTTAGAAATTTCTTGAGCACAAAATAAAAACCAGTGACATCTGCTCTTACGAAAACTGCTTTCTTGAAGGAAATTACACATTCCAGGTAAATTATAATTAAATTCCCCTTACACATGCATGAACTAATTCTCTGTTCCAGGTAAATATTATCCAAGGGTGACTATAAAGAAAATATATTCTGATTGTCCTATGCCTAAAATGGTTGATTTTCTATGGCTTTCCCTGAATTTAAACATATTTGAATGATCCATATGTGAATGGCATATAAATTTTGTTAGTGAGAGATGAATTGTCTCTTTAATATCAGTGATTTCTTGAAAAGAAAAGCTTATGTAAAAAAATTCAAAACAATATGAGATTTCCATCTTTTTCTACATGACAGTTCCTCTAGTAATTTAATGTCAGTCTTGTTAATCCTTGACAAGCTGACAAACCATCAAATTCAACATTATTAGCATGGTAAAGCTGTGAAATCCTTCATCTGCTACCATGATCTGTACAAGGCAATGCAAGGAAGAGTATTGAGAGTTATTTGAATGTCTGCCAGATTAGTTACTCTCTGTGTAAATAAGAGAAGACCAAGTTTATTCTTATCATCTGCCCAAAGGGTGTGCCACAAGGTCTCTGCACACAGCTTTTAGAAAATTTCTTTGTGGCCCTCACAGATCAATGGAAGGCAAACTGATTTACTCAAACACCACCTGAGGTTTCTGGAGCAAATAAACCCTTTGAAGCTGCTGTCTACCTCCTTGTCCCCGGTGTGGTGTTTAACACAGAAACATATCTGGCATGTATCTACACTTTCTGTGGGCACAGCTCATAAATAATCCATAAAATAATTTCTTATAATTAATTAAAATGAAAATTACACTACCTGTGGTCAACACTTTTCTGAGGAGAGCCTCAATTTCCAGCTTCCTGTTCATCCTCCACAGCATCAGAAGCACAGGAATGGTGTAGGCTATGTGATTGCTCACTCCCACCACCTGTGCTTTTAAATAGGGTCACTTGATAAAGTAAAAAAGGAATAGCAGAGTATAATGTAGTACAGGTTCACAATATTAATTTCCTTTAAATTCTTAACACACTAAAATTTGGTGGAAAAGGGAAATAATATCCCAAAGGAAAAGAAAAAAACCTCTGTTAAAAAATATGTGATTCTATTAAGGACATATATATAGAAATACATTTCTAAAATAAAATGTTTCAGGCAGTTTTCCTTAAGAATGAAAGACCTGACTCAACTTTTGTAGTTCTTTCTTCTTCACATGAGAGATCTTACATATGGGCTAGGTTTTATACAAGATTTTCTTTGAGACTAACTAATTCTGAAAGCTTTGTGACCTTTCTGCAAAAGTTTGATTTTTTACCTATGACATTCATAAACAAATGCAGGCTTCTGTTCTGAAAGAGATATAAAGATGGCTGTTGTGGTTTAACCCCAGCCAGCAACCAAGTACCACATAGCCTCTCACTCACTCCCCCACTAGTAGGATCAGAATCAGAAGAGGAAAAGTGTTAAAACTTGTGGGTTGAGATAAAGACAGTTTAATAGGGAAAGAAAAAGCCACACAAGCAAGCAAAACAAAACAAGGAATTAATTCACTGCTTCCCATGGGTAAGCAAGTGTCCAGCATCTCCAGGAAAGCAGGACTCAGTGGTGTGGACTTGGGAAAATAAACTCTGAACGTCCCACTGCGTCCTCACTTTATATCCTGAGCATGGTGTCATATGGTATGGAATATCCTTTGGGTCAGCTGGGGTCAGCCATTCCAGTGTGTCTCCTCCCAGTTTTCCACAACCCCACCACTCCCTCAGCAGCATGGCCATATGAAAAGAAGAAAATATTTCGTCTCTGTGTAAGCCCTGCTCAGCAATAACAAAAACATCCCTGAATTATCAATACTGTTTCCAGCAAAAATCCAAAAAACACAGGCCCAAGCTAACCACTAGACAATTCTACCCCAGCCAAAACTGGTGGAATGGCCACGGGGTTTATTTCCTTTTTTATCTTAGAAGAATAGGTATTTTCTTTTTCAGGAAGGATACAGTGGTTCTTTGTCAGGTAATTGTGGTTTGACCTTTAATTCAATAATGTGTATAAGAGGGTTTATATTGTCACTTACAATATGCTCAGGGCTATGAAGCAGTATTACTAAGCATATTACAACAGCCACAAGTCACGTAAACATATTTAAGATCACAAACTCAACCAGCTGGACACAAGTTTTATCTGGAAGAAATAATAGTACCACCTGGCTCTTCCTCACTGTTGAATGTATTGCATTGTCTGTACATATCATAAGACATCTGAAAAACTCATTTTTAAAGGTTTTGGATTTATTACTTAGTGTCTTTTATTCCATTATGGAGTTGTTTAAAGGTATACAATTAACATAAAGAAATATCTGAATTATTGCTTTAGTTCAATCACAAATAATATAGAAGTTTAATATTTCCTGGTCTAAACTGAAATAGTGATTAAATACTGAAGTCCTGCCCCAATTTAAGACTAGGTAATAATCAGAGTAGCTTGTGATTCTCTGCCTGCCTGCAACCACTTTCCCCACTCCCTTATGAACTATCAGCAGCCTCTCTCATTTATCTAATTCTGTTCATGGCCCCAGAAGAGCTTATTGGTTCCAAACTGGTGGAACTTCGTCCTTGAGTCTTGCCTTTGCACAATTCACGAAGCCGTTGTGCCAGAACAACAGTAGATTTTCCATCCCATCTCTTCATGTCTTCCCCAAGATCACATAGGAGGAACCACAGCTCAACTCATGGGGTGCCACTTTTCTTACCATCTGGGGAATATTTGCATTTAGAAAAAAAATTTTAAAAAATGGATCTTGCTTCTGCAAATTCCAAACCGCTTCCATTTCTTTAGTGTAATATAGGATAGCAGCCCTCAGGTCAAAAGAACCCCAGCTATCTTTCCTTTGGACACCTTTCCTTTTCCTTTGCCATCCTTTGGACCCCAGATAGAAGTCTCCTGCTCCTCTAAGATCATTAGATTGGGTAGTGTTAGAAATGAGGACTTCACTAACTACAGCATATACAATTCCCTGCTTGCCAGGGAAATAAATGGCAGGCATGCTCTGGTGTGAGTGACCTGCAACAATAAAAGGCCCATAACTAATAGGTATTCCCTAAAAGAAAGAAAGAAAATGGAACAGCCAACTATCTCATCTAGTTATTAAATGAGAGAAGAGGAGGTGGAGGGGATGGAATCCTATAACTACTGTTCTTTCTTAATTCAAAGTCAATTTAGACATCCATATGACTTATTAATATCAGACTTAATGGACAAAACTAAGGTCATATTCTTGAAATTAAGATACTGCACAAATGTACCTCTTTATTAAACTCTTTTTGAAAAAGTTGCTATGACATTTTATTACTATAAACTAGGTGATTTCAGTATCTACTTGCTGGCATCCTATTTATCCTACTTATCTCTGAGCCCAAAATGCTGGTGGTGTTGAGAACATTAGCTTTAACAGGAAAACACTAAATATTTTTTTTGACAATTAGTATTTTAAAAATATGGACACATACTTGAATTAACTTTTTATAAATTTAATTTAAGAATAATAGCCCAAATTCTAAACCAAGCACATCTCCACAGCTCCAAGTGATTAAAATGTCATGTAATGCCAGAAAGACTAAATTATCAGTATAAGTACTTTAGCCATACTAGAACATCTAATGCTTTTTTTTAATATGCTATTGCTGTTATAAAAATGCAAGCTTCTCATTAACTGTCTGTAAAAATTTTTATGGATTTATTGCTTAATTAGGTTTATACCTTTATTTGACAGGGGTTATTAAATACAGCATATAATCCTCTCAACTCCATGTAAACGTCCAACTCAGTTTTTATGAGAGCCTACATTAAAGCAGAATTCAAGGAAAAATAAAATCTCTTGATTCACTGCAATGACTCTATTTTTATTTATTTACATTCTATTTATTTACATTCTTTCAAATTTTTTTCTGACTTTTTTTCTGACTAAATAAAGTTATTTCTCCAAACACTGAATTATGATTTTTCTCCCTGAAACATGCATCTACACCTTCTCTGTGATGATGTCTAGCAATATTGAATTTATGATATCCTCCACAAGGGAAGACAATAGGCAGCATGAATGTAACAGTCCCATTTCTCTTATGCCCTGAGAATCTGTGGATGCCACATCCCTGGAAATGTTCAAGGCCGGGTTGGATAGGGCTTTGAGCAACCTCATCAAGTGAAAGGTCCTGCCCATGGAAGGTAAATTGGAACTGGATGATCTCTAAGGGCCCTTCCAACTCTAGCCATTCTATAATTCCATGGTTCTTCAGGGACAAGCAGAAAGGGAACACTCTTTATCATCTGATGTCTAATCCAACGTCTAACTTCAGGGGCTAACCCTTATGGTCCAAAATAAATATTTTTTCAAATACATACAAAGAGGAGAGAGAATCATCCAGGAAAATATCTGGAGAAGAGCAAATATATCATTAATTAGTTGTGCTTTCCTTTTCATGTGTGGAATTTAACTATGTCTCGATAATTGAACATCAAGCAGAATTAATAGTTAGACATTGAGCACAAATCTGTTTGTTGTGCTCAACATGCATTGCTGTACTGAAGAAAATGATGTCAGGTGCTGATTTGATTCCAGTGGTGGCAGTCCTGTCCTACCTGGGCAAATTACCACTTGCCAATGGGACAAGACCCTGTTATTCAGTCTGTCCAAAGAGCCTGCACGTGGTTTAGTGTCAGCCCCGTGTATTGCCATGGGAAAGCTGATGGCATTTCTCACTCAGCAGACATGACAGCAATGTGAGCAGGCATGAGACAGGGTTCTCATTAACATTTCCAAGTCTCATGGAATTATCCTAGCCAATATGATATTTCTGGCTGGTGAAAAGGTGTACTAGTCACATGAATTTTATTGACCCTGGCATGTAGAAGGAGAAACAAGGATAATAAAGTTACTGAGGATATGAAAACTATGAGGCAGAAACACAAGGATTAATGACAAACTGGCAAGTCTTCAAAGTGTTCTGAGGTCTCTGGTGCTTAGAATGAAAATCAATCCTGCTGAAGGCACAACAAAATGCTTATGCCTCACTGCAACTTTGGTTAGAAAGCTTAAAATACTTATGCTTCCCTTAGCATGGGTATGAATTTCCAACTTCAATGCATGGTCTGAAAAGACTTTTTTTTAAAAGATGAATGAGAAAAAAGAACTAAAGAAACAAATTTAAATAATTTTGCACTTTAAAAAGCCCACTCAAAGTGCTTTGAAATTTCCAACCTAAAAGAAAAGGCTTATGTAAAGCCAACAGAAGTAGTGAGCAATTTCAGGGCAAAACAAATATGCAGAGTTTTCAACACTAGTTGAAAAGAGATCTAATATTTAGGAATAGAAATAGCTGAAAAGGAATGCCTTGTCATATCTACACCAAACAAGTATCTGTGGGCCTACAAAATAAGATAATAAAGATAAAATCTCATCAAATTTCAAACACATTGTTTTTTTAGTTACTTTAGTTAGAGAGGGGTCCTTGGGAAGCAGAAACCATGCGAAAATTACTAGTGATGTGCAAACATTGGGTCTTGCAAAGCACTAAGGAAGCAAAAATTAAAGTCATATATTTCACCTCAGAAACTGTAAGCAAATGGAAATATTGATAAAAATTTGCAGGCAATAATTTCAGAAGAACCTACAGGTGGTTAATAATAAGGAAACTCATCTACAACAGGACAAAAATATTTCCATTATTGTCCTACTACATTGGGTGTTATAAATTGGTATTTGACTGAAATTGTGACACTAAGCTAGACTGTCAACCCTTGGAAACCAGGCTGAGAGCAATATTTTCACTAATCTGCTGGTAATATTTTTCCAACTGTAATCCAGAGCAATATGACAACAGTCTGTTAGGGCCTATGCTGTGTTTCTGTCTTCTCATGGAAAGAAACTGGAATTACAAATGCAAAGACCTGGCTGTTTCACTCCCTTGTAAGATCTCCTCTTAAATTCTTCTAGTTCCTTTCTACAACTGCATGTAGCAGGCAAGATTTTTTTTCTCCCCCATCCCAGTCACTGTTTCCTCCATTCCTGTCATACTCTGTTTTCTCTTTTCCACCTTGGACACAGACAAGAAAGCATAAAGAAAGGAGGGATGTCACTCAACACATGGATAGCAGCATCCCTGTGTGCACGAGGGGTTTACGGACAGAGATTATCTTCTATCATCTCTCCTTTGACATGACATCTGCTTTAACATGAGCTGGTATTTGCATTCGGTGAGATTACTCTAGCATTAGTAGCATTAATTTACTGCTATGAATGGTAGTCATGAAAGTATGAAGGTGTTGCAGAAAAAAAAAGTCATGTTAGTATAAAGATGGTACAAAATAGGAAGAGACTAGATTTGCTAATCCTAGAGGAGTCTAACAGACACTTTGATTTTATCTGTATTTTTTCCACTTCTTTATAATATTGTGTGGAGCCCTTTCAAGATACAATAGATGTCAGGGCCTAAAAGTCCACTTTGTCATCTATGGTTACATGTCGGAAAGTAAATCTACAAAAGTATTTTTTCTTAATATTTCAATTTCATTAGAAATCTTGAATTTGACAATGTTATTTGATAATTATACAGGCTTTAACACAGAGGTGATTAAGTTTGGGCCCATTTAAGGACATTAGAAAGAAATCATACCTGACTCTTTCCTCTGTCAGTAGTGTCCACTCCTAGAGTATGGAGTTGTAAGTCTATATCTATAGGACAGAATCACATCAAGACATGCATCCTAAGAAAATAAGATTTTAAATTTTAAAAGGCAAACAATTTTAAAGAGAGAACAGTAGTAATTTTTTAAATAGATGGTGCTTGCTTAGTACCCATTCAAATACAGAAATGGAACAATTTTCTAACCACATCTTAGTCGCTTATGAAGACATTCCTCATATTATTTGCAGCACAAAGGGAAAAAACATATCTATGAGAATAGTTAGTGACATTAGTATATCCATTAACAATGTCCATATTATTCCTTAGAACCTTCATTTTTATTTTTAATTTGCAGGTTGACAGTTTTATATGGCATCTGTCCATCACAGTTTCTCAGACAGATGAAATAATACTTCTAGTTCTTGACTGGACAAATGGAATTATAAACCTGATGAAAAACAGATTCTTTTAAATGAAAAAAACCTGATAAATGGCAGTAGAATTGAAAAAATGTATCTTTCCCATTGTACTCATGGCTCAAGGCAAGATTCCTTGTAAAATAAGACTATTGAAAAATTTATTGACTGAGTGCTTTAAATTTAATTTTGTCTCATCATTTTCATACAAAGTAATTCCTCATGTATAAAGAGCAACAATGAAGCTAGTGTGACTTATCTGGCTGTATAAACTCTGGCATAGAGAACAAGGTCTTTGGAGCTCTTCTGATCCACATATTTCATGTTTTTTTCAGTATACATGAGTTTAAAATAAAATGTCAATTGCACATGAAAGCTTAAAATTTACCCTCTGTGATCATATAATTGTTCAAAATTTATTGGAAGGCATATATAAATTTGGAACAAATATACCTAAAACACATGGAACATTTTGTGAATTCTCCCAGAGCAGTTTTTATGTTAGGAGCTCAGCACTGATTTATTCTTTCAAAGATACCCTTTCTGACCTGTCAGACCCCAGCATTCTGCTTTCAAAACTCCCTCAGGATCTATTCTACACACTTGACCCAGCTTATTTGGGAAGCCATAATCTTTTACATTCAACTCCTAGAGCTCTTTAAGCCAGAAGGGACCTCTCTGGCTGTTTCATCTGTCTGCCCACATAACACTAGCACAGAAGCCTCCACCCATAATTTCTGCCTTAAGCCCATCACTTTCATCTGAATGGTAGCTTCTCTTTTATAGAAGACACATAATCCTGAAAGCCAAAATAGACTGTAAAAGTGGGCATTTGTCAATGATGATTATAGTTCCCTGCTCCCTTAGACCTCGGGCAAATTATTTAATCAGAAGATCCCAGCACTGCAGCTGTTTTCTAGGAACAGCTTTATTTTCTGTCGCATGCTACAAAATCTGGAATTTGCTATTCCTTATCTTACACTGCTTGAGTACTTTCTACTGGGAACATTTTAATTCAACTCACAGCAGGCAATATACACCTCTGTACCTCTTTGTACCTTTTGAACCCACCTCTTGTGGTGGAGTCTCCATATTGTGGTAGAAGTTAATGTACAAAAAGAACCTTCTTTTCACAGCACCCTGCACATTCTTACAGGACAGAAAGTTTCTCTTGATCTTCAAACACTCTCTTTGGATTCAGAGTGGGAAGGGGTGGGTAACTAGCAGGGGTGACCAGGATATTTATGTGGGGTATCTCCACAAAGTATGATTATGAGGCTACTTTTTGTTTTGCTGGTTAGCAGGAGCCTTTGTTTTTTCTTATGGAGCATCTCAGAATGACTGGAAAGAGCAATGCCACCAGGGAAAAGGGCTGGAACTGCAGTGAGGCAAGTGTAGCTGGTTCATCTATACTGTCAAGCAGCTACTGCTGCTGCAAGAGAGAGGTTTTACCTTGCCATGTACTGAGTGCTCTAGCTATTATCCCAGCTTACTTTCAGACATGTTAAACCTCACCACAGCCTTCAGAAGGGTAATGACTGCCCTAAAACTTTACCTTCCTCTTTTATCCATGCCTAAGGTTATTTATATGATTATGTCATTTAGTGTTTGACCCATTTAGAAACTAAGGGAAAACATCTTTGCTGTGTAATAGAAACAGAGAGAACACAGAGCAGTCTAGAGAAGATTTTACACTTACAAGAATGTAAGCACATGGAAATCTGGTAATGTGAATCTTACTTACCCTACAGTTTGGGGTTGTCTCACAGCTTTTCTACAGTGTACTTCAGTCACACCTGTGACCCCACATGCTCCCTACAGATTTGTAAAGTATCAAAGACAATATTGTGTAAGACATTTCTCTTCAGTTTGCATTTCTCATTCACCTAATGCACAAATTTTCCCCCTAAAAAGGACAATTGTTTTCTATTAAGACAATTATATTGTAAATTTCACCAATTGTGTCATATACTATGGCCATCTGTAATTCATAACACTGTACAAGATTCACCCTGGAAGCAAGACTTTCCTGTACTATCTTCCTTAAATGTATCTAACAGACTCCTAACTCCAAAGGGCTCATGGATAAAATAAGTTCTAAATGTAAAGACAGCAGGAATAAGAACAGGTATGAAGTATTGGACCATCACATACAACAGAGAAGTGTACTTGATATATATTCACAAGTAGATATGACGTTAGGTATCACAAATTAATTACTTCATTTCAAAATACTTATAGGTTTTTCTATTGAATGGGCTGTATTTTTAAAGAAAGTTCATTGTTGGGTGTTAAGAACTTGTAAGGATCAAAAAATAATTTAATCTACAAGATAAAAACTTTTATCCCTCATTAAAGAAAAGATAGGCGAACATGTAAGTGTAGAACACACATCTATCTTATTCTGTGCCTTAGAAAAATTATTTGGCAAATGATGCAATCAGGAAAACCATATCTTAGTGTTTATATTGCCTGTTACAAGTACAGCATTGATATTATCATTCCTTGCTTACAGTTGTTGTTTACACAGTTCATTGTAGTTGTCTGAAAAACCTCAAAAAGCAAACTGAAGAGCTTAAACAAATACACATTAGAGTCAAGGAAATCATGAGAATATTTCCTGGTTGTGTTCTGGGGGCTTGGGTGTTACTTTTCTGCAGGAGAAATCATCTGGTTTTTGTCAGATATGTAATGAACATATTCACAGTAAGAATAAGATAAAAATCTTTCTAATCTAACAACTAAAGAATACCCTTGGTAATAACTGAACAACTGTTAATGAATTCATTAGCATAGAACAAAAGGAAATAATAGCCTCATTTAGCGATTTCACACATTATTTCTATGCAGTTTCAGCAACCTTTTAAAATGTGTGAAATGAAAATAAGCAAATCCTGGGTTTTAAGTAATATAGTAGTAATCTGCATTGCATTAAAAAGTATTAAAATACAACTTTTCAAAGATGCATCCAGCTTGTTTCTAGGTATATTACTGAATAAATCAATAGTGATGGAAGGAGAGTCCCAAAGAGGCCAACACTGGCATTTGGAATGCATTTTTTAAAATCTAATTTTGTATTTGAATTTTTTTTCATGACACGGACAGTATCTAAGGGTTTTTTCAGATATAAGAATAAGGTCCTCTTGCAGTTAGAATAGAGAATGATGTAATGCTATTTCACTGAAGGAATCAGGCAGTCTAGGCCAAATTATGCTGTATTATCTGGAGACCTGTCACTTATTCAGTCTAAGGTTTGTCTAAGCAGAGAACTACAGAACAACATTTCAGTCATTTCACACAGCAATGAAACATGAGTGGAAAGTTCTGCCATTTGTATTAACACAGAAAATGCATTTTGCCTCCACTTACTTTGCTTATCTTTCTCAAATTCTATCACACATTCCCTTTTTGCTTTTAAAGGAGTGTTTATGAGAGGTAGGACTGCAGTTATCTTGAGCAGCACGTGAAAAGTACTTTTTGTTTTAAGTGTCTTGGGATGCATCATTTTTGTTGATGCTATTAAGTCCCAGTTTGTTCCTAATAATCTTATTAGCAGCATCTCATCAGTAGACTATTATTTGTGATCTTTCCCCAGCCCTCAAGCAGGGAACATCAATGTCAGGGCTTTCCTAGATGCAGAAACCAGCCACTACGATCAATAATGAAACAAGAAATATCGACAGCTTGTGAATGGCACATCTGAGCAATCCATGTCAAGATTTAGATGGTAAATAGAAGATAAAGTAGCAGGATTATGATAAAGAAGACCAGAAAATGTTTACACTCCACTTTTTACTCTGCTCCATGAACTGTGAAAGGTCAGCAGCCTGCTTACAGAAGGGAAACACTTCTGTTTCATGGGTACCTATGAAATGTTGTAGACACTTAAAGTTCATTTTTCCTATCGGTAAGCTGCTTTTTTCCTTCTCCAATAAAGAAAAAAAAATCTAAAATTTTAGATTGAATTAGAATTTAAACTCTAGGGGAAAGCATGCTTCTCCTTTTGAACATGTGCTAATTAGGGTTGACATTTCAGTAGAAATTACAAATGTTTTTGTATATACACTCATTTATACAAATAAAATATACACATGTGCACTCCAGACACAGGCGCTGTGCAAATCAAATTATGTTGTCACATAAGTATTCACAAATGTACGTAACTTTGCTTTGCTATTTGTAGAGAATACTACAGAAATAAAGGTTTAAAGAGGGAAAGAGTGTACATACTCATCTGGTAGCCAACACATTTCCATTGTTCCAATAATTCAAAGACAAAAAAATACCAAAAAATTATATTTTCCTCCAGAAGTAGTGATGTCATTGGCCTGTCTTGAATGCAGAAGCTTTGAAACACAGGGAAGCTGTAAAGGGTGTATTCACCTCTTCCAGAGGTTATGAAGGTCAAAAAGATAGTAACTTCATCAGAATCAGCCAGCAGCTAGGAAATATGATCTCAGATTTGCCTTAAGTGAAGCAATTTGCAATTTATGAAACCACCTATGCCCCACTGAAGTATGTGCTTGTATGTGACAAGCAAGGCACAGAATTAGATGACAAACATGATTTTTTTCTAAATAGCATAACTGTTGTCTTCTCTACTATCTGGCAACCAGCTACAGAAGCCAAGGGAATGGGATAAAGCCTTGTCAGTGGAGGTTTAGGTTTGATATCAGGAAAAGGTTTTTACACCCAGAGGGTGTTTGGGCACCTCAGGGAAGTGGTCACAGCACCAGCCTGAGAGAGCTCAAAGAATGTTTGAACAACCCTCTCAGGCACAGGGTGTGATTTAAAGAATCACAGGGTGTGATTCTTTAGGTAACCTGTGCAGAGATAAGAGTTGTTCTTTCATGATCCTTTGATGAGCCAGTCCCTTCCAAATCAGGATGATTCTGTGATTCTATGAATTGTGTCCCTTTTATGAACTCCTGTTTTTTCCCTATGCTGGTCTGGCATATGAAAGATTTTCATGAAGAAAACTTTTCACAGGAAAGTATTAGTAATTTGTAACCTTTCATAATCCTAAATTGTGTTTCAGAAGTGATTATTCTAAAAAGCAAGTTTCTATGAAAGAACCAAACTTTTACCACATTTGACCTTAGGATAAGAAATGTGAAGGGCAGAAATGAGAAAAAATTACTGTGGTGTACTGCTCCCACAGAAATGAACAGTGCTGTTACTTCTGACAGTGTCAGAGGAGCTTCAGACTACTTCCACTGGCTTTGGAAAACCTCACCCAATGTGCAGATTCCTGCAAAAAAGTGAGAAGTCAAATAAGTGAGAAGATACCAATTCCTTTTTATCACTGAAAGACTTCAATACAATTTTGAAGCAAAATGTTACTGATGAATCAAGTGGATTACTTATATGTGTGAGTACACACTGAATTTATTGGCTAGAGAAAAAGAACAAAAAATTTACTTGAAACACATGCATTTGCTTTGTATCTCTGTGAAATACCAGTCTTCATGTCATTAAAATTTTGGATGTAAATTGCCAGAATTCTTCAGATAACATATATCACAGTTGATAATTTCACTGTCTCCAATACCAAGGAAAAATGACTCACTCGAAATACCCTGCAACATAATATGAGCCAAAAGCATGACAGTTCCAGCAACAAAATCACTGATGTTCTTCTAAATATTGTTTGGCTAGACCCTTGGGTGCCATTTCTGCCAGTACATCCTCTGAGAGGGGCTGCTGCCGGCTTTGACTGGACAGGTCACCTGGCTGGCAACAAACCACAGCAGTTCAGCCCAATTTGCAGATTTGTATTCAACTGCGTTTTTAGCAGCCTTGTCCAGAAGGCCAGTGCTGACATCCAATATGTGCAGTGAAGCAAAGGATAAATGGATGGTATGACTGGACTGAGTGATGAGTAAAGGTCAATTTGTACTGATGGACAGTATTTGTGCAGCCACTGGAAGCTTGTCTCCGTCCCTCAGGGAATGACAAGAGATGGCTGGAGGAATAAAACTGGATTCTTAAAACAACATTCCTAGAAACAGTGAAAAGGTCAGTCTTTTCCTCCAGTAGCTAGTTTTTTTTCTATTTCCTACAGTGCTTAAGATTTCTGTTCAGTGTACTTCCAAATATTCCCATAAATAATGCTTCTGATTTGATCTCATCTCTTGCTATCATTAGAAAGGACTGCCAGTTTGCAACCATGTCTTAGCAGAGGCCAAAAATTGGGGTTTGTTGAGTGAAAAGTCTTTTTTATTACTATTTTCTAATACAAGATATACTTCAAGTCAGGAACAGAAGACCATCTTAACCTGTCATTTCTTCAAGATTGTCTTCTGGTAAAGGAAAATCCTGAAGTCAGAAATAAAATTACACTTATTCTAATGAGACTGTGATTTCATTGACTATGAATGGTGGAAGTAACAGAAGCAAACACTCTAAACCTTTCAAAGGTTTCCCATCAACTCATCAGTGCAGAAGGGTTAATTAGCTCAGATAAGAATTCAAATGGAACTGGCTGTCTAGATGGATGAAATCTGAATGTTAATACTCTGCAGAAAAAAATTGTAATAAGCTTATACACTTGTGTCTAGATTAAATTAGGTAAATTACTATGATGAAGTGTATTATAGAAATTGAAACTCCTTTCCTATGGGGTGAGAGGATGACAAAAACACAAGTGATAAAGAAATGTAGGTGTAACATATTTATTCCTCATTAGACCACACATTAATTTCTACATTTTTGGGGGGAGGGAAAATACTAACATTAGTCTTAGAAAAGAAAGACTAACATAAGTTAATAAAAATAATAACTAAATAAAAATGAACTGGAAGTAACCACTCAGCAAACTTTCAAAGACTTCTTTGCAATTTATGGTTGTCACATTGCCAGAGAGCTACAGTCATCAACAAATACTGAGAAACTGCCAACATCAAGCTTAGAGAATTACAAAGTACAAATGCACCAAACTCCGGTTTTGAAGGTTTATTAATCTTTAAATTAGTTCACTGGAATTTAGAAATCCCATTTGTTCTGAGCCTTTTTTTGTCATGGTCCCAGGCAAATCCAACGCTCCATCTTTTAAAGCGAGGTTTATTAGGCAGCCTAGCTTCTCCAATTGTTGCTCAAATTTCACTCTAGCATGTGTCCTTGCAGGAATTGTGACAGTATTTGGTCCTGAAGAGCCCACCAATGCAGCTGCACATCAGGGAGGCTGAACATGCTCTGTATGTCTCTGCACCAGTCCTTCTGTAGCTGTCTCTCAGTAACTTGATCGTCTCTAGTCCTGTGTAAGCTCACTCAGGGAAGTGGATAACTTCCAACAAGTGTTAATATCCCCTATTGCATCTGTTTGTGTATATTTATGATTTGTTGTTCCATGTTCCTCCTCAAGAGAAAAAAAACAACTCCGAAAACCTAACTGGTACATGAATCTAACATGCTACAATGAAAGCTCATCACAGCAGGATTCGTCAAGGAATGCTGATCCCACTGAAGTGAGAAAGAGGATGTCCTGAACTGCAACAATAAAATCATAAGGGGTGTTTTAGGTTTGTGCAGAAAACATTGCTTTCTGCTGAGTTAGGGCTGCTTTTGCCTTAAGGCAGAGCAATCTGTAGATAACCTGTTCACAGCCTGGTAAGGCACCAGCAGCACTAAAGGCTGTTGCACTGCTGAAGAGCCTCCCAAGCTTCTGCTTGTTTTCCTGTGAGCTGTCAGACTGCAGTTGCAGGGCACTTGTGCTGCATTTCATGAATGAAAAGAGAGCACACAGAACTAAAATCTGGAAATGCTAGAAGGGGACATCTTGCTTCTTACTGGTCAGACTTCAGTAAAATTACCAGATCTCCATTAAAGCACTCAATGCCCTCAGTAAAAGTTAGTTGCAAGCCCTTGTCAAAGAGTGCAGATTATATTCCAACACTATCAAAATGGACTTGTACTGGCATTTAAAATTAATGATAGTATATCATGTTCAGTGACAAAAAATTTAATATTACCATGGTAACAGTTGAAGCCTTCTCAGAACCACTAATTGCTACATCTGCAGAGTTTATTATTTATATCTTGAATTTCTTTCAGCATGTCCTAAGCAGATCCTGAGATCTGATTGAACTACAAAATATTCTTTTCTGCATTTTCAGTCATTGAGAAATCCCTCTTTTTACTCTAGATGAAATCTTGTCTCTGTATAAGCCAGTGTCAAAATTAATGTTAAATTCATTATGACTTTGAATTTCAGTGCTCGTTTAATTATGCACATAATGCATTTATGAAATATGATGTAAACCACAGAGCTAAGAAAAAGATGACTGAAAAGATTTTGCATGGCAGGAAAACAAAATGTAAACTATCAGAAAGCAAATATAGTGCTTTGGAAATTTATTTGTTTGGTCACTATCATCAAGAATTTATTTAATCACTTGAACCTATATGGTTCAAGGTAACCCATTGGTTATGTTAAAAAATTAAGACTTTTGACTGCTTCTCAAATGAAAGGGGAATGTTCCAAGAGCCATTTTCAGCCAGTCTGATCTGTGTCTTGTTGATACAGAGGTTATCCAGGACTGTAAGATCTGTTTCACTGATGTAGTATTCATGTTAATGAGAATCAGTTGAATCTAACTGAAGAAAATATTTTTTAAAATGTGCACGGTTTGGTACTATGAATTTCAGTAATGGCAAAGTAATACTGAAATATTTTCTTCAGAAAAAAATATATTAAATCTCATTAGCAAAGTTAAGACTCTGTTAAGTGTCTACAAATTGTAGCTAACATTTAATTTGTACTATCAGAGTCATGAACAACTTCACCTACAAAAATTACCCTGTAAGGTGCTACTCCTCCAAGCAGCTCAGAAGTATAAGTGTATAAGAAATTTTAGATTTGTTGGCATGAGGCTATCTATTGTTTTCAATAAGTTGGACAGAAACAACAGCTTCCTCTTTCACTAACCTTCTACAGTGCTTCTTGCGCTCTCTTGCTGCATTAAAAGATGAGCCTGCTGTTGGGTGCTGCAAATTACCCAGCTTGCTGTGTTCATTCTCAGAAGAATTCCTAAATATGAAACCTTTCATCAACTAGTGCATCACCATGTGTTATTTCAGTGATTATTATAGTTATGAGCCAGGACACGTTACTACCAGAGCATTTAGGAAGTGAGTTATTTGAAGGAAATCTATAGGAAGGGAGATAAAGGCTTTTATTAATTTAATCACAAAATTCTCTTATTTTGCATATATTTGGGGTATGGAAATTCAATTCGGTTTGAAAACAAACAAGTAATTATGTAAGTAAAGTGACAAAGTAGTAATGAAAACAAACCATTTCTAATCACAATGTGCAAAAGTATTTTATTGGGTTGTTAGACCCATAGCTCTTATTACAGGCTATGTTTCTAACCACCACTTGTCTCTACAGTGAGACAGACTTGTTCCATTGTTCTATATCCTGGATATAATGGTTTGCTATTTTCTTTTTAAATGCAGTCTCAGATTTTATCAACATGTACAATGAATGCGATTGTTCTCCTGAATTTGTACTTTTTTTTCCTAAGAACTTTCAGGACAGTCCTTTTGGCTTTCGATGAACCTCAAACTTCTTAATGAGATTCATAAGTAGAAAAACTTCATTGGTTTTTCACCTTTACAACAGGGCTGTGATTTGATAAAGATAGAATATGCTGATACAGAAACAAGAGATGGAAATTAGCCCCAGTAGATGATGATACTGGCAAAGAGAATGTACCTTTTATAGATATCAAATATTTAGCTTCTCCTCTCGTTCTCATTAGATGGCTGACATCTTCTTATGCTAAAATTTTTATAAATAAAATGGGAAATATTTAACTTCCATGTTTTATAGCTGAGCATTACCACAAACGATTAATTTTATACACTATTTAATCAATTAATTATTAATAAAAGTAATTACTGTGAAATAGTTTCAGTACTTCAACAGATGAGATGAAAAGTGAGAGAACATATGAAATTAAGTGGAAAACATCCTTTAGAGTACACATGGGATCAAAAAGCATGGTAAATAAAGCTTTGTGGAAAAATTTAGAAACATGAAGGTAGTCAGCAAAAGCTAAGAACAGACATTGTTTGACATATGAAAACAAGAAGGGCAGCAAATACAATTAGGAAAAGAGAAACATTTTTTGAGAGAATTAGTTTTGATGTCTAGAAGATGCTGCTGAAGGACTAGTACTTTTCTGTCATCGAAAATATGTTTGACAAACCACAAATTGACATTAACAACTCCACTCCATCTCATATATTTCTGCCTGTTGTTCATATACCTGCCTCAGATTTCCTTTTGGCTTTGGAAACAGTAATGAATGCAAATCCTTTATAAAGGAGCACCCAGAACCAGACCCCTCAGTAAACTCACTCTTTAATAGAAGTTTCTTCAATTTTTTCTGCTCAAAATCATACAGAACGTCCTTGCCTTTAAACAATCTAGACCACCTCAATAGCATGCACAGAGACTACATGTATTATAATATATTACATATTTATTTAATTTTGCGTATAAAAATCACAAAATTTTATTATTATATTGATCAATGTCAAGCACCAGCATAATCTGTGAGTTCTGCCTGTCTCTTGTCCTGTGGAAATGTAAGTATTTTCTGTTTGGTGCACGAATTTACAGAGTTGTAAGATTTCTATCCTTTCTTCAAATTCAATAAAAAAAGCAAATAGGTTCCAAGGTTTTTGGAAAGAGAGGGAATGTTCATGGAACAGGCTAATGGACATCCTGTCAGCATTACCACAATAAATATTACTCTGTTAGGAAACAAGGTTAAAAGTAAAAAAAGTCAAAAATTTTATGGGAAGACATCTCCCCAGTATTTTCCTCTACCTTGTTTAAGTTTGTATTTCTTGCTTTGTTTAATGCATGTGGAATGTGGAGCTGAAAAACTCCTCACACACACAGTTATCAGTCAGAATGACCTTAATGCTGAGTATGGCATTTTTTTCTTTACAGCTGCAATTTCTATTCCTGTTGGGTTAATTTGTTGTTTGGGAATGTCTTTTGCATGAACGAGCATTTTGCTAGTAGAGAATGATTGTGCCCTAGAGCTCTGCCTTCCTGCATTTCATCATATTATGTAACTACTTCATGTCTATAAAAGCTATCTTCCCATGCACTGTGTACATCCCTCATCCCCCCACAGGCACAACTCCCTCCTTTGCTGACAACTTTTTTTACAATTTGCACCATGCTTCCTTCCCTCTTTTCCATTTAAGCTGGAAATTAGACCAACATTATCCTTCTAGTCTTGTAATTCCTTCAGAAGGTGAGCAGGCCTATTTAGAAATGTCCTTGAATTCTTCTAATAGTTCAGTTGCTTCTTCTTCCTATTATGAAAAAGAGATTTTTTTGGTGAGACAAGTATTTTGAGGACTAAAGATGAGTAGTGAAGTTAATGAGCAAAGACAGTGTTAAGTCCAGCATTTGTTTTAGGGCATTACATATAAAATAATGATCATCCTTCAAAACATCAGAAAAATATAGAAAAAAATGATTTTTCTTTCTCTCAGATTTAGAAGCCATGATGTGAACAAATTGGATGCAAGAAGTCGATAAAATCAACCATTCAAAGCAAGTAGAGATGCATATTCATTAAGAAAATGACGTTGCCTGAAACAATCTAGGAACTAAACTATGGTTCACTTGACACTGTTGTCTCAGAAATACATAAATATATTTAATGAATGGATTTAGCTGTCTGGTTGCAGGACATTTTTAACCACTAACTGTTTACTAATAACTCAGTGCTGGAAAAGATAACCTGGCCAGTGGCATAAATCAAAGTCTAGTTAGGAAGAATATTTCCAATATGTTACCCTTTAGGTGAAATCAAAATTATCATTCTGCTCTCCTTAGACTTAAACTTTGGTACTCAGCCAGAAAATTGTAACAGAACCCATAATGAAATGTTAAATGTATTAGACTGACAACCTCCTATTTACAAGGATAATTTTGTCCAACAGAATGAGAATAGCACATAGAACTTATGTCACACTTAGATTTCTTTTCAGCCAAGGGGGAAGAAGGTGGAGAGAGGACAACATTCTTCTATGAGTTTAATTCCTATGAGGTGTTTTTTTTTCCTTCACTAACGGGGGTTGTGTTTGGATGAGAAAGGTAGTTAGTATTAACAGAAGAGTAATATATGGCTGATACACTATCTCTTTTGGGACCCTGAAGGTGGAATGCAATTTTAAGAGATTCTTACAGGTGGACTTGGGAAGAAAGCTGCTCTTCACTCCAGGGATTCGAACAATCTTGGACGCAAATCTGAGTCCTTCATTTGAGCTCTTTTCAGGGGACAGAACACATGTACACACTGATGTTTTTCCATGCCTGTTGTAGCTGATCATTAAGACAGCAAAGTTACTGATTTCCTTCCTTCCCCTCCACAGATTTTCCCTGAGGGTCTGAGGTGTGTGAAGACAGTCACTTAAATGAGATTTTGTCTCTGCAGGGCAAAAAATCTGAGTTTTGTGTAATCCATACAAAGAGCAAAAGTCTTTTGCTTTATGAAAAATATTTGTGAAGAACTCCAAAGTCTCCCAAATTTACTGGTAATCTTATGTCTTTGCAGGAAAGCTTCACCATGAAAATCCTGAAAGCACAATCTGTGTGAAACACAAGTTGAGAGGGAAGAGGTTGATTGAAATGGAGATGGGCACACCTCAGCTGCCAAACTAGATTAGGACTGTAGCTAGCCCAGTAACATGCCTACAGGAATAATCAACACTGGTGGCCTCCCATAACTCCCCCTTCGACTATCCCTAGAAGATACCTCTTGGCAATATGCAGCAGTACCTGTTTGTCCTAGAGCTCAGCTGTCATTATTTTGGAAGGCACTCACTTGCAAATAATCCCAACAGGCTCCTTGTGTCACGCTGGCACTGCAGCCCAAGTTCTGGCCTTCAGCATCAGCGTCCCTCCTAGCTGCATCATTAGGAGCTCTTTTTATTATTACACAATGAATAATTTTAAAGACAAGAAAACAAGAAAAAAGAGTAAAAATGTTTTCCTCTTATCTGGCACTTGAGTGACTACATCTTGCCTCCTCTGTCCCCTCCCAGTCTCTCAAGACCAGTAAGGACACTCATGAGTGGAGTGTGGCCCCAGTCCAGTGCTTTTGGGATGGTGAGGAGCCAGGGCACAGAAGTACCAGAGGCCAGGCTGAGCAAGCTGCCTTTGGTCATGAGGGGAGTGAAACAGGTTTCTCAGAGAAACTGTGAATGCCCCATCACTGAAAGTGTTCAAGACAAGTCTGGATGGAGGTTTGAGCAACATAGTCCAGTGAGAGGTGTCCCTAAATGACCTTTAGGGTCCATTTCCACCCAAACCATTCTATGATTTTATGTCAGTCAGAGATATTTTTCTTTCCCAACCCCATTTGTAATATCAGGAAGTGTCTTCTGATACTAATAGTCACATAATAGCAATTTTTGCCTCATGACAATATTTCTAGATGAAACTAAAGGAGGTCATTAGCCCCTTTCCAAAGCTCTCCTGTGAAAAGAAGACTTTGAGGCAGTAGATTTGGACTGATGCGTAACCTAATGCGATTAATGCTCTGCACTGTGGATGCATTAGTGAGCCTGGCACAAAGGGCAATGCTTGCTGAAATCTCGTGAACTATCAGTCAGTTTTGTTCAAGTTTCTCACTTCTATTGCACTGCCTGAAATTGTCACACTTCACTCAGGCATAGTAAAGGCTAAGAGAGTTGTGCTGTAATGTTTTGAACAGCTGACATGAGTAATGGCCTTCAATATAATGGCACGAGGTAAAGCACTTGCAGTTCCCTGTGGTGTGATGTTATGGTATTGCTCTGCATCTCATTTATCCACAGCTAGCCAGCCTTTTCACAGGGAGCATTGCAACGCTGGCTCTTGACCAGAGCACCTCACAAGAACCCATTTGCTTGTCTATAAACCTTTGCTACACATTAGCATGGATTGCATAAAGTTTTGTTCAGAGGTTTGGAAATAGAGCCTTCGTTATGAAAGCCCAGAATTTCTTTGCTTTTTCTCTCCTTATTTTATTAAATGAAACAAATAGAAGCCCATCTTCATTCAACTGCATTTTTCTCACAGTACAAGAAATAAACAGTACACTAATAAAGATACTTACATCTTGTTATCAAACAAATAATGCTTAGCTCATCTGACCACTGTATTTTACAAGAATGATTCAAAATACAAGAATCTGGGTGGAAAATCAACTTTCATTGTAAATTAAAATCTCTTATAAAATCAGTGAGTTTGAAAAGGTTTTAACAGTGGAGAAAAATTAGATTTCTTCAAAAAAACATCCAAGAGTGACTATAAAACTTTTGATAAAACTAGGATTTTGATATTAGTGTTAAATGTCATACAGATTTGGTTTTAACTGTTATGACTCATGCCTGAATTCTGTACTACAGAACAACTGTTTAGCATGTTACAAGCACCAACAGGATGTTTGTGATATATATTTTTTTTCTATTTGTTATGCACACATTAAATTTGATTTGTCTTTTTTTTAACCAACTCCTCTGCAGTGATCACAGATTCCCACGCAGTTTATACTTAAATGTCTTGTTTAATTTATGTGCCAATGATCTTTATGCTTTCAGTTAAAGTAGAATAAAATAAATAGAATAGAAATAATCTCTTGTATTGCTCATGCTGGCATCATGTTGATTTTATTTTCATGTTTCTAAAGAAGTTATGGTACAGTGAATAAGTGTCCTTTTTGTTCTTTTAAATTTCTTACATCTTTAAATATTGGTATTCTTAATATGGCACATAATTTAATATAGTAATAACCTCTTTTTTTCTAAAAATATTACTGATCCAATGATTCTGTGATAGAATTCTGCAACTTTAAACAATGCATAATAAAATTAAATTAACAACTTAATCCAGAAAATACTCATTAAATATTTAATATGTCATAATAGAGCTGAAAAAAAAGGTGAATATGAGAAAAATGTGATAAATGAGCTGGAGAATATGCCTCAAGATTTTCTGGGGAGGGAAGCTGAAATTTTTGCAGCTTTATAAAATTTGCTTCCTCATTTTGCATTGTGCTTGAACTAACTCCTTAAGAAAAATATATCTACACCCTTACGATTTCAAAACTACCTTTTTCCAAAGCTTAATTTTTTCCAAAGACCAATACTTAAATTCTTAAATATTTAATAAAAAATAGAAACAGTTTTATCTCTGAGATGTACTTAAGAGAGAAGAGTCTCAGTGTTAATTCCTTACTTTATTGAGAGCAGATATTACAGATTCAAACTGGGTTATTCCATATAACATATACAGTGCTCATGTAATTTAACTGCTTTTCTCCTTAAATTTTGAGCACAGACAGCATCATAAATCCTAGAAACCTTTATCTATGAAATGGCTAAGTTCTTGCAGAGTTAGTTTTGACTGCAGTAATTATGTATTCAATGGAAAAAGTGGCTAAAATTTCAAAATAGAGGAATTTTAGTACTGTAAGTGGTCAGGGATTGTTTGGGTTTTTTGATTATTATTTTTCCTGTTCCTTGAACCAATTCTGCAGTCATATGCATAGTACCTTATAATGATACGTTGGGTTTTGCTCTCAATAATGATCAAAAGAAATGTTGCCTAACACAAAATTTATATGGCTTTTTGTTTTATCCTGGATCTATTTTGGAAATCTTTCATTCCTGGGGTGAATGTATACATCAGGCATAGATTTTCAGTTTCTGAAATGAAACATAATCATACCTAGGGCAGTCACCAGAGTTGTAAAGCATTCTATGTAGGTAAAAGGATTTTCCAGCTCAAGAATGGATTAGACATTTTCTTAACAAACTTGAAGACTGCATTCCTTTGACTGTTTTGACTGCTATTATCAAAGCCTGCCTCTTGAAATGTGTTACAGCACATCTCATGACATGCTCATCATCCGAGCCCAAGAAATTTAAATAAATTATTAAATTTACAAGCACACATGCACATCTTTAAAAAATGAAGGAAAAAATGTTTTCTGAATCTTTATCCAGATTACAGCTAGTGGGACTTATCTGAAGAAATCTCTTTGAAGCATGTTGCTATCTCAAAGAGAATTTTTTTACTGAACTTACATCACATTATTTCCTCAGTTGGAGAGTGAAATTTCTGGTCAATTGAGAGGCCAGTGCTTTTTGTATCTTTGTCATGGTAAGAAATCTATCTCAGTTGCCCAAAATCCCAGGAATGTCCTGTGGTCATTGTGCTGTAGAACAGGCTTTGTACAATGTTCTCTGTTGGGATAGCTCGTCTTCATGCCAGCAATTAAGTGTGAATTGATAGGAGTATCAGTCTTATATGAAAAACTTCACTGGATTCTCAGTCAACACATTAGAGCACCCTGATCTCTTGGTGCTTAGTTATTCTACAGTTTGGAAGAGACTCTGTGCAGTTTGGTGAGGCAGAAGAATATGAAAAGTCTCATTTACAGGTTGATGTGGAATCAAAAAATGATACAGAAACAAGACCCTTGCAAGTGGAATTCAGGGAAATGTTTGGCTTTTTTTTGTTTGTGTAGAGTAGAAAATAATGATAACAGAAAACAAACAAAACTAACTCAGCTATTCCTCCCGCAAAAGAGAAAATAATCTCTAGCTTAAATGTCCAAATTTTGCACGTTGTCATACAAAGGCCACTTCATACTTTAAAATATGCTTCCCTAAAGAAATAATTGTGTTTTGCTGTTATTAATTTTCTCAGAACAATGTAGACACAGATAATTTTCTTTCCCTGCAGCTTTTATTCCTACATATAATTTGTTAGTGATTGTTTGCTAAATCTTTCTGAGAAGATACAAAAACATTCCAAGAACCATATAGCCCTTCAACATATTTTTAGACATGTTAGTTTCAAATGCCACAAAATTCCCCTACTGTTAGCATTCAGTGTCCTTGCCTCTGTCAACATTCCTTGATGCCCTGATGTCCTGACCTTGGAATGTTTTTTCTGGTAATTTTCTACTTTTCTCTCTTTCAATCTTAATTGCCTCTGGTTTGTAAGATTTCTTGCCTACCACTTCTTATAGCACTCGAGGCAGAACTGGCAGAAATGTCACTGCTACACAATAGGGGTTTCAGCTGCTTCTAATTTGCTCCCTCATATAAAGAAGTGTTTTCCAGAGGCACTATTTCTTGCAATTATGTAAAAATATGATTTGCCTTGTTGAAATCAGGGAATGACAGACATTACTTTCCAACACTAGAAGAGACAACTGCTAATAGTGAAACAATTAATCCCTTCAACCTATGTAACATCTTGCTTTTATATTCCAATTATGATTCTAAAAGCAATCAAGGCTCAAATGTTATTTAACTTTTAAAATGAAATTATGAAGTAATACTTGATGTTCTCTATAGCCGAGCTTTGGGATACGTGGACACTGTTTCATGGCTGTCTTATGTCCCAGTTATTACACTTGCAGATCCAAATGAAACAATTGGCCCACTGAACTACGAAAAGAAAAGTCCTTTTAAGGAAACACAGCATCTGCTGGGGAAAGAAAAAATCTTATAAAACTATTAAGTCAGAGTCACATTCAATTCCTAATTCTTCTTAGTCCATATGATCTCACCATGTCTATTAAGAGTAGAGTGTCTTATTTTTCGGAATATTTTTAATTGCCTTTAATTAACATTAAAGGCATTATTGGTAGATGTCTGCTACAATTTGAAAATCAGCAGAAAGAATTGATTTTTTTTCCTCCTGTTTGTATTTAGATGACAGAAATGAGCATTTTTTCCCACACTGTTATTGATTCTAAAAAAGGAAAAACAGGTTCCTTCTTACAAAGTTGTATATCAAATACGGTAATATGACCTCCCATAGTTGTTATTTTCATCGTTAATCTATACATTACAACAATCAAAACTATTTTTTTTCATCAATAGTAACACTGTTATTTACAATATATTGGATTTAAGAACTTTGTTGAAATGTCATAAATAAATCAGATTGCCAGGAAAGCTCCAAAAAGAAAATCAGAACACAGCTCATAAGAGTAGCTGCCAGTTTAATGTTAAAAAGTTGATGTGTATGAAAACTTTAGGCCAGAGAAATGAGATCAGGACAGGCCAGGAATCATAGTCAGAGTACTGAGTATTCTGTCAAACAAATGGTTTGTTAAGAATGTAATCACATATGGACTCTGGGAAAATTGAGAGAGTCTGCATGAAATACTGAGAGGATTATTTGAAGGCAGATGTTATGTCAGGCTAAAGGATGGAGAGCCAGAGGAACTAAACAGTAGAGAATATTTTTGGAAGAAAAATAAGGCCACAAACAAGAGCCAGTGCACGGCCTTTGGATAGGTGGAAGGAATTGTAATAAGGTCAGAGCTGGCATCCAAGCTAAGACCAGACCAGAGAAACCACAAGGAATAGAAATCTGACAAAACTACATCACTTGAAAGGTAGAATTCCTTAATTCTAGCTAAGGAGTGAAGGGAGTGATTTCTATATTAAAAAACGCCGTGGAAAGAGATTGACAGACTATCGCCAAGGTATGCCTGACAAAAGCTGACAACTAGGCTCTGAAGTCTTTACTTTCAAAAAACTAGGGAGCTGCCATTCTGTTTTATTTTGAAATTGTTATCTGTTGCTTCACTTCTTATAAAAGGATGCATGTATTCCTTGCCACTCAGCCAGCAAATACTCTTATAATTACATCTAGTTATTAACACATATAAACTTTCTTCAATGCACAGGCATTTTTACGATGAAAATTTGTTCATATTTTTAATAGCACTTAAAAGAGCTCTAACTTTCTCAAACCGTCAACAAGAGACACAAAAGGGCAAATAATACAATTTATGATAAATATAGTTTCCATTAACGTTTGTAGCCCAGCTCCAGAACTTTCAGAAGTTCTGAAAGGATTATTAAATCAGCAGAAAGGAACAAGCAGCAAAACAACTGAAGTTTGTTTGCATACCCATTTTAACATTTTGCTTTATCTATGAGCATCACTGGCAATTCTGACTGTCTGATTATTTTCTAAGCCCTTCTATTTTGTTAGCCCCTCCCTGGAGATGACATGTGCCTGAGTCTTGTAGTAACCAGCTGGGGAAGAGGTCGCATGTGTTGTGATCATGCCAGCGGGTTGAAACGATGCTAATGTCTCTCTCTCATCTTCCACCAATTCTCAGCGATCTTAAGGAATTCAGTGTCTTTTGATCTTGGTTGAACTTGGCCAGTGGGCATAAGCATCCCTGCAGGAGGAGTGGAAGACTGAAAACTGGCAGATGGACACTACAATTCCATATGTCACATTTCCTTAAAAAAGCAGGCCATAAATAGTGTAAACCCACACCTTTAATGTTAATTGTGCAAACAAAATCTGCTTTCCACAAGCTTAATGTAGCTCACTGTATTATTAAAAACACAAAAACAAACCAAACAAAATTCCAAACTATTATTTCTTTCCTGCTTCCCTTTATTCTACTTTAGATCTCATAATTCAGTCTCCATGGGATGTTTTATACAGATCAAAAGAAAAGCTGAAAGTTTCACTCCAGTTACATCTTGGGCCAGCAGCTGTAGCATGCCTAATAGAGCACAACAGAAAAACAGTGATTAACTGGAAGAAAGCAACTCCAACTGCAGAATATCTATTTGTATTTGTTTGTAACATTTTATTCAAGATTCATGCAATTTACAGAGCCATTTGCACACATAGCCTTCTATGTCTATATTCCTGATGGTAAACACCTTGACATTTCTTTCAATGCAGTAACTGTTATGTTTGTCCTATTCTATGATTATCAGTGGTGCTATACACATCCTCTTTCAGACAGAGGTTGATCTGGGCACAAAAGTTTTGTCACGCACATGCAAAAAGCCACATAATGGCATAATTTTTTTTTTATCCTGTTCATTATGATAGCTCCTTTTCTAAATCGAGAGTGAAAAGAAAATATTTGAGAGTTCATTCTTTAAATTAGCAGAGAGTTTACATTATGCTGTTAATCCATCTAAGTGGTATTCTAAATTACTATCTGCAGCACCAGATGATTTCTCCAACTGTAAAAAGAGACTTGTGGTTCTATCCTAAACTGTGGAAAAATCATCAGAAGCAGACATTATTTGCCCTGACATCATCCCCATCTGTTATTTTTTCAAATATTGCTGCACCTACAGGGATATGAGTTAATCTGCCAGATTTCAAGAGAAAATTGTTGCAGCAAGAATTTCAAAGATTATCTCTTACCAACTGGCAAGTTCCATACTTTCCTTCAGAGAAAAAATAATATTTTGTTCATAGTGAAGAAAAGTAAAGTATATAGATGATGAATATGCTGAAAATAAAGTTTCAAAGAAGCTTGGACAAAAAAACTCAAATCAAGAAAAAAGTTCTCCTCCTCTTAAAAAAATGTTCAACACTCCTTTTTCCAAGTGGTAGATTCATTTTTCTAGAAGTCATGATCTAAGAGGGGTAAAACCTGCAGACGTCTGGTACGGCAATCTGCAGAAATGCAGCTGTAATAACATTCTAGATTGCTGCAATAACTTGCTTACTTCTAGTTTTATGATTGAAGAACCAGCCTGAGTCCTGTCTTATCTATGCCTCCTGTCTTATCTATGCCTCCTATACACAGGAGCTGAAGGAAAACACAAACATGCAACATGCTTTCTACTTTCTGCAAGATGAGCCTGCACACTCAGTGTGCAAATTGCAGGTCTTCTCTGCTAAGTAGCACCAGCACAATTTGAGAATTAGAACCACAGCTGTGGTCTAAAGTTCTCCTACCTGTTAACCGAGTCTTAACCTCCTTTGGAAGAAAGGTGGGTATGCAGATGCTGCTTTGCAACCAGAACATTTTATAGAGGTCATGCAACTACTGTCTATTGGGGCATGAGGGAAGTATACCTAAAGAGATGGTTTTAATGGAAAAAAGCAAAGGGGGAAAGAAGTGGGTTATAGTCTCTTTATGACTCTTAGTAATGTCAGAAAATAATAATAATTTAGAGATACAAGGTCATGAAATCTGTCTTTAAATACTTTATTGTCAAGATATCTGTCTAACACTTGGCACTTATATCCCAGTCAGTCCCTACTATTTCATAAATTGTGAAGGTAGCAGCAGAACTTTACATAGTGTTCATGTATGTGCATAATATATTTTGCATATGAGGAATGGCAGGCTGGTTGGACTGCTGGCTGAGATTTGGTCCATTTCATGGAATGCTCCCTCAGCATGCAAATAACCCTGCCCTATAGCCTGTGATTGTCATGGATAGACAACTTTCTAAAGTGTGACAGGAATTCTTTCTCTTGTCTTGGACACTGGAGAGTTGTCTAAGGTGGGGTCTGCCTAAAGGCATGTCACATTTCATAAAGTAACAACAAAAAGTCAGTTTACTGGACAGCAGCGTCCTAGCACTTTCAGGAAAGGTTTCATTATGGCTGCTATAATCATATATGTATTGATCATTTCCCCACATTATGAATCCTGATTGATAAAGCATGTTAGCCACCAACTGGCTTCCAAAATCTCAGCCCCTCATGGCCAAAAATAGTTCTCCTTAGTGTTTATGCAGTTGCATGTCTCTCTACATTCTTCCACCTCAGGATAGATGATCCCATAATCTTTTTGGAAATACCAGTGCCTAGAATCTCTGGGATCACAGTTTCCTTTAAAAAAAATGATGGTTGAAGTGGTATATGATAACAATAAAGATTATTTTGTGATGATTCCCTCCACTCAAAATTTCCGAATGTGATTGCACACTCGTCCTTAAGAAGCCACTCTGAAAAGAAGCCACCTTGTCTATGTCAGGAATAAAATCTGCAGGAAAAAGATGTAGAGTTAGTCCTTCAGCATCTCAGAATCTTTTATATTCCTGGATAAGCTTTTACAAGTTACTTTGTTAAATTATTGGTAATATACTCTTTTATTCAAAGTGATTGTCAATAATGTAAAGACAGAATGTTATAAGGGAGGGGACTGAAAGGGCTTTTAATCAGACAGAGACTGTCACTTGTCATACAAAACCAGTTGCTCAGCTGAAGTAGTTTTCTATCTAGCAATTGCCTCCGTGATTAGAGAGATTACTTCTTTCATTTGGGATAGACGTCATAGCACTGAGATGCATCTCTTTTCCTTGTTCCTCTCACATTCTTGTCTGTTATTAAGATTCCTGCAGGATATTTTGAGATAAAATAGGTATAATAGCAAACTAAGAATATGTATGAGCTATCCTTCCATTTTGAAAACAAACTGTCCCCTCATACTGTCAATGCTTCCATGTTTGACCTTTCCATCTTTTTCTTCACTCTGCTGTGCCATCCTTCATCTGCCTACTCTTTCCCTTGCAGTTACTTACAGTTGTTACCTTCTAGTTGACAGATGCTTCATTCCTCTCCCAGAAGATAGGGAAAACAGGAAGCATTTATAAAGAACTGGGATGGATGCATTGTTTTAGCTGTGAAAAAATCCCATAATCTAACATTCCACACATCATCGAGAAAAAACTTCAATGACATTTCCTGGAACAGAGAGGAGAATTACTAAAACAGGCAGTTCCTTAAATTTAGGAAATCTATTCCCAAACAAGGTTACAGAGTTTGCCCTCAGTTTGTCCTAAGAGCTCAAAATGAAATGGAATTAATAACGACTGAACAACAAGGCCTTTAAGTAATACAGAGCACAGGCAGTATTATGCATGTAGTTATCATTTAGCCCATGTATATTGTGTAAAATCCATTACACAATGTAGATTGATGAAAAGTCTAAATCATGCTGTGATAACAGTTTTATGACACCCTTCAGTAGGTTATTGGCAATTTGTTTCTATTAAGTACATGTTAATGAAGAAGATTACAAGCCCAGTCCCTTGAAAACAGATGTATTTATTTGCAAATACCTAAAAGGCATCCACCAAGCTTAGATAAGTGCTATTAATAAATGACATTAATTCTCCAGTTCCTGCTGCAGTCCTGAAAAATTAGGGATCACAAGACTGAGCTTCTAGAAATGCACATTTATAAAGTGCCTGGACACTCTTGGACCACACTGGCCTAGTGATGCAAATATCTCAGTAAAAGTCTGGCCCTATGAAGCTACTCCTAAGTCTTAATGATAGTGATTTTTCGTTTGTTGTATTCACTTGTCATCAAGCTTGGCAATCTTCAGGAAACAATGTATTTTCAGGAAACAATGTATTTGTTGAATCATACTCCTGAACTTCTATTTACTCTAAGCTGTTAACAAATAAGTTGACTTTGGCATCATAGACAGTTTTAGTGTATCTACCATTATCTCTATAACTGATTGTAAATAGCTGTCTTGTGATTCCAGGAATTATAAAAAAGAAAAAAAAAATTCATACAGAATATAAAAATAATTCGGACCTGTGTTTTAATGACTTGTAACATTTAACATCACCATACACAATATAATAGACAACTTTTTTTTCTGACTTAAATCTCAAAATTATATGATGAAAAAATAATAAAATAGGAGCTCATCGAGAACACTCACAATAAATTTGCAATTCCTCTTTACAGATCTCTGAGCAGCAGTGTGATGCAAAAGAAAGTCTCAAATTATAAATCAAATTGCAAAATAGAAATGCCACTTTGGTGGTTTGACCTAATCTGGATGCCAGGTGCCCACCAAGCTGACTCCATCACTCCCCTTCCTAGCTGGACAGGGAGAGAAGTAAGATGTGAAACATCTCATAGGTTGTGATAAGGCAGTTTACTAAAGCAAAAGCAAAAGTTGTGGATGCACAAGCAAAGAGAAAAAGCCAATAATTTTATTCCCTGCTTTTCATCAGCTGACTATGTCTGCCACTTCCCAGGTAGCAAGATTTCAGCAGAGGTAGAGGTTGCTCCAGAATGTAAACATTGTAAATATGAAATATAAACATCTTTCTTTCCTAAGTTTTTACATCTAAGCTGACATCATAGGGTATGAAATATCCCTTTGGTTAATTTGGGTCAGCTGACCTCATTGTGTCCCCTCCCAGGATGTTGCCAAACCCCAGTCTTTGGATGGGAGGGGAATATTTGAGAGACATTGGCAAAGCTGTGCCAGCCCTGCTCAGCAGTGCCCAAACCAGTGGGGTGTCATCAACACCTTTACAGCTACCAATGCCAAGCACAGCACTGGCAGGGCTGCTGTGGGAAAATGAACTCCACCCGAGCCAGACCCAATACATAATGTCCAGAAAATGATAAATGCCTATCAGTTTTATCTTCATTATTTGCAGTAACATTATTCCGCCTGAGACATCACAGTCAAAACTATCCTTCCATTTTGTCACCTACTGAACCAGGATCAAGAAACCATACAACTGTGTGCCTCTGTTCCTCATGCAACTCATTCCATGAACACAAGAGCACACGCAAAATCAAAATATGGCAAAAAAACTGCTTCAGGCTCCACTTCATTTAAAAATACTAGAGTAGGATTTACCCCCTCCCCTCTCCTTAAAGGTACTCATTAAGGAAGACTGAGACTGGTTTCAGTCTTCCCAAAGAAACAAACCTCAGTTCTTTTCTCTACCTGCTGCAAAGAGGCAAACTAGTTCCTCCTTCAGCCCAGAAGAGTGAAATAATAATCCAATTGAAGGTTATATTAGATTTTGTAACATTTTTTATCCAAAATTACTCTCCCAAAATGTAACAAAGAACAGAAAACTGAACAAGGAAGGCAAGGTAACAGAGGACATAGCTCTGCTGAGACACAGAAATTCTCTTGCCAAAACATACAGTGTCTTCAGGTTTTCTCATGACCTTATTTGTTCATAATATCTTCTCACAGAAGAAGAATGAAACATTTTTTACTGTTTCCTGATTCAGTGCTGCAACTTGCAGACTACAGCATACTAACAGAAATGCAGATAAGATTCCTACTCCAATAGTCATTCTTCCTTCTCCAGTAGGATCAATTCAAGCCACAAAAAAATAAAGGAGAAGATAAATCTCCAGCCTTTTATGGGCTTTTATGCTATTTCACTCCACATACCTCTCTACACCACTATACACTAAGTTATCTGACCAGGTGCTGCTCTACTGAATATGTTGCCTGTTGGAGATCCCACTAGAGGCATCCAAGTCTCCTGTTGTATGAGGCCTAGGAGAAAACTTGGATTCTTCTACATGAGTCAGACATTTGAAAGAATAGCTATCTTTTACATTTAGCAATGTCCTCCAAACCTGAGCCAAATGCCATGGGGTGCTCCTTCTCTGAGCAGATGCAAAGACAAGAGTTATGCTCTAATTTTACTACATCCCATAAAATCTTTCCAGAATTCAGTCAGACTATGAGCACACAGAATATTCAACAAAAGTAATAAAATTAATCACTGTTTTTCAGACACACAAGCTTGTGAAGTGATTCTGGTTCTATTTGGACAGGAGAGGGAAAGGAAACAGCTGCTTAAAATAATACTGTCTATCCTATTATATAGAAAAGAGAATGGCTAATAACTTCTTCTAAGCTGCAATATTTGTATTGATTATTAGTTTCTGGATGGATTATTGTACTCCACTGACATTAAACTGTGCAGCAGCAACACACAGGAAAGTAAGATTCATGAGTGTTAGAAATTGTTCTGATGTACAAATTTTGCATATAGTTAGAGAGATTTTGACAATCCCTTTCTCTTGGTAGTTATCAATGACATTGAGGACAGGCCCTCAATTAGACAGAATTATCTGTCTAAAGGAAAAAGAAATGTTTCAATACAAGTTACATTACTGACCATTTCTGTTCTGCTCCAGTTCTGAAAAGACCACCAGAAATGAGAAATTAGAGTGCCAAACAGAACTCTTTGAGAGTTCAAGAGGGCAAAAAACCAAAATTTCATCATAAGGATTAAATATGCAAGTATCTCCAAATGACATCATTTTGACAGTGCTATCTAAATGAGTAAACAAAAGCCATTAAAACTGGAACAAACTGATAAACCGGCTCCCATTTTTTATGTGTATATGTGTGTGTGTGTGTGTGTGTGTGCGTGTCCTGGTTGAAATAGTAGGACTCTTAATTCTAACACTTGACAAGCAGTTTTCCTGGTCAAGAAAATGGTAGTTGGGACGAAGCATTAAACTGGTGACTGTGAGCTGTGTTTTCCACAACCCTTACCTAGCTAGAGAGAGGATCAACGCCTCCTAATGCTAGTCTAAGACTTTTTTTTTACTAGCAACCTCCTAGATTCTAGGTCCCCAAGATGGATAGTTGTGAATCAAAATGAAAAGGCTTTCCATTCAAATCCCAGAGATAACCTCAGATAAATCCAGAGGATTTAGAAAACAGCCCTCTGCTTCTACACTATCTTTTTTCTCCAAAAGGAGGAATGATACAGACCATCTGAAGGTTTAAAAATGCTAGGCTGAATATGCATAATAGAAAATCCCATAAGGATGCCAGCTGTGCATTTATGGATGGATGAAAAGTACAGGCTGTGGGCTGTGAAGTCATTTTCTTAGCAATATTAAGATCTGCTGCTAAAGAGCAGGAAAATGCAGTCACAGATCCCACAGTTGACAAGCTTTATTGATGAAGGACATTTTTTTTTGTTCAGAGGCTTGTTTTCTACACATCTGAAGAAGCAGAAAGGAGGGGAGAGATTGACATGATGGGTGAGTTAGAGCGGAACAAATTTATATTGGGGTTTTGTTTTAGAGGGGGTGGATGGCAGTGAAGAAATAGCCATGGTTGTGATCATGAGGAGAGCACGAGTCAGTAAAACTGCCTGAGCTCTTTGTGGGTCAGTGTGGGGGCCAGAGAAGGCTGCATGACAGGAAGCAGAGGGATCCACAGGGAGCTGGGAGTTATAACTGTTGCAAGATAAAATTGTGACAGATGTGTCAATTTTATAAAATGATATAATTCTAGTTGTGTTTTGAGCAAAAACAGAGGGGAGGGAGGAAAAAATTTCAGTGCAGTCCCTCCTTGCATTCAGACAAGCTTTTGGGGCAATTACATTGCACATAACAGCTGGCATTCCCTCTGCTGGCTGAGGCACGGGCTGCACTCCCTTGGGAAAGGACAGCAGCACATTCCGTGGTAAACAGGGTGTCAGAAACAAGACCTAGGAGAAATGAAGGAAAGCTTCACTGATCTGTCAGACTTGTTTCTTTCCTGTCAAAAAATTGTTTTTTTTGATACTTCAAAAACTCAGGAGAGCAGACACCAGCTGGTTAGATACCAGCCAAATGCAACTCTCTATGCACTGGGAGAAGAGCAGGAGGAACCCTGAGTTGGGAGGGCCTCACATCTCCTGAAGAAAAAACTCCTCATTCCATGCCTCATATTTTTTTCCTCTCCAAAGTGGAAAAACTTTGCTCTCCTGCTCAGTGTCTGTCAGAACTTAAGATTTAATTTAGCCTATAATACATCAAGGAAGGCTTCAAAATATTTGTGGAGCCTTCATTGATTAACCTGAAACTAAAATGTCACAGTCTTTAATTCATAATCCTAGGACAGACCTGTCTGTTTCTGGTGTAATTTAAATTTTTATTTAGTATGACAGCACTTGGTCATACTCTTGTTTAATTTACCTTCAATTAGAATGTTATTATAATTAAATTCCATCAGAAGTATTGGAACTCAGCTGAATGCAGTGAAGGATTTATACAGCCTTATTTTTCCAATATCAGAAGAAAAAAAAAAGTAAATAATTCACTTCTTTGCTTAAAAGAACAGCAAGTAGCTTTGGCACAGACGCACATCATGTCCCTAGGGAAGTACATGGACACAGAATTATCATTGGGTAAGGTTGCTGACAGTTCAGAAAGTGCCGGCTGAATCTCATTTGACACCTTCACATCCACATTTGCTTTCTTACCAAGTTTAACACCTAGGGTAGCTTTTCAGCAGAAAGGTAAGCTAAGAAGGTTAGTTAATATACTGCTGATGGCCCATGTGTGCTTTGCCTGGAGAACAATTTGTTGGATAACTGAAATACATCTAAGTGGACTGTCTGTCATGTGCAGAGTAATTACTTTGTCTTTCACTGTTTCATTTTGATTATGATGTACTTTCTGTGTACATTCTTTTAATCATCAATGGTCTGCTACATCAAATTCTGCTCATTAATACCTAGTAAGTTCTGGAATAAATATAATCAGCTAGCTCCTGCAGGGACAGGTGATGTGATTAGCTGGAGAAAATCTCATTGCCACAGAATCATCAGAGATTATAAAATTTGTTGTTAATTTAGCATAGATTTTTAATAATTCTTTTATATTTTTGGCTATATTAAATGAATACAGCCAATCTTCCCACTGTGGGATTCAAACAAATGTGTCTTTATGCACCAGCATATGCAACTGAAGACTTCTTAATATAATTTGTTAAAAATGAGTGTAAGACAAGAAAAACTGTAATTTTTATGTAAGTACCAGGATTTCAGTATGGTGTGCCCACATGTTCATATGCAATATCTACACCTTATTCACATATATCTATCTTCCTGAAATATGATGGACTGATTTTTAAAGGTATAATGGGAATAGTACTGTAAAACCAATGACAACCTTTTTTTTTTTTTTGCTATAATGCACTGCCAGGAGAAAACACAAGTGAATTGTAACTGCAGAATTACTAAAAGAAAAAATATTTCTAACCCTCTCTCTACAGAATGAAACATGGAAGATCTTTTCAGAAGATCATATAAATTATATGTATATGGTATCTGTGGCAACTATGAATTTATTAATTTGGGAAAAAAACACCAGAAATAAGGAACTGCAAGGTAAGTCATGAAGAAACAAGCTAGTGCCAATGATATAGAGCATTCCTTAAAATGGAATTGTATTTTCACGACTTAGTGGAAACTTTTAGGGTTAGATTTTAATGTGAAGAAAGTAGCAGTATTTTTCCCTTAATCTCATCCTGCTATGTTCAGTAATTTATTAAACTTTGTGAATTTGTCCAGCACACCAAAATTATTTCCACTAAGTTTTTTAAATTCAGTTTTTTCTGGATAGTGGCTTTAATACTGTGTGGAAGGTATTCAATAAGTCAAAAAGGTTATATTGTTCTTTTTTACTGGGTAGAATCAAACACAATGTTTTTGTTAAGATAAAATATCCTCATTGCTCACAAGAATTACTTTATTAATAATCCATCTGTAAGACTAAGTTTTAATAAAATTATGACTCTTTTTTATGATAAATAAGTGCTTGTATAAACTTGATGTAGATATCAATACTTTATAGGAAATTTAGTGCAGATTCCAAAGCTCTAGTTAAGAAATGTTTTATGCCTGAAAATTTACAGCAGATTAAGTATAAAAAGTGTATTTAAGTTTACAGTTCTTTAGAGTTTTTCCCCAACCACATCTCAGTCACCAGACCAAAAGAAAACATATAGCAGGTATCAGCTGAGAAAACAAATTTTTCTCTACTTTTTTTTTTTTAATAAAAAAGAAACTCAAAGCTGATTTATATTTTACACGTAATTGGTATTGGTTTAGAAGGTATTAAGAATAAGAGATTAGAGTATAATGGTATAAAATACTGGAATGTGTTTGTTAAGTCCTTTTCAAATCCAGCTCCTCTGGTCGATGTGCACCTGTGTGAGCTGCGTGAGCCAATGAGAAACCTCAAGTATTTCAGGCAGACCCCACTTCTGCATGTTACCTGAATATACAGACCACTTACAGAATCATTCTAATGCCACAGTGCTGAAGATCCTTCTGTCTCACACAAGTTTTAAGAGCAACAAGAATCAATTTGACAGAGGAAAGAAACCACACTTGGATCACAGGTGATTTGTTTTTTCCTAATTCAGGAACTTGTTTATAGTTTTAATAAGATTTATCAAAATATGGTGACAAAAGAATATATAGTATATTTATTTATTATTTTAATATTAGAGTTTTGTTGCCATAAACTTCACATTTACTATTGGAAATCCTTTTTATATATTCTGATGTTATTAATGTAAAAGTGAAAATTATTTTGGTCTACTTTGTCATTTGGACTTTCCCCTAGAGGCTAGCTCTAAGTATAGGAGATTTAGAAGATTCTTTTCATTACTTGTAGAAAAATGTGGATATTTGATCAGATAAAAATGCTTCTCTTTCTGTATCAAAAGAATTTGTACTGGGACTTACAACGTGCCAAAGATAATTTGACAGCATTTGTATTTGTTAACTTGAGTGTGAAAGGAAACCAACACCTGCCTGTTGCCAAAATCCATTCCCTTTGAACCATGTTTGGATAAAATTCACAGCTGAAGCAATTTAAATAATGAAAAAAAAAAAAAAACAAGAAAAAAGAAAAATCATTTTCTTGCTCATAGAACAGTTTTTTGTACCTTTCACAGTTTTTACTGTGCTTAAAACAATGAAGTATATATTAGATTTCTCTTCTTAATATCAAGCTCTTCCTGTTTTAAAACTAATTTTTTAGTTGTAAGTTAATATTGCATATACTTGAGCAATGGGATACTAGCATGGGATGCCAACACTGGTACCTGAACGCTGTGTGTGGCTCAACACCACAGGAAAGTCAACCCTCTCCAAATGGAAAAATCCCCTAACCACAGCACAGTCTGTCTGTGGGGCACCCTTCCAGTAAGCATTGAAGACTATGGAAACTTGGGACAATTTGTTTATCTTCTTGTTAACAAATTCAGGGCCTTCACTACTGTGCAGTTCTCTTGTCACTTTATGACTATTTCCCCATCTCAAACCTATCTGCACTTGGATTGTACCTTTCTGACCCAAACCTTGATTACTGTAACACCCTGAAATGTCAGCCCATAGCTCTGCAGTGCTTCAGAGTGAAACAACGCAGACCATCACAGTGCTAGTCATTCTAAAAGAAAGGGACTAGAAAGAACAAGTGATCAAGAGGTCACATCAAATGAGAAATTTATATTTCAGGACTCAGCATTTGAGATCCCATATGATAAACAGTGAATGGTATGAACAGATTTCAAAGTATCTTACTTTGTGAAATCAGTGTTATCTGTTGTGAATTAAATGTATTTTGATTCTACCAGCATTTGACATTTCCATCTGTGAACAAAAGAGACCCATGTGTTGATACTGAATTTTGACTTCCATGTGGTCTCATAACTGTGATCAACAAAGGTCATAGTACGATTGTCATAAGTTAAAATGTGAAATTTTTTTGCAATTTAATTGAAAAGTTAAATCATTAGGTAGACTAAAAAAGAATGGCTTCTTACAAAAACTCTGAGTAGTGGATTTTTAAAATTTATTTCACATGTGAACTTACAAAGATTTATCCCATTTCTTTATAAATTATGTCTTGAATATTTCTTAAAGATCACTACAATAATTCATGCTAATGTGCAGACAAGGTGGGACAGCAATGGGGAAAGACTCCATTCAGTCTTATCCCACCTTCTCTATCAGTTTTGCCTCAACTCACCAGCACAGTAACAGAAAAAATTGATGGACATCTCACTGTTTCATCTTTTATACAACACTGTTCCTTATATAGAACTGAAGATAAAAGCAAAGGCTGAACCTACTTTTAGAAAAGTGCTAATGATGCCTTTTTCTTCCTGAAATGTATACATGCCATTCTCACTAATAAACCAAGAGAACAAAACCTATAAGAGTTATCAAGAGAAAATAAATTAATGCATTTTCAACTGATTTCCTTTGTTCTTTATCTTCATGACTTTAGACATAGATGCTGAAGCTCAGTGTCCTAAATCTTGACAATGGCATTGGGTTTTTTAGATGTGAGCAGGAGAGATGAATTTATTTCTTCCTCCTTTGTGTGTTTCTTCATGGAGAAGTGAGTGACCTTCTGATAGTTACTGTTCATAAATGGCAAAGGCACATTTGGTCTTTATGAGTGGAATTACCCTGTTGTTACAGATCAGGTCTGCATTCTGCTCCCGATGTTGAGTCCTCTTTAGAATCCTCACTTAGGCTGGGTTACTCCCCTGAGAGATATTTCATTACTTTTTCTCCAAAAGTATGGAGAGCAGAGAGCTTTTTTGTCAGCAGATCTTCTTGTAAGAAAAATAAGAAAGTAACTAGTTGTAAAATTTATACTTTTAAAACATGATCTGAAAATAAATTCTAGCTAATATAGACAAATTAATTAGCCTAGACCTACCTTGCTTTTGTGGTTTTTTTTCCCTCATAAATAGGAAATCCCTTATTAGTTACCTGTGGTAATATTATATGAGTTCCATCAGAAATGTATTTACTCCATTCCCTGAAATACCAATAGGATTTCGTCATATTAAACTTGATATTATTTCATATGTTTCATCAAGTAGTGCCTTTAGACTACATAATTTGGCCTCTTCTTTACTCCCACATTTTCTTCCATTATGTTGCCAGTAAAGATGGCTACAGACAACAGCAAAATTATACGAAATAGAACCACAGTACAATGTAGAGCTTCTTACCTTTGAATAATTCAGGTACTGCTGACTGTGGACAAAATTCATAGCCATCTGTCAGCAAGTAAATTTAATTTAGGTAAACATGGCAATCCTTTCCTAGTAGACAGCTGGACACATAAACCATTCAATTCCACCACACTTAGGAAAATCTCAGCAAGAAAGACCAGTAAGTGAATGAATATGGAGTTTTATCCCTATCCAGAACCAAACAACAATACATGTATTTCAATTTTTATGTTTATATATTTACATATATGTACTTAATATATATGTATACTGGAGAAAAAAATATTTTCTCATATTTTAATGGAAAAATATACTTAATGGAAAATATAGTTTAATAATAATGATTTTTTTTTCTTTTTATATCAATATCTCAAACTGCACACTTCACACATAGATAAATAAAATCAATAAAAATCTCAAAATTCTATATCCCCCTAAAATTACCAGAACTTTTACATTTTCCATTCAAAACCAAGTTGGTGGAATTGCCACATATTAATATGACATCCAGTTTATACTTTCTTTTGGCAGTTTCTTAGCACGAAGAGGATGACCCTTGCTATGCAGTTATGAGGAGCTGGTCATAACTGTTAGAACCCATATAAGTTGAACTGGATGGATGCGACACAAAAATTGACTAAACAAAACATTTATTTATCCTATCAACCTTTCAAGATATCTTTTAAATGTGACTTGGAATCTCTTGGAAGCAGAGTAATCTGTACCCAGCAGATGAAACAGGGTACTTTCCTGAGTGCATAAAAGTAATGAATGCATAAAATATACTGAATGCATAAAATGCACTTAGAACAGAAAGCAGAAAATCTGTTGTTACTGGTAGTTGAGAGACTCATGTCACTACTGTAAATCACCACGATCACCCAAGCAACCTCTTCTCTTTAATAATATCAGCTTCATATTCGTGCTAAGGGATTAGGTAAGTACCCATGCTTAACTTGGAGACAATGCCCTTTGTCTAGAAGCTAAAAGCCCTGAAGTTCATAGAATCATAGAATCACAGAATGGTTTGTGTTGGAAAGGACCTTAGATATCATCTATTTCCACGCCACCTGCCATAGGCAGGGACATCTTCCACTAAACTAAGCTGCTAAATGCCCCATCCAACCTGACCTTGAACACTTGCAGCAGCACTTCCAGGGATGGGGCAAAGTTCTTGTGGCAGACTAAAAGTTCTTGTCATTAAATCAGTTTCTGTTTTTGCATATAGCCTGATGAATTTCATTACGCATACGACTTGCTTTGGAGTAATCCATAAAATAGTCAAAGACAATGGTATAAATTTTGACTAGCCAATTCTTCCTCAGGTGAAGTCAAAGGAAGACACAGACAGATCAGCCAGATGAGCTCTTACATGAAAATAATAAAGGAGAGATGGAAAGAGTACGCTTGAATGGGATTTCTTATTTCCTTTGTCTTCTCAGGTTGTTGTTAATAAGCTACAGCTGGACTTGGTCTTTACAAGGAAATAGACAGAACACACAGAATATTCTTAGTTGGAAGGGACCCACAAGGGTCATTGAGTCCAACTCCTAAGTGAATGGCCCATACAGGGACTGAAACCACAACCTCAGTGATATTAGCATCATGCTCTAACCAACTGAGCAAATCTCAGAGTCTGAACAGAACAGCAGCATAAAATAAAATACGGTAGGATCATTGTCATTAGGAGCTGTTTTAAGGTGAAAAAAACTTTAAGTTGCTAATTCTGACAGGTAACAGATTATTTCATGTGTGTGGGTGAATGCATATGTGGATGAAAGACAGGTGGCATGACCTCAGCTTGCCAATTGATAAGAGACAAGAACCACCAAACATGGGGCTGGTCATACATTCTGCTTCTGCAGAATGGGACTGTTTAGATTGGGAAATCAGTAGCTTGAATTCTAGAAAGAAGAGCAGGTGTTAAAAAGTAGGGTTAAAAGACAAAACAGTCCTGGAAAGATGAAGATGCATAACCTGCAGGTCCTGGAGATCAGATTTTTGGTGGAAATCGTCATTGAGCACCCAGGACCTTGCCCTGTAACACCCAGAACTGGTGACTGAGCACTGGCAGAGCAAGAACCGGTATGACCTTCTGCCCATGCTTTCTGGGCTGACCTTTACTCCTACCTGTGGGGAAGGAAATTCAAGACCTAGGAAAAAAGCCCAGAGTGAGGGAATCAGTGTGCCATGAACAAGCAAGGTAAAAGATCTATTTCTGCTGGTTCTTAAATAAACACCAACATGCAGGCCCACTAGGGGTTGTAATTTTACTTTGTTTCACTTGCAACAGAAGAAAAATAATTGCTATAATTTATTCTAGAAGTGGCTTTTTATTATCCTAAGACGATGTAATTTTTGGTGTACAGTGGAAAAAATCAATTGTAGATATAACTTGTTAGAAAATGTGATGCTTTGAGACTGACCCTCTCCTTCCTCACTTCTAAATGGCAAATTAATTAAATTAACAGGAAGACCTTGGAATAGAAGTGCAGAAGGTCTAAAAAGGAAGCTCACACTGAGTTACTTTTTTATAATTGTTGTTACACACTCTTTATTTAATGGAAAATTGTTTTGGCTGGCTGTGCTTCAATTGCTTTGGGGTATAAGATGGTTTTCTCAGCAGAAAAAAAAAACCCAAGTGCTTCACCATAAAGTCACTTGGGAGCAACCAAAGCTTGCATTGCTTCTGGAGCAACCCCAGGAGCCCCCATGGCCCAGGACAGGTCTGTGAGCAGGGTATATCCTGCCTGCATGTAGCCAGCTAGATCAGGGCTCTCTAATCACTCGCTGTGTGGGTAACTAGCAACACCAATGTTAGACACCTAATAAACCTGGCATGGGTAGCTTGGAAAACTCTGTGCTGGCCTCCTGCCCCTTAGAGACAGTCAGACATGGCTTGCCTTTCCCCACAGACACTGCTGTGCACTGTGACAGAGGCACAAAGCACAGGGAAGGGAGCTTCCCTTCTCCAGTCTGACTCCTATGCACATATGACAGTTCAAGAATTAACCCTATCCACAGAAAGAGGATATGAAAGGATTTATTTTGCCATCTTGGCCCACCTCTGTTGATCTTTGAGCTTGTGTAGGGAATTTAAACATCACAATTGCCTCAAACACTGTCAAGACCACAGAACAGCAGGAATTTGAGATAAGCAAAGAGAGGAATTGGCAATGAGAAGGTGTTAATTCCAGACCAAGCGGAGTTGAGATTTGGTTGTCACATCCTAGTTAATGCATGCTGACAAAAACTCCCACTTTGGCAAACTCTGAGAAATGAAGCAACTGTTGATACACATGGGGCCCCAAATTATGGCAACATCTGTGACCAACCTGTGGATACCCAGAACTTGGGAGCTTGGTACAAAAGTGGTACCTCTAGAGGTATGACTCTTGAGACCTCCACCACTAAGAAGAGCAGCAGAAGGACCAATGGGATGCCATCTGCATCTACAGGTGGTGACATATTTCTACTTAATCTGTCTCTCTCTCTCTATCTGTTTCTCTCCAGGCCCCCTTTCTTTCCAATTTCCTTCAATCTCTCTCTACCTTACATTTACCGTTAAATAAAACCCATACTATTGACTTCAGCATATGGTCTCCTTTGCACCTTAGTTCTGGCAGAGACACCTCTCAATAATTGGCTCATAACAGCTTGAAGCATCAGGAGCATACCCCATAAAAATATTTTTGCTACAGAAATACACCAAGAGGATACACTTTGTAACTTTCTTAACTTTACACCTCCTGACACATACAGGGTTTAAAATTAGGATCTCTAACTGCAACTGCTATATGACCAAACTCAACAAAACTAAATAAGGAAAAAATCCATGTTTTTCTTCAGCATTTCATTATCCTCTCAGAAGAGGAGAGAACATGAACTGAATTACTTTCTGAGGATACAAAATCTTGACAGTCAAGTTTTACCAAGGATAATTCTTTATGCTGTTAAAATAATGTGAATTCTTTCACGGATAAGTAGTGAAATAGTCATTCCCTTGTTAAATTATTTTGATCAAGCCTTTAGTTAAATTAATTCCCTATGTCTTGCATACATAAGAAAGCAATTGCTACACACGAATGGGAGCTTGAGAGGCAAAAATTGCTGTGTCCTTCTGTCAACTATCCAGGTAGCTTAGGGCAGTCTTACACACATCAACAAATAGCTATAAATGTACTTGCCTGCCCACACTCTGTAAAACTAGGCCATAGACTTTTGGAGCCAAACAGGGGATTATCATTTAGACAAACTGGTTTTAAAGCATAGAGAACAGAGGAGGTTCAGTGCTTTGTGGGAATTTCACTCAGATAAGGGTATCACATCCAAAAATCCTAGGTGACCCTTTGGAGTGTGCTGAATTGATGCTCAACACATTGATGGGCAGATACGAGCCTGAGTGTTTGCTGGGGATGCTGCTGAAGCCTTTCCTGCAGGAGCAGCATGGGCAAGAAAACCAGACAATGCTCACAGAGAGCCTGGTGACCCCTGAAGTGACTGTACAGAATTGGAAAGGGCTAGAATAGTATAAGTTTCTCAAAGTCCTGTTTAAGCATCATTGCAATAAATTGTTTATAAAAGGAGCTGGAGGGGGGGGGGGGCAGGAAGAAGATAAAGAAGGACTTATATTTAGCATGCAGGCATATCTGAGACCACTGCTTCCTTGTTGTGCTACTGTGACATTCTGACTGAGGGACTGTGGGTTGTTTTGATTTAATACATGCAATGTGCACCTTTTCCTGGTAAGCCCACTTCATCTTTTTTTTCTATATTAACAAGGGTAAGCCTACAAAAAATTAGTGTGCAACAAAAATATGCGTGCAACTTTCAGTGTAAGACAGAAAATATTTTTCAGAAAATTTTATTGGAAATATATATTATATATCAGAAAATTCTAGATAAGCCACCATGTTTTTCCATAGGTTTTCTTTAGAAGCAGAGGAAACTATCAAAATATTTATTAAAAATCCTCATCAAACCCACGACATTTTAGTGCTTTTTAAGGAGCAAATCCTGACAGCCTTTTATCTTAAGCTCTTTCAGCTCTCAGTATGTAAAGCCAGTCATAGACTTGGAACATTAATATGTGTGTGTATACAAGCTCTTTGTATAAAATGCAGATAAATATTGTTGCGGCTGTATGCCTACGCTTGTTTAAAAAATACCTTCAAACTGTTTTAGCCTTCACTAGTCAACTCATATAATACATGAGACTGTGTGTCTTTTAAAAAAGAATACTTATAATGTTGGTACTAAAATAGACATGGAAAAACTCTATTAGCAATGAGACACTAAATTAAGAGCCTTAAATATGTTTTTCATTTACCATTAGAGATGGAAAAATTAATATTCTAAAAGTTATAGCAGGTATATTTTGTAACAGATATGAATAAATTACCTCTGTACCATCGCCGACCAAGAATCAGTAGTTTTATACAAAACCAATCCAAAATTATCCCATTCTTTTTGATTAACCTACGGAACAAGAAAAGCATTTATGCAGCTGCACTGATCTTGAACAGAGCTTGCCTGAGCTGGGACTTTAAAAAATTTAAGTTTCAAAACAAAATGCCTAAGTTTTGGTAAAAAAAATTGAAAAATTTTCAGAAAGACATAATTTATCAAAAGCTTGATATGTCTTTCCTATCTCTGCTATGACCTTTGGAACAATGACCAGTCTTGGGAAACATCAGAGGAGGGATCACAGACGTTTTCAAATTTATGAAGCAATTCATGGAAGTTTCACATCTCGGGACATTGCTGTTACTTTAAGTTGTAAACCAGAAAGTAAATCAATGTGGTGGAAAACTCCCCTACAGGACAAGAACAAAGAGGATGCCTACTGAGCAAACCATCTGGTACTTTCAAAGAGATCATGAAGAATGGGCCTCAGACTGAATGGAGCTTGGGCCTTGCTCCATCACTTCCTCATCATGCTAGGTTAGAAATTCATAACACATTACTCTCTTACTCTGGACAAATTATGCAGCCAGGCAGGTGTATCTTTAAAAGAAAACAAAAAAAAGCAAAACTTGAAAACAATCAGAGATATAAAACTGGAAATAAATAAAAAAAAAACAACCAAAAAACCAAAACAGTGCTCCTTTGCACTATAAGGTGTTTAGCTCTGAGCCAAACCAAGCTGCACGTAAAGCAATCCATTTCTTAGTAAAAATCCCCATGCACAGCTCTATGGGTTCCTATAGAAAGAAAAAAAAATTCAATTCTTGACAATAGCCCAAGATTCTACTGAATAACTTGTGACAGGTACTCTAACCTGAGACATTATTACTAAGAAAATGTGGCTATTACTTTCACAGGTTCCAGATCCCCTGAGAGGAGAAGTTAGATAAAGAGCAGAGAGGTAAAAAATGAAAAAAGGAAACATTAGGCCTTTATAGTTTTCACTTAGAATTTAGAAGGCATCTGACTGGTATAAATTCACAAAATTGTGATGTTGGGTCTGACATCAGCTGAGGATGGAAATTGTGTAAAGGTGGGGTTTTTTTCCAGTTTTGTGGATAGCTGAAATAGTATTTCCTCTGTGTCTATCTGGTTTCATGACACTATAATGCCCATGGACTGATGCTGCTGCACAAAAATTGAATGGCTTTTTAACTACAAAATCAATTGGAATTTCATCTCACATAGTGCATCTTTGTTAATACTAAACAGATTAATTATTATAAAAATTTTACCATAAATAATATCGAGATTAATAATTTAACATCTGTAAAAGGATTACCATTTTTCATAAAATCTTACCTAATCACCATTTGTATTGCCCAGAAAATTTCATGCACAGTAGCCCAAGGTTTGTGCTGTCCTTGTTTTGCACACTGAAAGCTCCTATTACAGTAATTTAGGTCTTAAGGATGTGACCAGCTTTTTCTGTCATAGCCCTGCACCTGGGAATTACACAAACACTGAGGAGTTCCCACTTTAGGAACTGACTCTATAGTAGGCCCCAGTCTTTAAGTAAATGTTACAGCTTCAAGTCAGAATATAGGTTTCAATCCTGAATCTAATCCAAGCCTAGCTGTATGAGTAACTTTATGCATAAGAAAATAATTTTTTACATGAACATCAGATATTGTCTGACACTGATATCTTACTGCTTATTGGGGAAGGCCTAAGACAAATGAATTCAGTTATAGGTTTGGATGCCTGGGTGAAATTTTCTATCCATTTATTCCTCATCTTGACATTGCCTGTGAAAAAAGGACAATTAATTTTTCTTCTAGTCATCATCTGCCTTCAGTATTCAGTATATAAAATGAAACATGAGAAGGTAATGGGGATGGATCTTGATGTGTCCTGTTCTCATACTCTTTCCTCAGCATCCTCTTCTCTCTGATATCGTAGGGTCCAGGATTCTGTGTACCTTTGATCTCCTAGCTTGACTTTAAATTGAAAAGAGAGAGATTCGGATTAGATATTAGGAATAAATTTTTTCCTCTGAAAGAGGTGAGGCACTGGAATAGGTTGCCCAGAGAAGTCGTGGATGCTCCATTCCTGGCAGTGTTCAAGACCAGGCTGGATGGGATTTGAACAATCTGACCTAGTGGAAGTTGTCCCTGTCCAATTCAGGGGAGCTGGAACTAGGCGATCTCTAAGATCACTTCCAACACAAAAATTCTATGGTTCTATGATTTCAGTACAAAGCTGAAAGGCTGGAAAACATAAATTAAATATTGCCTTTACATGCATGGAAAGCACCGAAGAACAAAAAGGACTTGAAAAATGAGGACCTAGGACTTTTTGCCACTTGGAATAAAAGGAAAACAAACCTGACAGAAATCAGAAATTAATTTTCTTCCCAATTGTGCACGACATAGAGCTATTAGTTATAACGACATAGTTTTCCAGAAGTACATTCACACAAAACCAGCAGGACTGGAGCTCGAGATAACACATGCACAAAATCCATTAGCAATTTGTAAGAGCTGAACCATGGTGACAGACTAATTCCTCTAAACAGCAGTTCTGGGCTGAGCTGTGCAGCACTTGCCACAGCACTTCACCGAGCAGCGCTGGCAGGCTTGGCATCTCCTGCCACGAGCACCTCTAGAAATGTCAGTAAATAACACCCTATTTTCTACTGCTGCTGACAGAAGTGCCCCAAAGAGCTCAGGTGGGAACAGGTCCTGTGTGTATATATAGGCATACATCAACGTTTAACATGCCAAAGGGTAAGGAAGGTGATGCCTATCTCTCTCTTTCCTTCCCCCCACTGCAGGGAACAGCTAAGGCTGGAGACAGATGTCATATACTTGTAGCTGGGACAGCAGCGCTGCCCTCCCTGCTCCACAGCATGCTGGAGCAGGCAATAACAAGGCTGAGGGGCTGCTGAGTCAAAAATCCTTTTCACACTTTTGACAGAAACTCAACATAATTTTCTGACAAAAAATAACATCCACCTTAGCCAGCTGAAATATACTGGTAGCTCCTCTGTAGGGCTATATTACAGAAATAGCATAAACTTCCTGTGACATCTAAACTGCACCAGTTCCTGGTAATGAGTCTGAAGGAAGATCACTGCATCTCAGAAACTGGCGGAATTGACATAGTTGCCAACTGAAAATCAAAGCACATTTTATGTGCCCTGTTATCAAGCAGTCAAGCTGTGATAGGAGATTTGATTTCGTGGTGAGCATGTCTGAAAATCAAGCTCCTCCATGGCACTTCAGGCTGGGCAGTAATAATCAGAGGGCCCTAAAGTCAACCTAACCACAATTCATGTCAAAATTTCCCTTTTTAACCTAGCTTCTGTCTAATTCATATGACTACCACTTGCGGTACATACACTAAGAGACAAGAAAAAGGAATTTAAAATACAGCTGTATAATCTTTCTGCTTTGCTTTATGAGCTTCATAAAGTAATACTAATTTTTTACTATTCTCATATAAAAATCCAAAGGCATTCCTTTATGAAGAGAACTGGCTTTTCAAATCAGAGATTATGCTCCAATTAATATGGAATTACTATGTTCTGGTAAAATATGCGATGTGAAATATGTAATAAAAGAGACTTATTTAAAGGATAAGAGCAATACCATACAATATGTCACAATATTTTTCCTTGTTCTAAAAGAGTGGTTTTAGCTATTTCTTCAATAGTTAAAGTAAATTTTCAGAGACAGGCAAAAAGAATGTGACTGCACTTACACTGTTCCTGTTTCTGCAGGCACGTTGATTCATTATTGCTGAATTGTTAGTGAATTTGTAACACTACATATTTGCTTTCAATAAACATTTTTTTAAAGTGTCCTACACGTCCAAATAATTATTTAAATGCAATGACAAGATGTAGGCTCTGGATACAGATTCTAAGGCAGAAACAATGTTTTAAATGTAAAAAACTTATAATATCTTGTGTAACCATGATATCACTGTAGCTTCAATGAATGATACAGACACAGTGTAAGACAAATATTAATATAAAGAGCTCATCTTTGAGCGTAACAGAAAAAGAATAAAGGAACAAAGAAAAAAAGTGCTCACCTGCTTTACAAAGGAATATCTAAAGCCTTAATACTTCTATCAAATAATTGAGCTTTTTTCCCCCAAAATCTTAGATGTGGCTGTGTTTTGTGCAGCTGGGGTACAAGGAACGAACAGAAGACAGTTTGGAAACAGATACATGAGTTTTTCCTTTTACCACATACAATGTGGGATTTGGAATCAAGTGTTTCTAACACCACCAACAGAAAAAGGGCTGTATTGAAAGAAAAAGGCAGGTTACATTACATTCCTCATTTTGAAACTTTTTTCAGAAAAATTTCCTGTTATTGTCAAATTGTCTGTTTTGAATATTAGTAATATGAACTTGGAGGGCCAAAAAAATCTCTCACTTCATGATTTTTTTGCTCTTTTAATTTTTTTAAAACCTCTAAGTAAATTAATTCTTCGTAAAATGTCATTTATAATTTTCAACTTCATGGTATATTCACTTCATTATTTCTTTTTGTTTCAGCTTTATTTTTTTTTTCTGTTTTTGTAGTTTCTTTTGGTTCTCTCTCCCTCTCTTCTGAATAAGACTTTACTTTTTTTCTCTCAAACATTCATTCAGGTAAGGAAAACAGCTTCTCAAGCTTACTCTATTTGCTATTGAAAATATTTATTTCACTTTTTATTGTAGTGTATACAGAAAAAGTGGGAAACAAACCTCTTACAAAAAAGACATTTGTTGACATTTTCTAATTAAATACCAAAATGATGTAGTGTAAGAGGAGTATCTGTGCTTAGACCAGAATTTTTTAGCCATTTTCTCACCATTTCATAACTTACGGCTGGGAAAAACACTGCCTCACATATGGCAGGGCAAACGAACTGTAATTCTTGTCTAGCAGCTCAAGGATATCTATTTAAACTACAGAGAATGCAGATTACATTCCGAAGTCCTGAGAGTTCAGAGCGTACCAATGGAAATACAAGTGTCAGGCAGGTGTCCACTGCACAGGTTCTGGGGGACAGGGTCATGAGCACACGAGGCATGGCCCTGTGCACAGTTGCTGAAGTAGAGGGGGACATTTTCCCCGTGGACTTTATTGGGTTTGTATTGGGCAAAGTTTAGGTAAGGGGATCCCTGGAGCTGGGTCTCCCTTGCAGTGGGTGGGGCAGGCCATGGGGAGGCAGCTGTGCCCGTGGAGGTCCACAGGGGAGTAGAGATCCACCTGCAGCCCTGGAGAACCCCGCTCCAGAGCAGATGCATGCCCAAAGGAGGCTGTGACCCTCTGGGAAGCCCATGCTGGAGCAGACCCCTGGAAGGACCTGTGGACCCACGGAGAGAGGAGCTCATGCTGAACCAATTTTTCTGGCAGGGTGTTGACCCTGCAGGACACCCCTGCTGGAGTAGCCTGTTGCTGAAGGACTGCACCCCATGGAAGGGACCCGTGCTGGAGCAGTTCATTGAGATTTATTTTCACGGCTCCCTTTAGGTTCTTCATTTTGAGAAGTATTTTGTTTCAGTAGTATGTTTATATCCTAATAAAGCAACCTTTAATAATTAGAAGCATTGTGGTGGGTTTGGTTGGCTCACTTTAGAGAAGCATTAGTTTCACATCAAGGAAAGAGCTGACTCCTGGCCTTTTAAACAAACAAACGAACAATCTTAGTCCACCTCCAGGGACACAGATATATACTCAAGAGGGGCTTGTGGTTGTTTTAGAACAAAAGTAGAATTGAATGGAATATGTTGCCTAGGCAACTAAACATCAAAGCAGAGGTAAATTATAGAAAAATCTGGCCAGGAGGGAATGACTCTGATGACAATGTCAGAGACTTCCCCTGTAATAACAAGAGACCAAAACAGAATATTCCAAAATTGAGCAAACATTTTAGAAACAAACCCCTACTAACTTTACTTAGAGGTAAAAAGGTATAAAACTTACTTCACCACATTGTTTTACAGCTTGGTCTGTAGTGGTGTACAGCTACTTTTGAAGGACAGTCTTCCCCATGTTTGTTTTCATCAACTCACCATCCTCCCGTGATACTCACCAATGCAATCCACAGCTTCAAATAAGGAGGGGGAGATATGCAGAAATAGCATGATATAAATATGTTTTTTTCAAACTGTGTTCCTGATCAAGTCAATGCCAAAGTTTGCACTGACTTTGATTAGGTGAAGAAATCAGTACTTTAAGACCAAATTCAAAGTCATTGAGCTCTGGAAAAGGCTTTAGGAAGGCTGGCTTTGCCCGCATTGATTTAGGCTATGAATAACCTATGAATAACCTCCTTCCTGTAATACACTTTTGTAATATCAAGAGGGGTTAAATTAACTCTACTTTGGACTTCTGAATGTTTTCTAACTTCATACCTTTCAAATGAGTACAGAAAAGCAGTTTTAAAACAACAACAACAAAACATCTCATTATGGAGTAAAAAAGGAGTTTCTATGACTAAGAAATGAAAAGATTTTATACATCAAGTCTCTTGCACATATAATGAGACTGTAGAAAATAAAAAGACAAAATTTATTCTATCTTGGCATTGAAGCTAAAGAACTATTTGAATAGAGGAGCGGTGACATATTTAGTGTCACATCTGTTTATCTGCATGTGGTAATCTAAGGGGCCTGTCAGTGCTGCGTGTCAAGACTTTATATGTGGTGTGCTCGTGGGTGTGAGGGGCAAGATGTGCATGTACACAACAGAAGCAACAAGAGAAGCAAAAGGGGGGACTCAGGGCTTCAGATAGGTAACATGGATAACGTGATTGACAAAGAATAAGACAAGCAAAGGATAGAGAACTCAAATTGACATCATTTTTCTATTTACCACGCTTAAAAATAACCCATTTTCATGTGAGAATGAGATTAGAAATGGAGACAGATAGAAAAGCAGCCTGTCAGTTAATGGCATAGCCAGGTAAGTTAAGACCTTATGAATTTTAATAAGTGTGTTGGCCCTGTAAAAATTCTTTTTAAGATAGTGACAAAGTTACTGAAAGGAAATAAGATGACATTTTTCATACTGATTAGATTGCTTAGAATTAGGTATACGCCAATCCTCCCCTTCCTCACCACACACCACAGAGCCCCACTCAAAACAAACTGAAATCTGCAATTTTTCTGCACATAAAAAATATTCATTATTAGCAAGTAGGCAGAGATTATAGATGAGCCTTTTGTCCTTTATGTCCACTGATGGTACTTTTAGTTAGGCTAGAGAGACTATTTTGAGGTGGTGTACAACGAGGCAGCTGAAAGGCTGTTAGTCACACTGAGCTCTTCAGCTGAATATTTTGCAATAGTAGTATGGAAGAAAAATTGATGCTGTGTCAGCTCACTGAATGTAAATCATACTGAAAGAAGGAAAATGTTGTTATAATGCAGCCCTTGAGAATAGAGAAGGTCAGAGACGAAGCAGAAAGAAATTCTAACAAGTATGTGATGAGCAAACTTTTGAATCTTATGCAATCTAAATCTGGCCTCCTTTATAAGGAACTCCTTTTGTCCTGTGTCATTCTTGGAGTATCCATCTGGCCTGACTTTGCAGTCAGAAAGGACATTTAGTTATTGAGAAGCTTCTTTTTTTTCCCCATATCTCACTTTTCTGAGAGTCTCACTTTACTGAGAGAAAGCTTAGGCTTGGGGAAGGTGAGGAAGAGGTTGATGGACAAGAGCGAAATCAATAAGGTTTGTCTTCTTTTTTCTTTTCTTTTCTTCTCTTTTCTTTTCTTTTCTTTTCTTTTCTTTTCTTTTCTTTTCTTTTCTTTTCTTTTCTTTTCTTTTCTTTTCTT